>CM062297.1:245797854-245830962 GCA_031216915.1 Pictodentalium vernedei | reverse complement strand
AAGAGAAGCCTGGCTTTTCTGACAGAATTCTAAGTGGAAAAGGGGCATAACTCTGGAAAAAATACAGCGGATCAAAAAATAAAATAGGAGGTGCACAATGCCATGATGTGATAAAGAATCACTGAAAGTTTCATCAAAATCCATTCATAGGTTAAAGAGGAGTGGCAGATAAGAGAAAGTGTGAGGCGGACGACGCAAGACGACAAAAGTAATCCCTATATGTCGCTCACCACTTCGTGGGGCAGCGACACAAAAACTAAGAAATTTAACATTTGAATTGAGTAGATAACATTACGACCAACACATAAGCAACTACATGTATACTATAAGTAAATTTTATAACAGTCACATGAAATCATGTTTGCGCAGTCTCTGTAGTCTCTATCAAACTGTTCTTATACTATTAAAGAAAGATTTGTAATTTGTCTTCAAACTAAGAGACTTGAACTGGGTGGTCATAAGGCCTTAGAAAACCAATGGTTTTTTGAGGTCTTGTGACTACCCAATTCAGGGCACCAGTTGTGCATTAAATGAGTGTATTGAGTGGGAACTGAGGTTGGGAAAACTGAGGTTAAAAACTGAGAAAAATCATACCCAAATGTCACTGGGAAAGGTTCCCATAAATGGCTGCTGTGAATTCCCAAAAGAATCCCTATGACTTGTTATCATTAACTGAAAAGCTCTCTCACGGAGAGCTTTCCAATAAATGATAGTAAGACTATGATCATGTGCACATGCATACAACTGCCATGTCTATAAATAAGAACTCTACATGCTACAGGATTTCCCTTGGAATTTTGGAAGACAAAGAGGCAGGCTGAATCTAACTGACTGATATAAACTAGAGATGGGCAGAACAGTGAAGCCCACTTAATTGTGTATCTCTTAAATGAATAACCCTGTTAATTAAATATAATTTCCAAACACCAAACATTTACCATACTTTCAGGTCGAATTTGTTCTGTTAAATGAATATGGGTTATAGAGTTAACTCCTGTTAATTGAATAAATAAGTGTGCAATAGGTCATAGAAATACCCTGAAAATTATCAAATTTTCCTTCTTCATAGACATACTTGGCCTCAGTACATCCATTATAGGCATTTAATCTATTATATCTTGTTTGACAGAGCTCTCTGAGCTCTGTCAAACATGATATAATAGAATAAATGTTCAGTTTATCTACAGAATACAGCACAGCGACAAAGCCCACTTAACTGCATACTCCTGTTAATTGAATAATTTTCACTGACAAAGTGGCTATTCAATTAACAAGGTTCTACTGTATTGGAATTTTTTGAGTTCAGTATTGGTTTTGGTATTTTTAGACGGAGTGAAAATATCCAAGGTTCAACACTTCAACAAAACCATGTTGTGCAAAAATTATGGAATTAGGTATTTACATTGAATTCACAACATCCTGAGTTCTCTCAGCTCTGTCAAACAAGATGACTGAATGACCAAGTTTCTAATATGTCAGAATATATGTAACTACAAGATTGTCAGACAAATATATATTACTTTTATGTGAATATTTCTGATTGTAAATGGCTCTTCCGTTCACTGAGTTTGAATGTTTGATACATAGAGGAGGAAGCAATGCTAGCTTATGTTGTGGTATAATTATTCAGTTAATTAGATTTTCCACAAATGTATCAATTTTATCATCATCAATCAGTCCAATAAATGTGTCTTTCACCTTCCCATTCTTCATTCCATACACACTAGGCACAGACTGGACCTGAAATGAGAAAACAAACAATTTAGTCTCCAAAACCTCAACAAATGGACAATCCTGCCTATCACTTTATGAAACAAGAACATAGCTTAGTGAAGCATTATACCATGACTAGTTTAATTCTTTATAACTTTGTTGCCCATGTCTGATGATTTAAATGCCCAGATTTCTAGGGCGACAGTAGGGTAGAATTTTTTTTCATAAAATATCACTTGAAAACCTTCAAAACAAGTCTCAAAGTGAAAAAAAAGGTCGAGCGGCCCACACGCCCCCCCCCCCCCCCCCCCCAAAAAAAAAAAATAAGTGTGCAATTCGAGGTATATGAAAGTAATTTAAATTTCCGAAATAAAGAAACAAACACAAGAGGCCCAGGGGGCCTGAGGGTGCTCACCTGACATGGTAGCCTAACTATCAACCCAGAGAATTGATTTCAACAAGTTGCATCTGCTCCTCCTAAGAAAAGCTTATACCAAATATCCTAAGATTCTGACCAGTGGATCTAAAAAAAAAAGATTTTTAAAGAATATTCCTCATATTGAACTAAGTTATAATTCGGGCTCCCACAGGGAGCCCATATATGAATCCAGGGACTTGGGTTTAACAAACTTGAATCTCACCCCCTAAGGATGCTGCACACCAAATATCAAAACATTCCGACTGCTGGATCTGAAGAAGATTTTTAAAGAAAATTCCTCATTTTGAACTAAGTCACAATTCAAGCTCCCACAGTGAGTCCAAATATGGACCTAGGGACATGGCTTGAACAAACTTGAATCTCACCCCCCTAAGGATGCGGCATACCAAATGTCAAAACATTCCGACTGCTGGATCTGAAGAAGAAGATTTTTTTAAAAAAACTCTTCATTTTGAACTAAGTTATCATTCGGGCTCCCAAATTGAGCCCAAATATGGACCTAGGGACATCGCTTGAACAAACTTGAATCTCACCCCACTAAGGATGCTGCATACCAAATATCAAAACATTCCGACTGCTGGATCTGAAGAAGATTTTTAAAGAAAATTCCTCATTTTGAACTAAGTTATAATTCGGGCTACCACAGTGAGCCCAAATATGAACCCAGGGACTTGGCTTGAACAAACTTGAATCTCACCCCCCTAAGCATGGCGCATACCCAATATCAAAAGATTCAGCCTGCTGGATCTTGAGAAGAAGATTTTCAAAGAAATTTGCCTGAAATGCACTAAGTTGAAATTTGGGCTCCTACACTGAGCCCAAATATAAACCCAGGGGGCTGATTTGAACAAACTTCAATCAGATCCACCCCACAATGTTGCATACCAAATATCAAAAGATTCTGCTGCTGGATCTGGAGAAGAAGATTTTTTAAGACACTTGCCGGAAATGCACTAAATTCGAATTCAGGCTTCTTTTGTGAGCCCAAATATGAATCCAGGGGGCTGATTTGAACAAACTTGAATCAGATCCACCCCAGAATTTTGCATACCAAATATCAAAAGATTCTGCCTGCTGGATCTGGGGAAGAAGATTTTTGAAGAAATTTGCCTGAAATGCACTAAGTTCAAATTCGAGCTTCTATAGTGAGCCCAAAATGAATCTAGGGAGCCGATTTGAACAAACTTGAATCAGATCCACCCCACAATGTTGCATACCAAATATCAAAAGATTCTGCCTGCTGGATCTGGAGAAGAAGATTTTGGAAGAAATTTGCTTGAAATGCACTAAGATCGAAATCGGGCTCCTACAGTGAGCCCAAATATGAACCCAGGGGGCCGATTTGAACAAACTTGAATCAGATCCACCCTAAAATGTTACATACCAAATATCAAAAGATTCTGCCTGCTGGATCTGGAGAAGAAGATTTTTTGTTTTTCCCATTGCCAACAGTGTTAAAAAGTCCTGAAAAAATTACCTTGTGATCAAACCGATAGGGATTTTTTTTTAACTATTCTATTCTACTGGATAAAAGTAAGCTTTATACAAAATAAGAATTCTCTGTGCCGTGTAGTTTTGGAGATATGGCAGTTTTAAGGTTTTTCCTATTTTTAGCTCCTGAGCAGACATGTTAACCTCCCAAAATTTTTTTCAGGGAGATTGAAGAAAATTTTCAGGGAGATGACATGATTTTCAGGGAGATTTTTTTTTGCGCGTAGAAACCATGTGTGGATCAATCAATTTTAAATACACATTAATACCAAATACCCCCCCCCCCCCCCCCACACACACAGGTATAACAGGAAACAGCCCAACAATAATACATCAAAGGAACATATGTCAGCGTTCTACTAACTGGTGGTGAGTGACCCACCAGACCTGTTAACCTCTGGAGGTGACTGTCAGTGAGATTTTGATGAGCTCCCAGTGAGACTCGGATGCTTGTCAGTGAGATTTTTGCACGTGGGCAGCACATCAATAATTTCCATGTTACCCCCCCCCCCCCCACCCCCTCACACACACATACATTAAACATTCCACCCTAATGTGTTTTATTTGAACAATTTGTCCTTTCAAAAGCCAAACCATAGAAATATAGAGAAAAACAGAAATCAGAAATATGGATGTGGTCATGTGCCAATATCTGAGCTTGTTCCAATGACATCCATATTTCAATGGTTTTATGTACAAAATGTTTGGAGATATTTTCGACCTTTTCAGCACTATATCAGTTATGGTGCTGTGTTGAAAGTTTTGGATCCATTTGGGTAATTATGGGTACTTGCGGCGACCTGCGGTAATCTGCGACGATCTGTGGTGTTTAGGCACACCCCAGAGCCCGGTTGTTGTGGTAATTCGATCTTCCAAAGCCCAGCGCCCCACCTAACCACACCGGTTACTCACTGGAAGTAGTTGGTCATTTACGAAGAGGATTTGGAATGGGGTGATCATTTTTCAGTGAAACGTGAAAATTATGCCACAGCCAGCCCAGGACCACAGGGGTCTGGAAACGTTATTTTAGTGATTTAGGGTATATATGTTTAAACATATATACCCTAAATCACTAAAATAACATTTCCAGACCCCTGTGCCCAGGACGAAACATCTCGGAGATATTTTGTTGTCCATTTATCACTACGAATGAAAAAACGTCCAAGTGACGTAAATTACCAACTTTTTAGAGATTTTTTTCACCAAAAACATAATTTTTTTCACAGCCTGCTTTAGAAAATTGCGAATTAGAAACTTTTCCCAATATATTGAAAATTACGGCAACTCATATGTTTGAGCCGTTTGTCTCCAAAATTGGCTATAATTATCTGAAAGTGAAATCCAAAATGCACAATAAATTTGTGCGTATTTTTGCGCATTTTCGATTGGACAAGATTTTATACGTATGGAATTTATTTTTCGATTTGACTGCTACCTGTATACAAGCAAAATGGCAGGCATTGATTTTTTTCCAAGGAGAATCATTGTGATAAAAATCGTCTTTAATCCAAAATAAGAAATATTTGATGTATATAAAAGTATGGTAAAATTATAGTCTGGACTATAATGAAACATAATTTTCACTGATTAATTGAAAGCAAATTGATATTCTTCATTTTTGAGTGGAGCTTGCCACAATCACCAATTCAGATTTCCAAAACAAAAACGACATGTACGTATGACTGGAAACAACACAAGAAAAGTGAAACACGAAACAAAGAAACTTGAACGCCTGGAAAAATTAAGTCATAGAATTAAAAAACAAAGAAAAGTTCTTATCGTCGCGGACAGTAAAGGTAGGCATTTAAAGGCACAAATAAGGAGAGATGACAAAATAGCAACGGATGTAATTTCTGATAGTGGAGAAACAGCAGGTAACATCAAGCCTTTATTTAATAGAATAAAAAACAAAATAAAGGGAAGAAGAAAGCTGATCATAATTTTCTGGTTTGGTACATGTGAGTTAACCAAGATTAACAATAAAAGAATAGATATCCGAGAAAATGTAAATACAGATCAAGTCCTCGAGGATTACAAGGAACTAAATCAGAAATTGTTACGTGTCAATCGAGGAGCTGACATTTTCTATCTTGAATGCCCATACTATTCACCAAGGATCTGGAATGAAAGGTATAATAAAACCAATTCAAATGATGAGGAAATTGATAAAAATCTCAACAGACTTATCAAAGAATGAAATCAGTCATCAAGCACACTAAATCGTATAGAGCTACCTAAAATTAGCAACGACCAGCTTTATCATTCTTGTGACAAGAGGAGGAAAAGACGAAGAGAGCGAATTGACATAAGTGGGTCAACTTTTGATGGAGTACACCCTCGACACAACTTCAGTCGTCTCTGGCTCCTTCGTTTATATAGAAGCATTCGACGCATTCACCAAGAAACAGGGCACACAACCGAGACTGAAAATTTGCTAAATCCTAAAGAATGGTTGTGCACTGATAGTGCCTAGATAAGATAAAGGGAGATCGAGATAGCTCAGTCACCCTAACTAATACACAGGACCATTTAAATAACAGAACACAAAAATTTGGGAGATCGAGATTGCTCAGTCACCCAAATACACATACACGTAATCAGGACCACATAGAACTTAACCCACTGAGTGCATAGAGATGTCACGGGTAAGCTCAACAGACAAGGAGCTCAGCAGCTCCCAAAAAGAGGATAAGGATAAGGAAGTGAAGACCAAATGTGGAGGCTGCAGTAAAATTGTAAATGAGAAAGATCAAGCCCTAGTTTGCAAGATATGTGAATACTGGTTCCACTCAAAATGTCAAAATGTAAACAAGGAAATATACAATTTCCTCAGGGATCACTGTTCATCAGAAGAGTCAACAGTTCACTGGTACTGCAAAAGTTGCGATGCTGGGTCATCAAAACTATTAGGGAAATTAACAAGTATTGAGGTAAGACAAAGCCATATGGAGAAGGAAATTCTCGACCTGAAAAAAAGAGTAGGCGAGCTTGAAAAGAGGGAAGACAATGCATCACTTGTCTCTGGGAAAGAACTTCAGGACTTAATAACAAGAATAGAAAACATTGAAGAAAGGGGATCAGGTTCTGCAACAGAAACAGAAATTGATTCATTGAAGATGAAGGTCTTAGCATTAGAAAATAACATGCCTGGGGGCGTCAAAGAGGTAGACTTCTCTATCCCAGAGCAGGTGAAAGCTGCTGTAATGGAACAGAGCAAGACAGAATCCGACAGACTAGAGAGACAGAAAAACCTCATTGTATTCAATATACCAGAACCTAGAGAAACGGGGATTGAGGCTAAGGAAAAAGACATTGGAAGTTTAAATAACTTATGTGAAAAATTAGGAGTTGAAAACTACAGCCAAAGGTCTATTAAGAACTTAACCAGACTCGGAAAGAAACAAGAAGACGTCCAGAGACCACGGCCAATCAAAGTCATTTTCCACAATGCTGATGCACGGAATAGTCTCTTAAAAGCATCAATCAGGCTGAAGGAACTAAAGGAGAAAGTGCACTTTGCTCCAGATCTTTCTAAGGAAGATCGAGAGAACCGAAAGAAACTTATGGAAGAGGCGAAGACAAAATCTGAAGAGTCTGAGGATTGGTTCTACCTAGTCCGGGGCCCTCCATGGACACTAAAAAAAGTAAAAAAGAAGCAAACAAGATAGATTCTGCAAAAATTGCTGTAAATAAATTAAAACAGAATGTAAATACGTTACTGAAGCACAAGCACTCAACGCACCAAGCAAATGGATTGAAAGTTCTTTTAACCAATGCAGATGTTCTGAGCAATAAAATGGAGGAACTACGGGCTTTGGTACAGCAGTCAGATTATGACATCATCGGAGTTACAGAAGTGAAACCAAAATCCGCAAGAGACCTTCCACTTCTAGCTTTCTATAATATGGATGGTTACAGACCTTTTCACAAGAATCTTGAGACGAAAAAAGGCAGAGGAATTATTATATATATAAAAAATCAATTCATAGTAGAAGAACTGACGGACGTCGGAAATTTTAAAGAATCATTATGGGTCACTATATCTTTGGAGGGTAAAGACAAACTAGCACTAGGTGTAATTTACAGGAGTCCGAACAAAAATACAGAAGAGATGGACAGACAATTGTATGAAGAAATTGAAAGCATATGCCAAGATAAAAAATATACACATGTCCTAATGATGGGGGACATGAACTATCCAAAGATAGATTGGTCTACAACGAGCTCAACTGATAAAACAAGCAGTGAATTCCTGAGTGCAATCCTGAACAATTATTTATATCAGCATGTCAAAGAGCCAACAAGATACCGTGAAGGTCAACATTCTAACATACTGGACCTCATCTTTACAAACGAGGAGAACATGGTAGATTATTTAAAGGTAAAACACCCACTTGGAAAGAGTGACCACTGCATAATCGAGTTCATGTTCAAATACTATGTGGAAAAAATTACTTCATCGGAAAAGAGACTATATGATAGAGGAGATTATCTAGCAATGAAGAAAGAGCTTAATGTGAATTGGCACGCACTTCTAAATGATTGCAAGGAGGACATAGATGCACAATGGCTGAAATTCACACTCATCTTAAATGAAATTATAGAGAAACACGTACCAAGAAAAAGACAGGCACCAAATACAAAAAAGCCCTAGATCGCCAAACAGTACTAGCCATAAAGAAAAAACACAGGGCCTGGACTAGATACATGGAGAACAGGACAGAAGTGAAATATAAGCTATATGCTAGAGTAAGAAACAAAGTAAAGAAGATGACCAGACAAAATCAAGCTCGTCATGAAAAAGAAATAGCCGACCAAGCTAAAAGTAACCCCAAGAAGTTTTGGAATTACTTCTCCAACAAAACTAAAACAAGACCAGGTATAGCCGACTTAGAAAAAAGTGATGGGTCGCTAACTGTTAATGATGGCGAAAAAGCAGAAGTTCTTGCCAACTTCTTCACCAGTGTGTTTACAAAGGAACCTGAGGGAGATTTACCGGACACAAATAGTTCTAAGGCAGATCAACCTCTGCACAGTTTTGATATAACAGCTTGTATGGTGGAAAAAAGGCTCTCCAAGCTGAACCCAGCAAAATCTCAAGGACCAGATGGTCTCCACTCAAGAATCCTAAAGGAATTATCTAAAGAAATTAGTGTTCCACTCGCCATGATATTTAACAACAGCCTAAAATTAAGAAAATTACCTGCAGACTGAAAAAATGCAAATATCACTGCGATATACAAGAAGGGGGCAAAAAATAAAGCCAGTAACTGCAGACCAGTAAGCTTGACAAGCCAGGTGGGCAAGGTAATGGAAGGAATTATTAGAGACAAAATAATGGACCATATGACTCGAAACAAATTCTTCAGCAAAAAACAATTTGGGTTTATAAGCGGTCGATCGACTACTCTGCAACTATTACACACTTTAGAATGCTGGACCAAATCAATAGACGAAGGCAATCCAACACATGTGGTTTACATGGACTTCATGAAGGCCTTTGACACTGTTCCACACAGGAGGCTCCTTAAGAAAACCAGCAGCTTTGATATAGGAGAAGATGTACTGGGATGGATCCAAGACTTCCTGCGTGACAGAAAACAAAGAGTAATAATAAATGGTACAGAGTCAGCACACCACCCAGTAACTAGTGGAATCCCACAAGGTAGCGTACTAGGTCCTATGCTCTTTGTGATATACATAAATGATTTACCAGATGCTGTCACCTCCGAAGTAATGATGTTTGCAGATGATACTAAAGTTTACAGGGAAATAAAAGACTCAAAGGATACGAAAACACTTCAACGGGATCTTGACGCACTACAAGAATGGTCAGACAGATGGCTACTGAAATTTCATCCGGACAAATGTGTCACTATGAATGTTGGAAAGAGCCTGTACAAGCCACTGTATTTCCTTCTAAAAAGCGACGGTAGTAGGTGCCAGTTAACAGAAACAATCAAGGAAAAGGACATTGGAGTGATGATTACAGACAACCAAATAACGTTTGACAACCATGTTGAAGAAAAAGTCCAGAAGGCAAACAAAATATTAGGAGCTATCACAAGATCTTTTAACTATCTGGATTGCAAGACAATGGCTAAATTGTACAAAGGACTGGTACGACCACATCTAGAATATGCCCAACCAGTATGGAAACCCTACAAAATGAAACAAACTGATATGTTGGAAGGAGTGCAGAGAAGAGCGACAAAACTGGTCCCCGGGCTCAAGAACCTAGAGTACACCGATCGGCTGAAACAAATGAACCTACCTACACTACAGTACCGACGTCACAGAGGTGACATGATTGAATGTTACAAACTTTCTAATAATTATGACCAGGAAGTTGCAAATATACTAGCCAGAAATTATGACTGCCGAACACGAGGACACAACTATAAACTCTACAAAGACACACCCAGAACTGAAGTTAGAAAAAATGCATTTAGCAACAGAGTTGTGAAGCCATGGAACAACCTCCCACAGGAGATAGTAAATGCTGCTAACCTCAACACCTTTAAAAATCGATTGGATAAGCATTGGAAGACACAGGAGGTGAGGTTAAGCTACAAATCTGAATTGGTGGCTGGGGCAAGACCCTTCGAAGTTGAGTCAAATTTAGACAATCAGGTACAAACTATACACGAGATCGGCACCAGAGAAGATGTGGATATAGTGGTGAACAACCAGCGTCCACTAAAGACATAAGGTTACATAAGGTAAGGTTTAATATATAATCAATTTCAGCAATTATCCTGCATCTCAAATTCATTTAATCCGCCTGTCAAACGTGTTGCAATAATCACAACACGGCCATTGACAGAAATGAGAATTGGTCATCAGTTCTTACGTAAGTGGTGACGTTTCACACAAACTTAATGACCTTGCCATTGAGAGTAGAGCACATGCTTTTGTATTTGTAAACAAAAGCTGGTGGATTCAGTTTTTGTCTGGTATGTTGACTTACCGGGAGATTTTTGGTCCAAATTGACTCCCGGGCGGGAGGGCGGGAGGGGATAGCTAACTCCGGGAGAATCCCGGGCATTCCGGGAGAGTTAACATGTCTGCTCCTGAGGTTCCCACGGGGCAATGAGAATTTTTTTTTTTTTGCATCAATCAACTACTTATGAGCCTTTATGCTCTCATATCAAATTTGGTTCAAATCGACCTCACGGTTCTGAAGTTGAAAAAGGGGCACAACTCTGACAAAAATTATCAGACCGCAACTTGATTTGAAGCTGATCTGCATTTTATGTTGATACACCGACATATCAAATTACCTTTGATTTGGCCACCTATAACTAAAGTTATCATCGGGAAACTGGGACTGCACAGTATACCAGTAATTACCAGTAATGAGAATGATACCAGATGAATACGGGTATTGTTTTAAAAGTACTCGGAAGAAACAGTACTGTATCAAATTATCAAAGCAGAAGTTGATATATTATCAGGGAAAAACAGACGCTGTATTCTATCATGTCTGTCATAAGCCAATTTCGAAACTGCCATCTTTGGACTTTAATCTATGAAAGGGCACAGGTCGCAAGGTGTAAACAGTGCGATTTCATTGCTAACAAAGCGTTTTCTTGGAATGTTTATACCTCGCGACCTGTGACCTTGCATAGATTAAAAGCCAAGATGGCAGTTTCGAAATTGGCTTATTCCACAAATGTCAATCATAGAAAACAGATGAATACTACTTGAAGCTCCTCCCAAACAGACAACTCCTGTTATGAAGCCCATGTCGATCAATCTTCTTTTGACCAATGATAACACAGTTTGTAATGTACTTGAGGTGCATAAGTTACAAATAAGTATGCCCATACCAGCAATTTGAAACTGAATGTTGAATATTTCGGGAGTGCATCGAATTCAAGGAATGAATACTTGGATGAATTTGCGTGTGTAATCTCAATTTTTCCCTCATGGATAATAATATACTCACACAATCATTATAGGGACTGTTTGTTTTATTTATTGCATCACTCTCAAAACAGAACCAGAGGCCCCAAGGGGCCTTAATCGCTCATCTGCCAAAGTGGTTCAATGAAGTACTTGGAGTCATATTCAGTTAGACATGGTTCATCAACACTACAATGGAATGAAGTCACGAAAGGCACATTTTATGGAAAAACACTGAAGAATGGATTTGAACAAACCTGAACCTAACATGCTTCCCCAGACACCCCCCAATCCCACCCCCACCCAAGAGAGGCCAAATATTAAGCCTGGGACTCAAATTGAACAAACTTGAATCTGATCCCTCCTTGAGATGTTATATACCAAATGTGATAGAATTCTGACTGGTGGATCTGAAGAAGAAGGCTTTTGAAGAAATGTCCTCACATTGCACTTAGTCAAATTGAGAGCCAAAATATTAACCAAGGGACCCAGTGTGAAGAAACTTGAATCTGGCTCCCCTACCTCCCAGCCCCTAGAGATGTTGTTTTCCAAATATGAAAGGATTATGGCGGGTGGATCTGAAGAAATTTCCTCATATTGCACTAAGTTAAAATTCAGGCTCAAATAGAGAGCTCAAATTTGAACTCGGGGACCTGATTTGAACAATCTTGAATCTAACCCTCCCCCCCCCCCAGAGATGTTGTATACCAAACATGAAAAGATTCTGATTGGTGGATCTGAAGAAGAAGATTTTTAAAGAACATTCTCCATATTGCACTTAGGTAAAATGTGGGCTCCAACAGAGAGCTCAGATTTGAACTCTGGGACCCGATTTGAATCAACTTGTTGAATCTGCCCCCCCCCCCCCTAGAGATGTTGGATACCAAATAAGAAAAGATTCTGACTGGCAGATCTGAAGAAGCTTTTTAAAGAACATTCCTCATATTGTACTAAGTTAAACTTTTGGCTCCAATCGGTTTTTCCTCCAAAATTGGGTAGTCTGTCTTACTGGTGTATAAGATGCACCCTTAATTTGAGAATCTTTTTTAGGGGAAGAATGTGACTTATACACCAGCTGGATAAACTTTACTTTACACATGTATTGTGGTCATGAAATAGCCAAAACACAGAAAGTAACAAGTTGGCCTATTTGACAATCAAGAACTGTTTTTTTGGGGGGCAAATCTTTTCGCAAATCGATTCATGGAATCTCGGTGAAATTTTGCCCATGTTTAATAATAATATACAGGTATATCGCGGTATTTTTTGCAGTACCAGTACTGAAATTTGAATACTGTGCAACCCTATGGGAAACCAAAAACATGAATTTTCAAAATCAAAAAAGGGGGCATAACTCTGGCCAAAACTGTCCGACTGCACCCCGATTTGAACTTGACCTTTATTTTGTGATGATACACCTACATACCAAATGACATTTGATTTGGCCAACTATAACTGAAGTTATCATCGGGAAACCACCAAAAATGAATTTTGGAAAGTTGTAAAGGGGCATGACTCTGGCAAAAATAGTCTGACTGCATCCTGGATTGAACCTGACTTGTATTTTATATTGATACACCTCCAAAAATGCAGGTCAAGTTTGTAAAATGGGGTCCGACTATTTTTGCCAGAGTTATGCCCCTTTTTTTACTTTGAAAATACAGGTCAAGTTCAAATCAGGGTGTGGTCCGACTATCTTTGCCAGAGTTATGCCCTTTTTGACTTCAAAAATTCATTTTTTTGGTTTCCTGATGATAACTTTATACTTGGCCAAATCAAATGAAATTGGTATGAAGGTGGATCAACATAAAATGCAGGTGAAGTTTGAATTGAGGTGCAGTCCAACTATTTTTGCCAGAGTTATGCCCCTTTTTCGATGTCAAAAATTCATTTTTTTTTAGTTTCCCAATAAATTTAGTTGTTGTTGACCAAATCAAATAAAATTTGTTTTGTAGGTGTATAAACATAAAATACAGGTTAAGTTTCAGTCAGGGCATGGTCCGACTATTTTTATGTCCCTTTTTTGACTTCTAAAATTCATTTTTTGGGGTTTCCCAATGATAACCTTAAAGGGGTATTTGTTGTTGACCGATTCAAATAAAATTTGATATGTAGGATTATCAACATAAATATAGGTCAAGTTCAAATCGGGGTTTGGTCCAACATTTTTTGCCAGAGTTATGTCCCTTTTTTGACTTCGAAAAATTCAATTTTTTTCAAATACCTCGAATTGCACACTTTTTCGGGGGATATGTGGCTGGGTGGCCTTTTATTCATGTTTTTAGGCCTAAAGCATTTTTAAAAATTTTATTGAAATCTGATAAGTTATCACAAAAACATTAAAAATTCAAGTAAAATGGAGCAAACAAATTTTGGGGAATTAAGTTTTATAACAGTAACAAGGACTCAAGTTCATGCAGTCTCTGTTGTCTCTATTAAACTGTTCTTATATTATTAAAGAAAAAATTGTCATTTTCTTTTGAATAAAGAGACTACATTAGGCAAGCAATTTCAATTTAATGTACAATTGGTGTCTGCTCTGGACAGTCATAACTCCTCAGAAAACCAATGGTATGACTACCCAGTTCAGGGCACCAGTTGTGCTTTAAATTTCTGTGTGGGAACTGAGATTGGGACACTTGGAGTTAAGAATTGGGAATAATCATCCCCTAATGCCATTGGAAAAGGGTCCCATAAATGACTCCTTGAGACATCCCAAAAAATCCATGATTAAAATTTATTTCCTTCTGATGATTAGTGTTCAGGTTACGGCATAAACAAGAAAATTTCAAGCAAAATGCAACAAAGGGCAACAACTCTCAAAATCATTATCAAATTGAGGTGGTTATTGAATTTGCTAAAAATATTGTTAGTATGAAGTAACACACCAAGCTTTATTTAAATTTGATACCTACTGTTAAAGTTGTCACATAAATTAGGGTTCTCATGGGACGTACGGATAGGAGCTCTTCACTATATCCCTTTTTTGAAAGGGGGGAGGAAGGGAATAACTGATGATAGTAAGATTGGTTGCCAAAATTTCCCACAAAGTTTGCTAATGAATACGCTCATATATCTACAGATATTTGAAGATCATGTGAGGGGTCACATGCACTTCTTGGTGTCATAACTACATATTCTGTAGACTGATTTTGTTCTTTAGCTGGTGCCTGAATGCCTTAACCTGTTGTGGTACATTAAAACCTGTTTGAGAGACCACTGTCTTGAGAGACTGCTGTGACCTTGTATCATTTGGTTGTTTTAGGCTTAATTGACCTGTCACAAGAGACCACCTGTTTTGAGAGACCACTTTTGCCTGGCAAAAAGTGTGGTCTCTCAAGACAGGTTCTACTGTAGTTTGTTTTGGTTGTCTATACTGTGGACCCCACTTAAATGAATATCTCTGATTGAACAATTGTGTTAACTTAATATAACAAACCCATGTACAGTATGGCCACCATGGACTGGTCACTTTCCATGAGGTTCGCAGTATTTCCATGGACGCAGTAATATTAGATTGCAAACACTGATTATAGGAATAATCATGAAAAATTTAATTAATGAAGCACCAGGTACAACTTCGTGCTTCGTTAAATAAAATTTTACTGATGATGATTTTTATTACCTGGTAAGTGGATACTAAGTGCATGCGTGGACATCACAGCCCATGTGTGGATTATAATTAATCCATGGTGACTGTACTGTAACATATCTTTTTTCATGGCATAGAGTAAACTCCTTTTAATTAAATAAAATAATATTGTAATATGTTGAGAAATTAATTAGCCTGACAATCACCAAATTCCCCTTATTTATATTTATACACCAATGTCTGTGATTCTGTGATTCAGACCATGTGATTCATATTCATCTAGAAAAACTGATATGCCATGCAACTAGATATTTTCTGTCACATGTGCAGTGCTACCCAACAGGGAACAGGTTGGATGGCTGTCTATTATATAAATGGGGAGTATGTGATTCAGTAGCTCAGTCCAGCAAGAATTTCAAGCTTTATTTGCCTTGATATACATTGCACCTAAACTTTTGCATCACATGAGTGGGACTAACTGGCCTGGGATAGATCAACTCGCTAGTTTAATCCAAGCATTTATTAAAGAGCTCTGTCAAAAAAGATATTTATTTATTTATTTATTTATTTATTTATTTATTTATTTATTAGGGTTTAATGACACTTTAACAGCCAAAGTCATACGTGTTGGTGACAGTTTTATGGGTGGAGGCAGCTGGAGTACCCAGAGAGAACCACCGAGCAGCTGCCAGCTCCCCCACATCCTAACTCCGCACTATACAGCACAAGCAGGGTTAGACTGGTTGAAGACATGTGCTCCATCGATGTGCAGTATGCCTTAGTAATTGGCGTCATTGTGCCCCCATGGGCACAATCGGGGTGAAGTGCCTTGCCCAAGGACACAACGCGGGAGTCTGAAGTCAAAAAAGATATAATGGAATAAAAGCTCTGTTTATCACTAGAATATGGGAAAATGACCTAATTCCTGTTAATTGTGTACTCCTGTTTATAATAATCGAATATTTTTCACAGGCAAAGTGGGTATTCAATTAAAAGGGTTCATCTGCAGTGATTTTCAATCACTTACTATCAGACATAACATTTTGTCCCTGTATCAGTATGCATCGTGTCTTCTGATTGGTCAACGTGACTGAAACAAATAGCCATGGTATCGGCTATCTTCAAACATGTGGGTGATAAGAGCATGCGCCGTTGTTCCCCGTTTGTCACTCGAGAAACATCCAGGTGATAAAAATAACCTTTGACCCTGACTCGGTCACATCGATTGCAGAAACTCCTATTAGAACTGTTAAGTTGTATCAAACTTATTGTCGTATCGTAGTGAATACTAATACAAATTAAAAAACATCATTGCAGCCCTATCAGTAGAAGCACATGTTGGCTGTCGTATTCGATGAGAACTGAACAGATTGAATCGGGTTTGCAAATATACTTTTGCGCATTGCGGGGTGAGAACATCAAGGGGAGTAACTCATCTGTTTACCTTCGATATCACTTGACCGAATACAAAATGTCAATCTATCGCTTCGCTTGTCACTCCGAGAGAGACATCGTTCCCATAAATTGTAACAGGGTAAATCCCAGCCATAAAGTAGTTTTTCAATGAGGGGGTCACAATTTCAGTGAGGGTTTTGGAGCCAAATTGAGTTAAAAGTAGGAGATCCACGGCGGGCAAAAATATTACGGGCACAGTCAGTGTAAGACTTGGTGTCAACAACAAATTAACATTACCAGGGCATTAAATCTCTGCTCACTTCATAATTTATTTTGCGGTTTCCGATGGTCAGCGTAGAAATGTATGCTATTAATTCCACCTACCTCTTACAAAATTCAATGACTGCAGCTCAATTCAAAATCTTCAAGTTTAAACCCAAGTGGAGTCTGAAATTGTGAGACATCGTTCACGAAATTCAAAATGTCACCTTCCATGTTCCATGTCCAGCATCGTTTTAAGTGAATATTTAAGCTATTCTCCCAAAGACATGAATAAAACACACAACACAACACATCTAACATGCTGAAGCTTGTTCCATGGAAATACAGTACACTCTGGAAGGCTGAATTTACACGGTTTTAAAACTTTTTCAACGAATTCAAATTCACCAAAGTGAAAAACTTCTCCATGTATGACCTGGTTTATAAACAACGATTCGGAAATAGACTGGGTCTATTTATAGTTTTGCTGTGACATTTGTTTCGCTGTTTGGTTCAAAACATGAGGCTCAGTGTGGGCTTTAAACTTCGTCGCCTGAGTCTTAATGTGGAATCATATTTTACATCTCGACATTATTATTCCCCCGAAAAAAATTCGTGGGAATCTAGCCGTGACATCGTCCGTCTGTCTGTCTGTCCGTCCAGGCGTAGACGGAATTCGTGTCCGCTCCATAACTTCTTACAGCCTTCAAGGATATTAATGATACTTGCTATTATTATTGCCCACAACCAGAGGGTGTGTCGCGAATAAGGTTGGAATGGCTATCAAGGCTTTTTTCGGGGGAATCCGCCACCCTTTGGTGGCCATCCTCTAGTTTCTGAGTTAGGAGGCGGGACAAAATCGTTATCTCGGGCAACATCCATGGTACATGGAGATTTAATACCTGGATATCTCCTTTTCAACCATTCAGCTTGTGCCTCATGGTTGAAAACCGACATCCAGGTATTAAATCTCCATGTACCCTGGATGTTGCCCAAGATGACTTATAATCTCCGACTACTGGCGGCTACTCCTGCCTAGGACACAACATATTTTGCTACTGAAATAGTTTATTACTTTCCTAAGTGTGATTTACTGGGATTTCTGGGTTTGATTATAAACGCTAACTTAACAAGTGAATTAGGCAATCAACAATTGGGTCATGTATCCGTGCGTGCAAACAAAGATGCTTTGCCATGGGTGTAATGGGGACTTCATTGTTTTTTTAACCCTTTACCTAACATGAAAAGCAGACGACACTTGCAAAAAAAAAAATTCTTGCATAACTATAGGTTCATTTTTTGTCTCAAAAACATAGGTTATCGAGCTCGTTCCAATGAGGGGTTATAACCTATGTTTTAGAGACAAAAAATGAAAAAAATAATGAAAATTAATTGGCAACCTTTTAGAATAGCACTGGCCTGTTTTGGCTGTTACGTTAGGTAAAGGGTTAAATAATATAATTATCGTTAATTGTGAAAAGTAATAAACAGAGTAATCGCTTGATTCGCGACCTCGTGTTTGTTTGCGCACTCATGTTTGTACAACGTCCCTCACCTCTCAGGAATTATTTCACGTAACCAGTCCAGTCAAGTGATTTGAACAAATTTCTCCTGTAAATTGAATGGACTGTTTAACTAATGATTTCTTTACTTAAATTCAGATGAATTTTTCATCAAATCTAGTCATATCCCTAAATAACTGATATCAAGTACAAATAATGAGCTCTGTCAGACATTTTATTTCTTTGATTTCACATGAAAATGGCCTGAGAAACCATTTTTATGTATAAAGAAATAAAAAAACAGTGACAAGGCTGAAAAAATGAAAGTGTCAATGACACAGTGGTTCAACTTGTCTAAGAAGAGACTGAACTAAATAGAAAGTTTGAGTAATGCCAAGTCATTCAATCAAGTTTCTACAGAAAAGACATCACACCAAAGCTACATATGAAATCTGAAAAAGATTAGGTGAGGGTTGTAGCCAGCAGGGTGTATTAATAGAATTGTTGAAAATTTATATGCCAAATCCAAGGTGGCCACTGGTGGTAATGTTTTTCAACAAAGATTCAGAAAAATTCAATAGCTCCTATCAAGACATCACACCACAGCTAAGGGTGTGCTAACAGAATTGTTGACAATTCACATTCCAAATCCAAAGTGGCTAATGGCAGCCATATTTTTCAACGAAATTCAGAAAAGTTTGACAGCTCCCATCTAGACATCACACCAAAGCTATATGTGAAATGTGAAAAAGATCGGGTGAGACATGTGGCCTGTAGGGTGTACAGCTGTGCCATGAGTGCATAATACGCCCGTTATTAATTACAAGAGGGACCACACAATATAAGTATTCATGTGTACTAAGCATTTTCAAGTTATTGTTCGACATGTGGAAAATTGCTTATATTTTGATGAATAAAGTCCCATAACTCTGAATGACATATTGGACAGTGACACAAATAGAAAGGGACAGTCCTTCCATCAACATATACTTGCAACCAAAAAATCATGAAAATTGCTCCAAGCATTTTCAAGTTTTTGTCCGACATGTGAAAAATTGCTTATATTTTGACAAATAAAGTCCCATAACTCTGGAATGACAAATCGGACAGCGATACAAATTGAGAGTGAGATTCCATCCATCAACATATACTTGCAACCAAAAAATAATGAAAATTGCTCTAAGCATTTTCAAGTTATTGTTTGACATGTGGAAAATTGCTTATATTTTGATGAATCAAGTCCCATAACTCTGGAATGACATATCGGATGGCAACACAAATACAAATGGAGATTCCGTCCATCAACATATACTTGCCACCAAAAAATCATGAAAATTGCTGCAAGCATTTTCAAGTTATTGTCCGACGTGGAAAATTGCTTATATTTTGACGAATAAAGTCACATAACTCTGGAATGACAAATCGGACAGCGACACAAATCGAAAGGGAGCTTCCTTCCATCAACATATACTATCCACCAAAAAATCACAAAAATTGCAAGAAGCGTTTTTGAGTTATTGTACGACGTGTGGACGAATGGACAGAAACCCAGACAGATGGACGGACAGCGGTATACCATAATACAACCGTTTTTCAAAACAGGCGTATAATAATAAAAACTGTAACTATATCTTGTATCTGTTTTGGCTAATTTTCAGTTTGCTCCGTTCTCTAGAAAACAACTCAAATATTATGCGTATGATACTTATTTTTCGAAAAACGTGCAGAAATATGACTGAACACCATTTATTTTTTATGTTTTCTTTATTAACTGGTTGAGTGCTAGAAGTAACAATTTGGGCATTTTTCTCAAATACAGGTAGTACAGTGGAGCCCACTAAATTGGATATCTCTTAACTGAATAACCCTGTTAACTGAATATAATTTCCCAACACAAAACCATTTACCATACCTCCAGTACAAATTTGACCTGTTAATTGAATATAGATTATAGAGTAAACTGTTAATTGAATAACAAATCTTGTAACCTGTCATGAAATTACCCTGACTCTCCCCAGTTTTCCTTTGTTTATAGACCTATTTGCCCTCAGTACATCCAGTACAGGCATTTAATCTATTATATCTTGTTTGACAGAGCTCATGGAGCTCTGTCAAACAAGATATAATAGAATAAATGCTAAGTTTATCTCTATAATACAGTATAGTGATACAATCCCTATAAATTGAATACTCCTGTTAACTGAATAATTTTCATTGGCAAAGTGGTTATTCAATTAACAGGGTTCCACTGCACCTGCCAGGTGCCAGAATGTAAATTCTTCATATTCTGTGGATATTGTTCATAAAATCTGCAGAAAGTGAAATTATTTAGCCTGCATGGATTTGCCTCATTATAAATTATGAGAGAGTATGCCTACAGGTGCTCTCCCGTATATCGTAACAAAACCATGAGAACAAATTTTTCCGACCAAACATTACTAGTTAAAAAAAAAAGCCTCCCTACATCACTGATTTGAAAAATTAAATATGCAAGAACCAAATGTATTTTTTATATTGCCTAAACTGAGTAAGAGGCAAGTGATTGATACTGACTAGGGCTGTCGCGACTATCATTTTTTGTAATCGACTAATCGTGACCAGTAATCGACGGTTAGTCGATTAAGAGTCGCTTCCCATGATTTTTTAGCAAATCATTCTTCTGTTCGTAAAACTCTGAAAATGACAATGGCACCAGTGTGTTCAGACGAAGTGGGGTTGTGGGAACAACAAATCGGTCCCGACTGGAAGCTACATGTAGTCCAATCTTGGACCCGCAGTCCGTAATATAATTTTTGGGGTTGGTACGTCCTGTAGGATGTACCAACCCCAAAAATAATATTACTGACTGTGGGTCCAAGTTTGAACTAGATTGAAGCCGATGAATTAAAATGAATTTACCAAAGAACGTTCCTGCATATGTTTCCTTTCTGAAATAAGTTTCTCGAAATTTTGAACATTGAGATCTATGCATTCCCTCGTCAGTTGTTAAAATTGGATCTTACTCTGAAGTTCCGAACTTTGAGAAGTGATCTGACGTTCTGACTTTCGTCATAATTTTGTCACTTCAGCGCTTTGGGTTTTCCAATGGGTGCATTCGTGTGTACAAGACTGGAGAAATTCAGAAGAATCTATTCTTCTCGAGTAACTGTGAGTGTTCTTTCTTACACAGTCAGTGACAGTCGTACAGTCTTCCGGATATGAATGTTAACTATGGTTAGATATTTAAAGTTATTCACCTTCATTGATCATTCACCTCACAAAACAATGCAATTTAGCCCCGACGTGTAGTAGACATGTACCACCTTGGAAATGAACGACGATCGACTAAAAATAAAAAACGTCGACTACTTCAATAGTCGACGGTTAGTCGACTAATCGAATAATCGCGACAGCCCTAATACTGACTAACTGGTTATCACGATCTGGTCAGCATGACAAATTGTCTAAAATGTAGGCCAGCATAACCAACTTTTAGTCTGTGACACACTATGTACCTCCTCCTCAAACTGTTTATGCATCTCAAGTTTGGTTACACCAGGCCAGTAAGTATTAATCTCAAATGTTTTGGGGACAAACAGATATGACACATGAACATGACCCATTTTCTAAAATGTCCCACTCCATTCCCCCAACATGTATGTGCATATCAGGTAACCATGTAGTGTAGGAATTATAAGCGGGAATTATTTTTGTAGGCAGATTACACATGACACATGGACCCAGAAGCTGTATACTTCCAGTATGCACCCTCAGACCCCCAACCCTCTCTCAGTTATACCACATTTACTGGAAGTTTTGGCTACAACCGTTTTTTTCACTGATAACTATGAAAGCACCACGTCAGTCCTGACCCCGTGTTACACTTCCAGTAGTCTATATAATAATAGACAAGTAATGAGAGCTTTTTTGTCCTGACCGATACCCCCTTCCCAGTTCATTTGTGAATTCATCCATTGAACAAAGGTTCATCAACACAGTTTTCTTGTACAGCTATCCACAAGGTATTTAACTTCATGTTTATCATACATTAATAATCAAATCATCATACTATGGCTTCTTTATTTGATAAAAAAAACTCTCCGTTCGACTTTTTTGCCCGCGACTCGACGCCATTAGAACAACAATGATGACGTAACGTTTCTAATGTCTAAAAATACCGTCTAAAAATGATTGCGGAATACTGAAACGGATCAAGTTCTTGTCATCTGCTTTACAGTGATAGTCGGTGATTTTTTTGACTGCAGTAATATGTTCTATGCTATTTATGATAAGAAAAAGGAAGTACTTAGAAGTTGGACATGTTGACAGCAGTATCTGCGTGTGCGGGAAATGTGCAGCTAATGTTACGGTTAGTTCAAAGGAAAAAATTATATAAATAAATAAAGTCTAGGCCTACCCCCATTTATACACCTCATTAGTGTTGCTTATTTCGTTCTCTGAGGTTATTTGACTTTGGAAATGCGCCGCAATCTAGGGGTGGTGCCCAACATTCCCCTGATGTAGGCATATGACCCCCACCCAGGGGGCCCACAACATGAATATCAACTCAACATCAGGAGTGAGCGTTAATAAGCCATGTTGCCCATTTTAGAGAGGGTTTACACCTCCCAAGAGTTGGTGACTGGGTCCTATTTTACCAGTAAAACAGAGCCTGTTTACCACAGTGAATAGGCACTGCTTTACTTCCCGGGGTTCCCACGGGCATGCAGGGGTCTGGAAATCCCCGGGCCGACCATGGTTTGGCCAGATGTGTATAGGCCTAATTTTTGTTTTAATTGGGAAAAAGTCACAATAGGCTTATCCATGAATTTAGAGGCAAGAAAGCCAGTAACTGCGAGCAGCCAAGTTAACATAAACTACAGATTCTGAAGATATCTTCCAATAATATAACAATACCATGAGTTTGGAGGGCCTTGCGATTTATTACCGGCCCGAGAGGAATGAATAAAAGCCTGAGGGTTTATTACTGGCCCAAGAGTCGAGGGCCGTTAATAAGGCAGAGGGCTGTTGATCTTCATCCACCAAGCGCTGCATCTGAAAGTCTGCGCCTACAAGCCCCCCCCCCCCCCTTCCCATTCACCAGCTTCTAATTTTACGTTTCACTCATCATGCAAGTAACAGGTAATTTTTGATGTAGTCAGTTCAAGTTTGGCAATTGAGGAGGAAGAACGTTTGCGGCAGCAAGTAGAAGGGGTCAAGGGGAATGGCGTTCCACCAAAAGCATCACTGCCCTTGCCTCTCCACCAACTCCCAAATGCACGCACAAATGCTCACAGTGGGTTTTCTAGAAAGGTTTTTCTTTTTTTAAAAAAAAATGTCTTCGGGAAAGATTGTTTGTCGAGACCCCGAGATATCTTAATCGGCCAAGTGCTTCGTCTGAATAATATGTGCCTACAACAAGCCTCGCCGCTTCCAACCCATTCACCCTCCCCCCTCCCCCTGCTCCACGTTTCAAACAGCATGTTGGCTAGTGGGCCTAATACACTATTATGATTAAGGTTGTTCAGCATTAAATTTAAATGTTGTCAACGTCACGATTCCTAGCTGGCATTGTAAAAAAGAGATGCAACAGAATTTCCTTTTTATACAGGCCATGAGATCACTCTGACCCCTCCCTGTCTGTCATATAGGCCCATAGCCTAGATCTAATACCCTTTCCGCCTGCCAATACATATTCCTTTCAAAGCTTCCTGCATTTTCAACTTCTAACAACAAGGTAGCTCTGTCTTAAATTAACCACCAGTTTTTTTTTTTATTAAAGTTCGGACAAGTTGGTTGTGCCTTGACAATAAATAGAACTCGAGGACAGGTGTGCAACAACTGTTTTGCAGGGGAGACTCTTACATTATAGCCCACATCCATTATTCTTCTGTTCTGTCGTCTGCAGCACAAGAACAATGCAGTGCATAGTTTCGCTTTCCGGGTTAACTTTTGTACAGCCTAGCAACGAAATGTCACGCCATCATTGTTGTTCTAATGGCGTTGAGTCGCGGGCAAAAATGTCGAATGGAGAGTTTTTTTTATCAAATAAAGAAGCTGTAGTATGATGATTTGATTATTAATTTTTGATAAACATGAAGTTAAATACCTTGTGGATAGCTGTACAAGAAAACTGTGTTGATGAATCTTTGTTCAAAGAACAAATTCACAAATGAACTGGGAAGGGGGTATCGGTCAGGGCAAAAAAGCTTTCATTACTTGTCTATTATTATATAGACTACTATATGTGTAACACGGGGTCAGGACTGACGTGATGCTTTCATTGTTATCAGTGAAAAAAGTGGTTGTAGCCAAAACTTCCAGTAACTGTGGTTATACATGTAGTGGCTGCAGGCAAGCAACAATAAGCTGAAATCTGATTGAAAAAAAAGAAAACTCTCATCCCAGCACTATACAGTACGGCTACCATCAACTGGTCACTTTCTATGGGTTGGTAATCCCCAAAATTTGCATACAAAACAGAAAATTAAAAGTCCTATTTGGCCCTCCATACTTTTACTCTCTGCGCATGCACAGTGGTCAGGAAGGACAGGAATTGGCAAAAACATCATTCTTTGTTTGGCCCTAAAGTCAGCAACTTTGAACTGATATCTGTGCTTTTAAATACTCCTTTTTGAGGATGCCAGACACAAGTCAATGATAAAATTGGTGGATCCAAGGCTGTAAATGGATGATGGAAGTGAACAACAGTGGTTGGAAACGTTCAGGACTGTAACTTTGTAATAATTATAAAATTATTTCATGTTTCCCAATTTCGGGACATATGCCTGACGTCATCATTCTTGTTAATGATTTATCCACTGTTTATTAAGAGTTCCTTCCCTATCCCTTCTTGAAGCCCTCATGTTAAACTCCTAAGCATTTAGGCTATTTTTATTGAAATTTTTTATTAAATTTCTTGGGAGTTTAATGTGTATTACAGAATGTTTATTCTGATTATCCCCATGGTTACGTCCTCACCCTAGGGGTGTTAGGTCATTTTAGTCTTGCATCTTCTATCCGATGTATCTGCTGGTAGCATTAAAATCTGTTACTGACTTTGGGCCATTTTTGTGTGCCTGATACCTTGTTTCTGGTTTTTTCTTTTGACGCTGTTTACATTGGCAACGTCTTCAACATATGTAATATTTGGTATTATATCACTTAGGATAATTGTAAGATACATTGATTATGTTTCCGGTAGTGTAGCTCAAAAAATTTGGATATTGTCCACACTTAGGCTCTTCGGGATGCCCTGGGGCTCATCATATTCCCTTTGGGAAATTAGGCTTTTTCAAAAAAAAATTTCGAAAGATTTTTGGATTTAATTTTTCGAATTTGGTTTTGACTGCAATTATTCATGTATCTTTATCATATATTTTATTGTGGAGTTTGTAGGAGTGCTATCGACTTTGTTTTTGATTAAATCATAAAAGCTAACTGCTCTTAATGCAAGGCTAGGAGGTCTTCCTTGGATTTACATGCTTGTGGCCTTGCCTGTAGTCGATGCACTCCTATGGATTCTTGTCCTTCTTGTGTACATTGAGATGACAGACGTTTGAGATGGGTGTCATGGTACATTGTTGGTGGTGAGGTTCCTATGCCAGAACTCTCACCGCAGGATAATTCGAGTATTTCAGTTTCTATTTGCAGAGGAACAAGAACATGGTGATGGTATTGTGACATCCATCCAAGTGTGCTACCGTCGTCGCGCTCTGAGGAGCAAAATAGAGCTAGCTGAAGGGTGCTCATGAATATAAGCAAGGGATAAGGTCTTTAGTTAGTGTCCTTAACCCCTTGCAAGCAGCTAGCTCGACCGGTGAAATGGTTACTCCGTCTGTGGGAGCTGTGACACAGGGTATGTCCGTTGCAGTTGCAGGAAGTGTAGATTTGGGTAGAGCGAGCACCTCAAAAACAAAAGCTCACGCAGCCACGGCGGAAAAGGGAGGAAGTCAGCAAGTTTCTTGTCGTGAGGCTCGGCGAGGTCTGACAAGGCCGCATCTGGGGCCAGAGGTTGTTATGAGAAACTTGCACGGGCCGGAGCATATGTCCACACCTGCCGATTGGGACGCTCCATCTAGACTGCAGCCGGCCTCAGCTACAGTCACGGCTTCCTCCGCTACGATTCATAAGCACACACGACTGCATCCTAGCTATCTGACTTTGGATATCCAGCCATCTGCGCGAAGATGGAGCCAGTCTTCGCCTGTGAAGTCGGACCATCTGGTAGCTACAGAATCGAGGCTTCGATCATCGGGACGTTCGGGGAAGAGATCCATCTCTGGAACGCCGTCCAAGGAGCAGCAAGTGGCTAAAAAACAGAAATCCACTGCTCCTCAAGCCTCAGTGATGGACTTGCTGTCACAGATTGTGCAGCTCATCCCAGCAAGTGCGTGAGCAGCCTCCTGCAGTCTCCAGTAGTGAGCTGTCGGATGGTGCTAGGTCGGTTGCACGCAGATGCACTGGACCAAACATCATAGCTGATTCAGTCGGATGGTGAAAGAGATTAGGAAGAGGATTACCCTTCCCTTCTGGAACAGCATATGGTAGCGATGAATTTTTATTCATCGATACTATACTGACTTTGTTCCGCCTGATCAGCAAGCTGCAACCAATAGAGAGGAACCGTGGTTGTCTCTGTATGCAGATTTTGTGTGGAGGAAAGAGGATGCTCTTTCCTTCCCGAAACAGTCTTGACAGGTGTCGGAGGCCTTCGGCCATGTTATCGATGCCATATTCACCTCTTTAGTGCTAAGAGGAAGGCAGTTTTTTATCGACATCTTCAATAAATATACTGTTTCTTGGACTACATTCTTTTAAAACGGTTGGAGAAGATTCCAGAGAGCTCCTCTGCATTTAAATGAGCAGGCCAGGGATGAAAATATGTCCCTACCTGCATCATTCAATATACGCTCGGAAGTGATGGAATGTGCTATTTCATCCAACAGAGCAAATCCGGATGTGATGTCCTTCACAGATCACCTCACCAGAGCTATGACGCAACGTCTTAAAGGGAAGGAATTTGAGGACATTTGTTCCTCGCTTAGAGTTCTTTCCAGTGGAAAATTGGGTGTTGATCAGACGTGATGCTGCCCTTGCGTCATCATCACTTATAGATGACAAGGTGAAAAGCTCTCTCTGAGTCGCTCCAGTCTCCGGATATACTCTATTTGATGACGAGCTTTCGTTAGTCTATGAACAGGCTAAAAGAAAGCTTCCTGTACACTGCTACTGAAATCTGCGCCTCAGAACGCTTCAGCAGACTGGGGTAAGCGAGGCCATTCCACTTAATCAGCTAAGGGAACTCCTTGCGAGGGTATAATAAGCCCTCTTATACTTACTCCGGAGGTCGTCAGTATAGTGACTCGAGAAAGAGGCGCAGGTCTGATCCAGACTAGGTCAGACGCCCCTAAGCCGAAGGGCTGAGGTTCTTCGTGGGGAGGACGTAGTTTCTCCTTCCGTAAGCCTTGTTAGTCATACAGGTGATGAATAAGACCACTATTGCTTACCAGTTCAAGGAAGGTTATCATCTTTGTGAGAAACTGGATTTATGTCATGGAAGATCAGTGGGTAAAGTGTTGTCTCAGAAGGCCTACGGCTATGATTCTGAACGTAACCCCCACTTACAAGATGTCAGCATTGGACAAATCTTACGGCGGATCCTTTCAAAAGGGAGTCGCTCCTAGTGGAGGTACAGGCTCTCTTATTGAAGGAAGCAATAGAGGTTGTCGAGAATAGACTTCTGTTGTTTTCCACTTAGCAGAAGGTTATCAACCTTGTGAAAAAGTGGATGAAAATTGTGGAAGATCAGTGGATGAGAATGTAGTCTTGGCAGGCCTGCGGCTATCAGTCCGAGCAAAGCTCCACTTACTACAAGTATGTGTTGGTCACATCTTCTGGCGAATTCTTCTAAGAGAGTCTCTCCTTGCAGAGGTATAGGCTTTCCTATTGAAGAAATGCAATAGAGGCCGTCAAAATATTCTCCAGGTTTTTTCAAATCACCTGTTTTTCGTCCTGAAGTCCAATGAATAGTGCACAGATAGGCGGAGACTGCTGTCTTGTTTTAAATAGAGCCGTTAGAGGGAATAGGTATGTCTTTTCCCTCTCGGTGTTCTATTCCTTGGCATCAGGACATTTAATGTCATTGTGGATGCCATAGTTGCCTTATGTACTGTTACAGTGGTCTTTTCTTGTGGCTAGTGTTTTAAGTCTCCATTTAGTGAGCTTTCAAGGCCGCAAGTGACACAGATGTGTCTTCAGGTAGACGAAGACACATAACTGCATAGCTGCCTTGAGATTACCGTCTTTTTGGGAATTACAGCTGTTAAAATAGTGGCTTGTCATTCCCTACCTTGTGCGGCAATGGTTGTAAGTCTCCGTTTAGTGAGCTTTCAAGTCACAAGTTATGCCGAGATATCTGTCTTCACAGGGAGGAAGACTTCTAGCTATGTTAGCCAGGCTCTCTCCGCTGTCTTTTGGGAATAAAACAAATAAGGTACCGTGCTTTTCAGTTTGTTTTCGTAGGTGTCATAGACTCGAGTCTTATTGTTTACACCATAGTAGCCTAGCTAGAATCATAAGCGAGATTGTTTCAGTATTTATGCAGTGACATAACTCAATTTATTTTCTCTTGGGACTGCTGTTTCTTTGGGAATTTTGGGCTGTTAAATAGCAGCTCTTCATTCCCTACCTTGCGCGACAATAGTTGTAAGTCTTACACTGATATATCTGTCTTCACGGAGATGAAGACTTATAAGCTACGGCTAGCATTGTAAGTCTCCTTAGTGAGCTGCTAAGGCCGCCGTTATCAGCTTTTTATTGTCTTCACGTAGAGGAAAACCTTCAGCTGCTTCAGCTAGGCTGAGTTTGTTGTCCTATCTGGCATGATACCATATGTAAGAGGAGGTTATTCTCTTCCTACCGGTATGGTTTGATGTTAGTTATATGAGGCGATAAGCTCTATTAATGAAGCCATATTTACATAGTGTGATTATGTGTGTTTGTTCATCACGTCCATCTCCGTCCTTAGTGGCATTATGGAGTCGGTCAGACGTGAGGAGCCCTGCGGTTCCTATACTATTTGATGACAAACACAAGAGCGATTCAAGTAATGTGGGTGAGGGGGGTTCGATATGAATTTTTACATCCGGGACTCAACTTGCCCGCCACTGTGTTAAGAGGCGATCACAGGGCAAGACGTAGTTTTCTTCCTATAAGCCTCATATGCATTTAAGTACATACATGTACATGCTTTTCATTCTATTGATGACTAACACAAGAACAATTAATGTGGGTGAGAGGGGTTTGATATGAAATTTTCATTCCCCCCCCCCCCCCCCCCCCCCCCCCCCCCCCAATGTGTTAAGAGGCAATTATAGGGCAGGATGTAGTTTTCGTCCCGTAAGCCTCCCATGCATTTAATTTTAGTTTTTACATGGCTTCTCAATTGGCGGCTGGGTCGTGTTCTAACGGCAACCTCATGGGCACATCCTTTTAGTTGGTTTGTTTCCTGTGGTTGTTTGTTTATAAGTCATATACGAGCATATGATTCTTTATCAATTAAATTGCTGGCCTTCTTGTACCTGTATGGTTGATATGTCGGTTATCTGAGCGACATTCTTCTATGTGGCAATTAGTCCACTCTGAAAAGTTTTTCAGAGCGGTCTGGCCTTTCTTACGACATATGAGTTTATTACTCAGTTAACTCCATATTAAAGTCATATTATTCATTCAGTTTCCAAGTTACACCTGTATCACTCGGTCATACCGTGGTTACAGGCTGTATTCAGATGAGTACATGCAGGATTTCATTGCTCGCGTGCATAATATGTGTATTATTAGGCAGATGCATTGTTTACAGACTATATAAATTCCTGCTCTGCTTATAGAGCTCATGAGAATTTTGGGGCTATTTGGTTCAGTTTTGGAACTGCCAACAGGATGTCTATACATATGTTCTCATTTTTTGGCATCATTATTCGGAGTAATATATTCTTCTCCGAACACTCATTGATTGTTACAGACATAGGAAACAATGAATTATTTCAGGGACAGTCTGTGATGGGTCTGTTAATCATAGCTCGTTCCATGTTCTATATCCAGGTTTCTTGAAGATACAGCACACATTCTCGTATATTCAAACCGTTCTTTGGAGTGTTATTATTGGAATCAATTGTACACATGAATGGGGTCACCTGTAGGTTGCCTTAGAAGCATGTTGCTCTTCAGATACTTTTTAATTGGTATTAAATTGGACAAGTGTATGGTCATACACTTTATATCACATGTTTTCATCCTATGTACGTATTCAGACTCCGGTATACGTTAGATGTGTGCTCTGTTAATTACCAGGATCTCCACAATAGCCTTAGCTTCTGAAGTGACATTAAGCCCCAATAATTAATATAATTAATAACGGGCTGCTTATTGGGCGGAAATATTTGGATTACCATATTTACGTATTGGGACAGCTAAAAATAAATATTTTCACAGATGTCCCACAACCTGGTCTTGTTTTGATGCTGAATCAAGTTGTGTGTGATTCGTTTTCCATCACTATATACGAAAAGCGCCATCCAATTTTTTTTTAGATTTTCATTTTTTGCTTCCAAAACATAGCTTATGCCCCTCATTGGAACGATCGCACTGTGCATAAGCTATGTTTTGGAAGCAAAAAATGAAAATGTTTAGTTACAGAAGAATTTTTTTTTATGAGTGTCATCTGCCACTAGCATTCAGTAAAGGATTGAAGACTGTCACAATGTAATATTAAATAGTTTTCCTCATGTCAGTCCAGACTGTAAGTATTAAAACTTAGGAACAGATTTAAATAAAAACTACACAAATCAGTATGTATTATCAATTTTTTATTGCTTAAAAAGGAAAATTAAACACAAACTTAGCTTTAATATTGAGCATTTTGCACCGTTTTCAGGTGACTGGGCCAACTGGAAACAAGTCTCCTGAGTGTCCCAAACATTGGAGCATAAAAAAAAAAATTTTCTGGAAAAAATGTGTGTCCCAAATTATAGAGTGTCCCAATATATAGAGTAAATACGGTATTTAGTATTGCTTTGCACTGATTCCAGAGCGCTCCCCTCTTTGTTTTGAAGAATATTCCTTCAAAAAAAAAAAGGGGGGGATGAATTTTCTTGTAAAATCTCCTCCGGATTGGTAAATGTGTAACTATGAGTGAAGCTATTTTTGTCTGTAGATTATATCTGATCCTAGATACAGCTTGTTGATTATTTATATATGGCGTATGTTTGCGGGGGTTAGTCTCCCACTCTCAAAAATGCCATCCTAATTTATGGGGCTTTGTCTGGACTAGCCTTAAAAATTGGGGGCTCATTACACCCAATTAGCATAATCATTCAAGCTAAGAATATGGAATTACTTGGATATGGCTCCTTATTTATGTTATGTCTTCTCTATTATTGTGTAGAGAGACATACATGTAATTTCTTTTAAATTTATTTTCCTTTCACCTTGGAATGCAGGCTTAGGAGCTATAGTTGGTCTGCTAATTCTTAAGTCCTAGGCCCTCCGCCTTTTTACAATTCAGCTAAGTCTGGGCCATTGGATATTAGTATAAAAATACGATATATTTAAAGTAATTTGTATATTTTTTATACTTACCAATGGCCCAGATGGGGATGGTCCTCCCATGAGTGGGCACTCATACCTCCCTGCTGAGTTATTATTAGCACGCTCATCTACATGTACAAAGAATGATGTTGGCACCAATTCCGGTCTCTTCCTGACCAGTGCGCATGCACAGAGAGTAAAAGTATGGAGGGCCAGATAGGACTTTTAATTTTCGGTTTTGTATGCAAATTTTGGAGATTGGGGGGGTTCAAAATTTGTGTTTGGCCCTTGATAATATTGAGTTTGCACCAGCTAAGTCTGGGCCATTGGTAAGTATAAACTAGAGTGATGTCACGCATGCTGTCCCAGCAATGGCAATGCTTAGACACAAAATAGTCTGAGCCATTTTTTGTTAACTCTTTACCTAACTAATCTGCCATATTTGCACTCGTGATATACAAAATTTGCTATTCAAATTTTATTTTTTCATTTCTCTACTCCAAAACATACCTCATGACCTATTAATGGAACAAGCTTGATGAGCTTAATAAGGACTAATAAGTCATGGTTAGAAAGTGTCAATGACACTGTAGCTCAACTTGTGTTAGACATGTACATGTATTGAATGTGACACAGCAATGACACACATCTAGGCAATGACCTGATGACAAAGGTACATGTAAAGTGTTGTAAAGGTCTGTACATAAATACTGACTGTAGCCTGTAACAAATGTACAGGTAAAGTATGACTAAACTAAGTTCTAAGAACGTTGGCAGCGGCAACATTTTTTGATGGAAATTGAAGAAAATGAATAGCTCCCTTCTAGAGGTCACCCCAAACAAGCATACCAGGTTTCAAAGCAATCCAATCATAAATGTGCCATGTAGGGTGTGCCAAAGGGAAATATTGTGGTCTGACTAAACTAAGTTCTAAGAACGTTGGCTGTGGCAATATTTTTTGACGGAAATTGAAGAAAATTGATAGCTCCCATCTAGAGGTCACCCTAAACAAGCATACCAGGTTTCAATCAAAGCAATCCAATCATAAATGTGCCCTGTAGGGCGTGCCAAAGGGAAATATTGTGGTTTGACTAAACTAAGTTCTAAGAACGTTGGCCGCGGCAACATTTTTTGACGGAAATTGAAAAAAATTGATAGCTCCCATCTAGAGGTCACCCCAAACAAGCATGCTAGGTTTCAAAGCAATCTGATCATAAATGTGCCCTGTAGGGTGTGCCAAA
>CM062297.1:243425631-243993248 GCA_031216915.1 Pictodentalium vernedei | reverse complement strand
ACTGTTAGAGGAAATGCCATGTTATTTCTGATTGCTGGATGTTGAATGAAAAAAAATGAGTTAGCAACTTCAAATTGTGTCCTAGCATGTGCTCAGTGTTCTGAAAATTATGTAAAAGATAAGCAGGGTGCTTTAGAAAAGTACAAACCATTCTCATTAGGGGGTGGGTGGACACTGTTCCTTACCTATCAAAATACTGAGACACAGAGACTACTCAGGCTTTAATGATAACACTCAACTGCAGAAAAAGACTATTGTCACCTGTTTTAGGATGATTATCTGTACGTATTAGTATGCGCAGATCTAACCTACTATCTGATTAATTTTCGGAAAGGGCTCGGCGAGCCCTTTCCAACAATTAATCAGATGATAGAGTTTCAAATATGTCATATATCTTATTAAACCTCCTCGCATATAGGCGTACATAGAGGTCCTCCATATATGGCTAAAATGGGCGTGGCGGTAAAAGGGTTAAAAGGCATTTTCTGAAAAAAGTGCCACAAGTACATATTTCAGGTTTCGAGTCCGGCTCTTTGGATGTCCCACTTTATAAAATTAATTCGCGAAACAGTTTAGTAAATGGGACTGCAACTGTAGGGATCACACCTACTTTACCTGTAAAAGGTATATCTTTTTTACTGAGAAATGACTTAGCTGGTGATAAAGTCCACGTAGAGTTTCAAGTGAAAAATGAGCAGAACACAGATGAAAAGATGAAAAGGTTTGAGGAAAGTTTTCCTACTGAGTTTCCAGTATGTGCTACGCTTCAGTCTATGCACAGGAAAGCAGAGGTTGATAACATCAAAATTGTTGATTTTAAAAGAAGAAATGGGGAAAAAGTAGCGGCCATTGTAAATTCTCCAGTACCAAGCTCTAAAAAGGAGCTCATGAGATTCTAGGGCATAGCTGATACTATACAACATTTTGTTTAAATTTGTCAGATGTTGTCTCCCCTTTGATCAATTTCTTGAGCAAAAGGGTGAAGTTTGTTTGGACTGAAGAGTGCTAGAAACCCACCGACAAAAAAACATTATTAAAGCATTCCCATATCCTGGCCAGCCCTGATTATGAAAAGCAATTCAAATTGTTTATAGACGCGAGTGAATGACAATGAAGCAGGTGGATATATTGCCCGGGAAGACTTCCAAGGTATCGATCACCCTGTGAGTTATTTCTACAAAACATTTATGTCAAAAGAATTACTCAACAGCAGAAAAAGAAACGTTGGCTTTAATTTTGGCATTAACCCATTTTGATGTATATCTAGTGACCACAAAGTTCTCAATTACAGTTTATACCGATCATAAGTCCCGAACTTTCATCAACAAAATGAAAAACAAAAATCAAAGGTTAATGCGGTGGAGCTTAGCCTGCAAGAATACAGTTTAGATATTAGACATATTTCGGGAAGAGATAATGTTGTAGCATATGCTCTTTCCAGAATATCCCAATTTAAAATAATCCGATCAGTCTCCATTTTACATCAGTGTATATACGTTACCTATAATATTTTGTGAAGATTTTCATGTGCATATAATGTAAACCAGTCAAAGTCTGCTAAAATATAAACAGTTTTCAGTACCTTCAAACTTTTTTTTCAAGGAGGGGTGTGATATGCTCCCACATCCACTTATAACAGAACTGTTATCTAGTGGAGACCTCCGTTCTTCCGTACATCCGTTCGTCTTCCAAGGTATATCTAGTGGAGACCACCGTTCAGCCGTTCGTCCGTCCGTACCAACATTTTCCCTTGTATCTCAGCCACTGCTACCCCGATTTGAATATTTGGTGTTGTGACAGAGCATAATGGAGGAACGATACCTGTGTGGCGTGAGTTTCTTCCACACATTTTTTCCAGTGTTATGGCCTTTTTTCATTCTTTCGACTTGGATATTTTTCGCAATCGGGTGCATTAGTAGCGCTTTGTGATGCAGGCCTCTTGTTATAAACACTTAATATTTTCTAAAATAATTGTTTTAATTAGAATAAGCAGACTTTGGATTGTGTGGTCGCTAATTGCACTGTATGACCCTTGAATGTACCTGTCATCAAGTTTACAGATACTGTTGCACAAAATCTATTTTTAGCTCACAGATTGTTTATTTGGGTCACACTTGTTTACTTGGAATAAGACAGAATCGTCTAGAAACTTAATGAGGTGATTCAATTCAACCAAACAGCAATTAGTAGAATAAAAGAACATTGGATAAATTTCTCATTATGGAACTTCCTATTTGAAGACTAAATAATAACCACTGCCAACAGACTTTGGACTTTGAGTGTCCTCGCTTAAAGGTACAGAATACAGAATCGAAATAATTACCTGATTGAGGTTAGAGAGATCAAATCCACAGAGAAGGAAAATAACATCGTAACACACAAATCTTGTTAACCTATCCTTGCAAAGAGAATCGGCAAGGATTTTTAGAATCTCATTACTTGGCAGAAAATCCTTTCTTCCAAATATATCGCGAAGTATCTGGAATGTAGAATAAAAATATGTTTGCAAACAATTTATCAACCCATTCATTGCAGCATTCTAGAATGAGATCGACGCATACACCCTTACATACAGAAAACGCTTGAAAGTATGGACGGCATTCCCCCCTCCCATCTCAGTAATTGCACCTCCGTTCTCGGATAAAAATAATCTTAATTTCAAAGCAATACAATCTTATTGTTGCATGCCTAAACCGTTGACACAAACAGTGCTTGCTATTTTCTCTGGAGTATATGAGAGCAAACTAATGTTCAAACATGTCACACAAGCCCACGTGTGTCACCTCTAATGAACATGTAGTCGCGTTGTGCTGAATTAAATTGGAATTGTTGTAATCGTAATGACACAGCGAAGGTCGTAATTAAAATGGTGTAAATTCTCAGACTGAAGAAGGTGAAACAGACACCCATCGACTAAACGGGTAGGCACGAGAGTAATATAGTGTCATAATTTGTACCACAATGGCCTAAATGCTATTGGAATTATTTCAAGCAATAGAAAGAATTCGAAAAATTTATACGTATTTATAAGTAAAAATATCGTATTATCAGGCGACAAGTCTTGTAATAGAAGTGTCGTTTTAATATATAGAATATACCCATAGTAGCTTAGTGTTCCAAATGTTCACCATGAGTGGTGAATTGGTGTTAACCTTGAGCCTTTGGCGAGCGGTTAACACTACTTCACCACGAGTGGTGAACATTTGCTACACCAAGCTACTGTGGGTATATTTTATTTATACCATGATCGTCAGATTAGTAAGAGTTTAAATGTTGAATAAATCAATATTCACACGTGCGATTCACTTTTGTTGACATGAGCACCGGTGGACGGTACTTCCGCTGGCAATTTTATCGCCGAAACGAAATAGAAAACGAAACGCGCAAATTACGAGGTCTTTTTTTCATTTTAATAACATAATAACATACTATTTCGAGTTATGGATGCTTTATTAACATGAGACAACGTATGTTTGTTAATTTTTGGTATCTTATGAGGTAAACTTATTTAAAAACGTAAAAACTAATTGCCGGTTTCATTTCACTCTTCACGAAGAGACGAGTGATAAATTTAGACAGTTTGCATTCAAGCGAGGTCACCAAAGGTCAACTTAGATGTAGTTCCACTGTAGGTGTAAATTTTAACTATTCAAATCCCATTGCTGGCGTGTTCACCGCGGTTGGTTTGTAAAGCTAAAATTTATGTCATAGGCTTTCTATATATAGTAGAATAGGTAATGATGGTATAAAATTGGTTGATATTGCATCTCAAAAAAAATTACTTCAAACATTTCATCTCTGACATAAAATTCAAAACAACCATCGAAGTATCAAACTGTGAACTGGTAGAGTGCTAAATTATTTTTCGTTGTCAAAATCTGTTCACAAGTCTTTGCCTTGTTACAATTAATCGGAGAGTGCCCGTAGGCACTCTCCTATGAATTGTAAGAATACAAATTTTTGACGACTGTATACTTCCACTTCAAAGATAATAGACAGTGCATGCACAGAAAATGAAGCCGTTAAGTAGGTTTACCTTCACGCCAGAATAAATCACAAATATGGGCATTCAGCACTGTAGCAGTTAACAGGCTTACACGGTTACATTTTAAAAAATTTTGGGAGAAACCATACTCCGTATTTCTATCGGCCTACTTCTCATATATGTATTTAGAAACAATACCAATGAATATTACCTTATGCATGGACTCCCTCACCAGTGGCGTAGCCAGGAAGGGGGGGGGGGGTGAAAGGGGCACATGCTCCCCGAAATTTAGACACCCTTCCCCCCTAATTATTGATGCCTTTCACAACTTATAAATTATGGACACAAGCGGACTCACAGTGAAGGAAATTGCGGGGTTTTTGTCTCAAATTTGAATTTTTTCCACGGGGGCCCCCACCCCCTCTTGTGCTCGCGCTCGCCCCATCTCCCCGCTACGTGGCTCAGATAATGCTGTGCATCCTTTTCTGTATGCCTCTGAGTTGTTCAGCGATCTGAACGTAGCGGCTACCCGCCTTCTTAGGGAGGTAGCCGCTACGTTCAGATCGCTGAACTAGCTCCCACCCCTAAATATTACTCTTGCCCTCAACTATGATATCCTGACTATACGCCTATCCCTCACAGATAATAAGGCTAACATTTATCTTGGTTAAAAGACTCTTAATGCAGGATGGTAAGATGTACGTGCCCGTAATGACGAAAATAGCCCAAGAAAATACAAGTATGACATTGTGAGAGGACAACCTTAGAACAACAGTGTGAAACAGTCTTACCAGTCGTTGTTCGTTGTTGGGCCTGATACCTTGTTACGTCGGTAGGTGTCATAGAACTCGATGCAAAGGTAACGAGTAACCTAAACATAACTAGATGTAAAGTAGTGGTTGCCATCTCTGTGGGTCCCGCAATTGATACGGTTTGCAATTAGAGCAGTATACAGAAAGTAACACCTTCCTTGAGAGACCACCTGTCTTGAGATGCCAGTGAAAAGTAGTACCGAATAGCTGTTTTAGGTTCCAGGGTATTTACATCATTGTATTTTATATAAAAGAGATATTTATAATGAAAGTCTTGTTTTCCAGTCAAATTTACAACAACAGAAGTCTGAGATGGGTGATGAGCTTTAACCACAGCTTATATGTGAAATTTTACAGTTCACGGCAATCACTTTTCAATAATCGAAACGCTCGGAATGAAATGAAAACTTGATGTGGAAGTACCCATCAGAAAGCTACATACAAAAAATTATTTCAATATTTCCATCCATAACTGAAAAAAAGTGTGGAAAACCTGTTATAACTATCAAATTTCCAAGTTCAAGGGCAATTACTATGTAACTGCGTGAAAAACTGAGTGAAGTGAGCAAAAACAGAACTCCATCTGTACTTTGTACTGGGAAGGTATGTACCAAACATTATTCATGCATCGCTAACAATAGTGGAGAAAAGTGTGGAAAGTCTGTCGCAACTCAAATTTCTAGGTTCAAGATCAATAACTCTATAATAAGCTATACGAGTAGAAGGGAGTTGAAACTTGATCTGTAAGTGCTCATCACTCATCAGGACGCAACATACAAAAAATCATTTCAATACTTCCACCCATAGCTGAAAAAGTGCGGAATTTATTTATTTATTGGTGTTTAAGGTCACATACTTATGCACAATGGCTAATCGTGACCGTGACAGTTTTACGGTTGGAGGAAGCCGGAGTACCCGGAGAGAACCACCGAGCATCGACGAGCAACTGTCAGCTCCTCAACATTCTAACTCTGTTCAAGCTCCGCTCAAGCAGGGTCACAGCAGTTAAAGGCATGTGCACCATCGACGTACAGCACGCCTTAGTACACAGCGTCATCGTGTCGCCATGTAGACAACTGGGATAAAGCGCCTTGCCCAAGGACACAAGGCGGGTCATCCCGGACGGGTATCGAACTCGGGACCTCTAGCATAGAAGTCCAACAGTCTACCACTGAGCCACCCGCTCCCGAAAAAGTGCGGAAAACCTGTTATAACTATCGAATTTCCAAGTTCAAGGACAGTAACTCTGTAATAAACCAAATGAATGAAACGAAATTTAAATGTGAGCTGTAACTCCCAAATTCCTAAGTTCAAGGGCAATAACTCTTTAATAAACTAACTGAGCGGAATGGAATTGAAACTTGGCATGTAAGTACACACCAGGACGCCACATACAAAAATTCCTTTCAATATATCTATCGATATCTGAAAAAAAGTAAAGAAAACATATTTTAACTGCTGAATTCGTAATTTCAAGGGCAATAACTCTGTAATACACCATCTGAGCGGAATGGAATTGAAACATGATCTGTAAGCCCCCACCAGGACGCTACATACAAAAAATCATTTCAATATTTCTATCGATAGATAAAAAAAGTGTGGAAAACCTGTTTTAACTATCGCTTTCCTAAGATCGAGGGCAATAACTCGGTAATAAACCAACTGAGAGGAATAGAATTGAAACATGAACTGTAAGTACCCACCAGGAAGCTCAGACAAACAAAAAAATTTCAATATGTTTATCGAATGCTGAAAAAAGTGTGGAAAACCTGTTTTAACTGTCGAATTCCTAAGTTAAATGGCAATAACTCTACAATAAACCATCTGGGCGGAATGGAACTGAAATTAGACCTGTAAGTATCCACCAGGAAGCTCAATACACAAAATCATTTCAATATTTCTATCGATAGGTGAAAAAGTGCAGAAAACCCATTTTAACAGTCGGCTTCCTAGGTTCAAGGGCGCTAACTCTGTAATGAACCAAATGAGCGGAATGGAATTGAAACTTGATCTGGATCTTTGAGTACCCACCAGGAAACTATATACAAACCAGAGGCTCTACAGAGCCTGTAATTGCTCACCTGGAACTACATATAAAAATGTGATTTCCCATAGGCTTTCCATGGTAACTATGAGCTTCTATTGTGGCCATGTTTGCAACATTACATCAACATTACATGAGGATCATTGGTAGAAGGTATCCCAGTCTTCAATCATATGAAGTTTCCAAACATTTGAATCCATCAAACAGAATCATAGAATGTCTCTAGTGGCCACATTTTCCAACCAACGGGAACAAAAAGAGGATCGTTTGTAGACGACCTCCTATTGACCACTCTTGCCAAGTTTTGGTTCACGTAGCTCAGTAGTTCCAGAGAGAAGATGAAAATGTGATTTCCCATAGGGTTTTTCTATAGTAACTATGAACCGCAATTGTGGCCATGTTAGCAATACGATCAACATTAAATGAGGAACGTTGGTGGAGGGTGCCCAGTTATCAACCATGCAAAGTTTCAAAATATTTGGCCCTGGGGTTTTAGAGGAGAAGAGTTTTCAAAATTGACCAATCAAAATCAAAGAATGCTTCTGGCGGACACGTTTTTACGTTTTTCACCCAACAGGAATAAAATGAGTAACAGTTGTAGAGAACTTCTCATAGAAAATGCCTGCTAAGTCTGGTTCACATTGGCTCAGTACTTTCAGTGAAGATGATAAAAATGTGATTTCCTATAGGGTTTCTATAGTAACTATAAGCCACGATTGCAGCCATAATTGCAAACCAATGAAGAATAAATGAATATTATTGGTAGAGTGGGTTACAGTGATCAGTCACACTAAGTTTTCAAACCATTTGGCCTTGTAGTTTCAAAGAAGATTTTCTTGAAAATGCACACATTTATGAATTCTGTTTTCAACAAAAAAATCAGTAAAAGAAGGTTAAATATTTTTTGAAAATTACAACTTTTTTCAGACAGTATTCTCTTTTCAAAATAGTTTTGGACAGGTAAAGGGTTACAGGAAACACATTACTCCAATTTTTGTCAAATCTTAAAAGATATACAATAATTACTGTCATCTAAGCTGACATGATTGCAAGAAAATATAAACAAAACTTCCTCTGGTTTTCCAAACACCTGTCATCAATCAGTATTTTCTGATAAGTAACATGAGACTAATGATACATTGTATCAACATACAGTTGCAATGGTTTACAGTAAAGTTAAAATAAGTTGTATGATAATCCTATAAACTATGTATCTTTTTCTCTTCCTACACTGATAAGACCAGAAGCTGACATCAATTTTTTTGGAAAGCTCTCACTGAAAGCTTTCCCGAAAATGTCAGATTCTGATCTTGTCAGGGCGGGAGCAGTAGTTTACTTAGCTTATTGCAGTTATGCTACAACTTATTTTGACTTGTACTGTATAAACAATATTTTTTGTTTTTTTTCCCCCAGTTCTAAGTGGAGAAAACTGGAACCAACCCTTACCAGATTCTCACAAAACAAGTATTTTGCTTACAGTACCGATCTTCGTGCAGACAGGAGAGGAGGCATTGGGTTAAGCATTAGAATATAGCCTTTGGTGGCCACATATTTCCATCCTCTCATAGACCATTCCTACGAAATTTGGTTCACGTCGGCTCAGAAGATGAAAATGTGATTTTCCCATATGGTTTCTATAGTAACTATAAGCCGCAATTGTTGCCATGTTTACAAACCGATCAACATTAAATGAGGATTGTTGGTAGAGGGAGTCCCAGTCATCACTTATGTGAAGTATCAAAACATTTGGCCTGGCAGTTTCAGAGGAGAAGATTTTTGAAAATCCACCAATCAGAATCAAAGAATGCCTCTGGCGGCCGTGTTTTTCAACCCACGGGAACAAAATGAGGATCGTTTGTAGAGGACCTCCAATAGACTATCCCTGCTAGGTTTGTTTTCACGTCGCCTCGGTTTTTCCAGAGAAGAAGAGGAAAATGTGATTTCCCATAGGGTTTCTACAGTAACTATAAGCCGGAATTGCGGCCATGTTTGTGACCCAATCTTCATTAAATGGTGCTCGTTGGTAGAGGTGTTCCCAGTCATCATTTATGTGAAGTTTCAAAACATTTGGCCTTGCAGTTTCAGAGGAGAAGATTTTTGAAAATCCACCAACCAGAATCAAAGAATGCCTCTGAAAGCCATGTTTTTCATCCGACGGGAACAAAATGAGGATCGTTTGTAGAGGACCTCCCATAGACCATTCCAGCCAAGTTTGGTTCACACCGGCACAGCGGTTACAAGGCAGAAGATGAAAATGTGAAAAGTTTACGGACGACGGACAACGATGGACGCCAAGTGATGAGAAAAGCTCATATGGCCTTTTAGGCCAGGTGAGCTAAAAATCATTTCAATATTTCTATCGATAGCTGAACAAAAGTGCGAAAAATATGGGATGGACGGACGGGCGGACGGAAGGACAGGCTGATCACCAAAGGACACCCACTGTAGACAGCGGGGCCCCAGTGAACGCACAAATGCTTGTTGAAGTTAATCATAACAAGGCTGTTTCAATTTTTTTAACCCAACTAATTTACACATTCAGTTGGAATCTTCTCATAATAAATTGGCTGTTTTCAACGAAAGATTTCATGTCTGAGTCAAGTTACTGTACAACGAAAGCAAATAATCAATAAACTGAGACCAAACATGCAATCCTAGATTATAATTCTTTATTTGTTGCACCAACGACACATAAAAGGGGAGAAACTATGACAGCGAGAACACGATGTATTTGCCACTTCGCCAGATAGGCTAATTGACGAAACTCCAAAGGTGCCATTAGTCCAGTACCCTCCCAGTAAGATTGTTTAATCGGTTTATGCATAAACAAATTTAAACCGTTCGGCCAGTTTTTGCTGGGTCTTGCGGTTCGGTTTTCCGGTTTGCTGCAAAAACCGTAACTGGAACGGAAAAGCAACCCCCCCCCCCCCCCGCAAAAAAAAAAAACAAAAACAAAAAAAAAAACAGGCAAAACAACAACAAAAATGCACAGTTCTACAACTCACTCCAACATTTTTAAATAAAGCAATAATTAATGATCTAACTGGATAACTAACCTCATCTGGAACATAGGAGAAGTACTTTATTGGACCTTTGATGTGTCCCACTGTTACAACTGGGGCAAGTGCGAAGAACATTTTTATCTGGAATACAAAACAAAACTAAACAAAATAAAAACAAACAAAAACAAAACCCCCACATAGCATTAATACTGTAGATCACTTCGCAATCGGCTGGTAAAGTGCTAAATTATTTTTTATCACCAGCATTTGTTTTAGGGTCTTTGTCTTGTAACAATTTATGGGAGAGTGCCTTTTCACTCTCCATAAATTTTAACAAGACAAGTCCTTACCGACTAAATAAATTCAGTCAAAGATAATATGAAGTACATCTTCTAAATATGAAGTCTTTAAGTTATGGTACCTGCAATTTGGAAATAAAGTCCGAATATGGACTACCAGGACTCTTCCAGTTACAGGAGTACATATTTGATTGGACAACATTTTTTAGAACTTCAAGTTTTCATACAGGTAACCCCAAGCACATGGGTTGAAAATGAAGGTCCGACTCGAAAATGTGAAAATCCAAGCGAGCAAGAACAATTTATGTTTTCAGAAAGAAATGTTTATTTTGAAAAGAAAATCGTAATTTAAACAAAAAAAACCGAAAACACAATCCAATATTCGCGTTGCTTCGAATCAAAACTGAAAGACACGTGCAACGAATTTGAGTCGTAGAAGCACTGCACACTCTAAAATCGGAATGGGATAAAAATCAACCCAAATCAACTAGGTTAAGTGAATATGAACCCAATTGGAATCATGTGCACTCAACCCAGGTGATTTGGGTTAATTTTTAACTCCACTAATTTTAGAGGGCACCGAAAATAGTATGCGACGAAGACAACGCACACCTGATTTGTTTTCTGGAACTTGTTTTCGCTGTCCTAATGGATAACTGTAGGGTCTATTAACTGGCAGATATCCAGATACAATTGACAGAGGTACATTAACCCCCCCCCCCCCCCCCGACTCTGGACGTTTGGCCACAGGGTTTGGACGATTGATCACATCGGTCTGGATATTTAAGCACTGAGTCTGGACATTTGAGCATCTGGGTCTGGACAATTTAGCACATGGTGCCACAGCTTTCACACTTAGTTAGTTGGCGAGGACATGCAGCCAAGTGACCGTGAATAGAAACAGAAAACAACAACATGATGTGCATGTTTCTTATTTGCTTCAGAGGCTGGGCAAGCCAGATTGGTCTCTGGCGAATAATAAATAGAAGTAATTAATTAGTATGGAGCGTACAGATTGGGAAATCTTTCAACCCCTCTCCTGTCACTAAAATGATATCAAGCAAGCTTAACAATAATATAATTAACCCTTTAAACTCCAGGGGCCCTTTTTCCGCCCAGAAGAATGACACGTCATAACTTCATTAAGTCGGATGGCTGGAGAGTGAATGTGTGGAGTAGACCAACTAATACATTCAACGTGCAGCCGCTCGGCTGCACGTTGAAAATATTAATTGGTCTACCCCTAAATAATGAATGTAGACTCTTCCAATTGCTGCCATTGAACTGACATGGAAGATACCATCAGGGTTCAAAGGGTTAACAATTCCATGTATGCAGTACATGGAGGGTGTATTACTGATAAAAGAGATGCGATCTGGAGCAGAAAATCTGTGTAAAATTTAAAGTGGCAGATAACAATTCTATTGACAGATGTAGACAGAATATAGAGACAGAGACAAAATATCAAAGGCAAACGTCAATCTAATGTTCCTCCAGGTTCCACTCAGAGAAGAAAAACTCGGTTTGCGTGAGTGATTGTGGAATGTGTTGGATAAATGTATTTTCCAGATATTCATGATATCCGTACTTTTCGATTGTGGAATCTGCTGCTCTCACTAAACATGACTATAAGTACTCTCAATTGATGAATAATAGTGATAAAATAATTATTAATTTTGGATGAAAATGCTGACGTTCACTGATTATTGGGTACTAAGTCAGACAGTTAAAATGCTATCACTGTAATTAATTTCAGTAGAAAATGGAGGCCAGCACTCTCTGGGGTGTTAGAACTGGGGGTGGGGTGGAGGGTGGGCGTGCACCCCCAACTTTTTCAAGAAATAGCTGCAGAGAGAGAGAGAGATATATACAGAATCACATAATCATGTTTTCGAAGAATTTGGAATGTTGATTTCTGATCCGGGGCCGGGAATCGAACCATCGGCAAAACCGCCTGGCAACCAGGAGTAGAACAACTAAACCACTAGACTATTGCACACCGTCAAAACGAAGGCTGGAATCCAGTTTTTCACATCAAGTTTGGCGAGATTACTTAAGTTCACTTTCCTTGTTTGAAACGCGCAGACTACACTAAGACGAAAGTGCTGCGATTCGTCTCAGACGAAGACAAGCACGGGCCTGTGTGTGTATAATGAAGGACAGAATCATGTTTTCGAAGAATCTGGAATGCTGTTTTCTGATTCCAGGCCGGGACCTCGATCCATCGGCAATCCCGTCTGGCATTCAGGAGTCCAGCACCTAAACCACTAGCTGAGCCATTGCACACCGTCAAAAACTCTAACTGGAATCTTGCTTTCTAGATGAAATTTCTATTGATTACTTGGTTCACTGTCCTTACGGCAGCTGCGTGAAAGTGTGAAACGCGCCGACGACAGGGCGACGAAAGTGCCCCAGAAAGTGGTTGGCTTAAGACGAAGACTAGCACGAACCTGTGTCTGTGTATACTGAAGGATACAATCAATCGTGTTTTCGAAGAATTTGGAATGTTGATTTCTGATCCCCGGCGGGAATCGACCGTCGGCAATCCGGCCCGGCATTCAGGAGTTCAACACATAAACCATTGGACCATTGCACACCGTCAAAAAAACGATGGCTGGAATGCAGCTTTTAACTCTTAGAAGCCGGGAGTCGAGTTTTCTTGCCTGTGATGTAATATGGCAGGTAATCTGGCTGTGACGGTTCGGCTATCTTTGGGCTGGGGAGAATTAAACACTGAGCAGGTGCTTCTAGTTAAGTGTCGTCTGCCTATTCAGGCAGACGACACTTGACTAGAAGCACCTGCTTACTGTACGTTTTTCGCGGAATGTCATGTTCAATAAATTCATTCTGATTCCCCGGCTTCTAGGAGTTAAGATAATGTTTTCATGACTACTTGATTCGCCTTCCTTTTGTCAGCTACATGGAAGTGTGAAACGCTTTGGCTACAGTACGACCAAAGTGCTATAAAAGTGCTATAGTTGGCCTCAGACGAAGACTAGAACGGGCATGTGGGTGTATAATGATTTATGTTACTGAATGACACAATCATGTTTCAGAAGAATTTGGAATGTTGATTTCTGATCCCCAATTGGGAATCGACCCATCGGCAATCCCGCCTGGCAATCAGGAGTTTAACACCTACACCACAAGACCGTTGCATATCGTCAAAAATGAGAGCGGGAATCCAGCTTTTAGATGAAGTTTATCATGATTACTTGGTTTACTTTCTTTACGGCAGCTACATGGACGTGCGAAACGCGCTGGTTTCAGAGTGCTATGGTTGGCCTTAGATAAGACACGGGCCTGTGTGTGTATATTAAAGAACATTTGTGTGTATGCGTGTTTAGTCCAGCCTTACTATTACCAACCCGTCATTGCAATATTACAGGAAAGTAGCAGGAAGGGGTGTACAGACTCTTTACTCTTATGGTATGACAGAAGATTCTTCATTTGATTTGCTTCTACCCTGAACTTTAACGTCGTGAAGAATGCACACTTTTGCCTCCACATTTAAGCAATTTGTTAATATGGAGCAAACAATGTGCAGCTTTCACCATGTAGAAGGGTGCGTGTGTCCCACACACAGCTTTGAGTATTGTATCCTACCATGCCATGAGTCATATGGGTCCCCACTGATTTATATCAGATTAGGAGCGACCTTGTATGTGGTCGTGCTCCCCCCTCCCCCCCCCCCCCCCCCCACACACACTTCACCTCAAGTTCGGAATGTTCCTACGCTACTGCCAGCCAGGCCTTTAGATTAGCCTAATTTGGGCACAATAGCAAATACAGAAGACCCGCCGTATTGGCCTGAATGGCTGGAGAAAAGGCGCTGGTATTTTCTTCTTGGCCTCTAATTTAGATTTCGAGGTTTTGCCCCTAAGAATGAGAGTTCATAGCCCTTTGTTATAGGTCTTCACCATTATCACTGGTTTGCCTCCTTGAGTTAAAGTTTACTGGAGACGGCTTCTGAGTTTTTCAGTGCCGAGCCAAAGTCCCATTTGAATATAAATTACGCATGACGTTTAATAGGAATCGCCATAAACATGAATATATTAGATCTCAGCTTTAAGTACATGATCATACAGAGTTCGCCAGAGAAAAGCAATCACACTGTCGCCCCCGATTGCTTTTCTCTGGCTAACTATGTGTTTTGTTTAATTATGTATCTGTTGCATTGCATGATTCGACCCGTAGGCCCTAAGCTATATTAAAGCATCAGGGAAACCTGGCCAAACTGTATATATATATATATATCCGCAACGCTGCAAAACCTTAGGAAAAGTTTCAAACGCCGCATAATTTTGGCACAGTTACCTTATTTGGGCATGGCGTTTGCCGTCGTCATTTGGAAAGAAGATAAAGGCCTGCTATCAGCACAATTATTACGCAGGTGAGTGAAGAACTATGCGAAAACACGTACTTTCCGCTTTCGAAACTCAATTATATTGGATTCAATTGGTTTCAGCATAATATTGTTCCTCTGTTGCTTGGACATTAGCACAATTAATAATGGAAACATCATCTGTAAAATCGTGATAGTAAACTCGTTCGAGGACACATGTTAATACAGTATTTATTTGCAGATTAATGTAAATTACGCAACTATACAACATATATCGATTGTGCATTGTACCTTTGAAGCTATCTCTTGATTACTTGAGAAGTGTGCAAATGCTTGTAATGTTCCCTGCGAATGGCCAGCGTAATAAATTTGATTCTTGCCCGTCTTTTCTTCGATTTTTTTAATGACAGCAGGCAAGTCATATCCAGCCATTTGATCCCAACTGAAAAAAAATAAAATTGGAAAACTTTTGATTTTTCACAAGACATGTTGACATTTTGAGACATTTTAAGAGAAAAAATAGGAAGAAGCATAGGCTGTTTTCCTAATTTGGAAACTTGGTGGAAAGGGAAGGGTTCTCTCATTCTCGCGATGGTCGATATCAATTCTTTTGGGGTGTGTTGGCCATCACTAATAAAAATAGGATGAAGTTATGTTAAGTCGGAGAGCACCCCGGAACACCACAAAGTTGCAGAGCTCATCTAATGGGGTGATCCCTGGGTTCCAGGAATGAGGACAGGATCCCCCATCAGTCTTTTTGGGTTCACGGAGACACAACTCTATATTTTAAGCAGATGATTTCACATGAAAGCCAAGATGTGTTGTTGTTCAGCACCCATACTGTCCCGCATATTGCATATTTTCAAACTATTCGAGGCACCTCTCATTGTGTTTTTTCCTCTATATTGTGCTCCCGCTACAACAACGAACATTCTACAATCTATGCTCACAAACTGGGTAATGGCTAGCTGAACTTTTCTGCCCCGAAAGAGCATACATTATAATTTAGATGTTTGTGGCTTCTTTTGGCCAGTTGGCGACACATAACTGACATATTATAAAAATCAGCCGCCGAAGGATTTCAGATTAGAGCTAGGTGAAAACCCATCAGATTGCCCAAAAGACGAAAACTCGATCCACACCCGTTGCGTTTGTGCACGTTATTTTCCTGTTTTAAATACGAGCAATGCAGCAGCCAGACGAACTGGACCTGGTGGGAATATCCCTCTAACTGATAAATGCAATGCAAGTCTGTTGATCTATGCCGCTCCATTTTGACTCTCTTGTTATTCAATTAGAAAAGGCAGCCTTCATTTCTTTGGAAAACGCCGATTTGCACCGAGAGGACGACTGACAGCACAGAGAGGGCACCGTTTGTTGCCGTGAGGAGGCGAATCGATTGTACAGTGTGACATTTGCGAGGATCGGGGGGGGGGGGGGGCAGAGGGCGGTGGAGGTGGCTTCATGAACAGATAACAAGATTGAGATTGATAAAAAGCCGTGCTAACCGAGAGGATGATAATGCGTCATCAATTAAAATAAACACTGGCGCCATACTGCACTCAGACACGACGCCATTGCCTTGTGACACTCATACACTTATATACCCTCGTTGTTCTTTTGGTTGGCATAGCGCTACATGTATGCAATCGTAAGGCATTGGTACGAACTTTGCTGAACACTCTGCATGACCACTGAAGCCCGCAAACATCACAACAATGCCATTCGATATTTATTCTGTGCAGTCGCCAAGATGACCAGTCAAGGGACGTAAACCTGAGTGGCTTAAGTCCCGACTGAATTACATTCCAACTACTTCATCAAGGCATGTGAAGAAGGCTTGCCTTGATGATGAAGTTGGAATATCAGTTAGTCGGGATCGTAGTTAGAAAACTAAAGACTTCTTGGAAATTTATCAGTGAATAAATAAAATATATCTACATGAAGCAGTCGTGACGCAATTTATTATGTAATTAACACGAAAGCCGCCGATGCCCCGGTACTCCAAATTGGTCAGACTAGGATCACAGAAGGCCGAATAAAGTACTACAGACCTCCATTTGTAGGGCAGACAGTGTGTGTGACACAAGTCTCAGCATCATATCTAGTCTTTTAAGAAAGTACATGATTATTCGCAAGGAAGAATTGATATCTTTGCCTCCAATCCAGAGGAAATGTGCCGAATGGAAAACGTATTGGGACAAGTGTGTTACACTCCCTACCGCCCCCTTCTTTAGCGACTCCCCTGATTCTGCGCACGGGGTGTTTTATTATTATTAACAGCACAGACGCTTTAGATCCCACTCCTCCATCCACACCCCTACCCCCTCCCCCACCCCTCCATTGGATACTCGGCTGAACAGGTATAGTTATCCAAACCGTTGTTACATACCTGAAAGCCCAGAACTCTGTATCTCTTGGCGTGTACTTCTTATTCCTTAAAGAATAATGGTTTCCACGACTGTTACCCATCCACACGTCAAACCCAGCATCGGCCATCAGGAAGCCTAAAACATAAAATCAAGTTAAGTACAGATTTCCCACGTCTTGACCTTACGGCGTATTTTAAAACGGAAATAAGAATAAATTTCATTTCTCTGGAAATGAAAACTATTCTTCTAGATTACATACACAGATTAGTTCAGTTGATAAAAAACAGCAAAAGTGATTTAAAGAAAATCCGCGAGAACCAGTAGCTGTGACGTGCGGAGGGGTGGGGTGGAGGTGGAGAGTGAGAGAGACAGAGTTTGTGAAGTTCTTGTACTGTGATAATTGATTATATTAGTAATTCGGTTCGGACTAAAATACAAAGAGAGTAATTTATTTATTTATTTGTTCGTTTGTTTAATTTTATTTGTCTGCAAAGAAGAGAAGTCGCCTTAACTCTATCAGCACAGCCCGCTGGAGAGCGCTCCAGCACCAAAATGTGTCTCAATTTAATCATGGTAACTAGTGTTGAATGGGGATAGCGGTGGCATGGTTATCGCATTGGACTTCAAACGGAAAGGTGCACGGTTCGATCCCCACCAGGGGTAACTGTGTTGTGCCCTTGGGCAAGTCACTTACTCCCGATTGTCCACGTGGAGGCACGGTGGCGCCCTCTACTGAGGCGTACTGCACTTGATGGTGCACATGTCTTCATCCAATGATAACCCATGCACTGCGCGGAGTTAGTACGTTGGGGAGCCTGACAGTTGCTCGCCGCTGCTCGATGGTCTCTCCGGGTGCTTTCCCCACCCGTCAAAAACTGCCCGACACGAGATAACCTTGGCTGTCGAAAGTGTCGTTAAATCACAATAAAAAGTGTCGAATGAATATGCAGGGTGGAACAATTAAATTGTTCGATCTGCGGCTAAAACGCACATTCAAATTCTTTGAAAACAGTGGCTACTAGGAGTATTAGAGTTATAACAATTTCAGTACTTTTCATGTAGGGGAACAAATGGTACTGGAAAAGAAAATTACTCCAGAAAATTATTGTTACAAACTACACCTTGATTATAATTTATTTTGAATATGTTATATTAGTAGCTGGAGAGGGATGGATCGGGCCCTATTGACAGGACCCCGGAAGTGACGTCATGTCACGTGACACAGTGGCACCATGTTGTGTTGTCATGGTAACCCGCGTGGGCGGCCGTTTTGTGACGTCATCCCCATAGTGCTACGTGTTTCCGTCGTCTATTTTGTATACTTGAGGCCGCCATCTTGGTTTCTATGGTAGCATGTGGTTGCTATGTTACCCAAAGGCTTATAATAGGACAAGGGTATTTTCGGAGGGTATGTTCCTTTGTACAAGAGTAATTTTCCGATTCGTAGAATTACCACAAACAACCCGACAATCCCCCGCCAAATCACCAAAATCCACCCCCAAACTACCGAAATTGACTTTATTTCATATGAATTTCCCCCAGAATATTTTGTAGTAGAGCAGCACGTAGTGCTATTGTACATATGGGCCCCTAGGGATAAGTTTGATTGAACTAGGGTATTTTTTTTGTTAGGATTCCCCCAGAATCCCTTTTTAGGAACGCCATACCATTGCTTATAATAGTAGCACGTAGTGCTATAGTACTGAGGGACCCCTTCGGATTATAGCCAACTGACAGAAAGCCTATATCATTCCTAATGCCAAGAATCTATCGAGTAGTTACTGATAAGTCATTGCTCGAACGACTCGAATCCCATCGAGCAAATGTGCTGTAGAGCAATTGCTCGATCGAGTGAGTCCACATACTTCTCGAAAGACCCGAATTCCATCGAGCATGCGTGCTATCAAGCAATTGCTTGTTCGAGTGACTCGCACATACGACTCTTTGCTTCATTTTCGGTATTTGAGAATACCTACGACCTGGTATTGTATTATTTGAGGATACCTTCTGGAGAATCCCTTTTTTGTCATATGTGCTTATGTGAAAAGGCACAATGTGACACATTGTACACTAGCACATAGGCACATGCTGGATGTGCCGATATGTGCTTATGTTAAAATGCACAATGTGACACATTGTGCACTAGCACATAGGCACATACGGGTATTTGAGGATACCTATGATCCAGTTCATATGCAGCTTCTATATAGCTCCTAGTTCCAATATGGCTCCTCCAGAGATAGGCTTACCAACGGCTTCCATCTTATCTTCAAAGATCCAAACCCAATACTTGTCTATGGTCTATCTGTCCTATCATTAGCTTCTACATCAGTCTTGTGCCATTGCGGCCTTGTGTCAGTACTATTGGCTACACTATCATCCACCATTAATATTGACTTGTAACACTACTTCCTAACTATACCTTCGCTCAGGCCTTCAAATGTTCAATCAGATTGCATCATTTCCCCTGTATACATATAAAAAGGCTATATAAGAGATTCCGTAAATAGGATTCTTATCCGACTCCGTAAAATTTGGATTGCGTGATTTCATATAAACACTCGAGGATGTGGAAAGGGGTTGACAACACCCAATTATTATTGCAAGAACCTGAACAGATAAAACATACAACCAACCACTGCAAAACAACAAAGGTACAACAGTGAACGAAGATTCAACACTACCAAGATCGAAGTGAACAGAAAACAACAAAGTGAACAAAGATCAAACTAGTTGGATTGGTCGAACTAGTTGGACAGACTGAACAGACAGAAAACAACTAAGGTTAAAGATACGTTACCCCTTTGACGTTGGCTAAGTGAATTGACCATAACAAAGTGAACAAAGTTGTGAACTATAACCCCTAAATATAACCCAATGTTAACCCTTTGACGTCAATAAAGTTTTGAACTCTATTTTTAGCAAGTTTGGTTCACGACGGCTCAGGCGTTCCAGAGAAGAAGATGAAAATGTGATTTCCCATAGGCTTTCTATAGTAACTATAAACCACAATTAAAGCCATGTGTGCAACCCGATCAACATTAAATGAGGATCATTGGTAGGTGGGGGGGGGGGGAGCAGTCATCAACCACGCAAAGTTTCAAAACATTTGGCCCTGTGGTTTCAGAGGAGAAGATTTTTCAAAATCCAACAATCCGAATCAAAGAATGCCTCGGGCGGCCATGTTTTCTAACCCATGGGAACAAAATGAGGACCGTTTGTAGAGGACCTCCCATAGACTATCCCTGCCAGGTTTGGTTCACATCGGCTCAGTAGTTCCAGAGAAGAAGATGAAAATGTGATTTCCCATAGGGTTGCTATAGTAATTATTAGCCGCAATGACCGCCATGTTTACAACCCGATCAACATTAAATTAAGATCACTAATAGAGGAGGGTGTCCCAGGCATCATTTATGTGAAGTTTCAAAACATTTGGCCTTGCAGTTTCAGAGGAGAAGACTTTTCAAAATCCACCAATCAGAATCAAAGAATGACTGTGGCGGCAATGTTCTCAAACTCATGGGAACAAAATGAGGATCGTTTGTAGAGGACTTCCCATAGACTATCCCTGCCAGATTTGGTTCACGTTGGCTCAGTGGTTCCAGAGTAAAGTTTCAAAACATTTGGCCCTGTGGTTTCAGAGGAGAAGATTTTTCAAAATCCACCAATCAGAATCAAAGAATGCCTCTGGCGGCCATGTTTTCAAACCCATGGGAACAAAATGAAGATCGTTTGTAGAGGACCTCCCATAGACTATCCCTGCCAGGTTTGGTTCACGTCGGCTCAGAGGTTCCAGAGAAGAAAATGTGAATTCCCATAGGGTTTCAGTGGTAATTATAAGCGCAATGGTGGCCATATTTGTAACCCGATCAACATTAAATGAGGATCGTTGGTAGAGGGGATTCTAGTAATCATTTATGTGAAGTTTCAAAACATTTGGCCTTGTGGTTTCACAAAAAAATCCACCAACCAGAATCAAAGAATGTCTCTGGAAGCCATATTTTTCATCCAACGGCAACAAAATGAGGCCCGTTTGTAGAGGACCTCCCAAAGACCATTCCTGCCAGGTTTGGTTCACATTGGTTCAGCGGTTACAGAGACAGACTAATGCACAATGTGTCACATTGTGACTTTTCACATAAGCACATATGACAAAAGGGATTCTCCAGAAGGTATCCTCAAATAATATAATACCAGGTCATAGGTATTCTCAAATACCGAAAATGAGGCGAAGAGTCGTATGTGCGAGTCACTCGAACAAGCAATTGCTCGATAGCACATTCGCTCGATGGGATTCGGGTCGTTCGAGCAGTAACGTGGGGTCACTCGATCGAGCAATTGGTCAATAGCACATTTGCTCGATGGGATTCGAGTCGTTTGAGCAATGACTTATCAGTAACTACTCGATAGATTCTTGGCATTAGAAATGATATAGGCTTTCATGGAGGCTGTCTATCAGTTGGCTATAATCAAAAGGGGTCCCTCAGTACTATGGCAATATGTGCTACGATTTTAAGTCATGGCATGGCGGTCCTAAAAAGGGATTCTCAGAGGAATCCTAACAAGAAAAATTACTCTAGTTCAATCAAACTTACCCCAGGGGCCCCATATGAACTATAGCCCTATGTGCTGCTCTACTACAAAATATTCTGGGGAAAATCCGTATCAAATAAAGTCAATTTCGGTAGTTTGGGGTGGATTTTGGTGATTTGGAGGGATTGTCGGATTGTTTGTGGTAATTCTACGAATCGGAAAATTACTCTTATACAAAGGAACATAACAACCACGTGCTACCATAGAACCCAAGATGGCGGACTCCAGTATACAAAATGGACGACGGAAACACGTATCACCCTAACAACACGCGCTGAACATGCGCGCTAGAACCACGTATCACTATGGGGATGACGTTACAAAATGGCCGCTCACGAGGGTTACCATGACAACACAATATGGCGCCACTGGGTCACGTGAAATGACGTCACTTCCTGGGTACTGCCAAAAGGGTCCGATCCATCCCTCTCCTACTACTTATATTCTTGGGCACACCTGTGTTTATTTAAGGTGCTAAAACACGTATATATTGCAAAGCAAATTGTTTACAACAGTGTGGCATGGTAACGTAAATGACAAAAAATATATGTAGGACTTTTAAACATCTACTATTTAACCAAGTTAGACAGTAGATGTTTCATATTACTAGGGTATCTTTAATTAAATAACCGTGCAGGGATTTTTTGGGTGTCTGAAGGGTCTGCAGCGGCCGAATATGGGATACTTTCCCAGTGGCATTTTGGGCCAAATTCCAACCCCAAATTTCCCAATCTCAATCCCATTCGAACAAAATCGTAAACATTAAATGCACAATTGGTCAACAGTTCAGGACACAAATTATGCATTAAATTTAAATAGCTTACCTAACGAATCTCCGGAAGTGACTGAATTCAAAGGCAACTGACAAGTTCTTCTTTAATAGTGCAAGAACAGTTTAATGAAGAATACAGAGACGGAGGTAAACATGATTCCATAGGACTGTTTGATATAAAAAGTATAAGTTATATACAAGCAGTTGCTTAGGTGCTGGTCTTAAAAGTTCCCTGTTCAATTCGAATGTAAAATTTCTTAGTCTTTGTATGTTTCTTCCCCTCCAAAACAAATTCCCAATTGGAGCCTAATGATGCAAACTTTCCTAATGGCATGGGCCCTGGGCCATTTCTTAAAGAGGACTGAAGCATCTCTACCTTGTTAATTTTTGGGAAACGATTCAATACGAACCCATTTATCATAACTTCAGAAGAAATTGGACTGTTAATTGCAGGTTGGTTAACAAACTACTCCTAGATAAAAAAAAATCTTGTAATTCATCGAAAAATTACTCTGACAACCACATAACTTGACATAAGATACCATGTTTGTACATCTATTTTATCTCGGTACCTCAAATATAAGCATCTTCATTTTTCATCCCCTGTTTGATAGAGCTCTCAGTAATAAGATCTAATAGATTAAATTCTATGTTTATAACTACCAAGAGGCCCTACGGGGCCTGAGGCGCTCATCTTGAACAGAACACAATATAAACAGAGTCCAAGAATGAATCTACATCAAGCAATCATCTCCATAGGATACACTGTTACATGCCTTTCCTTCAGTTGATCATATGTAAAATGTAGAGCTTCACTATGTAGTCCCTTGATACAACCTATGTGGTTTAATCTTAGTTACACACATCTAGAGGGTACTGAATACAAAATTTTTAATTCTTCAGCTACATGGCCAATTAACGTCCCCGTAGGGAGCCCAAATATTAACCCAGGCTCTCAATTTGAACAAAGTTGAATCTGACTTCCCCAGAGATGTTGTGTACCAAATATGAAAGCATTCTGACTGTTGGATCTGAAGAAGAGAAATTTTAAAGAAATTTCTTCATATTGCACTAAGTTAAAAAAAAATTGTGTTACCATAGCAAACCCAAATATTAACCTACAGATCCGATTTGAACAAACTTGAATCGGACCCCCTTGAGATGTTGTATACCAAATATGAAAGCATTCTGACTAGTGGATCTGAAGAAGAAAATTTTTGAAGAAATTCCCTCAAATTGTACTAAGTTAAATTTCAGGTTCCCTTATGGAGCCCAAATATTAACCCAGTCACTCGAATTGAACAAACTTAAATCTGACCCCCCTAGAGATGTTGTATACTAAATATGAAAGCATTCCGACTGGTGGATCTGAAGAAGAAGATTTTTAAAGAAATTTCCTCATAACGCACTAAGTAAGAATCTGGGCTACCATAGCGAGCCCAAATATATACCTAGGGATTCGATTTGAACAAACTTGAACCTGACCCCCCTAGAGATGTTGCATACCAATTCTGAAAGTATTCTGACTAGTGGATCTGATTTTTTTAAAATTATCCCCCATATTGAACAAAGGTAAAATTTGGGCTTCCGTAGGAAGCCCAAATATTAGCCTAGGGACTTGGTTTGAACAAGTTTGAATCTGACCTTCATAACAATGATGTACACCAAACATTAAAAGATTCTGACTGGTGGTTCTGAAGAAGAAGATTTTTAAATAATATTCCCCATATTACCCTAAGTTAAAAATTCAGGCTCCTGTATTGAGCCCAGATATAAACCAATGGGCTTTATTTTAACAAACTTGTATCTGACCCCCTATTAATGCTGCATACCGAATATTAAAAGATTCTGATGACTGGTTTTGAAGAAAAGATTTTTTTTTAATTTTATGGGCGTTTGAAAATATTTCTATTTTTAGCTCCCAGGGTTCCCATGGGGATGCAGGAATTGTTGGGTTTTTTTGCATGAGTCAAGTACTTATGATCCAATAATATCACATATCACATTTGGTTCAAACCGGACCATTGGTTCAGAAAATAGAAATTTTGGGCGGGGGCAGAAATTTTACTCCTCCCATTACAAAGCCAAATATTGCTTCACGAACTTCGTTTGAACAAATTTGATTCTATACCTCAAAAGGAAGCTCCATAACAAATATCAAGCCATTGTTCACACTGGTTCATGAGAAGATTCTTAAAATATTTTGGAGCATTCCCCCCTCCCTCCCTATGGGACTGGACATGTTGAGTTGAACAAAAAGGCAATGCCCTTTCGGGGCCATCACTCACACAGACTTTCACTTGAATTGGCCCAGTGGTTCTGGAGGAGAAGACCAAAATATGGTGTTGACGGACGAGGGACAAACGGACGGACGGACGGGCGGACGACGGATGGAGAGCGATGAGATTAGCTCAGCTTGACTTTGTCAAGATGAGTTAAAAATACAGAAAAATGACCAAATTCAGGATAAATGAATACGCGTATTACCTGAAAATCGTTTTAGTGGCAAAGTGACTATTCAGTTAACCGAGTTTCACTGTATTTAATTTTTCTAATGTTGCTTTTCTTATTTTCCATTACAGAGATGAGCAATATTCCGAAAAGCCGTACCGATACAGATATCATGTGGATGCCGAAAAAACGAACCGAACCAATCATCATTAAAAATCGAAACTATCATTGAAATTTTCATAGTTTCCTTCATTCACTTTTTATGAGGCCTTGCTGATGCTTGATAGCAACTGAAGGATTCATTTTCATGAACGAAGTGTGTGATTTTATTTTCTGCTTTGTTAACTCTTTTGGCGCGACAGGCGACTAAAGTCGACAGACGGCAGACCGCGAAAAGGTACTGCAGTAGTCTCATTTTAGCCCAGTGTGTGAGTCCATTTCCAAGTGCTTTTTTAGCCAACTGTGTATGTCCATTTCCAAGTGCTTTTAACCCTTCAACCAACGCAGACGATATCAAAATTTATTATTTTAATTATCATTTTTTTCAAATTTTTCAAAAAATTTCAACAAAACCATATCATGTTTCAACGAGGGGTCACATGATATGGTTTTGTTGAAATTGATTGAAAAATAATATTTTTTCAACTGCTGAAGTTGCATATTACGCGGGGGGGGGGGGGGGGGGGGGGGGGGGGGGGGGTCGGTCGATTCGCTGGCTAAAGGGTTGAACAAACATACGTATTCCTATGTTTCATGCACCATTTATGTCCTATCCATGAACAACGATATCGTCCCTTGAAAGTATAAAGGTGCCATTTAAATATATACAGGAAATCATTTGAAAAACTGTCAGTGAGATCATTAGAACATCTTTTAAAATAATAACGCTTTAGTCTAACAACCTATACTTTTTGTAAAATTCCTGAGGAATATTAGGCGCTAAGAATTCTGTTTCTCAGATTATTCCGCGCCAAAAGAGTTAAGGGACAATGCAATTGTCCTGAACTCCCACAAGACTACAACCTGCAAAATCATGTCTAGTTGCTTAGCAGTGATTACTACCCATGTCTTGGCGGTCTGTTCAAGCAGCCTAGACTTGAGTAGAAATCACTGCCCAGGAGATATGTCTATATTGTCAACAGGACCTCCAAATAATGGCACGTCTAGGTAACAAGCTTAGATATCGAAACATCCTGAATAGGTCTTCAAAGGTTGAGGTTTGCTTAGACCAAGTCGCTTATTTACTGTAGATATGAGCTGTGTTGACAAAACAATGCCAATGTTGAGCTCATTGGCAGTAGCGTTTGTGGCACTATGGTAGAATGACACAAGAGAAACTTATTCTGTACTTTCCTAGTGTGAATTCACCATCAGTACTATTCAACAAGCCTTTGGCAAGTCAGATACCAAACACCGAACCGGTGTTCTTATGGTAACGAATATTAGACGCTGTAATTTACGAACACCACAGTCGATAAGTGACACAAACTGCGAAAATGCACTACAAATATTGGACTTTCAGAAAAATTATGAGAGGTGGAGTAGGGGGTAACCAGCTGGGCAGCGGCTTATACTATTTGTTTTACAGGGTGCAGTCAGTGATTACCGGATTACTTTTGCTGGAAGAGGTCCACATGCTCCTGGCCTCCCCCCCACCCCCCCCCCCCCCCCCGCCTGTTTGGACGACTCCCCGCTGTGGTGAATATGTTATAGATCATGGCTAATACTTTTCGTCAATGGAAGAGATTTACAGGAAAATTAGATCTCATTAATTTCCTAAAGCTCTCAGTAAATTTAACACTGAGAGTATGGAAATTTCATATAAAAATTGAAGTTTCGAAAAGTTAGCGAATTTGTATCACTGATGTATCCCAAACTTCTGGCATAATCCTGTAAAGTAGTATAAAACTACAGCAGCTGACTTTTTACAGTTGTTTTCAAAATCAGTCTCAACGTTTGACTATGATAACCTAAAGAGAAAAACAAACAACACTTGCAAACAAAATTTTTTAATAACTAATTTGTTTTCATTTTTTGTCTCAAAAACATAGGTTATGACCCCTCATTGGAACGAGCTCGTTCCAAATAGGGGTCATAACCTATGTTTTTAAGACAAAAATGAAAATTAATTGGCGATTTTTGAGAATAGGGCTGTCGGTTTTGGCAGTTACGTTGGGTAAGGGTTAAAACCCTTTAAAAAACAGCGTTGTCACCATCATTTGATGTTCTGTAGCCGTTTTCTGTTCATTATATCAAAAGTGCGAGGATCGTGATATTGTTACGTCATTGGACTTCAATGAAATGTTCACGGTTCGATCCCCGCTAGGGGTAACCGTTTTGTGTCCTTGGGCATAGCACTTAATCCCGATTGCCGTCGTGTGGACACGGTGGCGCTGTATACTAAAGCGTACTGCATGTCGATGGTGCACTTGTCTTCAACCAATGCTGACCTGCTTGTGCGGAGTTAGTACGTTGGCAGATGCTCGCCGTTGCTCGGTGGTTCTCTCCAGGTACTCCGGCTTCCTCCATCCATAAAACTGCCAGACACGATGTGACCGAAAGTGTCGTTAAACCTCAATAAATAAATAAACAAACATAAAAGTCTTGGAGGTGAGATTTGCTCATTTTTTTCTGGGAAGAATAAAAACTTGCAAATTACTGTAAAAACACTTTCGCTAAACAAAACTGAGAACTGTCTGTTGTTTTCGTTTATTGAAAGTAAGAAAAGAAAACTTTGCTTTATTTCCTACGAATGTGGTGGGACAAGGGAGCTAACTTCATCGAAAGCCGATTTTCATGACGATTGAGGTCAGGGGTGCACTGCGGGCGAATAGAGACAATTATTACACACGCTAAGAATAAACAGTGAAAGTGTCAATGACACTGCAGCTTAACTTGACTGTATGTAGTGTTTGATGAAAAGGACAATGTTCAATGTTTATGAAAGGATTATGAAATAAGACAAGAATTGTGATAACTGAGAATGTTAATTTCTGTTCCCTACATGCTATGTTTTCAATAAGAATAATTTGAGGTGTAGACTGTACTAAAGAATTGAGGCCGGGGTTAATGTGGCCCCCACAGTTAATGTATGTCAACTAAAGTTACCAAGTAACAGAAAAATCATCCCAAAACGAGTCATCCTACCAAGTTACAATGACATCCCTTCATAAATATTACTCGTAGACCTTGCTAAAGGAATCTAGGTCACGTGACGCTCCGACGGTCACGGTTGACCGATCATGACCAAAATAGGACAGTCCCATCTAGATATCATACCAAGTTATCCTACCGAGTGACAATGAAATCACTTCATAAAAACAACCTGTAGACAGCGCTAAAGGACTCTAGGTCACGTGATCAGGCGGCTGACCAAGTCTCATCTGGACATCATACAGAGTTATCCTTCCAAGTTACAATGAACTCGCTTCATAAATATGAACTGTAGACTGTGCTAAACAAATCTAGGTCACGTGCCTGTGCGGCCATCTAGGTTGACCGATCACGGCCAAAATAGGGCACGTTCTTATCTAGACATCATACCTACCAATTTTCATTGAAATCCCTTCATAAATGAAATCTGTAGACTGTGCTAAAGGAATCTAGGTAACGTGCCCCTGAGGCTGTGACGGTGTCTGAACCCGACCAAAATTAGATGTTCTCATCTAGACATTATACGGAGTCATCCTACCAAGTTACAATAAAATTCCTTCATAAATACGACCTGTTATATTCATTTATTTATTGGTGTTTAAGGTCAGATACTTGTGCATAATGGCTATTCGTGACCGTGAGAGTTTTACGGGTGGAGGAAGCCGGAGTATCAGTAGGGGAACCACCGAGCATCGACGAGCAACTGTCAGCTCATCAACATTCTAACTCTGTTCAGGCACCGGCCAAGCAGGGTTACAGGTTTTGAATACATGTTCACAATCGACGTGCAGTACACCTTACTACACGGTGTCATCGTGCCCCCAACCGGGATAAAGTGTCTTGCCCAAGGACACAACGCGGGTCGTCCCGGGCGGGGATACGACCTGTAGACTGTGCTAAAGGTTTTAGGGTTTCGGGCTCGCACAACTGTCACAGTTGACAGATCGCGACCAAAAGGGGACGTTCTCATCTAGACATTATACGGAGTCATCCTACCAAGTTACACTGAAATCCTTCATAAATACAACCTGTAGACTGTGCTAAAGCCTGAAGGTTTTTTGGTTTCTGGCCCGGACGGCAGTCACGATGAACCGATCGCGACCAAAATGGGGCGTTCTCATCTCGACATGACCTCGAACCCGCATACGAAATTTCGTAATGATCGGACACGAACTACGGGGTGCAGCCTGTTAAAGAAAATGTGAACAGACTTACAGATTCACAGACTGACAGACTTTCAGACTTCCGAATGCGTAATGGTAATAGCTTACATGTATCTTGACTTTGTCAAGTTAAGCTAAAATAAGGAATATGCATATACCTAGTGATTCTGAAGGAAGATTGGTAACCCAGTTGGTCGATGATGCCAGTAAGCCATGCTGAAGTAAAACAACTGGTTTATCTGTTGTTCTCGAACCGTTCCTTCCATGAGGTATCCTGTAAACTCCAAGGATATATTGGTCTTCTGTTATAACGTCATATACTTCACATGGATATCCCTGACTAGTTACAAGTTCCGACTAGAAGATCAAACACAAAGAATTAATACAATAAAGTGACAACATCAAATGTCAATCGGTTTGCAGTTCTGACTTTTTTCAAGACAAAATGAAGTTAACCCTTTCTCACCCATCACGATATCAACATTTATTATTTTTTTTTTTTGTGAAAAGGTATTCGCTATATTTCGCAATGGGAAAATAATAAGCGCCCAACCATCTTGCATTGAGAGAGAAGTCTGCTGGTCATTCAATCAAACTGACTTTAGATTATAATGCAAGAGATGAGTGGCGCAAGAGGCTTTACCACAGGTGTGGAGGTCTGAATTTTCCCGGCTTTTTTCGGGAGGGAGTGTGTGAACCACTACTAAAAGGCAATTTAGCCCCACACTTTCTCATCTTCGCGCCTCCCTCTCAGATTGGGAAGGGTATGAGTAATGTGGGTAGGGGGATCCACGAATAAGAAAAACATCTACACTATCGGAAATAGTGCTGGATCCAGGCGAAATATGGTAATAAAATAAAATAAAAATGGTAATAAAATAAAATAAAAATAAACAAGCAAAACGACCAAATATTTCCAGAAAACTCTACGACCATGGGTTTTTGGGGCCACTACACTACCCAGTGTGTACAGTGGCGTAGCTAGGGGAATGTGCTGAGGGGGCACATGCTCCCCCCCCCCCCCCTCCGAAAAAATGTTTTTTTAGCCATGCCCAGCCAGGTGATGTAGCCTAATTATTGATGCCTTTCACAACTTATAAATGATGGACACAAACAGACTCAGAGTCAAGGAAATTGCGGGGCTTTTTTGTCTCGAATTTCAAAATATTTCTAGGGGGAGTCCCCCTCTTGTGCTCGCCCCCATCTCGCCGCCACGAGACTGGGGTTATGCTGCGCCTCCTATTCTGTATGCCCCCCACCCCAGTAGTTCAGCGGTCTGAACTTAACGGCTACCCCCTTACGTAGAGGGGTAGTCGCCACGTTCAGATCGCTGAACTAGCCCCCTAGATATTATTCTTGCCCTCCTAACTTTGATATCCTGGCTACCGCCTGAGTGTGTAAATCCCGTGTATTGAATAAACATGTTTGAATGCATAACACTTATACATATGACCACAAAATTATATGGCCAGGTGTTTTCGGGTCACTCAACCGACAAACATTGACAACTCTTTTGGGAATGAAAGTGTCAATGACACTGCAACTAATCTTGTCCAAGAAGGGACTGAACTAAATAGAGAGCTCCAGTAATGACAAGTCATTCAATCAAGTTTCTACAGATAAGACATCACACCAAAGCTACATCTGAAAGCTGAAAAAGATCGGGTGAGGGATGCGATCTGTATGATGTACTAATGGAATTGTTGACAAATCCAAGATAGCCGATGACGGCCATGTTTTTTGAAGGAAATTCAGACAAATTTGATAGCTCCCATGTTGACATCACAACCAAGCTGCATATGAAATTTGAAAAAAATCGGGTGAGAGATGTGGCCTGTAGGGGGTGCTAATGGAATTGTTGACAATTTACATGCCAAATCCAAGATGGATGCCGCAGGCCATCTATTCCAAAGAAATTCAGAAAACTTCGATAGCTCCCATCTAGACATCACACCAAAGCTACATATAAAAAGAACTGAAAAAGATCGGGTGAGAGATGGTCCCTGTAGGGTGTGCCAATGGATTTGTTGACAATTTATATTCCAAATCTAATATGGCCACTGGCGGCCATGTTTTTAAACGAAATTCGAAAAAATGCAATAGCTCCCATCTAGACATTGCCCCAAATCCCCATATGAAATTTGGAACTGATCGGGTGAGAGATGCGGCCTGTAGGGTGTGCCAATGGAAATGTCGACAATTTATGTGCCAAAACCTAGATGGCTCCTAGCGACCATGTTTTTCAACGAAATTCAGAAAAATTCGATAGTCCCCATCTGGACAAACTAGACATCACACCACAGCTATATATGAAATTTAAAAAATATCGGGTGAGAGATGTGGCCTGTAAAGGTGTGCCAATGGAATTATTGACAATTTATATGCCAAATCCAAGATGGCCGCTGACGAAATTCAGAAACAAAATCAATAGCTCCCATCTAGACATTGCCCCAAAGCCACGTATGAAATTTGGAACTGATCGAGTGGGATCTGCGGCCTTTAGGGTGTGCTAAAGGAATTGTGGACGGGCAGAGGAACTTACGGACGGACGGATGACGGACCGCAACCCATCCCAATACTCATACTTGACGTTGTCAAGTTGAGCTAAAAAACGATAGCCATCTAGTTTTTTACGTAGTGTTAGTGTCCTTAGTGGTCATTGAGTCCCCCCCCCCCCACCCATCCACTTCCCGGTCGTGAAAAGGCTCAAAATCCCGTGGTTGTAGAATGCCTCTCCTCACACTCCACCCCACCCACCTCCCGGTCGTAGAAAGGCTCGAAATCCCGTGGTTGTAGAATGCCTCTCCTCACACTACTGATATGAAAAGTGCTATCATCTTCCCCTAAGTGGGGGTTGGGGTGGGGTCAAGAGGACCTCATTCGAGAAAACATACTGAAAATCAGGTACCAAATTTAGCCTTCTGGTTGCATTGTTACACTAAATGTGGCCAATGCCCCATTTTACGTAGTTCTAACCAGGAACCTCCGGTCGTTACCCCCTTGCTCACTTCCGAGTACAATCGGGGTTACGAACAGAGGGTCCTAGCTAGGAGTACACTTCACGGCGATTTTTCTCATTTCAAGCATTTCTCGATAGTCACATATCTGATTGAAACGTTACGCTTATTGGCTGTGGATGGAGGAGAGTCACCAGGCTGCGTAGGGTGGAACGTTGAACCTTCAGCCATTGCCATACAGACTCAAGCCCTGTTTGAGCCCGATTAATACATTCGAAAGGCTGATATCATATACATATCAGATATCAGGCTGAAAAAGAAGGGCAATAACTCCGTAACTGTTAGTGCAGAAAGTCGCACAGATGTAAAAATCGAGCTGGATCTACCTTTTACTGGAACGAGGCTGTATGCCCAAAAAGGATTAGCTGCTTCGAGCGCAGCTGGGGCTATCATACAAAAATCTACAATAATAAAAAGTGCAATAGCTCCTCTACAGAATGGCGCACAGCATCTGTTGAACTTGATCTGCATTTTACTTAAATGAGGTTGTATTCCAAAATGGATTGCCTGGGTATAGCTGAAACTATCACCTGGAAACCCAGATTCATGGAAATGCTAAAAAAATAAAAAGTAATATACAGACTGTCGCAGAAGCGTCAAAATCCAACCTGGTCTTCCCTTTAGTTGAGTAAGGTTGTGTGCCAAATATGGAGTGGCTAAATGGGTTATGGCTGGAGTCACCATCCAGAAACCTAAAATCCTTATATAAAATCATGGCAATTCTAAGAAAATGAAGGGCTATAACGCTACAATAAATCGAACTTGACCTGCTGTTTACTTGAGTCAGGTCGTATACCAAAAGAAGGATTGGCCATGTCGAGTGTAGTTGGAGTTAAATCCCGATATAAATAATAAAATCATGGAAATTCAAGAAAATGATCTTTGAGTGCAAACATGACCCCAGAGATATGATTTGAACAAACTTGAATCTGACCGCCCGAAGGATGCTGGAAACCAAATATCAAAAGATGATGCCAAGGAGGTCCAAAGAAGACGATTTTTAAAGAGTTTTTCTCATATTGTCCGAAGTGAAATTTCTAGTTAAAATAACGAGCCCAAATACTAGTATGAACCAAGGGTCTTAATTTAAACAAACTTAAATCTGGCCTCGTTAAGGATACTGAATACCAAATATGAAAATCAGAAGAACAAGATTTTCAAAGAATTTCCCCAGATATGTTGAACTAAGAGATGTGATAGGAATAAACTTGAACCTGATTTTCTAAGAATGCTGAATACCAAATATGAAAAATTCCTGTAAGGTGGATCTAAAGAAGAAGATTTTTAAATAACTTTCCTCATGTTCCACTAAGTCAAAATTCGGGTTCCCGTAAAGAGCACGCATATGAATCCATCATCTTGATTTGAACAAACTTGAAGCTGGCCCCTTCAAGGATGCTGTATTATACTCTACCAATATCGAAGGATTCTGACTGGTGGATCTGAAGAAGGACCTTTTTAAAGAATTTTCCTCATATTGCACCTAGATAAAATTCTGGCTCCCATATGGAGCCCAAATAAATATGACCCTATGGACTTGATTTGAACAAACTTGTATCTGATCCCCATAAAGATGCTGAAAGTCAAACATTAACAGATTTTGACTGGTAGATCTCAAGAAATTTTTTTTTAAAGAATATTCCTCATATTGCACTAAGTTCGGGTTCACACAGGGATCCCAGATATGAACCTGGGGACTTGATTTGAACAAACTTGAATCTGCTCCCCCCCCCCTCCCTCCCCCACAGGATGCTACATGCCAAATGTCAAAAAATGTCGACAGATGGTAGGGCTGCAACGTTTAATCGTGATACGCTTGACCCGCGACACATTGCTCACGATTCAATACGTATCGTTGTTCACTACGTATCACAATAAATATAAATAATATTAGGCAAAACAACTTCAGGGATTTTGAAACCCTGTTTTTTTGCATACCAACATTGGCAGTGATAAATATGTCATTAACAGAATTATTCGGTTAATAAAAAGTTGGCGAATTCCCTCTGATTTGCTAAATATTTATTTGATTAATCCATTATATCTTGTTTGACAGAGCTCTGTCAAACAAGATATAAAGGATTAAATGGTTTTAACATATTTATATTTTCGGAGAGGATAAAAGCACTGGTAAACATGTCATAAAATCAAAATCTTGAATTATTAAATGTCAATTTATTTATTTATTTATTGGCGTTTAAGGTCACATATTTCTGCACAATGGCTAATCATGACCATGACAGTTTCAAGGGTGGAGTGGAGGAAGCCGGAGTACCCGGAGAGAACCACCGAGCAACGGCGAGCAACTGTCAGCTCCCCAACATACTAACTTCACACAAGCTGGGTTAGCATTGGCTGAAGATAGGTGGATCATAGACGTGCAGTACGCCTTAGTATACAACGTCACCGTGCCCCCACGTAGGCAATGAGGGTGAAGTGTCTTGCCCAAGGACACAACGCGGTTGCCGCAGGTGGGATTCGAACCGAGGACCTCTCGACTAGCAGCCAGCACCTCCACCTACTGAGCAACCGCGCCCCCGTTGAATGCCAATGGTTATCACATTGAAAAGTTATATATTGTTTAAATCGTGCATTCAAAAATTTGTAACAAAAGGAAGCTACTGGAAATGAATACATGTAGTTCAATGAATTTGATAGTTGTAGTTGCAAGCCATGAGAGATCATGTGTATCATTATACATAAAGTACCGTGCAGATTGAATTGTGATACGAATCGTCACAGGCCTAATAGATGGACCTGAAGAATAATTTTCAAGAAGTTTCCTGATATTGCTCTAATTCAAAATTTGGACTCCAGTAAGGAGTCTAAATATGTACCCAGGTACCTGCTTTGAATAACACTGAATCAGACCCCTATAAGAATGATATACACCAAATACCAACAGATTTTGACTGATGGATCTGACGAAGAAGATTTAAATAGAACATTGCTCACATTGCATTATGTTAAAATTCGAGCCCAAACCCAGAGACTTGATTTGAGCAAACCCGAATCTAACCCATTAATACTCACCCCCCCCCCCCCCCACCCCTGATGCAATATACAAAATATCAAAAGATTTTGACAGGTGTAACTGAAGAAGAAGATTTTAGTAAATGTTCCTCATATTGCACCAAGTTCAAATTTGGTTTCTCATCAAGAGCCCAAATAAGAACCCATGCACTTGCTTTGAACAAATTTGAATCGGTTCCCGCTAGGGATGTCAGTAGTATGTAATGTGGTTTTGAGGGGCAGGTTGGATGACCCCGGTGGATGACCCCGGAAGTGACGTCATGTCACGTGACGTAGTGGCGCCATGTTGTGTTGTCATGGTAACCCGCGTGAGCGGCCATGTTGTGACATCATCTCCATAGTGATACGTGATGTGAGTGCGCATGCGCAGCGCGTGTTGTTAGGGTGATACGTGTTTCCGTCGTCCATTTTGTATACTGGAGGCCGCCATCTTGGTTTCTATGGTAGCACGTGATTGCTATGTTACCCAATTGTTCTGCAATAGGACGGGGTATGTTCGGAGGGTGTGTTCGATTGAATCGGAGTAAATCTAATTACCACAAACAACCCGACAATCTCTCCAAATCACCAAAATCCACCCGAAATCACCGAAACTGACTTTATTTCCCAATTTTATCGGTTTAGCACGTAGTGCTATAGTACCGAGAGGGTGCAAGGGGTGCATTCGACTGAAGTGGAGTAATTTTCTGGTTCGGATTTTCCCAGAATCCTCATTTAATTACCCAAATAAACCCGTCAAGTTGTATTATTTCGAATTCTTTAAGAATCCCTTTTTTTTGGATCCCATGACGTGTTATTTCCCTATTAAGAGTAGCACGTAATACCGAGGGGGTGTGTTCGTTTGAAGTGGAGTAATGTTCCCATTTTTTTGGATCCCATGACGTTTTATTTTCCTATTAAGAGTAGCACGTAGTGCTATAGGACAAATTTACCCAGAAATCCTCTGCTTCTACTTGGAACTATATTTTTATAAATTCCTACGCTCTATTTTTAGTAACATCCTTAACTGACCCCCTAACTAATTGTTAGTGTCTATATTTAGAAATTTCTTTAAATGACCCCCCTAACTACATGATTTTAAATAATAAAATTAATGAGGATCAAGATGTTTTTACACTAACCAATCAGAGCGAAGTTAATCCACCAATCACATTTCTGGATTCCCATTGTGTTTCTTTCCTATTACTTTCTATACTAATTTTCTAAATTTCCCAACTTTAACCTATAATCCTATAGGAAACAAACACAAACACCCATCGAGAATGAAAATATCGATGAAAAAACGTTGTGACGTCGTGACGTTTTCAAAAACGTCCGTCACGTCTAAATAAATTCCGGAGAAGAATAACGTCGCGTCATTCTGTTTCGATCCTTCGAACTGAACACATCGCTAGAGAGTTTTCTATAGCAATTTTGCCTTTGCAAAAATTTATGAAGAGTGTGGGAAGACCTTTACGGACCGTCGGAACCGGAATCGCCATGTACGCACCCAGCACGCCGCCGAAGAGAAGAAGACCCACGATTGTACCAACTGCAACAAGAGTTATGCTTCCAAGCAGAAGCTGGATCAACACCTGAAGAAATGTTTGGAGATATATACATGTATGGAATGCGGCCAGGAGTTTAACCAACTACTCCATTTTAATCGACACAAGAGCGTTGCCCACCGACCAGTTCCTGTACCATCTAAAAGGAAGACCGATGAACCGAAGAGAGGACCACCTAAACAACCACGGACCACGACGACCACCCATTATGATGTTGACCCAATTGAGTTTGAAAAGAATATGATGTCTGAAGAAGAGCCAGATGAGATGTTGACCGTGTACGAAGATAACTGGAGTTCTATTAGAACTCGCCACATGATGAACAGAAGAGTCCAGGACCAATATAACTACCGGATCAACGATGTGAACCTGAAGATGATGACTGATGAATTGATGACTACCATATTTCTGCCACAACAGCTAAGATTTAAAATTAATCTGAGTTTTGGTTTTATCCTGCGACACAATGAGACGAATGAACTGAAATATTACCATCCATCACAAAACAACGCCCGGGTACTTGATGTTCCACAACTTGTATGCTGCCAAGAAGACTTTGAAGAATTCCTTGATGATGTCATGGAAGAACATATCCTGGAATGAGCCAAATTAAAACGACCCAACACCAAATGGCTTGTTGAGAGAGTTACCAACGTCACATTTTATGTGAACAAGCTGAAAGACCACCCAATTGGAATAGCAGAAGATCTTCCTGACTACATTCTCCAGAACAAAGCAGTAAATGCTTTGGTGAAAGATAAACATCGCCATTTTACCTATGAAGACAACCTGTGTATTTTCCGCTGTTTAGCTTTATGGAGTGGTTCCATAACAGACAACCTCAACTATACAACAGATGCCATGTACAACAAGTATACAAAGAAGCCAAAAAATGAATTCCGTGGAGTAACTTTAGCCGAATTACCTGACTTGGAGAAATGTTTTGAAGTAAATATCCAAGTATATGAACTTGTCAAGAATGATGATGACCAAATTGTTGCTAAATTAGTACAGAGATCTCACAGAAAGTATGAAGATACCATGTATGTGAACGTTTACAAGAACCATTTTAGCTACATCATCGATATAGACCAATACTGCAAATCCTTTGAATGCCGCAAATGCGGCAAATTATGGAAGATCTCCTGGGCAATAAATCGTCACGAGAAAACCTGTACAGATGAAGTCAAGTACCAGTATGTTGGCGGTGTATACCATCCATCCCAGTCCATATTTGATCTGTTAGAAGATGAAGGTATAGAAGTATCTGAAGAGAAGAAGTTGTATCCATACCGTGCAACGTTTGATTTTGAAAGTTACTTTGTCAAATTCAGTCTACCTGCTGACAGTGATAAACTGATATGGGAAGCAGAACACCGACCATTGAGTGTGAGCATATGTAGTAATGTTCCAGAATACCAAGAACCGAAATGTTTTATTACAAATGGAAATTCTCAAGAACTTGTTGAAGAAATGATGACATACCTCACAGCTATTTCATCTCATTGCCCCCAACTGATGCAGACCTATCATGCTTGGACCTTGTTTAAAGTCAGACAGAAAATTGATGAAACGCTGGAAGCGGAAGCCAGAGCTACTGGAGAAGATACATCCAAGATGCACCCTTTACAAAAATTGGAGAAGAAATTTCAAGACTACCTGCAAGAGATGCCCGTCATCGGATTCAACCCTGGAAAATATGATATGAATGTAGTCAAGCGTGAACTGATGACATACCTGAAGAGACAGAATCCACTCAAGTTTGCAGTGACGAAATCGAATAACTACATGTGCGTCTCGACAGAATCTTTCAAGTTTGTTGATATTTGCAACTACCTCGCTCCAGGATTCAGCTATGACAAGTTTTCGAAAGCATTTGGCTGCTCCGTGACAAAGGGATTTTTACCATATGAATGGATCGACAGCTTGAACAAATTGGATCAAGACCACCTACCAGACCATGAAGCCTTCTACAGTTCTCTCAAGAAAGAAAATATATCCAATGAAGAATACCAGTACTGCCAGCATGTATGGAACGACCTGGAGATGACAACTTTCCGTGATTTTCTGATCTGGTATAATAACCGAGATGTAAAACCATTCCTTGAAGCAGTTGACAAGCAGTTTACTTTCTACCAAGAACGCCACATCGACATGTTTAAAGATGGTATCAGTGTTCCAGGCCTCACGTTGTAATATCTGTTCCAGACCATGAATGATGACACTTACTTCACGTTATTTAACCAAAAGAATAAAGACCTGCATCACTTGGTGAAAGATAATATCGTTGGTGGACCTTCAATTATCTTCAACCGATACCACGAGAAAGATGTTACCCGAATCAGAGAAACAAAATATGGCAAAGAAGCAAAACCATGTGGAAGTATTATAGGCTTTGATGCGAATGCATTATATCTTTGGTGCCTAATGCAAGAGATGCCAACGGGTTGGAGTATTAGACGTCGTGAAGAAAACCAGTTTAAACCAGAACATTCAATGAAGTATGGTAAAATGGCTGAACAATGGTTAGAGTTTTTATCCATGAGAGATGACATCCACATCAGACACCAGTTTAACAGAGCTGAAAAAATGATTGGTCGAAGACAGTTGCCTGTTGATGGTTGGTGCAAAGAGACACACACTGTATACCAGTCCCATGGCTGCTTCTGGCACGGACATACCTTCATGAAAGATAAGAATGGCCTTCCTATCATCCATAATGAAGTCAGAGATAAACCGATGAAAGAACTGCTACAAGACACCCGTACCAATGCAAAGTACATCACCGATTTGGGCTATAAACTTATTAAAATCTGGGAGTGAGTGGAGAGAGATGACGAAGACCGATGCCACACTCAAAGCCTTCCTGAAAGAGAACTTTTCAGACAAAATAGATGGTGCGATGACAGAGGAAGAAATACTGAACAAAGTGAAGTCCGGTGAACTGTTTGGTTTAGTCGAATGTGATATACATGTACCAGATCACCTGAAAGAGTACTTTGAAGAGATGACACCTATCTTCAAGAATACATATATTTCCATAGATGATATTGGTGAACACATGAAGGCCTTTGCCGAGAAGAATGGAATCATGAAGAAACCCCGTAGAAGTTTGATCGGAAGCTATGGAGCGGAAAAAAATATTGTTTGCAACCCCTTTACTGCAGTGGTACCTCCAGCATGGTATTGAAGTTGATCAGGTCTATCAAGTTATCCAATATAAACCAAGAAGATGTTTTGAAAAATTTGGAGATGAAGTATCTGAAGCAAGAAGACAAGGAGATGTTGACCCCGACAAGTCGATCGTTGCTGACACCATGAAGTTGTTAGGAAATTCTGGATATGGCAAAACCGTCACCAACATAGAGAAGCATCGACGTGTGTGCTATTGCGACGACGAAGAAGTTACCAAAGCTGTAAATGACATGTCCTTCAGAGCCTTGAATCCATTAGATGAAACATTATATGAAGTCGAACTCAACAAGAAGACCATCAAGTTGGATCTGCCACTTCACATCGGATTCTTTGTTTACCAGTATGCGAAACTCCGGATGCTTCAGTTCTATTATGATGTCATCGACACTTTTATCAACCGCCAAGATTTCGAATATGCTGAAATGGACACAGATTCTGCATATATATGTACTTCGTCAACATCCATAGATGAATTAGTGAAACCAGAGAAGAGAGTATTTTTTTTTTTACAAAGAGAATCACAAGTGGTTTCCATCAGAGTATTGTGATTTCCGCAGAGATGATTATGTGAAAACCAAATTAGAAGGCAAAGAATGGCTGTCACCCTCATGCTGCCAAGAAAGAAAGCGTTTTGACAGGGGAACTCCAGGCTTGTTCAAGGTAGAATGGCAAGGAACCGGCATTGTTGGACTGTGTAGTAAAACATATTATTGTTTCGGAGCCACCAATAAATTCAGTTGTAAGGGAATCAGCAAACGCCACAATGATTTGACGAAAGACAGATATTTACAAGTTTTGAAGACTCAACAAAGTGGATCTGGCATCAACCGAGGATTTGTGATGAATGACAACACTATGTATACCTACCAGCAGAGCAGAGATGGACTATCAAATTTCTACCCAACACGAAGAGTTTTAGAAGATGGAGTTAGCACCATACCACTAGAGATTTAAAGAAGAAACAATTGAGTGAGTGCCATATTTTTCTACAACCTGAACCAAGTCTAGCTTTTGCCTACAAAAAAAAGTTCTATTTAGTTGACCGAAAAATTCCTAAAAAGCAAAGTGTTTTTTAGGTGGTCTACTCAATCATATTAGGCTCATCAAATTTTTAAAGTCCTTTATGGCATTCTCTAAAGTCCTTTATGGCAGTCCTCATAAAGTCCTATATGGCATTCTCTAAAGTCCTTTATGGCATTCTCTAAAGTCCTTAATGGCAGTCCTCAAAAAGTCCTATATGGCATTCTCTAAAGTCCTTTATGGCAGTTTTTCTCTAAAGTCCTTTATGGCAGTCCTCATAAAGTCCTATATGGCATTCTCTAAAGTCCTTTATGGCAGTTTTTCTCTAAAGTCCTTTATGGCAGTCCTCATAAAGTCCTATATGGCATTCTCTAAAGTCCTTTATGGCAAGTTTTTCTCAAAGTAAAAAGTCCTATATGGCATTCTCTAAAGACCTACATGGCAAGTTTTTCTCTAAGTAAAAAGTCCTATATGGCATTCTCTAAAGTCCTTTATGGCAGTCCTCATAAACTCCTATATGGCAAGTTTTTTCTCAAAGTAAAAAGTCCTATATGGCATTCTCTAAAGTCCTTTATGGCAGTCCTCATAAAGTCCTATATGTCAGTCTTCAAAAAAAATTCTAAATGGCAAGTCTTACAAGGCAATACATTTTTTCTAGTGTAAAGATTTTTCAATTTTTTTTATTTATTCTAATACAGAGAGTTTTTTCATCATTATCATCATCATCATCATGTTCCTGATATACTTTAGGCTAACCCTATTGGAAGTGGAGGATACTTCTTTAGTTTCATTCAAAACTTAGTTTCATTCAAAACTTTTTAGTTCCATTTATTTTTAAAAAAATGTTGATTCATGGTATCTTTTAGGTTACACCTATTGGAACCAGATGATACGTCTTTATTCAAAATTTAGTTTCATTCAAAACTTTTTAGTTCCATTTATTTTTAAAAATTGTTGATTCATGGTATCTTTTAGGTTACACCTATTGGAACCAGATGATACTTCTTTATTCAAAATTTAGTTTCATTCAAAACTTTTTAGTTCCATTTATTTTAAAAATTGTTGATTCATGGTATCTTTTAGGTTACACCTATTGGAACCAGATGATACTTCTTTACTTTTTTAGTTTCATTCAAAACTTTTTAGTTTCATTCAAAACTTTTTAGTTCCATTTATTTTTAAAAACATGTTGATTCATGGTATCTTTTAGGTTACACCTATTGGAACCAGATGATACTTCTTTACTTTTTAGTTTAATTTCATTTTTTAAAAAAAAGGTTGATTCCTGGTGTCTTTTAGGCTACCTCTATTGTATAACCAAAGGAATAAATCATCATCATCATTACTAAGAAATTCTCTGTTGTGAATATTTAAAAGAAATGAGAAATTTTTATGATAGGAAAACTAAATTGCTAAGTTGGACATGTTGTTTTCGTTTTCTTTTTTGATGAACAAAAAAAAATTCCCTCAAAGAAGATACGAACTGTAGGGGGTGGGAATGCACTCGAGCTATTTGACTTATCTCCATTGGACAGAGGTTTGTAGCTTGACCTGTCCCAAGCCAGTATAAAATGCAGAGGGCCATATCCTACAGTTTAAGGATCAAGATTGCAGTTTGATCGCCAAACTGACCAATCAGATCGAAGTTAATCAACCAATCAAATTTCTGTATTCCCATTGTGTTTCTTTCCCATTACTTTCTATACTAATTTTCTAAATTTTCCAACTTTAACCTATAATCCTATAGGAAACAAACACAAACCCCAACCAAGAATCAAAAACTCAATCGAAATTTGTTCAACTGGGGTGATGTTTTCAATCACGTCCGTCAAAGATATATAAGATTAGGCAAAGCATGGACTTGGCATCATTCACGATCGAACCATTGACCAGAGAAGATGTTCCGAACTGGCACCAAGCAGACTTATGCTAACGTCACCCAGTACCAGGGTGAACTGAAGATTCATCTCAGAAGATACTTTGAGGGAAAAGACCAGAAACCTTATCCTACGAAGACTGGTATTGCTCTATCTTTAGAAGAATGGAATGCCTTGAAATCTCAAATAGAAGAAGCAGATGCAGCCATCAAAACCCAACAAACAACTTTAACTGAAGACACTAAACCTACTAACCATGAAGACTTCAAAAAACCAAATCAAGAACCACCTTTGAAGAAGAAGAAGAAGATCACAGTGAGAATAACCCAACCACGACCATTGATCGTTGATGAAATTGATAGTGAACTCAGGCAAGTTCGCTTGCAGCATGAACTTTGCTTGGCATATGCTCATTATGTCGAAGAGAACATTGACGCTGTAATGAAAGAAAAATGCTATGGATGTACAGTCGATCACCCAAGTCAGATTCAGCATAATGTATGCCTAATGATGTCTGAAGAAGAGAAGATTATAACATGTTTTAGTGACGCACTTGAAAGAGTTAACAAGAATGATGTTCATCTACTGTGGCACCATAATACTTCTGGAATGAATCCACCACCAGTAGAGAAAGAATATAAAGATATGTTCGAGAAACCTCTCACAAATGAACAGAGACGTTGTACTATGGATTTGGTGATTGAATTTATGACCATCAAGAAACCTGTTACAATTGGATTCTAATTGAAGATGTAAATAGATGTTGTAAATAGATGATTTTTTTATAAAAAAAAGAAGAAAAAAAGTATAAAATGAAGAAACAAGAAAAACAGGTGGTAATGACGCTTAAGTTATTTGATGTTTATCTTCTTGACAAATATCAAACAAACTTAAACTGTCCCCAGCCAGTAAGTCAGAGGGCCACCAATTTTAAATATTTTTTGGATGATGGTTCATATTGACCACCTCTCCAAAAGGTATAAAAGGGGGGAGTAGTCCCCACGTTCAGTGGGGACCACCTCCCCAAAAGGTATAAAAGGGAAGTAGTACCCACATAGAACAGCAAAGATGGATCCTCGTTGGAAGCATCCATTCACTTGTTTATTGTGTGGTCCCACGGGTGGTGGTAAATCATCCTTTGTAAATCGGGTTATTCAAAACATTCGAAATATTATATCACCTGTCCCAAGTCACATCATTTGGTGTTATAGTGAATGGCAACCATTATACAATACTTTACCCCAAGTAGAATTCGTAGAGGGTCTCCCTCAAGAATTAAAATCTGATAGTTTAGTCATATTGGATGATCTGATGCTCGATAGGGATGTTCGAGTGTCTAGATTATTTACTAAAGGTAGTCATCACCGTAACATTAGTGTGATCTACATTGTTCAAAATTTATTCGATAAAACTAAAGTCCATAGGACTGTAGCTCTCAATAGTCATTACATGATCTTGTTTAAAAATCCTAGGGATCGTTCTCAGATCTCACACTTGGAAGCACAGATGTATCCTGGTCATTCCAAGTTTCTGAGAGAAGTTTTTGAAGATGCCACTTCGACACCATATGGTTACCTTTTAATAGATCTCAAACAAGATACTCCTGAACACATGAGATTAAGAAGTCAAATTTTTCCTGGGGAAACCCAATATGTGTACCTCCGAAAAGTATAAAAGGGGAGCAACAAGTCTGACTCGAGTCAGAAGCATGTCTGACCGTCTCAAGCGCAACATCGCTCTTCTCAAGGTTCTTATTAAATCGAAACCCGCACTCGTCAAATCCATACTAGAACATGCAGACAAAGAATTGATAACTCGTTTGTGTGACTGTGCCTCGAATATACTGAAGGGAGCAGTACCTCTGACCAAAGATCAGAGAACCAAACTCGTTCGTCAGAAACAACTAGTGAGGGCAGTGGCAAACAAAGGTACCTCTGACAAAAAGAGGAGACAAATCTTGCAGAAAGGGGGATTCTTGGGGGCATTGCTACCTCCTGTACTATTGGGTGCTGTTAAAGGTATATTTGGATGATGGAATATGCAAAGAAGATGGCTTTGGTAGAACCAAGGTTATTGGAACGTCTACAAGAGACTCCAAGACAACCGAATGAACTGGCTGTTTCATCACTGGATAGAGAAATGAGAGATATTCTCGATGCCCCTTTTCTTTCGGCTGATGAAAAGATGACTCAATATAATCAAATTTTACAAAGATACTTGACATTTCAACAAAAGGTAATGGCTCCTCGACCAATTAAAGTCGAATTCGAGAAAGATAATAAAGACGAAGACATTCTCGATTCTGTACCTATGACAATGAAGAGAAAGGGCAAGTTGTTGTTGAATCGTATTAGAAGTGACCCAAATATATCTTGGAATGAGAAGGGTGAATTAGTCTACAAAGATCAAACAGTGGTAGGGTCGAATGTAACAGATCTTCTAAACGATTTATTTAGAAGACGAAAATCTTTCCAACCAAAGGGATGGGAAATGTTGGCCGAAGCTTTGAGAGATAGTAACATACCCCAAGAATTAATTGGTCATGAAGAACGTTGGGATTTTATGAAACAGGCACCGATAAAGTCGGAACCAAAACAACCAAAGAAAACAGAAACGCCAAAGTGGACCGAAAAAAGGGTATAAATAGAGTTGACACTTGAACAAGGCAGTCATGGAAGCATTGTACTATGATTCTGAAGTGCCTGGTAGTTTTGGTGGTGTAGACGCTCTTCGTAGAGCGTCCAAGAAAAAAACCCAAACAAGTTGTAAAATGGTTAAAGACTCAAGACACATACACTCTTCACAAACCTGTTCGTCGTACATTTCGTAGAAGAAAAGTAATAGTTAGTGGTATAGATGCACAATGGCAAGCTGACTTGGTAGATGTTTCAAACATAAGTAAATTCAACAAAAACATACAATTTTTGTTGACATGTATAGATGTGTTTAGTAAATATGCTTGGGTGATACCATTACAAAACAAACTTGGTGATTCCATCGTGAAAGCTTTTAGTAAAATTTTCAAACAAGGTCGTAAACCAGAAAAATTACAAACTGATCAAGGCAAAGAATTTCTAAACAGAAAATTTCAGAATTTTCTCAAAGATCACAAAGTCGACTTTTTCACTACACAAAATGTGGAAACAAAATGTTCCATAGTAGAAAGATTCAATAGAACTTTGAAAACCAAAATGTGGAAATATTTTACCAAGAACAATACACTAACTTTTCCACTTCAAAACTTGGTGAAATCATATAATCATTCTCATCATCGCAGTATAGGTATGGCCCCCATCGCCGTGAACTTTGAAAATCAAGAAGAGGTTTGGCAAAGGTTGTATGGACAACCCATAAAACACAAGACACCAAAGTACAAAGTAGGAGACAGAGTGAGAATCAATAAAGTTAAGAAAACTTTTGAGAAAGGTTATTTGCCCAATTGGACCGAAGAGTTATTCACAGTAGTAGCCATCAAGAAAGGACATCCAGTCACATACATGTTACAAGATGATAATGGAGAAATACTGAAAGGGTCATTCTACACTAAAGAGCTTCAGCGAGTTTCACATAAAACTATTTACAAAATCGAACACGTACTCAAGAAACGTGGTCGAGGTAAGAAAAGGGAATTGTTCGTAAAGTGGTTGGGATACCCAACGTCGTTCAATTCGTGGATCAAACAAAGTCAGCTCACCTATAAAAGGAAGTGAACCTCTGAAGTTTCTTCAAAATGGAAGAAGGATCGAACGGTTCTTGGCCTCTGTTTGGTAAAAGAATTCCAAGGAGCGAGATCACTTATTGTTCACAAATAATCATTTTGTATATCATCATCATTACCAGTGTCGTTAATCTCACTCTCGAAAACACAGACAGCAAGTTGTGGACTGCTCTCTTGAGTAGTAGCATAGGATATTTGTTACCAAATCCAACCATTAAGAAAAAGTAATGTTTTATTTGACTCTACCAAGTAATAGTTCTGTGAACGTGTTTCCAGAAAGCACGTTGACTACGTACACCACTCAGTTATCACAACCAGTGAATCTCACGGAAGAATGGGAAGTAGGTCTGGCAGAGATTCAGTATCCAAATACTTGGTTCAATATTCGTGGAGAAGAAGCTTTCGTTACAGTGTTCTGGTCTTCGAAAAAGAATTACCGACTTACTCTCAAGGAAGGTCGTTATTCGGATCCCATTGATGTGATACGATCTATCAATGGTGTTAAAGAATTACTCTTGCCTCGTCACGATAAGGTAGCTTTTGAACTGGATAGAGTGACTGGTAAAGTTCGTATCACGGTACGTGATGGAGTCGTGGTCACATTGAGCCCTACTCTTCAAAATATTTTGGGATTTAATGAGTGTGTTTTTAAATCAGGAACTTACAATTCTTCCAGAGTTGCCGATGTCAACCAAGGATTTTATTCACTCTATGTATATTGTGACTTGGTTCGTGACCAAGTCGTAGGAGATACAAGAATACCACATCTTCGTATCGCACCCGTGCGTGGGAAATATAGGGATATCATCTCTAAAACATTTGAGAATGTGTATTATGTACCAGTAGAACGAAAAAATTTCAGTACCGTCCAGGTGTATATAAGGGGTGACACAGGAGCCATAGTACCATTCGAGTTCGGGAAGGTGACAGTGACACTTCATTTCAGAAATCGTAGATCTCTTCATTTCACATAAACATGGCTTATTGTTGTAAGTCCAAATTATATGAAGAATATTACACGAAACAAGCTGGGAACGGTCTACCGGCTTTTTCTGGAGCTCAAATACAGAGAGGATATGGTTTGGGAAGTATATTGGGAGGACTGAAGAATATGGTGTTACCTTTATTGAAAACTACAGCCAGGACCGTGGGAAAACAGTTATTGAGAAAAGGAGCAGCCTTTGCCGAAGATGTCATTGAAGGGAAAAATGTAAAAAAGGCAGCAATCAAAAGAGTCAAAGAGGCTGGTGCAGGAGCTTGGAATGAAGTGGCTGGTGGTTCAAAACCACCCGGTAGGAAAAGTATAAAAAGGCCCGCACCACGCAAAACTAGCAAATCGACAAAAAGAATGAGAACTGTTCAGACCCAAGACCATCTCGGTGCATGATGTCTCTCATTAATGAAAAATCTTGTGAGTGTGTCAACAGCGAACTCGACTTGTTTTCCATACCACCAACACAGACTAGTGTGGAACATGGGCAATGGGTAGAACACAGGCCTTTGGCGACTATAGGAAACAGTGGTCCAATAGAATTCCACATTGCAGGATTAGGAGATGATTATTTGAATTTGGCACAGACATACTTGTATGTTAAAGCAACGGTTGTAGATTCCAATGGGGCATCAATTGCACCCGATGCCAAAGTGGGCCCAGTCAATTTATGGATGCATTCCTTATTTAATCAAATCGATATCAGCTTGAATGAAAAACTGGTATCTCCTTCCAACAACACTTATCATTACAGAGCTTTCATAGAAACTTTGTTGAGTTATGGACCAGCTGCCAAGAAGTCACAACTGACTAATGCATTATGGTACAAGGATACGGCCGGACACATGGAAGATTTGACAGATGATAACAAGGGATTTCTTCTTCGGAAGAAATTTATAGAGAAAAGTAAAATCGTGGACATGACTGGAAAATTACATTTGGAAATGTTTTTCCAAACTCGTTACTTGCTGAATGGAGTTAATGTTCATGTTAAAATGAATAGAGCCAAAGATGCTTTCGCATTGATGGCCGATACCGCTACATACAAGATCAAAATTCTAGATGTATCCATGTTTGTACGCAAAGAGATACTCCAATCATTCGTGAGAATGGCTCACGAGAAAGCACTAACAAAAGCAACTGCAAAATATCCTATCGATCGTGTGGAAACCAAGGTGTTTTCAGTGCCAAAAGGAAATCTGAGCATTACACAAGAAAACTTATTTTTAGGCCAACTACCTAAACGCATCGTAGTGGGATGTGTAGACAACGATGCTTTCAATGGAAACTTTTCAAAGAATCCATATAATTTCAAGAACTACAAAATCAATTACTTGGCATTGTACGTGGATGGGCAGCAGATTCCAGCCAAACCATTACAACCTAGATTCGAACAACAAGAAGTGGCGAGATGTTATGCAACTCTGTTCCAAGGAACGGTACAAATGTATGAGAATGAAGGAAACCACATCAGCCGAGAAGAGTACATAAATGGATACACCCTATTCGTATTCGACCTGACTCCAGATCTATCACATGGACAACACTTCGATCTGGTGAAGAGAGGAAACTTGAGACTAGAAGTCCATTTCGAAAACCCATTACCAACCACAATCAACGTACTGGTTTATGCAGAATTCCATAACATCACAGAAGTGGATAAGAATAGACAAGTAATCTTCGATTACTCAACATGAACACGTTGCAGTTAGAGAATGCACTTCGATCAGCTAGTTGTTTGAAGAGAATATGTTTGGGTGTATTTTCAAGAAACAAATTACCAAGAAGATTACCAGATCACAGACCAGTGGCTTTGATAGTCAACACGGATCCAGACCACAGAAAAGGAGAACATTGGGTGGCTCTCTTTGTGAGTCACCACAACGCAGAATACTTTGATTCCTATGGATTACCACCACAACACAGACCATTCGAGAATTTCCTGAAGAAGAATTCCAGATATTGGAAGTATAATACGAAACGCCTTCAAGGACCATTACCAGTGTGTGGACAATACTGTCTGTTTTACTTGAAACATCGCTGTCGCGGTGTACCGATGGAAACCATATCCAACATGTTTACCACTGATCTAACGGATAATGATCTGTTGGTTAATGACGTCATAGAGGAAACCAGCCACTAGATGTCGCTGCATTGAAGGAAAACTATAAAAACTGGTGCACTTGGTGTTCAGCTCATTTGTGTTTCGACAGCCAAAGAAGAAGGATGTCTACTAATGTGACCGTCTTCAAACTTAACAACGATTTACAGATTCAACTGTTCAAGAACGACGTTGGGTTCCAGTTTACCACCAGAGATTGGAAACAAGTTACCAAAGCAGTGGATATTGCAAAGAAGAGAAGTCTTGAAATAGGAGAACCCAAACCAAAAAGAGAAAGAAAACCAAAGAAGAATGAAGATAAAAAGGATTGAAGAATGTTCACTATTCCATGTTTGATCAGGATGGCACTGAATGATTATCAATCAAGAAACCAAGAAACAAGAAATCCAAGAGACTTTGTAGAGAGAATGAGCGTTTCATTCGAAACGTAATTTCGTGATGTTCCGCCACCAGTACTGGAGCAGTTATTACGTGGAGAAGAAAAAATAAGAAAGACACCAGAACAAAGACCACCAAACCACATCAAGTATGCATTGGAGGAAAATCGTCTCAAGACATTTCAATTCATGTTACAAAGTGAAAGTGTGAAAACCCCGAATGAACTGACAAAAGCTGGATTCTTTTATTTGGGGACAGGAGACAGAACTCAATGTTTTCATTGTGGTATTATTGTTCGTTTCTGGGAAACAGAAGATGATGTTATAGAAGAACACAGAAAATATTCTCCAGACTGTTATTACATTCATAATTTACCACCTGAATTCATGGACGTTGAAAAAGAAGAAGAAATGGCCATCAGAGACGAAGAAGAAATGGACACATCATTTCAAGAAGAAGAAGATTCACGGAGGACAAAATGTAGTGTGTGTTTATTAGCTGAAGCCAATGTCGCTACGCGACCATGTAACCATTTGTGCCTGTGCAAAGACTGCTGTAAACCACTGAGAAGATGTCCAATCTGCAGAAAGACTGTTTATGAATATCTGACAATCTACATACCATAAAAAGATGTATTTTTGTTGTTGAATAAAAGAAATTTAAATTTATATTTAGTGTTATTATTTTTTTAACTTTCCATCGAAGTACAAAGAAAAATCAAAATGAGAGATAGTAAATTAGACCTCGTACGACACATCTGTTGGGTAGATCCTCATATGAGTATATGGTGGAACTTAGCTTCATGGCCTTCATGTACACATATGGGTCCTACTTGTAATTTAAATAATGGATTCTGGGTAAATTTGTCCTATAGCACTACGTGCTACTCTTAATAGGGAAATAAAACGTCATGGGATCCAAAAAAATGGGAACATTACTCCACTTCAAACGAACACACCCCCTCGGTATTACGTGCTACTCTTAATAGGGAAATAACATGTCATGGGATCCAAAAAAAAGGGATTCTTAAAGAATTCGAAATAATACAACTTGACGGGTTTATTTGGGTAATTAAATGAGGATTCTGGGAAAATCCGAACCAGAAAATTACTCCATTTCAGTCGAATGCACCCCTTGCACCCTCTCGGTACTATAGCACTACGTGCTAAACCGATAAAATGGGGAAATAAAGTCAATTTCGGTGATTTCGGGTGGATTTTGGTGATTTGGAGAGATTGTCGGGTTGTTTGTGGTAATTAGATTTACTCCGATTCAATCGAACACACCCTCCGAACATACCCCGTCCTATTGCAGAACAATTGGGTAACATAGCAATCACTTGCTACCATAGAAACCAAGATGGCGGCCTCCAGTATACAAAATGGACGACGGAAACACGTATCACCCTAACAACACGCGCTGCGCATGCGCACTCACATCACGTATCACTATGGAGATGACGTCACAACATGGCCGCTCACGCGGGTTACCATGACAACACAACATGGCGCCACTACGTCACGTGACATGACGTCACTTCCGGGGTCATCCATCGGGGTCATCCAACCTGCCCCTCAAAACCACATTACATACTACTGATGTCGAATACCAAATATCAAAAGATTCTGGTTGGTAGTTCTGAAGAAGATTTTTTTTTAAATTTTTGAAAAGCGCTGACACTGCGTTTTCTCATGCCCCCCCCCCCCCCTCCCAGCCCCACACATATGGCACCCATGACAAACAGATTGTATTGGTTTTGTTTGTGCCATTCGATTCTGATGGTCCTAATGATGCTTCGTACCAAATAACAATTCTCTGTTCCGCACAGATGTGGACAGAAAGGCATTTATAAAACTTTTTTTCTAATTTTAGCTCTAGGGGCTCCAGGGGCTCCAATGGGGTGTGAAAATGTTTTTCGGACCTTGGGTTGTGGCATTAGTAAAAAAAAATTGCGGTCTTGTCTTTTTTTACTCCGCCAGATAAACAATGTCACATTTGCAGCTCGGAAATCTTATCACAGGTGGCTAAATAAAATAGACAGCCACATGTAGCACTTAACGGTCCAAGCTTCGTGGCTGCCGGTGGTGTCTCATTGCGGCAATGACTTCGTAGCTTAAAGCGTAAACCTGACATGGTTGGCGTTTACATTGTGCCTGTTCTCGTAGTCGTAGCGACGAGGAAAGTTGCACACATTGGGCAGCTGCCACGATAGCAGGTAATGCCACACGAGATAGACAAGTATTTTGGACGATTCTCTAAAGAAGGTTCCATTATATCTACATTTTTCAAGATTTTAGTCTTCGTACGGATACAACAGGATTATATATTTATTATATAAATATATTATATTATAATGTAATTTAACCGCTAAATATCACTACTCTTTGACTATCTTTCCTGATCCCCGGAAAATCCAGTGTGGAATCCGATTTCGTATTACTATAGTATGACGGACTGTCGATTTCGCATAATTGGCTGTTCCGGTCGCAGAGAGTACTTTACCTCGAGCTGGAATGGGTGCGCACGAACAGCGGTCCGGGTTTTTTTTTATCATATTCAAGATATTTTTTTTATCGTATTCATGCGCATCGAGGGATTCCCGGAAGTGTGCACCGTCACAAAAAGTGTAAAAATAGTTCTTATCCAATTTACCTCCCAAAATGTTGGGGGAATTGTTAATGCTAGCATTGGCATGCGATGTTGCGATGACTATAAGTCATATAATAAACCTTTATCGCTACAGTGAAGTGATCTGGGTCGTCGCATCACGTCTCGTTGAAGAGGTCAGATCGTAGGATCAAGATCGCGACCCAGATCAATTCACTGTAGCGATAATATGTATTTACTAGACAAATCCTATAAGTAATTGGGTCACACATACAGGACCCTGATGAGCGTCAGGAGGTGTCCCATGGAACATATTTTCAACACAACATAGCGGGGTTCACTGTTTGGTGGAAGGGGCACTTTTCCTATATTTGGGAGGCCGCCAATTTTGGTAGAAGATGTGGTTTTGCGTATTTCTGGCAATTTTCTCATTACCTTTAGGACAGTTCTCCCTAACTCAGCAGCCGGCCGTCATCATTCGTAACTCCGACTTCAGACGTGCCATCTGACCATTCACCAACCACGGAGAACTTGGCAATCCCAATTCAACTCAGGAAAGCCCTGTCAGCTCTGAACATCGCTTGTCCTAACAACGGGATTATCCAGATAAAAGGCAAGAATGTCCAGCTGACCCCCTGAGTTTGAGACAGAGAGTACCACCTCACCTTCTTCGGGGAGAGGTGCTACCTTTAGTGAGAGAAACCCCTCTCATACTGCTCCTCACCCGATGGAGTTCGGAGGCTCTGGAAAGAGAAGGAAAAGAAGAAAGTAGAGTCCATCAACTAAGCGCAGGAACGTCCGGCGCTTGGAAGCCTGACTTGAGAGGAGAAGAGCAGATACAGAGAAACAGGAAGAGGAGAATGTGTCAACCAACAAATCAGCACCACCTTCGCCTCCCACGCCAACCCCGCCTCTTCACCGAAGAGGTCGGAAGGCGGGGAGACAAAGGTGGCTGAGGAGGAGGTGGAGGTCACCCAATCCAAACCGGGATCTCCTATCTGCTTGGACCAATCAAGCCAGGGTTCCGACGAGGAGACCTGAAAGAAGAGATACTATGCGCCAAATTCATTGAAGCCCTGGATCAGCGCGCTATCAACGTCTGCGGATCTCTCAAAATTGACTTCATGAATACCGTCAGGCAATACAGACAATTTATCCAAGATCACTCGGAAGAATGTGCAAACAAAGATAAACTCCTTTCATATCCAGACAAACATCTAGAAACCTCGAAACTCAGGGACAAGGACTTTCACAAACACATTAAAGAAGTACTCACTCGGAAAGACAACAAAAAGGGCAAAAAGAACAGACGCCACTAACCCGACCCCGGCCTCTTTCCTCTTTTAACGCGCCCGAACATGTTGCTAAATTCCCAATATACAGTAAAAGGGGGTCGAAAGGGGTTTGCTTCACATCGTCGCTGCGTGCATTCGGCGCGCGAAACCGCTGATCCTGCTTGCTTGCTTGTTTGTTTGCGAGCGAACGAACGAACCATGCCATTCATTTTTCACACCTTGGACTCCGAGGTGTAAACAACTGAACAATGGAGCTCCACTCGCTATCCAAGAAACTCTGCTCAGAATGAGGCTACCCTTACTCCCACCTGGAGTATCCAGGTGCGCAAGGGGACAATTCACCTGATAGTGGATTTTGAGAGAGAAACAGAACCGGCGTCCTTTAAGTCCTGTAGCACCTTCCTCCCGCACTGGTTATCCTCCAAGTGACCCCGAGAAGCTGGATGATGACCGCTGGATCCAAACAACGTAGGCAGGAAGAAGAGGAAGAGAAAGAAGGGATCCTCCGTTAGATGGCATGATGTCCGCCGAATAACGGAGTTCGTGGAGAAAAAGAGGAAGGAGAAAGAGTCAAGTGAGGGAGTTGAAAAATCAACACCTGTCACCCCCGACACGCCTCGGTACAGCCCAGCACCCCCCCCCCCCCCCCACCTCGCAGGAGGAGAGTGGAGGGGGACAATGGGTTGCCAGGAGACATATCTAACTCCAACCCATCAGACTCTTCATCTGAAGAGGAGATGGAGGAGGAAGATCAGTCTGCGGTGCAGTACGTTGTGTCGGAGGACGCACCATCCACCCTTCCAGCGATAGCTAATCCGGCCTCTTTGGTCCAGAGCTTCGGCCATGAGGTGTTCACCACGGAATCCGTGGAAGCGTTCCTGGAAGAGGAGATCGAGGAAGAAGATATATGGGATAAGATGCAGACTCTAATAGTAGCGTCCTGGCAGCAGGGTTAGAACAGGAAACGAAAAAAGACTGGTTAATTAGTAGTATGAACAGAAAGAGGGGCGAGAAATTCATAGCAGCAAGAACAAGGCCGTTCACTCCAAGCTAGCCCCGTAGTCCTCCCTCAACACCAACTACAACACCACCTGCTATCTCTTCCATTGGTTCGCTCAAGCAGCGAACCATGCATGGCTTATAGATTTGATCATTCATCGCTTGGCTTTCCTAGCGATAACACCTAACACACCTGTTCCTAATAAGCACCTAATTAAAGATGGAATATCCGTCAAAACATACTGTGGATACATTGTAGGTGCTGAACGCCAGCACACCTAACTGGTTAGTTCAAGTAGATGGGGGATGCGTTCAGCTTACCATCAAATTCAAACAAGAACCCTCTGAGGGGAGTGGTAATACCTTTGCGGGGAAACGATCTGATCCACACCCTCAGAGCGGAACTACTGGAATCCTAGGGAAGGGCCTGCAAAAGAAGAAGAAAACAAGGAAGACACCATCCACCAAGCGCCGGGCTGTCAGACGCATGGTATAGCATGGCTGGAAACGAGACGTTCCGAGACCGAGAACCAGAAGAAGGAGAAGGAGACAACCATTATGCCGTCCCCACCCCTTCCCCACTCTCGCCAATCCACTCTCTTCTGTAGTAGGAGACGGAAGGCACTGAGGGGGAGGAGGTGGAAGGCGAGATGGAAGTCAAGATCTCTGAACTTGGGTCTCGTATCGGTTCAGATCTATCCAACCACCATACCACCGAGTCCACCCTCCCGCAGCCCAAGGAGGAGAAGAAAGAGACTGAGAAGGTCAACTTCAGCACCATGACCTGGAATGAGTTTACTACCATGGCAGACGGTTGCTTCAGAGTGGAATACGGCATAGTCACCATCAACGGTATCGGCAGCATGAAACAATACCTTCACTACGTCAATACGCAGTGGGACAAAAACTTCCAATTTATAATTCTACGCTGCTTCAGAAATAGACAGAGTCGGTACTACAAAAGCAGAGACCCGAAGTACCACCAATACATGCTCTCCTGCTATCTCCCGACACACGTTTCCTCCTTTAACGCGTCCAGGCATAAAAGAAACATTTTCACCCTACTGTCAGAGGGTCGAAAAAGACTTGCCTTAAACCGTCCCCGCGCGCCTTCGGCGCGCGAAACCATTTGGTCCTCATGCGAACGATAACTGCAACTTACTTACATGATGAGACCTTTGCTAACTACCAACATGACAGAGAGATGAATGAAATCCAGGGGGAATCCCTTTTTCATGGCCACCAACTTCTCCAAAAGAGTACCTTATCACAATACACAATGTGGTTTGCTGTTATGAACCACTACCTATGCGGATTTACACTCCCCCTCATATGTATGCTTACCTCCAGTTCCATTCCCATCAACGCACTTGCCCACTCCCCACCCCCGAGACCAATGAAAATACACAATTTAGTTTTCTATTTGAACCACTACCTGAGTGGATCTACACTCCCTTCACAAGACAAGATAACATTTATTCAGTAAATACACCTGAACAAAGGCAGATTGATTTGTACATAAATATATATGCTTCCCTCCCTTTCCATTCCTATCAAACAATTGTTAAATACCCGCCCCCCCCCCCCCCCCTGGGCAAGAACAGTTTCCTTTCTTCCTAGCACCCAAGAAATGAGAGTGGCCCTCCTCTTGTGAATTGGGCCCTGCTTCATATGAGGGAAAGATGCTCTTAAGACACGAGAGCAACGCCTGCCCTACCAGGTTATAACGGACCAACCCTCCCATTTTCTCTACTCTCCGTCCCCAAAGGGAACCCGCCCGGAGTAGCTCCCTAAGATCCCTGATATGTATTGTTTTTCTGTTGTATTTATGGAGAGGAGTTAACATAAGTTGTATAACTTGTACTCCAATCGTTTTTGCAAATTTATGGCAAATAAAATATGTTTAAACTAAATAATTAATTCGCCGCGGAGAGATAAATTTTGGCAGCCAATGTTCCTTCCAAGCTTCCGTACAAACGCGAACCTGTAACAGAACCATCCACGTTGAACAGGGTGTATGGACTGTGAACTCTGAACGAATTTTGCGTGCGATTTACCGACCACGAAGGTCCTCTTTTAACCGACGACGTCCTCGCTTTGTCCACTGTTTGGCGATTTCAATTCCAGTGTGGGTCCCACATTTACGCCAACTACAAGACCATCCTCTCATACCAAAACTTCTTTTGGAAAATTTGCAGACATTTGAGATTTTTGTTACGCTTATATAGTCTATGTAAATACACATCAACACATAATGAAACGGACGGAGATATTTGTCCTTTATCAGTTAGACTGAAAGAGACCGTGTCTTTTAGACTGAAAACTTTACAATTTACTCTCTTAATACGGGGGTGGGGGTGGGGGTGGAGGGGGGCGGAAGCCATGAAATTTGTTTCAACTGGCGTTAGAGATGTCTATTGCATGCGACACGAGCGATGCTGCGCCTCACAATATTTCAGTTGGAGATGATATGGTCTCGCACGACGGCGCGAAAAACTGTACCTACACCACTTTCAAGTAGTACAGTTTACAGAAAAATAGGATCAATTTTTAAACTAGTAAATGAAGGGTTACTGAGGGAAGAAGAAACAAATTGTGTGGTGCCTTTTGCGTCTAGCACATTGGCTGATAAAGCCTCTGTGATCAAGGGATTAAGGGTATCAACACTGGCATTCGACTCTGAGTTAAGACCTGAAGTTTTCAGCGCACCAAAAACTGTAATGTGACACTCATTAGTGTTGATATAACATACATAAAGCTTTCGAACTCACCCTGCCGATTGTAGGCCCATAGCTTCTTTGTTTGGTAATTATTGACCAACTACCATTATCAGAGGCGGCGGAAGCAGGGGGGGGGGGGGGGGGGGCACAGGGTACACGTGCCCAAACCACTTTTTTCCACAGACATGTTTCATGGTTACACACTGAGTTAAAATGGACGTATGCAAACGTGCCTATATACGGGCATTCTTGTAATATATTATTTGTAAATCCAAACAACATTTGGTCAATGAATCCCTCCTTCGGTCGCTTCAGTCCGTTTCTTCTACTTCGACCATCTTCTAACCAGAAGGCTATCCTTTGAGTTGGAAGATGATTGAAGTAGAAGAAATAGACAGGGCACTGACCACACAGCGGAATGCTCGTCTAAACATGACACTATAGTGTGTTACGGTACATTTACCGACATACGATTGTAACTTTTCCTTCTATTGGGCTGAATCATGGTTGCCTTGAAAATTTGTGCCCCTCAACTTTTATCGAGATTCCGCCGTCTCCGTCCATTATTATATCTGCAACCCACCCAACCCACCCCAAAGGCATTAGCACACGTAAAATACGTAAGATACGAATGCTCGAGAGTTTGAGGGCTACAGTTCTCGGAAATTAATATCTTTTCTACTACAGCACTTCTCGCAAAAAGGGCATGCACCGCTTTCTTTCCCTCTAGTCTCAGGACAAGGGGTTGGAGATCATTCCCCTTGCACCCACCCCCACCTTCCAGCGCCCTTGTTAGCTGAAACATTCACTGAAACGTTCAAACGAGCTACCAAACACTGCCAAGCACTAAAAAAACATCATATTGAAATACCTATTCTTCTGATCTGACCCCGACGCCAAAAATGTCTAGCGGTGCCAAAGTTCGTTACTTCAATTCAAAATCGAAAATATATATTAGAGATGGGCGGTATTGGAATTTTGAGATCGGTTTCGGTATTTTTAGAGCGGTATACTCGGTTTTGGTTCGGTATTCGGTGTCAGATTTAACTGAGATTTGCTGATAGTACCAAAGAGAAATTCACCCCAGGAAAAACAGAATAAGTTGTAGGCTTAATATAATTCTACCACAACGCTATAAATGACACTGCCAATGAGATCAACGGTGGTATTTTTTACGATCACATATCATATCTACAGTAATTTTGTGACTCGTTCTACACGCACTTATATGTTTAAAGACCTTTTTCAGGCTTTTGTGATCTCAGAGCATGTGCCCTGAGCCCCTGACCATGCCATCTTTTGGGGGTCCTGCTGACAATAGACAAAACGCCTGGGCCGTGATTTCTAGCCAGGTCTGACATTTTGACTAGAAATCGTCAGATATGTACAGGTTGTAGTCTAGAGAGAATTCAGGACAGTTGCCAAGCCCATCGAGTGTTAACAAAACTGAAAAGAAAATCAGTCACTTCTTTCATGAAAACGAACCTTTCAACTGTCATCAAGCTTCAAAAGGGACTTATAAACAGACCTGAAAATAAGCAGTTTGACATTTGCAGAATGAGGTCCCCAGAGGGTGAATTTGATGATGCTGTCCCACACAGTGGGCCAGTTTATCCTCAGGGTACCTCTTTCTGTTTAGTTTTGAGACCCTGATTCAGATTGAGGTTCACAGAGGTTAAATTTAGTGGTGCTACCCTGCTGTGCAGGGTAGCATCACTAAATTCACCCCCTGAGGACCTCATTTTGCAGATGACAGTCTGCTTATTTTCTTGCTTGCTCATAAATAGTGAATGAAAGGAAAATTTGAAAATTCGAAAATTCAGACGGTTTCGTTATTCGACGATTGACTCGTTTCGGTTTTTCGGTATCCCCATGATATCGATATCGGTTCGCTTTTTCGGTATATTGCCCACCTCAAATATGTGCCACCGTGCAGCTCGAGTAGCTGTTTGGGAGACTGCTAACTGCCCCAGAAATGTAGCATAGAAAATTCCCGATCTGCACAAAAACCGTACCAAAACATCGACATGGAAAGCTTTAACCCTTTGAACCCTGGTGGCATCTTCCATATTAGTTCAATGACAGCAACTGGAAGCGTTCATGTTCATTATTTAGGGGTAGACCAATCAATGTTTTCAACGTGCAGCCTTGGGGCTGCACATTGCAAATATTGATTGTTTTTACCACACACATGCACTTAGCATCCATCCTATTTAATGAAATTATGACGTATCATATTCCTAGTTCGGAAAAGCGGCCGCTCGGGTTCCAAGGGTTAATGTTAAGCTCATGTGGCAGTGTAGTTGTTCTGGAACTGTCTGTATACCCTGGTTACCAATCCCCAGCCCTTCATTGCCACCATGCAGCTCGAGTAGCTGTTTGGAATAGGATATTTATCCGACGGGATGTGACCCTGGTTGTTGAAAGTTTGGTTAAACCCCAATAAACAAAAACAAACAAACACCGTTGCAAGAATTCTACAAAAGGATTTACAATCATCACTCTTACCAAACATAGGTACAAAGGGAACAATATCTGACCATTTTAATTTCTCGATTGGTCTACCACACACATGTACTTAGCATCCATCCTATTTAATAAAATGATGACGTATCATATTCCTGGTCGGAAAAAGGGCCGCTCGGGTTCCAATGGTTAATGTTGAGCTTAACGGACAGTGTAATTGTTCTGGAATTGTCTGAATACCCCAGTTACCAATCCCCAGTCCCTCATTGCCACCATGCAGCTCGAGCAGCTGTTTGGAACTGGATATTCATCCGACGGGATGTGACCCTGGTTGCTGAAAGTTTGGTTAAACCCCAATAAACAAAAACAAACACCGCTGCAAGAATTCTATAAAAAGATTTACAACCATCACTCTTACAAAACATAGGTACAAAGGGAACAATATCTGAACATTTTAATTTCATTTGATATTTTTTTTTTTTTGGGGGGGGGGGGGGTTAAGGGGGCGATACGAACTCCCACTCCACAAATACACTGATGCAACGGTCATTTCGTGGGTATATTTAGGGGGAGTGCAGGCTAGGCGCCAGCGCCATCATGAAGTTCACAAATGTGGGGTAGGGGGTATGATTTTTCGATTTTTGTCCCGGAAACCTAGCTTACGATGCCTCACTGGAACGAGCTCATTCCAATGAGGGGTTATAAGCTATGGTTTTCAGGTGAAATAGAAAATTGTTAATCAAACCTTTTTGCACATGTTGATGTGTTAGATAAAGGGTTAAATGTTTGTACGATGGGCATGGGGGCTGGAGAACGGCGTACATTTATGTGTCCGGGTTTATTCGAGTCCCGAATAATTCCGTTTTACATTTTCTCTTTTGTATGCAACCCAATTTAAACGCTGTGAACCATAAGCACGTGCGCATACGTGTCGTATCATGTGATCGTTGTCAGTGACTCGCAAGAATGTCACCGAATGTTTGTTCAACAGACGGAAATGATGTGAAACTTGAGACGAGAATAACCCAAGGCACTGAATTATAACATTTTCAAAATCCCAAGTTATGAATCATAGCACTCACCATATTATAGTGGACTGCTGGGTCATCATGTAATTCTGTTGTCATCTGAACTGTCCATTTTCTCTTATTGAGAACCACTCTGCTGGAAATCGTCCGAAGTAGATCGCTGTATTTTGAAATATGAGGAACAATTTGGTGGGTTTGTGTCACGACTTGCAGCATGTATAAAGCAATTAATACTACATAATTCATCATAATTCTCATACTTGTCAATCAGTAACCATTTATTCGGATCACGTTAGGAAATTACAAAATATATCTTAATTATCACAATTCCGATGAGCGTCCGTTCGACATTCTATCACAAGCGGGCTGAATGCGATGAATAAAACCCGGAAACAGATAAAGCGCGTTCCAAAATTTCAACATGTACATAGAAGTTATTCGGTCGTCTGTTAAAGTTTATCAACTCGCTAATCACCGCGAACTTTGGTTGCAGGTCACTGGAATAAGATAGGTATGAGTTGTTTTTAATTTAAAGCGGTTTAAAAACCTAGTTTCGGGACTATAACTATTCAGATTGACGGTGGCGGAACGTTTTTGAAAGTGATAGGCGCAAACACAACATTGGGACCCTTCATCCAAAGTGCACCATATTAAATTTTGTTATTTTATTTAGTTTTCAAATACGTTTTCCAATAATTTCAGCAAACCATATCAGGTAACACTTCGTTGGAACGAGCTCGTTCCAATGAGGGGTCACATGATATGGTTTTGTGAAAAAAAAATTCAACTGCTGAATTTTGTGAATTCTGGGTTGGGGGCGATTCAGGAGGTAAAGGGTTATTCCCGGCTAAGAAATCCATTCGTACACCCCTCTTGACTGTAAATTATCCAACTGAGGCTCTTAGTAGTCACAAATTATTACTTCTTTTCAACCAATATTTGGATGACTCTCATTTAAAGCTCCGTATTCTGGCCAAATTCTAACTATATTTGGAAAAAAATCCACTATAGCGCGTCTGAAATTTCCAACGCTAACCGATTTAGAGCATTTTGAATTTCGAACTATTGTATATTTGACAAATGATGGGGACGGGGGGGGGGGGGGAGGGGGCACCCGCCCCCACACATACACCCACCATGTGACAACGTACCTGCCTGATATTTCACTCGTGGAGTTGACTGCACTGTCGCCTCAATTTCACGTCAGAGTTCAGCTACACTTTCCACTGAATTTGTCCTCATGACGGTAAAAGCTTTCAACTGCATCGAGAGTGTATACTGTTCAAATACGTTTTTTTTTCATTCAGCCGATTATCAATCGCGCCCGTTGCCTTTGCTCTTCGACAAATACATGTATGTTGGAGCTTTCCTGTTTAGCTATCGACGTTTGAGCTTCCACTTAGGTCTTAACAGCTTTTAGTTCTTAAGACTACAACTATAGGAGCGCGGTGGCTAATTGTTAAGAGCCCTGGACTTTGAAACGAAAGTCGAAGGTTCGGCCCTGACCCGCACCCTCAGCGCTGTGTTAACCACTTAATCCTGATTACCGACGTGTTGGCGCACGCTTCGACCCTGACCCGCATGCACCATCATGTGTCAACCACTTAATACCGATTGTCGACGTGGGGGGGGGGGGGGGGCACTTCGACGCTGTGTACTAAAGCATACTGTACGTCGATGGTGCAGTTCTCCCTTCAACTGCTCATAATGCTGTAAATGATGCATATTGTCAGCGTTAATGCCTCTTAGCTGCTACACTCTAAAATCGGTTGGGTTGAAAATCAACCCAAATCGACTGGGTTGAGTGAATATGAACCCAAATTGGGTTCATATTCACTCAACCCAGTCGATTTGGGTTGATTTTTAACCCAACCGATTTAGAGTGTAGCTCCTATATGGCTCCTATCTCCTAGATTACTGCCTTAATGTCTCTAGGCTTCTCACTCCAAGACATTATGTTGAACCTTTCCCATTCAAAGCTGTGTCCCTACTTGGGCCCTATGGTTTCTAAAGTGAACTTGTCTTTATACCCAAAAGTACGCGTACGCTTATTTAAAAATTGATCCATTGACAGGTGAAATGATTTGACCATGGATAAAGATCAATTCACTTCTGTGCACTGCCACCTTTTCTCTTCTCTTTTGTCACAACCATTTAAAGCAGAATGGCAACTCGAAAGTCATTCGATTTCTTCCATTTCTGCATCGTTTTGTCATCTATCCCTTTGGGATACTTAGTCCCCTGAGTGTTCTTGTTTCGAATTTGAACTGTGATTCTTTATTGGGAATTGCGGAGTGTCAGCCCTGGTAGCTATGCTATCCCCTTTAGTGCAATTTTTTAGCTAAGATAAATGTATATTACTGTTAACATTGTGTCATAGGTTTCATTACATCGTTGGTATGCTCTTCTGTCATTGGCATTGCCACGGGGGAGGGGGTGGTGGGGGGGGGGGGGGCTTGCCCTCCTGAAATTTTCGGGGCCGCCCCAGAAACACTTCCTTCCAAATATTATCTTTGTTCCTCTCCCCCAGCTGGATAGGACACTCCCTATTATAGAATCTTGGCGACACGCCTGTCTTCTATACATTGGGCATCAACAGGCGCGTAGACAGGATATCAAAATCAAAGTTATGGGGGGGGGGAGGGTAATATCTCTGGGGGGGGGCATAAGAATATGATTCGCTGCGTCATCCGAGCCCTGCAGCAGTAAGCTGTGGGAGAGCGCAAGGGGGGGGGGGGGGGGGGTGTCCCCCTCTCATTGGTAGAAAAAATTCGAGACAAAAAAACACAATTTCCTTGACTCTGAGTCCGTTTGTGTCCATAATTTATAAGTTGTGAAAGGCTTGCATGACGAGGCCACAATGTGGACTAACAAATTACACAATCTGGCCTAATTATTGATGCCTTTCACAACTTATAAATTATGGACACACACGGACTCAGAATCAAGTAAATTGCTGGACATTAAAATTCCTTACCTGATGTTCCCTCTATGAGTGAACATACATGGGGGAGGAGACATGACTGAATTTTGGAAGGGCATGTGCCCCCTCAGCTCCCCGCACCCCCTCCCCCTCACATGGCTAGGCCACTGGACATCAACTAAATTCAGGTGGCGATCAATACGCTGCTTTCGCAAAAGTATATTTTGACTTATGAATATTTGACTCATGAGTGTTCGATTTCTTCATCTGTCATCATTTGATTTATTTTTATCTTTCCAGTTCTTACACATAACACTCTGTTGTTTTAAATTCCTTCCTTTCTTGTGTTCTTGCTTCTTCTGTACAATCAATATTATCTCTGAAGTTTTGCCATTCTTCTGCATTCAATGCAGTTCCTTTCCTTGTGTGACTTCCTTTGTAAAATCTGCTAATGCCAACTAATGGCGTCCTCCCCCACCTGTGTCATATGCATGCACCTGAAAAAGTATTTTATGGACCAGGCTGGAACATCTTCGCTTCAATGTATTCAGTCCCTTATTCACCATTCTGAATGACGACAACCGAAATGAAATGAAATGTTTTTTGCGCGCCGAAGGCGCGCATGGACGGAGTGGGGCAAGCCTCTTTCGACCCCTAGTGACTGCACAAGTGTTGTGTCATGTCTGAGCGTGGTAAAGGAAGGAAAGAGAAGGAAGGAAGCAGCTTATTCCCGTCTGTGCTTCTTGCGGCTCTTCTTTTTAGGAGATGGCTGGGATGGTGATATGGATGGCGATGTGGATGTTGGGTTCAGATGGTTTTTCTTTTCAATCAAATCTGATGCCCATTTGGAGATTTCTTTGGAGTGTTTCATGTATTCTTGTGTCTCGGCAGTGACTTGGTTGCTTCTCTCTATTTGTTTCATTATGCTCTCTCTGCTAATGGTAACTGAGGACTGTGGTGGCTGTTCCACTGTGTCTCCCTTGCCCGGGCTATCCGGTAGTGAAGGAAGAGGGGAGTGAGGGGTGGGAGGTGGTGAAAATGAAACTTCCAGTTCCTCCTCAATCTCCACCGGAAGTTCCTCATCCAACTGCGCGGGCTCGGGAGCCGACAGTTGGTTGGGTGTGCCAGTGGGATTAGGAGGGGAACTGGCGGCTGCCTCCAGAACCTCCATCCCCTCACTCACTTCTCTCTTCTTATTCCGGAAGGCCTCCAAGCGCCGGGTGTCCCTCCGCCTGGTCGATGGACTCTTCTTTTTCTTTTTCCCTCTTTTTTCAGGGCATCCGTGCCCCCCCCCCCCCCCCCGGGTGAGGACCAGTGTGAGAGGGGATCCTCTCACCAAAGGTGCTACCTCTCCCCGAAGAGGGTGGTGTTGTGGTGTTATCAACTTGGAATTTCAGCTTCAGATGAACGCTCGAACATATTTCCTGGATAGTCCAGGAGATAGGGCATGTGACGCCCAGAGCCGAGATGGCTTTCACTAGTATGTCTGGTAGTTCCATTGTTGTCCAGGTGTTCACGCTCTGAAGTCAGATGTGTGAAATGATGATCAGATCGATGATGAGATGCATGATGACGACAACCCTAACCTTGAATCTTTAAACTGGAGAAAATATCCCTTTTTGTTATTTTCGTTAAAATGTTTGGAAAAAAAATCATTCTTTCCAAGTTTCTCTTTGATACTTCCAGGTGAGTAACTGGTTACAATTTCTAATATTTTCCGCAGAAAATTATCATGATTTCATCCGTTATCAATAGGGATATAGTAGGAATCCACATAACGAATGAATGATGATATGATTTAAATATCGTCGACACAAATTGAGTAAACTGAAGTACACCAGGACAGGGGCGTACCCAGGGGAGGTGCGACAAGTGCGACTTCCCACATATTTGGAGTCCCACTTGAGGAATGATGTCCCATTTGTAAAACAATGGGGAGATCCTACTTACTCCGATATAGGAGTAGAGACTTCGATGTATCGGGGTATGTTATTATATATTATTTTCATACACAATTGTGAAAAATTGTTTTTTTAGATCCCAGATGGGGACACGGTGGCGTTGTGTACTAAGGCGTACTGCACGTCGATGGTGCACATGTCTTCAGCCAGTGCTATAACCCCGCTTGAGTGGAGTTAGTACTTTGGGGAGTCTGGCTCCGGCTTCCTCCACCCGTAAAGCTGTCCGAAATGAGGTGACCCTGGCTGCCGAAAGTGTCGTTAAACCCCAATAAATAAATAAATAAATAAATAAACAAATAAATAAATGAGATATGATTGACTTCGGCATTAATAGGAACAATCTAAATTGTACGAGGGATTTAAATGATGGATGAATGTTGGTATGATTATCTTTGGTGCCACTATGGGTAAAGTAACATATGCCAGGAACATACAAGATGAAAGATCATCGATAAAGTTTATATTAGTTGCTGCTATAAAAAGTATCAAAGGCGTTTCACAGAAACAACATACAAAGGAGATTGGTTATATTTTAAAACAACTTAAAACAGTTCGCCTTATATAGCACACAGCGCCAACGTGCCCCCACGTGGGCAATCGGGATGAAGTGCCTGGTACAAGGACACAACGTAGTTATCCCTGGTGGGTATCGAATTCTGGACCTATCGTTTTAAGACACAGACCCAACGCGCCCCCCCCCCCCCCCCCCCGGAGTTATTGAATTGTTTGAGGATGGTGCCGTCAGTGTTGTAAGATCATTCATAGCAGGTAACCGTTGTGCAGTTGATAAAACAATGGAGGAAACATTTATGAAGCGCGATTAATCCCACTGTGGAGCTGGACGTAGTAGTGCAGGGCTTTCTGGGATTCTGAACAGCTATCCTGCTTACCAGAGGTTAGAGATGGGCAATATACCGAAAAACCGAACCGATACCGATATCACGGGATACCGAAGAAACGAACCGAACCAATCATTGAATACCGAAACAATCTGTACTTTCAATTTTCCTACACTTGATATTTTAAGACCCTATTGGGCCTTCATAGCAGATTAAGTGTTAATTTTGATGAAAGAAGTGACTAATTTTCTTTTTTGTTTTGTTAACCCATAAAGACCTTGTCAGTAGTCCCCAAATTCCCACTAGACTACAACCTGTACATGTCCAGTTGCTTACCAGTGATATCAAGTCAAGTTTTGGCTGCCTATTAAGGCAGCCAAAACTTGACTAGAAATCACTGCCCAGGTGACCTGTCTATTGTCGGCAGGTCTCCAAATGATGGCATCTCAAGGGAATATGCCCTGAGATCGAAAGAGCCTGGCTAGTCTTTGAAAGTGAAGGTGTGTTTGGAACAAGTTACAAAATTACTGTAGATATGGTTTATGTTGGCAAACGAATGTCAATTTTGAGCTCATTGGCATCTGTGGTGCTGTGGTAGAATGATACAAGAACAACATATTCTGTACTTTCCTGATGTGAATTCCTGTTTGGTACTATCAGACGTTCTCAGTCAAGTACCGAACCGATACCGCTGTTCACCACCCTAACCTCAACCGATACCGAACTCAAAATTCCAAAACCCCCAATCTCTACTAGGGGTGGATCAGATCAACACACGGGAGGTCAAAATATCTTAATGCCACTCTGAGAATTCCAGGTTCTTCAGAGGCTAATCGACATCGGGAAGCACCTCTCTCAGCTATACTGAAGAGAGAAATGATAAAAGGCTGTCTTAACTTCTTCGACGTGGAAATCATCTGTGTTTCATTTCCTCTAGCGTTGCACTACCAGAAGAAATTGAACAGCATGTAATGGAGACTGAAGAAAAGGGGAAAATACCAAGACATATTTGAGACTTGAGAGGACAGAGGCATATTCTGAATCGAAATAGCAGCCGAAACTTTAAAAAAAACAATGTCTGAAATGAACGAGAAAGTGAAACTTAAAGCAGGGTGGGGGGAGATTATTTTGCGAGACGTTAAGTAAGAGTTGGGTGGGTACCTGAGCCCCGAGAACACATTTTTCTGGATTGTGAGGGGGGCGGGAGGGGGGGGGGGGGTCAGGAAAATATTTTCGGACACAAGGCGCAAACGTTTTTTTTCTGACCCTTGGGCACCCACCTACCCATTTTTTGAACGGAACATTTTTTTCCCATTTTGAAATTTGGTACCCACCCCCAAAATTAGAGTAAATCGCACATAGACTGCTTTGATCGACAATTCCAACAGGTATTTTTGCTGGAACATAGTTTGTATTGTTCCAATAACCATTCCCAACATTTAATCTACCCACAACCAGCTAATGGAGATAAAACAGAATACTCCAGAGTTTGCAACTGGAATTAGGTCCCACTTCTTGGCAGATTTATGAATTTATTCAAACTTTCTCACAGATATTGGCAGTCAGTGTATACATGGGTAATTAGGAGAGTATACAGCATATACTAACATTTGAACAGTATTAAGACAGGTAGCAGGACCAAGTGTGAACTATTTTGAAAATTTCGATGTTTTACCTGATTTCACCATTGTATTTGCTGCCATTTCTACTGATTTCTTTCTGTTTCTATCCATTTTCTGCACTCGATTTTAGTTTCATCGGTCTAGCCTGAATTTATTAGGCATTATCAAGTGCAGAATTCGTACAGGCAGTTAGCTAAATGTTGTACTGAACCTATCAATAGTCAATGTGATCTATCCCTCATAAGCTCTACACTGTTGCACATTGGCCTATATGAGTAGTGTTTCAGTTGATGAAGCGATTAGTAAGCTTTGATCAGACAATAATAGAGAATTCCGGCCATGTGGCTCATTTACTACGACCAAGGGAAAAACTCACAGGATATGTGTGTGAGATAAAATGATATTTGAAGGCACCAACGTTACGGGTGTTTTTTTTCCCCTTGGTAGTAAATAGGCCAAATGGTTAGGATTCTCTCTTACTGCATGGCCAAAGTCAAATGAAACACTACTCATACAGGCCAGGATAAAACAGTACATTGTTTATGGGGGATGGATTTCTAATTCGTCTGTTTTGTGTCACACATGTTGCCAATGAACCACCCTGAGTGGGTGGGTGTGGTGTGAGGTAAAAATGGCGATACAAATGAAATGTATTAAACGTAACGTGTCGCAAAAAATCCCCCCTTGCTTAAACCAAGAAAAAACAAGACAGAAGAACATAAACATGAGGGGACTATTGCGTTCCAGCTGCTTGTCAAATGACAGACTGAAGGTTTACAAATGGATATACTGAAGGTATTGATGTAAACTCTGACCTCTAATTCATTTTCTATAGGTACATCTGATAGCTTTCTTGCAGAGAGAAATAGTAGTATAGAATGTATCCGATCGGGCCCGATTGAAAGACCTCAGCAGGAACTTCGGAAGTGACGCCATAGTCACGTGACCAAGTTACGCCATGTTTAGTTGTCGTATGACCCGCGTGATCGGCCATCTTGTGACGTCATCGCCATAGTGATACGTGGTCTTAGTGCGCGTGTGCATGCGCAGCGCGTGTTGTTTGCTGATACGTATTCCCGTCGTCCATTTTGTTTACTGGAGGCCGCCATCTTGGTATCTATGGCGGCACGTGGTTGCTATATGACCCAAAGGCATACAATAGGCCTACAATAGGACAGGGGGTATGTTTTGAGGGTGTGTTCCTTTGTATAAGAGTCAATATAATCACCCAAAATCCTCGGTTAGAATTCCCCAAATACTTTAAAAGACCCGACAATCCCTCCAAATCTCGAAAATTATCCTAATGAGCACAGAATCTCCCCAGGATCCTCCTTTTTCCAATAGTAGGCGCGTTCCTTTGTATAAGAGTCAGTCGAATTATCCGGAATCCACACTTACTTCCTATAATTACCACAAACAACCTGACAGCTATTCAGTTCGATCCTTGGTTTCTACCTATTTCAGGTAGGACCTTTGGGTCACATAGAAAATACGTTCCACAATAGAAACCAAGATGGCGGCCTCTAGTAAACAAAATGGACGACGTAAACACGTATCACTCCAGTGACATGTGCTGCGTATGTGCACCACGCCACGTATCGCTTGGTGGTGACGTCACAGGATTGTCGCTCATGCGGGCTATCATGACAACTAAACATGACTAGCTGGGTAACATGACTATGATCTCACTTCCGAGGTTCCCGCCAAAGTCGCAACCAACCGGGGCCGATAGGGTACATGCTATACTACTATCAATAAATCATTATCTAACGAAGGAGGCAGAAGATGTGTCTGTACCACCAGAAGAAAAGACGTTAATTGTTGAGGGTGGAAATGCACGTTTTCGTTATCTTCAGGTTGTTCAGGTTGTTACTGAAACATTCAAACTTGTCGGCAGTAAACTGTTCGATCAATGTTCACGCAGTCGGGTGTCACTGGTGCCATTTTGCACAGTTCGTTTGGGACCCAAAATACATCATTTGGAACCAACATCTGGTACCTTAAAAGCACTGTGGTTTACTATTTCAGTCCGTCGTCTCCGATAAAATCGTTGTCTGGCAACACAGGCGAATTCACGCCTGTCAAGTTATCTAACAGTAACAGGTTGTAATCTTGGCTCTTTGTTATTGGTCAACTGAATTAACAGTTTCTCCACGTAATCTGGTTCTTATCAAACATTTCTTTGTTACTTAATTTTTCTAATATCTTGCTTAAGTTTTTTTTTATAATCCTTCTGGAAGATAAATTATTTGCTACCAATTTAGTTCGAGTGAATAAACAGTAAGTAAATAATAATCATGAAATAATTTTGTAAACGTTAATAATGGGCATCTACTTTATTTATTTCTTTATTTCTTTATTTTTTTATTTATTTATTAGTTTTAGTTTTTTATTATCAATATTTTTATCATCTGTGTTTTTTTAACTAAAATACGTAAAAGTGCCAGGTAATGTTAAATAAAAATATCGTACTTTGAGTGCAACAAGACAAACCATTGCAGATGGAGCTTTGTTGCACTCAAAGGACGCCACATGATTAATTTATTCTCATTTGCATGTACAATCAGATTCCATTTGGCACCAAAATCTTATATTTGGCATAAAAAAAATCATTTATTTATTATTTTTTATTTATTTGTTGATTTATTTATTTATGTTTATTAATTATTTATTTAGTTTTAGTTTTTATTATCAATATTTTTATTATTTGTACTTTTTTTTTAAATCTAAAATACTTAAAGAGCCAGGTAATATTAAATTAAAATATCGTACTTTGAGTGCAACAAGGCTCCATCTGCAATGCTTTAGCATTGCAGATGGAGCATTGTTGCACTCAAAGGACGATACGTGGCTAATTTGTTCTCATTTACAATAAGATTCCATTTGACGCTAAAATCTTTCATATGGCACCAAAAAAAAAAATGCATTTGGCACCAAACAAAAATTCCGTTTGGAACCAACGGGGTATACCGTAGGCCTGAGGTGGAGTGGGTATGGCCATACCCACCCCCAACCCTGGCCTACGGAACTCGGATATGCCTGTGGCATTTATCGAACTGGCACCCCCAAAAATCCCACCCCTCCTTCTCAATATTAAATCCTAGCTACGCCCCTGCTCGGAATTTGGAAAAGAGCACATACCCCAAATCCATGTATAGATGATGTCTAATTAGTCGCGATTTCATATGAAATTTGTGTACTGAGTTTATTTACTAAAAGAACCGAGACTCAGATCGATTTAAGTGAACGAGGTTCAGAAATTTCACGTCAAATCGGGACGAATTTGAGATTCATTTTATCACATAATGTGTATTCAACCTTTTATCTAACATAACAACTAAACTTGCCAGCGCTGTTCACAAAAATCGCCAAACAAATTTTATTATTTTTTCAAATTTTGCCTTGAAAACGTGGCTTTTGCCCCCCCCCCCCCCCCCCCCCCCTCCCTCATTGGAACGCGCTTGTTCTAATGAGGTGTCATAAGCTATGCTTCCGGGCAAATTAAATGAAGATGTTTAGTTATTCAGCAAATTTTAGTGTTTTGTGGGGGCAATACTACTGTATTTGGTAAACAGCTAATGAAATATAAGAGAAGATTAAATCAATTCTACGTCCGAAACAAACTCACTGTAGCCGTTACAATGTGTCTTCGTTGCCTTCTGACGTCATTTCCGTACCAGACGTGTTGTGAACGATATTTTCCATAATGAGTTTCTTTATGGTGATTATTTGATAAATTCCATTATCAACAGATGACAATGGATTGACAGACAGAGGTGGATGGGAAACTTGAACCATCCTTGGTTGATGGGGATATGTTACCTCATCAGATAGTCAATAGTCTTGACACTGTTCAAGAGAGTGAATTGTCCGATGAAGAAGATATAGATGAGTCCAGATTTATATGGGAATCTGGTAGTGGAGGCAGTGAAAGTAACACAAAAACCCAGAAATGAGCATACATATTATTACTTTAACAATCAGAACGCAAGAGATGTACTGACCATCTATAATTCAGTTTAAAGAGTTTCAAGCAGAACAGCCAACATTTATATACATCTTCGTGTTTAGATGCAAGTATCAGACGGACTGTCAGTTCAACGACCATTTCTAGTATCTTCCTTGCGTTTTAATGAAAAGGATAATTTTAAGACTAATATTACCACTTTGTAGAGTTTAAAAACATTTTAAGCGAAGTGTATGTTTAAGAAGTACTGTCAAAAAAGTTTCTGCCGATTTAATTTCTGAGTGTTTACGACTCGAGTAATTTACTTTTTTGAAGATAGTTTTTCTGTCCTCTCAAATTTAATATTAGAATTTCAGTGAAAGAGAAAACAATTTGCTAAATCATTAAAACAATATTGACAGCTGAGGCGGCGGAGCCGGGGGGGGGGGGGGGGGCACGGGGGCACGTGCCCCTCCACTTTTTTCCACATATATGTTTCGCAGTTGCACAATGAGTTAGAATGGGCGCTTGCAAACGTGTCAAGATACAGGCATTTCTGTAACATTATTTGCAAATCCAAACAATATTTAGCCAAAGAATCCCACTTTCGGTCGCTTCGGGCCGCTTTTTCTTCTCCAACTATCTTAATGGTTGAAGTAGTAGAAACGGACAAGACGGTGACCACACAGCGGCATATTTATGTAAACGAGAGACTATAGCGAGTCATTGTACATTTACCAATATCCTATTGCAACCTTTCTCACACTGGGTCGAACCATGGTAGCATTGCAAATTTGTGCCCCTCCACTTTTATCGAGCTTCCGCCGCACCTGAGTGACAGAAACTACATACAGGTGATGATGGCTTCTCAGTTATATGCTTGATTTGCACGAAATAGGAATCTTCAGTTCTGATGAGCAACTGTCATGTTGAAAATCTTTTTTTTTATGTCTGTGGAAATATCAGTGTTTGCTTGAATTTGATATTTTATGAAAGAATTGGCCGAAGCAAAGTCAAGTGGAAAAAAGCCATATGTTAAGCTTTAATTTAGAGGATAGGTTAATGCATTTGTTGTCTTTATATGAAACTTAAGTAACGATGGCAAACTAGGACAGGTTCGTTTGGAATGAATATGTGGAATGTTTGTTGCAAACAAAAAGATATGCTTTGCTACCACTGATACCAAATTTGAACAAATACCTGATTTTATCCAAATAATTCGAACTTAAGATAGTTGTTGACTTTCACTGCATATTTAAAAAAAAACTCATCAGTAAGCAGCTGATGTTAAAATTTTTCATTTTCTTCATTTAAATAATTGTTGGAATGACAGTACCTTGCAAATGAAACGAATGAATGTACCACCGAAGAGACCACCGAAAAAATTGGATATTCTGAAATTTGCCGCCTCCCTCCCACCACTCATTTTTTAAATATCCCGCAACATAACTACATTCTTAAACATCGATGTTAACAAGTTTTCTCAAGTTTATGATATCATAAAAAACTAAAAGCATCTCTCAAAAAAATTTCCAGTGGGTAGGGTTTGCCAAAGGATCATAAATCATTTACGTAGATTACGACCAAAATGATAGTTTTTAGTCCATATATACTACTTTTTTTATCAATTTGGCAAAATTTAACTTTTTGATAAAATGATATACTGCGAGTCACTCGAACGAGCAATTATTCGATAGCTCATTTCCTCGATGGGCTTCCAGTCGTTCGAGCAATGACTTTTCAGTAACGGCTCGATAGCTTATTGGCTTTGGGAATGATATAGGCTTTTGTTATACAGAAGGGAGATAATCAAGCAATCCGATTGGATAGTTAGCGCCAGTAAAGACTGATTGGGGAATCTAGATAAATGAAACGACAAGAGTACGCAGAATAGGGTCAGAACTAACAAGAAAAGGCCAGAAAAGCTAAATATAGTAACAATAAGCAAAGCTGTTCCAGCTGATAGGCTCTTCTACTCTACATGCTAAACAACTGTTACACCATAGAAAGCAAGTGATATTGAATATACAATCGCGAGGGTGTCCACGACTCCACAAGGGCTTTGCCCGAGTGATGTCACTGAACATGCCCGCGCGATTGTATGTTCAATTTCACGAACTGATATGGTGTAAACGACTTGTCACAGAGTTGTTTTCTGAGACAAACAAAAGACGCACAATCAGCAAGAAAAACTCAATATGATTAAATTAACTTAATTTGAAAATTTTTCTCATTCTTTTCAATACTTTCTTTTTCTGAGTCAGCAAAATCTTGTTATCGTTATACGGAAAACGTCATCTTTATCGTACCTTTTGGTTTTATTTTATGTGAGAAACGTTGTATAACATCACCAAGCGAGGAAGTTCAGAATAGTGCGTGAATTGGTTCCGATATTTTAATACAGATCACTGAAATGTTTTCACGGGTTTTTGTTTATGTCAGAGCTGACACGGGCGAGGTGGCGTAGGTAGAGGTACAGGCTGCGAGTCGAGAGGACCTCGATTCGAATCCCACCTGCTGCAACCGCGCTGTGTCCTTGGGCAAGGCACTTCACCCCTATTGCCCACGCGGGGGCACGGTGGCGTTGTGTGCTAAAGCGGACTGCACGTCGATGGTGCACTTTTCGTCAACCAATACTAACCCTACTTGTGTGGAGTTAGTATGTCTGGGAAGGGGATCCTGACAGATGCTCGCCGTTGCTCGGTGGTTCTCTCCGGGTATTCGGGCTTCCTACACCCGTAAAACTGTCCGACACGAGGTGACCCTGGTTGTCGAAAAAGTGTTGTTAAACCCCAATAAATAATTAAAAGACACTGTCCAATCCATTGCCTTTGTTCTCGAAAGATATCCTTCATCGCCCAGTTTGGGGGTGATATTTGTTGAATACAGCATATGCTCTTATCAACTCTTCGAAATATATCACTTCTTTTAAACAATGGAGTGGCGTCATAACTCTGTGACAATTCAAGTTGTTGTGATCGATTCCACTCCACAGTGTCAGTCATCTGAATAGGCATAGACTATCGTCATACTCGAAGTTGTTATGTTCATCTTTCACTTAACCCCCTGCACACTGCTGTCGAAATATCTAAAGTTCAGGGTGTAAATATTTCCCATAATGCAACTAGAAATTTAACCAATTCAATTTTGTTTGACAGGGCTCAATGAGCTCTGTCAACAAGATTGAATTTGTTAAATTTTCAGTTGCATTATGGGAAAAATGGCTACTTCAAATCTGGATATTTTGACATCAGTGTGCAGGGGGTTAAGCGATGATGGAACGATTATTCAAGTTGTGCTGTGGCATGTCTTTGAGCACTCCTCGAGAGGATATTTTTTTTATCTCGTTGACGTAAATTGCTATGGATAATGGTAGTCAGCTGATGATCAAACCACATACAGTGGGGTCTTTTTGGCGGACCCATTCTACTGCAGATTCATCCTGGATGGCCTCGAGAGAAAAGTTCGTCTCATCACATATTAATTGAGGCATAGCCAACAATCGGGCGTTATTCACTGGCATCGCTTCGGAAAATGATCCAATAACTCATGTCAATTTTTACGCGTACTTCTTGCGTCGGAAGATAACCTTGGTGAGTTCACTTGTCATTGTGGATAAATCTGTGCTCTGCAGCCTGCAGTGAAAACATTTTGGCCCTTCCTCTTCACAATATGGTGGGTTCCAATGACGCTTCACTTTCCTTTACACAATCCCAGTTCGGTCTTTACAATTCTTCTTTGAATTCATCAAGATCAACTTCATAAAGTAATAGTTTTCCTATGTATTTTGCTGCCCTTCTCGTTCTTGCTATTTCAACTACCGATTAGTGGGAGCTGATTGATCCACCACATGTTTATATCAGGTGACAAAAGTAGGTTTTTGAACTCCTGGCCGCACGCCATACAGCGGTAAATAACCAGCCATTTTCCAAACTTCCCCTTGAGCCCTTTACCTGGCATAACGGCCAAATCCGACTGGCACCATTCACACAAATCGCCAAAATATATTATTCTTTTCACTCTTTTCTCAAAAATATAGCCGATGAATCCTTAGTGGGACGGGATCGTTGAGTTCGTCTCAATTAAGGGCTATACGTTACGTATTATTAGGTGAAACAATGAAATTAGTTTAGCTATTCAAGACATTTTTCAAATGTTATTGCTGTTCGTTTTAGCTCAGGCCCAAAACAAGGATCTAAACATGAGGCAACCTGGTGGGGTGAGAGTTAAAAAAATTTCCCCAATGCTTCCAGGTCGTTGACCATATGTACGAACTTGAAACCTTACTGAATATACTTCTTTAACCCTTTACCTAGCGAATCAGCCACATCGTCCCCCGTAATTTACAAATTAAGTAGTTGATACAAATATTTTTCAAAACATTTCAACAAAGAAACCCAGATGGAGGTTTCCATCAAACGAAATGGACGACGGAAACATGTATTACCCCCCAAAAAGTGCAACACATGGACTTTACCACCACCCATTATTATGGTGAGAACCTCACAAAATGATCGCTCACGCGCTTTGCCTTGACAGCACACGTGGCACCCACTGCGGTGTGATGTCGCTTCCGAGGTCCAGCAAAAACGAGCAGAAGTATGCGGGATATACTATTTATCTATTTTATTATATGACTGTAATTTAACCACTAAATATCACTATTGTTTGACGATCCTTTCCTGATCCCCGGAGAATCCACAGTGTGGAATCCGATTCCGTATCACTAAAGTATGACAGACTATTTACGGGTGCGTTCGAATTCGCATAATTAGCTGCGCCGGTCGCAGAGGGTACTTTACTCCGAGATGGAATGGCTTCACTCGAACGGCGGTCCGGGTATTTTTTTTTATATCGTATTCATATGTTTTATCGTATTCATACGCATCGGGGGATTCCCCGAAGTGCGCACCTTTTACAAAAATAAATCTAAAAAATAGTTCCTTTTCACTTCAATCCAATTTACCCCCCGAAAGGTTGGGGCAATTGTTAATGCTTGCGTTGGCATGCGATATTAAACTATAAGTCATATAATAAACCTTTTATCGCTACAATGAAGTGATCTGGGTCGTCGCATCACGTCTCGTTGTGGAGGTCTGATCGCCGGATCAAACACGCTGCCTGCGGCTGCTCGTTTGATCCGGCGATCTGACCTCCTCAACTCGAAGTGATACTACGACCCAGATGACTTCACTGTAGCGATAATATGTATGTATCTTCACTCTTCAGGAAGACCGATGCTTTGGTTAAAATTTAAAAAGCATCCAACTTGGCATTGAGATGTTGGGCTAACTTGAAACTGCACTGTGTATTTCAGGGTGTCCCCATGAGGCACGTTTTGTATATATACTGTGTGATAAATACACAGCCAATAAAAGAAATCACATACTCGCACCTCTTCCCGGTAAGTGATATCGGAATCTTGTCAGCTTGTGAAAATTATTCGTCATTTATATATTTTCACTGATTTATACTGCTTTCCTTTTTTTTAGAAATGACGTAAAATTTGAGTGATTACCTGTTTTCTTCACCACTGCAATGCACCTTTCACACTTAAAACTACGGACGTGACAACCATTACTTATTCCCAGTTCGTTATTCGACATTCGTTATCAACCGATAACATCGGTTGATAACGAATGACGAATAAGGAAATGGGAATAAGTAACGGTTGCATGTCCATCCTGAATAGTTGTCTCATTAGGAAACGAGAAAATTGATCAAATCAAACTGTCTAAAATTTGAAAAAAGGAGTCTTCCGCAGCTGATTCTCAACTAAATTACGATGATTCACCGTTTCCCTATCAAGTATTAAGAACCGTGACGTCTCATGAATCGATCACATTGGCGTTGTTTCACTCCGTTTGTAAACAAACGACAGTGTCTTTTTGAGGCCCACTTACTCATCTTTGGATTTTGTTTTCGCTCTAGTTTGTAGAGTATTTCAGATGTCAGAAGCAGAGAAACGTGAAGAGGGAAGATCATGGCAACACACAAAGAAATTTTGGTTTGGTTCCTCCAGGAACCAAAACTGGTTCTTCAGTTTGTCCTGGTAGGGAAACCAAATTTGGTTACTTGAACCAAATATACACATGTTTTGATTCTTCAATCTTTTACATTACCTGAAGTGCTAAGGCCTCTCGAGATTGTATAAATTGTAAAATATAAAGCCCCGCCAAGTTGAAGTTTTAAAATGGCCAAGACGCAACGTCAGAAATACATATTCTATTGTGCCATCACGCATGCGTTTAGTTGCGCGACATCATTTTTTTTATAAAAAACAAGAAGGGCAACTATATGAACTTGCCTGGTTCTAGATCACATGAAGGCTCGTTTGTTCAGGTTCTTCGATGGGTTTCGTTTCTACTTGGAACAAAATTTGGCGTTAGAAGGCTTCGATTAACTCTATGCCCCCATATGCCTCCCAATTTGCTCACCTCACCTCCAAAACCAACACCCATCTGTTTCATGATACCCCATATCCTATTCTTACCAATCTCTCCGATAAGCATATTAACCCTCTCCTTTGTTCTTCTATTCTCTTCGATACTCGTGGGTCCGTATCCCCATCTATTTCTCATTTTGAAACTCCCCGTTACTGAATAGGATGTGATTTTTCTTTTGTTTCCCCGGGAACGTTCCTCACCAATCTGCAATGGAATGAGCTCAACAAGTTCGTTCAAATAAGGAGACTTATAAAATGTTCTGAAAGCATATCCCAACCATGTTCCCCTTTCGTTCTCCGAGAAGTGTGTCAGTGCTTGTTTACATTGCTAAACACATCTGGTTTTATTGGCACAATAGCCAATGTCTGAGTTGCGAGTCATCTGAAGTGGAGGAAATCCGAATAAATGATAGTCAAAATGTGACGTTATACTTTCCTTGTTTGCCACAATACAGCCAAGAATTAAAACTGTTACAAAAGCAGGGCCTTGTGAATTTGAAATCGCCGAGTCATATTAAACAACGTATTCGGAATCGAACGAATTTGAATTGCATTAACCCTTTACCCAACGTAACGACAAAAACCGGCCAGTGCTATTGACAAAAATCACCATACAATTTTCATTATTTCTTCATTTTTTGTCTCAAAAACATAGGTTATGACCCCTCTTTGGAACGAGCTCGTCGAGCTCGTTACATTGAGGGGTCATAACCTATGTTTTGAGACAAAAAATGGAAATAATTAGTTATTCAAGAATTTTGTTTGCAAGTGTCGTCTGCTTTTCGTGTTAGATAAAGGGATAAACTACTCTGTTTATTAGTTTCATTGAGACAAAAATCTGGGATTGAATCATATTTTAGTCCCCAATCACGCATGTGATGAGAATACAAAAATTAACCCAAATCTACTGGGTTGAGTGAATATGAACTCAATTGGGCGATTTTTAACCCAATTAGTTTTAGTTTAAACATATTCTATTTGCTAACAGAATCGCAAAAGGGATTGGTGTACAAGTACTTACCATTTAGAAACACTCCTCTCCCATACATAAATTATCATATAAGTTTACATGACAGCAGAACAACTGCAATACAATTAATTACTGCACAAAAATTAATAATTGGGGATAAAACAAAAAATGGAGAGAATAAAACTGACAAAGAAAGCACAAAAGAAGAAAAAACAGATTAGATACCACAGCCCGACACCACGAACGAAGCGGAAAGCATTTTAAAATACCTGGCAAGCTTGAATTCAATAGGACCAGAAATGGAATGAACTACTACGACTCATGTTCTGACCAAGTGAGTGAAGTAATGACCCAGTCGAAGTCTCACTCACTCCATAGCGACCAAGAGCTGCATCGTATATGTAGCTCAGCCATCAGGCCTGGTGAAATCTTCCTGAATCTGAAATATAGCGCTCTTCCGCAGAAAAAAATAATTTCGTTGTTTCTTTTTGTGAGGCCATCTTCACCATATAAAATCTGCTGTACGCTTGTAATATTGAATTTTGTCAAGGTCTGAAACATGATGATTCTTATATTGTCCTACTATGTACAGGAGAAGAGAAGATGGTCAGCATCTTCTGAACCACCCCCACACGAGCAACGAGGAGGATCAATTAAATAGTTCTCATATTTGTCAGAGTTAAGATCACTACACACATTTCTTCGCTTACAGTGCACGACGTTGACGTTTCTGTTTCCAAAATTGAAATATTGAGTGGCTTGAATGGTCTTCGTGACATCAAACGTCGGAATAAATAGGCTGATGGGCTGTTTCTAACAGCATCTGAATAATTATTCCAGACAGCAATACAGGCTGGGAAAAATGACGGTTTAAATAACTCATTTTGCATGTTATACTGTCAGCATCTCTTAAGTTGTGCCAGGTCACGTCAGGTAGCATACTGTGAAGACATCTTGGTGCATTTCCATGCACAATATTATTTATAAAAGGTACTCATGGATTTAACAAACCTTCTATCCTGAAGAGACTACCACTCAAGTTCAAGGAGCGGCCGCTCGTGAGGCATAGATCTGGTTATACCGGTTACTTTGCGAGCCGCGTCATGGTGAACGTCGTCCAATCTCTTAAGTATGGACTGGGGAGTCCCAAAACCACACTTGACTACCATATTCGAGAATGGGCAAAATAAAGTATAGATACATTCGCTCTAGAGTTTTGCGATTCAGGGTAAACTTTAGTTTTCTCAGCTGTGATAGTCGGGAATAGGCTGTTTGCAGATATTAGTAATATGTCGGCCCAACCAAAGTTTGGCTGCAGAACGATCCCCAGATGTCGGTGATCTTCTGCAAAGTCGAGAGATATGCCACGAAAAGTGACGTCTGGGTAGATAAAATCGTCGCATAGGGTAAAGAGCATTGCCCTTGTTTAATCAGAGTAAAAATTAACAAGACATATTTTGGACCACTGTATAACTCTGTCGATATCAGCATTCAATTCCAATGCTAATATCGCTGTGAAACTTTAACTTTGAGTTAAGCAGATGTTGTCAGCAAACAATCTGCAGACACTCTCCAAATCTTTCGCAATATCATCGACGTAGACCAAAACAGGAAAGGACCAAGGACGGAACCCTGTTGATTTTAGAGTGTAGGAACAAGTATCCTCAGGTGGTACATATTGACCTACATATAGAGGATGTTGACCGTGACACGTAGTACCCGTGGTACATTTCGCTCATAACCCTCACCAAGGGGAAATTCGAAGTCCCTGTCAATATTGGGCGATGGAAAAGGTGGAGTGCAGGCTTAAAAAGAGATATTAAATACGGTTTTGTTCCCCCAACGTGGCATCTATGTCCAGTTCAAGTTCATCCTTTACCCTTCCCATTCTGAATGCAATGCTATCGAAGTTGCGTTGTTACCAGAGGTTAATATATCTCATACACCAGTAAAATGCCCTACTCGACGACCGTCATGGGCTTTATACGTTAAAAAGTCATTTTTGAAACCGCGCCCGATTTTTTAAATGGAACACCGTTCTTAAAGCGGTAGACGCGCCCGTGAAACAGATTTGAAAGTATTCGAAGTCACTGATTTGAGAACAAATCGAATTGAATCGCAGAATCATTTCGAGATTCGATTCGTTTTTCGAATTTACGAAGGGCCTTACATACCATACCGACATCGCATATGTTAGACGAGTATAAAGGCGATGGAATGTTTTTTTTTTTTTTTTGGGGGGGGGGGGGGTGGGAAGCGGAGACAACTGGACAACCTAAAACGGTCAAAAAGAAAAGAGTATTGAAATTAAACGCCAGCGCCGATAGCGTCAAAATTACAGAATTATCCATTCTTGCGCTGAAGCGTGTGACGTATGGCGGAATTTTCTTTCACACCCATCTGTACAAAACATTTTTTTCTTGATTCCACCAGAAAAACTTCCCTCCGTCGTACTGAACTATTGACATGAATGCTTATTCATTTTCACTGAGATAAAAATACTTCATTATATTTTCATCACAAAGATATGTCACTAATATATATTTACATTGTACCATTAGAAGTGTCTTTTTCTAGCCCTCAACAAGATCAATGCATTGCATTCAAAGTGGCAGACAAAAGGGTCCCACATAACTGAGTTTTCCTGATAAAGTTACGGATTAATCGATGCAGGAACACAAGCAATGACGCTGTGCGTACAGCACATGTCATAACGTGAGCCATGTGTGGAATTTCCTTAGTATAAATCGCAGCGAAGCTATCGCTGTTTCCAAAGATTGTTTCCTTTTTCTAGATATTAAAACAACTTTAAAAATAATTCATATATACAACAACCACCTTGAAATATACTGGTATTTAAGGACTGACAGTGAACAAAAGCAACATCGTGTGCAGTAACTGTACTATAGACATTTATATAGGATTATAGGTTTAAAACACTCTTCATCTTCCGATAAACATCGCCCAAGTGTTGGGATTTTAGATTCTTTTATGCGGACGTGCAACAAAGACGGATCTGTTTTGGAGTTCTCCAAATGTCAAAAAGAAATCCTTTCGTGAACCCAGAACATGTTAGATTTAAGCACGATGACTTTCCTCCGAATTATCGCTTACCACCAGTAATAGTGAAACACAATATTTACAATTCTAAATTTGCGAGATGTAGGATGTCGAAACCATTGCTACATTTCCAAACGGATTTTCTTAAATGTGATTCTCTGAAAGACGGTTCAATTTCTGAATCGGAAACATCAGAGGAAGGCAACCGAGAAAAGGAGTGGAAAGCTAAATCTTTCGTCGGCTCGAATGGGTACATCAACAACCACAAAGCACGTCTACGCATACGTGGTGTTGATAAAGAAACGGGATGCGTAACGAGAAGACAAAAACAGGCGAGTATCGTAAGAATAAAATCGGAGCTTAACGATTTCCACATACCACCAATTAATGTTAATGCAGGTGACAAACTAAAGGAAGACACTTCAGTCGGAAGTGAGAGCAGAGATACATATAATACAAAGGACTGTGAAACCAATTCTTTGGAACCGTTTCTCCTCAAGCATCAAAAGGAAAGTGACGTGCACGATCAGTTCGTCCCAGGGTATCAAAACTTGAAGGGTCGTTTTGGTAGAAGGCTTGGACACATACTATCACAGTCCAAAATGAAACAATTATTAACACATGAAGAAGGTCCCATTCAGTATCAGATATTTTCATCAAAAATTGACTTATGATTTTAAGGGGATTTTCAGGGTGTGTGACAGCCAGCCCCTCCTCTAATAGTTTGTTTTTCCCAGTCGTTACGCTTTCGTCAGAATTGGAGTCTAAGCTATCGATTCTCTCTTAATCGTAATCATGCACTTTCTTAACCCTTTACCTAACATGAAAAGCAGACGACACTTGCAAAAAAAATTCTTGAATAACTAATTTTTTTCATTTTTTGTCTCAAAAACATAGGTTATGACCCCTCGTTGGAACGAGCTCGACGAGCTCGTTCCAACGAGGGGTCATAACCTATGTTTTTGAGACAAAAAATGAAAATATAATGAAAATTTATTGGCGATTTTTGAGAATAGCGCTGGCCGGTTTTGGCCGTTACGTTGGGTAAAGGGTTAAGAGTAGACTGATTCTTGGATATGTGTCAAACACACAATCGGTCATATAAATGGGGGTCTGTACTACCCGATTAAGGCTATTAGGAGGCCCAGCCTGACTAACTTGGTGTACCGATGCGGAACGCGTTACGCAGAAACAATATGGCGAAAACTGTCGTGCGAAATTTCTATTTCTTTTTATTCCTAGTTTAGGGTTCACTCTCAGTACACTTGGATTCAATATCATAAATACAGTACAGTCGCCATGGACTGGGCGTAATCTACGTGTGGGCAGTGATGTCCACACATGCGTTTACCAGGTAATAAAAAACATCATCAGCAAAATTTTAATTAATGAGGCACCGGGTTGTACACGGTGCTTCATTTATAACAATTTTGATGATAATTCCTATAATTAGTGTTTGGAATCTAATATTATTTCGTCCGTGGAAATATTGCTCACCCGCGGAAAGTGACCAGTCCCAATACTGTAGGATAGGTTGAGACTTTCAAAAAATTATTTTATAATTTAAATATTTGATAATTTTAAAGAGCATTCTTACGAGGCAGTTATTCCCATTCTTGTGTAATCCAGCCTTTACAAAAACTATACTGACAGTTCTGACTTGTTTCTAGTGTATATGAACTGAGACATGGGATTTTGATATATTGTGCCGCGACAAAAATGTGAGTAAAATGCCTGTAAGTATGCAAAGAAAGCCGGTGAATATTTACAGAAATTTTACTCATATTTCTTGCTTGATACAATATATCACAATCCCGGGTCTCAGCTCAAATACTCTAGAAAAAGACAAAGCTGTCAGTAGAGATTTTGTAAAGGCTGGATTACACAATAATGAGAATAAATGCCTCGAAACAATGCTCTTTAAATGTGAGATTATCAAATATTTAAATTATAAAATAACTTTTTGAAGATCTCAGCCTGTCTCATTTATGATATAGGATGCAAGTGCACTAAGAAGAGTGCATCCTAAACTAGGAACAGAAACAAATTCCACGCACTTTTCGCCAAATTGTTTCTGCTTACATTCCCCTTAATTAAATAAGTTGCTACACGTCTATATACTGCATGTATATTTTATTTATTCACTGATAAATTTCCCATAAGTCTTGTGTTGAATAACTCTTATCCTGTCAGACTAAAATTCCAACTACATAATCAAGGCAAGCCTTCAATAAAGGCATGCCTTGATTAGATAGTTGGAATATTATTCAATCGGGACTTGAGCAATCACAGTTGGGACAATTCAGGTTACACACACCTCCACCGCCCCCCCCCCACACACACACACACACTCGGTCATCTTCGCTACGTCCTTGTGTAATACATTGTGTTGTTAAGCGGACGTATTGGTTGTTCATTATTTTTTCCGCCTTTTCATTCAGCAATTCAGGATGTTAAGCCTTTCAACACTGAGGCCGTGAGTGGCACCGTCCTCTTCGCTATTATATACAGTAAAGCGGGCGAATCTATCTTGCATTTGTGAGGAGGTTAAGGAATACTTAATGTAGCTGAAACATTATAATCTCATGGGGCTGTAAGATTAAATAATCACTTACCCTGCTGTCCAGTTGGGTGTTTATTGTGCTGTCAACCTTGTTTACTTAAAAATGTACGCATACCGTTTTGAAAGGGTTAAAATAAAAAATGAAAAACAAATATAGGTTACTTCAGATTTAGAAGATATTTGACAATCATGATAGATGGATTTTATTTTCACTTTACCATTGGTGATCCTTCCACAGAGTTGACCGTGGGCGTCAGAAGTAACTTGCAGTTGATATAGCAGCATCACGCGGGAATGTGTGATCGGGCAGGCCGGAAGCTAGTGAGGTGGCCGGAGTCGGGAGCTGGTGCAGCAGTTCGCTCCCATAACTCTGCTTACCGGAATTTACTGTTGTCCGTCGGTAAAATTTTTCGTCGACCGAACGCCACCAATTTTTTCTGAAATTTGCTGATTTGAAATGTCGAATAAGAAGCTGGGAAAATGTAACGGTTGCCACGTACCCCCTAAAAACCTCACAATTTTCATTAATAAAAAGTGCCATTATGTTTCATATATCCTTTTTATGAAATCACTCGTTTTAAGTATATGACAATCGAGTTTACGAAGAAAATTCGTACATTATTATTATTTTAAAGAATTACACGAGAAAAGGATTCCAGAAATGGAGTTCCGTAAGTGGGATTCCAAACTCCTATATAGCTCCTGGTAGTCTTACCATCGGCTTCCACCAAGTCTTTAGCTATCTATCCTGTGAACAGCCTCTATTGTATTCACCATTACTATAGTGTTCTAGCATCCTTACAGCATTATATCGTTAGTATAGGAGTTTGGAATCCCACTTACGGAACCCCACCAACGAAATCCTTTTGACGGAGAGAATCCATTTTCGGGAAATATCATCGGTTATAAAATCACCCCTTTCGTCATAAGCACCTATGTGCCGCATGTGTTGTGCGAACATTGTACATTTTCACACAAGCACATGTCTGCACATCTGACTGATATGTGCTTATGTATGTGCTGCATGAAATATGTACACATTGTGACACATTGTACACTAGGACACAAGAACATTCCATCTAATATCAACCCCCCGTTCCTTGGAATTTCTTTCTAGCATCCGACCATGCTTCTACAATGTGCTGCACGTGTTGTGAAATGAATCCTAATAGCGGGGGAGGAATTCGTCACATACAGGTGAATTGTGCACTTGGTGATACCTTCTTGAAATTTGGCACACTGTTAGTGTAGGCTATGAGGTTCTCAAAAACGATCGGCTACAAGTTGACACCGACCGGTGGCGACCAGTAGCGGCACAATCCAAAATGGCCGCCAGCGGCTGAAGGGAACCTCCTTTTCGACGGTCTACCGACTATACATCCGATTGTAAGGGCGCGAAAGTGAACTCTGATCCACGCACGTGTTGGAAACAGACGTGGGAGATGATGTAGAATAAAACGAGATTCTCTATACGGACGCATCAATTTCTTGGAACTTGAAAAGAGCGTTGTTTCTCCGGGATCAGCGTCATTCAGGCAAACCTGAATGACGCTGATCCCGGAGAAACAACGCTCTTTATGAAGCAGTCTCTTTGCCATACAATCTCTTGTTTGGCGTAATTCCGCAAGCAATTCTGATTTGTCTGTCGAAATTAATTCGAGAACGCGATTGTTCACAAAAATCATTCACAGAATGAGTGAGAATCCTCTTCGTGTACGGACTAGTACTGACTGGGAACGTTGTTGCTTTTGCCAGCAAGACAGTTCCAAGAAATTGATGCGTCCGTATAGAGAATCTCGTTTTCATGACGCCTATAAAGCTATTGAGGAAGACATAACGCGCTTCCTAGATAATGGCGTTGAGCTTCCATATAATTTGACCATTGATTGTTTGATGAGAGAGAGTGATGAGTGTATGTCGATGTCACTGTTGACGAATAAGGCAATATATCATAAGACATGCCGTGACAGTATTCGGACTCACATCGTACAGCGCGTGCTACACAAGCGAGAGCGAAATGAGGCAGTGGCATCCTGCTCCACGCTGAGTCCTAAAAGAACACGGACAAGTTTTGAATCTGGCTGTGACAGGAAACTGCCCCAGTGTGTTTATTGTCACAAACGCGAAGGTGACAGCAGTGAGCCTATTTGCAGATCAATGTCTGATAACAATAAACTCAAAATTATGGCAAAGGAAGCCGAGAACTGGGTTGTTTTTTCTCGGGTCAATGCAGCATTTGATTCCGCTGCTAGTGATCTTTACTATCACAAAACCTGTTATTGTAAGCTTGCCAATGAAGCACGAGCGGCTAAATCTAAAAAGTCGAAGAACGCCGAACATTCCGCGTCAGGCCTGCCCTATGACCCTCTCGTTATGGCAGAGCTCATAACATTTGTTGAACACAACGATTCCGCGATGAAGCTTGTCGATCTCAAGAATCTGTACAGTCGGAGGTTGAAGCAAGTCGGTTCTGATTGGCTTAGTGAAGAAATACATTCCACTCGATTCAAAGAACATTTGTTGCAGAAATTGGGCGATGGCTGGGACGCCTTCACACAGGGTAGAGATGTGTTTATTTCAAGTAGGTTTCGAGTTGGCTCCTTGTTGTCCGAATCTTTAACTCGTATAGTGTCTGAGGAAGAGGCAAAAAAGATAGTTGATGTGGGTCTTCTTCTGCGTAAACACATACTCATATCTCAAGCTCCTTTCACGGGATCATTTTCATCTTATTGCTTGAGCGAGCCTGTACCCAACTCACTCCTGACTCTTCTTAGAGTTCTACTTGAGGGCACATGTAGTATACAGAACTTAGGCGATGATGAGACTGTTAATGCCAAGACTCGAGTGGCTTGTACGATTTCACAGATGTTGATCAGCAATTCAGCGAAACGCTCCGAACATGCACAAAATGTTCACCAGAGACGTGACAGAGAAACTCCAATGCCTCTTTATGTGGGTTTGAAGTTGCATGCCCATGATCGTATGAAAAATCTTATCAGAGATTTTCATCAAATGGGACTCTCTGTCTCTTATGATCGCGTAATGGATGTTCGCAGGAGTTTCGCGAGAGCTGTTTCACTGCGGTTCAAGAACGAAGGTGTTGTAGTCCCAGCTAACTGCAAACGTAATGTTTTCTCGATAGGAACCACTGATAACATTGATGTATCTGGTAGATCTGATATGCATGGTACGTCCATCACACTCATTGGTCAACTGAGCAGGGACAATGTGGGTACTGATCCCCCACCACTGAGTTTAGATGTTCCAGAAGACACACAAATTGAACTCCCAGACGACTATGCATTTGTTCCTTTCGTTGAAGACTTTGGTGGGGACATCAGGCTTGAATCTCCAGATGAATGTAATGTACGGCCCAATGAATATGCAGATTTGAACGTGGGAGAGAATGACTGGTTGTCTCATGTGTCACAGATCAGCAATAAAGGGAAGGTTGATGGCAGCTGGCAGCTTGATGAAGTCCCTGTGACCTTTTCAGGCTTCTTTTCAAAACATGAAGATCAAGACAATGTCAAACCTCGTGCAGTTATTGGGGTATTCCCTGTTTTCAGTGAGCAGAAAGCGGACTCACTCAGTATGCAGAAGCATGCTATGTATGTGGTCAGGGAAGCTACTGCTTTCGTAAACCCCGGCCAGATACCTGTCATTGAAGGTGACTGTCCGTTGTATGCCAGGCAGAAAAAATGTCAATGGCTGTTCCCAGAGGAGATAGGTGAGGATCGAATGGTGTGTATGATTGGATTCCTGCATCTTGAAATGTGCACCCAAGAAGCTGGTGGTAAGCTTATGGGTGGTTCTGGTTGGGAGCGAATGTTTCACCTCGCAAAGATATTCACACCCGGTGTAGCATCATCCCTACTTGGTGGGAAACATGTCAAGAGGACGCGACAGGCATATCTTCTCACTCTAGCTTGGCTTGAGATCCTCAGAAAGAATGCTTATGAGATTTACTGTCAGCAGACTGGGCCCCATGAGTCATTTGAAATGTGGGAACAGAGGATTCTTTCACAATCTCCAACTGCGCGCTATTGGGGTGAAATCGTTCGGAACTTTCTCTTGACAAGCTGTCAATTCGTTCGGAACCAACGAATCGGTAACTGGCCTGGTACACTGTGTTCTATCGATGAGTTGTGCAGTTACTTTTTTGCCCTAGGACATACAAATTATTGTCGGTGGGTCCCCGTATTTCTGAGAGACATGTCTCAGCTACCCAGGCGGCATCCTTCAATCCACAACAAATTCATGGAAGGCCATTTTGTGGTCCAGCGTAGTGAGAGGAAGTTCAGTATGATGGGTTTAGATCAGAGCCAAGAACATAGTATCCAACTACTCAAAGAAGACAGTGGTCCAAAAGGTCTCTATGGCCAGGCTGAAGAGAAAGTCGTTATTGAGCTTTCAAGGTCAGAAGTTCTGCGTGTTATAGATGAGTATGAATATGCAAGTTTCCACACAACATCATCAGATAACACGGAACACCCGGAAAGTTCGGTATCAGAGCAGAAAAAATTTCTGAATCAATTGAAATCTCTCCTCGATCTGGTGAATCAGGGACTCATTATCAACCCTTATGATGAAACTAGTGGTCAGCTGGTGACATTAGATACTGGTGAATATATGGACCCCGAAGTTAGTAAGAGTTTACGGTCATTACCCGAAAGGGGCAAGCATTTATATTCCACTTTCTTGAAGGAAAGGCTTGTGGAATGCACCGTACCCCTGAATGATGTTATTCCCAAGGCAAATATATATACCTTCCTTAACCCACCCCCAGCCAACCTGGACAAAGGCCGAGACAAACTCATGTCAAGTAAAGCAACTGCCGCAATAGTTACCCAGATGTTCGTTTCACTGCAAGCCCGGCCTGATTCAAACATGGATGAGTTTTTCATGCACGAGAATGCACGTGATCCGCCAGCATTATCCGATAGAGGTAAGCTACGGAGTGGGACAAAATCTCAAATTCTCAATTGTTTACCAGCTATTCCTGCACAAGGGAAGAATTCAGCAGCTAGACAAGCTTCAGTTGTCATCTTGGATATGCCTGCTGTAGTCCATGTAATCAAACCACAGAAAGCGGATCTGTTTGGAGAATATGCTCGATTGCAATTATTGCCATACATCGAATCTCTGATTAACACGAACACCACAAGGGTTGATGCGATCTATGACTGTTACCCCGAAGGCAGTTTGAAGAATCAGACGCGAGCAAAACGCCTCGGTGAGACAGCAGTTAGGTTGATACGGGTGTCCGAGAACGTCCCTTTACCTAAAGGGAAGAATTGGCAGGCATTCTTGAAAGTTAGTGAGAATAAAGACGAATTTTTCAAGTTCCTGTCTGCTGAACTGCTGAAATTAACATCAACATCCGAGTACCAGTTGTTAACGACATCAGGAGAATATGTACTATGCAATAAGGATGTTAGCTTATGTGACATATCTCCATCGAACCACGAGGAAGCAGACACGCGCATGATGCTTCATCTCAACCATGCAGTCTCACAAGGTCACAAAATAGCTTTTCTTCGCACGGTTGATTCTGATGTCGTCATTCTGTCTTTGCACCATTTCGCAACATTCCGTGACCTTGGACTCAGTGAGCTGTGGATTGGGTTTGGAATTGGAAAGGCATATAAAGATATGCCAATTCATGAGATAGCTTCACAACTTGGACCTGATTACTGTAAGGCCCTGACTTTCTTCCACGCCTTCACAGGTTGTGATGTAACATCCAGCATGCTCGGCATTGGGAAGAAGACAGGATGGAATGCATGGATGAATTTTCCCGCATCAACTGAAATGATGATAGAATTGACTGAGAATCCGCAAGTCTTTTCAGAGGATTCCCCTCATATGCAGCATATCGAAAAACTCACCATACAGATGTACAGTAACAGTTGTGTCAGTACACGTGTCAATGATGCGAGACGGCATATGTTCACACATGGCCTTAAGTCTATGGAAAACATCCCGCCCACCAAAGCAGCTCTGTATCAACATGTAAAAAGGGTAATTCTTGTGTCATCTTTCATTTGGCATCGTGCTCTGCAGAAACACTTATGTGTGCCAGACCCATCACAGTACGGATGGGAGTGGAATCCACGTCTCAATATTCTGGTCCCATTTTGGACTCACCTAGGAGACGCAAGTGCTGCATGTGCACTGATGCTCCACTGTAGTTGTGCCAAGGCCTGCAAGGGCAATTGCAAATGCTTGAAAGCTGGATTAAGGTGCACACCTTTGTGTAAGTGTGAAGGTGGCTGTTGTAACAATATTGAGTAGTATACTGTCATGTTAGGACCAGTCATCTCCTATTCTGGTATTTTTTTTTCCATTTTCGGCCAGTTAACACATGTCATGTTTCTAGTTGAGTTGATTTTGCTAACAAATGTTCATCCCATGTGGCTTGCTACATTGTCCGGGGTATAGGAATACAGTTTTAGATTTCGGAAAATAGTCTGTTATTTACTGCACAAGACGGTGTTAATTCATGCATAGCATGATACAATATCCCCAACTATTTTGCCTCTGTACAACAGTTGATACCTTCGTTCACCCGTGTGTTCATCTATGGTATCCTTGTCTTTCTCTGGCCATAGGCCACATGTGACTAGTCAGTTCCTACTCCATAGCAAATCAACTTGGAAATCCTTCATCTTGTAGCGCACTCATGTCTCAATGAATCCATACCTGAGTTGATCTAATAAATCTAACGTAAGGTATCAAATTGCCATACCGGATCATATTTCGATAAGTTATTCGCTAAAACATTTCGACCACTCATCGACATCAAAGGTCATGTTTTGGCTCCCAGTGGTGGCTATATCTCTATATCCCTGGTAAAGTAGCATACCATGAGGGATGGGCATTAAGTGTCGGCAACATTAATCCTGACTTGGAACACACCACATCTTAACTGGCCGAAAATGAAGAATACTACTTGTAGTCAAAAAATATTCCTGTACCTCGAATGACTGCAAACATACACTCACCCCTTCTAGTCCCATTTTGCCAATGTTCTATACTGGCAAGATAACATTGTATAATTAACAACGGGAACTAATGCATCCCGAGTTCATTCCAGCACTGCCCTTGCTGGCAGACGTGTCGCTATGGTGTTGAGATTGAACCAGAACTCCTCTAGAAATTTGATAGTTTTATTTTCTTAGAAAATAAATCTATCGAAAATGCCGGAAGTTGAGAATAGACTGTCACTTTAATTGGATTATCAAATGTCCAAGTATCCCCACTGCTGCATACTATCGAGTACCCTTGTTCATGTGTTGACAGGAATCTCTCATACCATGTTCATTTGACCATTGCATTCCCGAGAAACATTCAACACTAATTTATCTACGGACGGACGATCATACTGACAGTCAGACACACAGACGCACACATCGACGGAAATTCTGATCCCATTATCCATTAATCTTCCCCCCAACTTGTTCCAAGGGCTTCACTCCATCATTCACATCAATTACAGCACATGTATGGTGTTAGGTTTGGAGCTTCAGTTGTGCGATCGGCGAAAATAGCTTTTTTTCGATCCGCTTGGCGGCCATTTTGGATTTCGCTGCTAGTGGTGGCTAGAGGATGGTGCCAACTTGTAGCCGATCGATTTTGAAATCTCTGATGCCTACCCTTACATCATGCCAAATTTCAGGAAGGTATCACCAAGTGCACAATTCTAGCGAATTCCTCCCCCGCTATAAGTCCTATCTAAACGCATGAGCTCTGTTTTTAGCATACTTCAAATTTGTATTCTGGAAGGTTTACCTCACAAAAGCAAAAAAGGGGATCAATATTGACCGGTAGAATTACATAGTAGCTTTCCAAAATTAGACGTCTCTGATGGACAAAACTACTACAATTAATCCAGCATAATCATTATCGATGTCCATAAACTGGGGTTCTGCGAATATTCGAGATTCGATTCGATATCGATACCATACGTCTGCTTCGAGTTCGATCCAGAATCAGTCTCAAGATTTGATTTTTTCGAATCTCTCGTACTAACTTCAATTTGTTACATTTCCAACACAAAAGTGGGTAAAATTGACATTAGGCAATTCATTCATGTAGGCTCAATTCATATTTAATTGAGTAATTGGCAATGATTAATCGTTAGGTAAGTAGTGAATTTTGCCCATAACAGTATCCATAGTTTTAGTTTTTAAAGGCTTAACTTCTTAAGAACGTGAATAGTAACAAGTAAAGCCTTCAAAAACTAAAACTATGGATAAAAGGCCTAGGTGTTTTAGCGACGGTGCTACAGAGAATATTTATTTATTGGTTTGTAAGGTGTCATTCACTCTTGTAAGGGTCATAAAGGTGTTCACTAACTTCCGTTCGGTGCAAGACGAAATGACTTGTCTATTAAGATTCGATTCGAGATTCGATTCGAAATCGATATCAGAATGGATTGCCAGCATGTTCATTGGTCATAGAAAAGTGTCTCCACTGCCACCATGCTTGTGTTGTGGGGAGGGGGTGCTCTAAATAAAGAATGCTCAACAAAAATCATTTTCAGTTTTTGACGTCTTACCGTAATTAATCCCTTTTTAAAGAATATTCTTTGATGTCTGCGTAAAATGAATATGGAGATGATGGGCACATTTTTCGTGGGAATGCATATTAGATATTTACAACACACTCTAAAATCTGTTGGGTTAAAAATTAACCCAAATCAGCTGGGTTGAGTGGATATGAACCCAATTGGGTTTATATTCACTCAACCCTGTTGATTCGGGTTATTGTTTAACCCAACTGACGTTTGAGTGCATACTTTAGTTATTATGGTCAAAAAACAAGTATCGAGATTGGAAAGTTGACACGGTGCTATAAGATTTTGTGTTAAGTAACCACTATGACTTTTAATGAAGTAAAACTGTTATTCTCGGGCGTAACAGCTTTCTTGTCATCAAATGTCATGGAGTGGAATTATTACGTTGATCGGCTTGACGCCTTCTTGGTTGGGGGCAGTTTGAGTGGCGAGGTTTGTCGCTGATGTTCCAGTAATCTAGTTGTATGGGATCAGTGGGAAAGAAATAAAATTCGAGACTTGTGCACAACCATCAATTCTCTGGCAACATCTGAAAACGGCGTTAACATTTTGAGTAACACAGTTGTGGAGTCTTTCACCTGAAACCGCTGAACAAAACAACTGACATGAAAGGTAAACTGTTTAGTCATCGATAAAAAAACAATATATTTATGCAGCACTTTGTGAATATTTACAAGGTACACGAGATCATCGGCGCTGTTTCAGCAAAAAACAACTGCCATTTATCAAAAGGATTAAATTGCCTATCTTTCAAATAAAAGAAGGGCCCTTTTACCCTCCAACCATGGAAGTCGCTAATACTTTTTCCAGTCGGGAGATTGTCGTCAGGATTGTTGTCTGACATATCAATTCTCCTTTGCCAGAAAACATGTGTCTTCTAAAAAGACAAGATTTGATACTGTATGTTATACACACAAAAAAGTGAAAATGACATTAAACACCAATAAATAAATAAATACTTCGTAATTTCGAAATAATATTCCGTTAAAGCGAAATAATATTCGTTAAAACAAATAATATTTTGTAAAAAAGAGATGATATTCGTTAAAACGAAATATTATTTCGTTAAAACATGGATTTAGAATCAAAAGATTTTTCGATTTCAATAATCTCGGCACCAAGGACCATCAAACACAACTGAAGAATCTACACTCGCTCATCCTTTTTGCTTTATAAAATTTACTCGGAAGGTGTAGATTGGTATAGATTCGTCGATTGTATTGATGCTTTCCCCTACTTTTATTCTATGGGGAACCGCACAAAAACAATACCTTGAACTGCATGATCTCCACGAATACCCAACATTCTGTGCAGCTAGCAAGACGAAGATGAGTTCGCGGTGTTCTACACAGCGAGAAATCATTCCTTTTGCTAGCTGCATTAAACCCATTTTAGTTATTGGTATGTTACTCGCTTTCGAAACTATAAAATATGTAGGTTGCAAATAAATACACAAAGTGGCATTCTTGGTAAGCTGCACGCGCGTTTGGTTTTGTTTGTATCTCATTCCTGTTTTACCAGTGCGACATTTCCGCGTTCTACACATAAAGGCTGGGGCACACGAACGAATATTTTTCGCTGGATAGCAGCGATCGAATCGTCGGTGATTTTTATACTTACGATCAATCGTGGACACGCGCTGCGATTTATTTAGAGATCGTATGGTACGGATTGTGCGTATTTGGCGTATTTTACCGGGGACCTGTCTGCAGCCTTGATAACATCGTGCGAAAATATCAAACATGTTTGATCTTTGCGATCGATCTCGCGCGACCAAGATCGCAGATGTTTATCACCATCGCCGATCTGGGCAGATGGGCGACTTTTAGTACCGATTTTCAAATCGCTGCGATCCAGCGAAAAATATTCGTTCGTGTGCCCCAGTCTTAAAACGGAGTTAAGACCTTGTCATATCTTTGCGATTTTTTGTAGGAATGTCCAAGAATAGTCACGAATTCAAATTTCCACGAGATTGACCACGTTCTTTTGAAAAAAATCGCCCTGAATCGGCTTCTCTCACGACCTTACACGACCCTCATATGTTTACCATGACTGTAGTAGAAATCTACAAAGATTTTCCAAGACGATTCAGTACGAATCGATACGACACTGTACGGTGCTCGCACGACAGCGGTACTGACTAGTACGAACTTGTAAGATAATGCAAGACCTAGCAAGAATCCGTGACAATCAGAACAGAATGATTTCAGAGCCGCTGATTGTTGGGGTTTATATCCTTTTGTCGGGAATCGAACGTGTGAGTTCATGGAGGTTTCTACTATATTCCTACTGTATCCTACTGGAATCGTATCAAATTCGTCCAGAATCTTGAAATTTCACAGATATTCTTAGTGTGGCCGTACTAGTTCTTACTGGTATCGTGATAAATCTTGGTACGTCGTATTATAATCCTGAGAAATTACTACGGAGTCTTGGCAGAGTCGTACGAAACTCGCAATGCCGTCGTAGTAGATCGTAATAGATCATACTAGGTTTTAGTGAATCTTGACGACACCGCACTGGCGAAGTGTGTACGAACACTCAAGAATACCCCAGAATACCCTGTACAGTTTAGTATGGTCTAGTATGACAGTGGTACGGTGAAGTATGAAATTGAAATATGGCACGATGGCGTACGAAAGTTTTAAACAGTTTAAAACTTTCGTACGTGAATGCCGATCAACCAAGAATACTCAAGAATGATTACGAAGCAGTACGGATCTCAGTACGGATATCCACCATTTCCCATGATTTTCATGTCATAATAGATCGTGTCAAAACATCGCAACGATGTAACAGGGGCTTTAGGGTGAATCGTCCTGATTATCTGGTTACAGAGTAAGGAAATTCAGTGCGAAAAGTCAACGAAAATGCGATTCGTCAGTAATAGGTCAAGTAATATGTCAAGTTTACAATGCATTAGAAATATCGGAAGGGTGGCTGGCGCAATTGACGAGGGGAGAGCAAAGGAGCTTGTCCATGAAGTTGTGACAAGTCGCTTGGATTATTGCAATTCGTTGTTTTTTGGCTGTAGGCAAAATTTGATTAATAGACTTCAGGCCATACAAAACTGTGCCACAAGGATTGTTACTCCCAATAAGAAATTCTGCCACATGCCTCCAGTTTTGCAAGATCTTCACCGGTTGCCCGTAAGGGAGAGAATTGGATTCAAAATTCCTCTCAACCTATAAATCACTCAAGAATATTTCTCCTTTATACCCATCGATCTTGTTTAAATGTTATGCACCAGCAAGATGTCTGGGATCAGTCACTGCAAACAATCCCGTTCACATACCTGGACATGTGGTAACAACAAGCGATAGGGCATTCTTCGTAGCTGCACTACTTTCTATGGAACAAACTCCCTGGTCATCTCAAGGTTCCACAAGGCTTGGACTATTTTAACTGATTGAGTGGTAGAAGCCACTACAGGGCTTTTAATAAAATAATGGAACCGGAGCAAAAGCCAACTTTTTTCTTGTCCATGTTTCATATTCAAATTTAATGCAAATGATATTTGGTTTGTACAAATTTGTTTTATTACAAATTATTGGAGAGTACCTGTGGGCACTCCCAAAAAATTGTAATAAAACAAATTTTGAATAACAAATTCAGGCCACCAAAAATAATCTAGCCCTCAACCAGTTGAGACTCGTTTAAAACACATCTTTATAGGCGAGTTTTTGATACTGGTAAGTCCACAGCCTACTAATTGTCTTTCCAAATTTTTGTGTATTTGTCGTGTGCTGTCGTGTGCTGTCCACAAACACATGAGTTCGCGGCGCTGGACAAAACAACACAGACTTGGACTTTATTGTAAAACTTGAGAGCACCATGTTGATTCACGGCTCCAAACTCTATTATCATTCTTAGTAGTATTTATTATTATTATTAAGTTTTTAAATATTCCCGGAAAGATGAGGGCGCGGTGGCCCAGTAGGTAGTGGTGCAGTCTGCAAGCCGAGAGGTCCTCGGTTCGAATCCCACCTGCGGCAACCGCGTTGTATCCTGGGGCACGACATTTCACCCCAATTCCCAGCGTGGCGCTGTGTACTAAGGCGTACTGCACGTTGATGGTGCACCTGTCTTCAACCAATGCTAACCCTGCATGCGTGGAGTTAGTATGTTGGGGAGCTGACAGTTGCTCGCCGTTGCTTGGTAGTTCTCTCTGGGTACTCCGGCTTCCACCACTCGTAAAACTGTCGCGGTCATAATTAGTGCAGAAATATATGTGACCTTCAACAGCAATAAAAACAATGAATGAATTCCCGGAAAGATTTCCGGCAAATCGACGATGGTTGTTAAAAAAAGCACTGTTCCTTTACTTCTTTATTTCGGACAGATTGTAATGTCCTCGTCGGCTCAACAAAAGTCCCCAATTCAAAAGTGTAAGAATATTTAGTATTATTTCCAAATGAAACAAAATACTGCGTTTTGATTGGCTGAAAGGTACGGTGTAACTTGCAATCCGCAGTGGCTTTTTTTATATAAAAACAAGAATACACAATAGCAGGCTATGTGGCTAAAAAAAGCAGCCATTTTTAATTGATTCATACCTTCTGGTCGGTTATGTTAGAACAAAAATAAAATTACAGGAAATTTAATATTTATGTGCAATAAAATATAACAAATATGGATGTCATTGGAACTGGCTCATTGAACCAGTTTCAATGACATCCATATTTGTCTGGTTTTATTACGAAACTTACAAAACAAATTTTCTGCCAGTTTTTGCCCACAATGTAGGTTAAAGTATTAAGTACACAAAAATTCTTGGAAATAAATCCGTTATCCTTGTGTTTTGCAGGGTGTATGGGAGTTTACACCGGTTTGGGAATTCATACACCCTTCAGCTTCGCCTCAGTGTGTATGAGTTCCCAAACCGGTGTAAATTCCCATAAATCCTGGAAAACACAAGGATAACTGATATTATTCTCGCCGTGGTGGTGAATATGTTAAGCGATAGAGCTGTATACATTGCAGATAACTAATAGGTTCATGTTATCAATAAACCTACACACCACTTGTTTATATTCGAGTTCGAACAGCGGACAATATTATGTAAATGGCCTTTCATTGTATTTAGATACATACATTGTGTATTGTAGCAACAAGCAAGTTGCCATATTCCCCAAACAATACTTATTTACTGTGCGTTGGTTGTAGTGAATAACCTAAGCGAGGAACACACAGGGTGCATTGATTGTTTGCAAACATGATTAGATAAATATTTTCCAATCACAAAGATCTTCGACCTAGTTGAACAAAATTAAAAATTACCGAGTGTCATTAGCTGGTGTCAGTAAAGAGAATATATAACTTCTCTTTATACCAATGTCTCTCGCTGGAAAAACAGTTGAGACTGAACATCACCAGTTCGCAGTTTTGTGTGAAAACAAAAGAATCGATTTTCTTATTTTTGATACTTGCTGGATTGAAGGCGCTTCTTCTGGATTGTTAACCCTTCTAGACAAATGGAATATATCTGTCCAACACTCTTCACAAAATTTGTCATTTATATTTCACTATTTTGTCATTTTTTACCATCAAAACATAGTTTATGACCCCCCAGTGACAGGAGGACGTGGTATAAGTCTAGAGGCCCTTGGGGCCCAGGAGGGACCCCCAAACGTTTGAAGAAAAACTAGACTGAAGCATGCCCCCTGCACAGCACCTAGACACAGAAGGTTGAAGAGCAAACTGTGATTTGTTACTCGTACATGAGCTGTGTCTGTACGACACATATGATGCTCCGCAAAGTGTGAAGACACATATGATGCTCCGCAAAGTGTGAAATTCTACAAAAAACTAATCAAGTTCAACAACCTGTAATTTTGTGAAATATTGAAGCAAATCAAACTCCTGACAATATGCACACCTCTGGTATATGTACAAACATCAGGTGAAATAAAAAAATCCTAGCTTGAAAACTGTGAGAGGAGTTAGCCGGACAATGTACCCTAGATGCGCACGGCGATCGGACAGCGGACGTACGGACGGACGCTAGGACGCTCCAACATTTCGGGTTTATGGGCTACCAAAAAACCATTTTGTATGTCCAAAACCTTATTTTACCCAGAACCCCACCCCCTCCACCCTAGAACTTATATTTAACCCTAACCCCACCCCTCCACCCAAAAACCGCACCCTAACCCTAACATTACCCCACCCTGACCCTAAACCCTAAACCCCACCCCAGAGCCTAACCCCCACCCACCCCGAGACTTAACCCCCCCAACCTTAAGCCCTACTCTGGCCCCACCCCTGACCCAACCCCACCCTAGCCAAACCAATAGGATTAGGAGCTATTTTTCGGTTTAGGGGCTACTAAAACTAAAACCCAACCCCTGACCCCAACCCTACCCCCCCCCGCCCCGAAACCTAACCCTCCACAACCTTAAGCCCTACTCTGGGGCTACCCCTAACCCTAACCCCATCCCACTCCTAACCCTAACACTACCTTAATTGGGAGGTAGCCCCTAATAATAATATCCCCTAAACCCCCAATGTTGGCCTGGACATACGTACGTACGGACAGACGGATGGACGGACGGACATGGGTAAAACAATACCCCCCCCCCCCCCCCCCCCCCGACTATTTATTCTTGTAGCTCAAGAACATTAGGTTTCACTAGGGAAAAAAATCGGAGAAAGCTGATTTTTTCAGGGAATGTCGAGTACATGTCACTGAACGATTAGACAAAAGTCCCCTAAAATCCCAGTTGAGCTTTTTTTTCTACAGCCTTTTTTCGAAAACGCGTTTGAAAAAAATAAAAAAAAATCGCACGAACTTTGTAACCTCGAATTGATCCAACTGTATTTTTTGTTTACGCGTATTTCGAGCTACATAATGTCTAATATACATTTACCTAGAGGAAAATGTGCATTCTGTGACAATTTCTGCGAAAAATTATTGAAAATTTACAAAAAAGTATCGGATTTACGCAAAAAATGACGATTTTCCTAACGGATTTGCCCAAAGGGTCGTAGTACAGAACGGGATGTTAGTTGGACAGACGATAAAAAATCCACCACCATTTGAAGACTTTTATCATTGCTTACAAAATAGACATTATGGAAGACCCCCTCTGCTTCTGGCCGAGTTCCCCTTTTGGTATAAAATTCGTCAGCATGAGAACTCAACTATTTTCGGGCTTGGGACCGAACAGACACGTCTGTGTCTGGCAGCATTAGATCAATAAATAATATTTACAGAATGTACAAAAATCAATAAATAATATTTACAGAATGTACAAATCAATCAACATGGATTAAGTTACATTGACTATTATCAACGCTATATACAGAAATGACATGACCTACATACATATTATTCATCGAACTCAGAAATTTCCGACAGGACAGTGTTTCTGTGGTTGTTACAAGAATCCGAACTGTAATTACACAAACCTGAGCAAGAGAGTCCTGCCTTCTTACACCCACACCTTTTTGTACAAGCACTCTTGCAACCACAACTGATCAGATTCAGTAGGTTATCGGGGGCACATGGCTTTGTGGCTGCAGTCGGTACAAGAAGTCCATTGTCTAGCGACCACCCCCAATCCGTCGGAGGAAGCGAAGTGCCCAGCCATTGTTGGACCTGGAGATAACATCTGTAGACATGTTGTTGTGCAGCATCGCTGCTTGGTGGGAGTGAGGCTAGGTCGATGGGTTTATTCAGTTTAGATTTTGCTACATAACGCTTGTATGTGACATATCTACATTGGTCGAGAGAGAAAACAGTTTTACTCCCGTATAAAATCAGGAGAAGTTGTTCCCCGGCAGCGGCTACTGCACTTGGTGTACTGTCATCCGCCAAAATTGTGTTGACATACTGTTGTGAGTCGCTAGTAACATCGGAGACAATTGTACTGAATAGAACTTTTCTTCTTACCAACTCGAAAGAGTGCAGAAGTAGTGTCACAACCACTTATAGAATGTGCTACAAGGAGGTTGCTTCTATGGTCACCCATTTTGGTTGCTATTTCACTACTGAAACTAGTAAGTTTGGGGTAATGGAATACATCATGTGAATATTACATCCCGGTTGAACTCGAGAGGTAAGAATGACTAACAAGTCTGTGTCTGTTCCCACAACGACAACATTGTTGTCATCTTGAGCGATGTCAAGTGCAGTTTCGGCTATCAGTACATCAGCATCAGCCTCGGCCTGCTTGGACTGAATATTGATAGCAGATAGCTCCTGCATTAGAAGATCGATCAGTTGGGTTTTGTTCTTGGCATTTGCAAGGAAATCGGATTGGGGTGAGGTGGCTGGTAACTCGGGTGAGATATTGATATCAATGGAATACCTGTCTTTAGATCTACGGGCTTGTTCCATGCCCTTTGTCGACATTGTACAAGCATAACCATCAAAAACAACCACGACGTTCGCCCCAAAATGTCTCACTAGATAATTGGAATATGATGTATATATGTCCTTATATGACGACTGTTTAGGCCATACAACTGCCCTCAATAAAAATCCACCATCTACAACAAACAGAGAATGTTCTGGGATTTTAGTTTGCTCGGAACCGTATGTTTTGAGGATCTTACCGAGCGTGCTTTTCTGTGTCTTCCTCATTCCAGCAGAATCAAACAATGCTGGTGGTTTCGGGGCGAGTTCATATTTGAGATACTCTTCCATCTCTGCTTGTGACTGAATAACACATGTGATGCGGTTGAACAGAATTGTGGGGTCAATCACTACCTTACTTCCACGGACTTTGATGCTATTTGCCATCGATGCGAAAGACTTCACAGTGTCAACACGTCGTAGTTTGATGCTGTTGAACGTTTTGCTTACAACATTCGATACGCAACATTCACCAATTTTGCGGTCATAGTTCACAGTTTCGTCGGCCACAAGCCCGGTCGCTATAGAGACTAATTGTAGTGGATCTCTATTCTGAAAGGGGGAATGCACTCTGAGCCAGTTCAATAATTTGGTGATATCATTGGCATCAGTCAATTGTGAGCTTTGACGGAGATCCCGATGTTGTTCGCCATAACCAGTGTGAACATGAACAAAATTTTCGAGAGCATTACATATCGGAAGACAAAGAGGTAGTCCATGTACCCATTTCGCAACAGTGCTATCGGTTATTCCCCTGCCATGTGTGAGACCACCAGGGAGCTTGAACATTCTCATTAAACACTGCTCTATGGTCTGATCAGAATATATCCCGTTCCAGAATTTATCGGAGCGCCTTATGGTAAAGTAACCTTTCTCAGTGAACAACTTCAAATCATCCTGTTGCATTATTTCTGTTAGCTCATTCATCTGCTGCAAATAGAGATGAGAACTTTTTGCGTATGCAAAATGACCACCTGCGTGAAATACTGGAATCATATTGCGAACACAATATGTGTGGAGTTCCCAGTCGCCTGTGCGCTCTGCTCTCAAGAACAACTGGAGAAGACCTATTTGCTCGTAGTATTGTACCCAAAGCTTTCCTGTGCGTCCTACGGACGCATTCTGGAGCAGTTCGTGTAATTTTGACAGTAGATGGTTGACACTTTCTTGATTGACAGCGTCAGCTGTTGTACAGTCACCTCTGGCAAGTCCACAGAATATTTCATTGACTTCTGTGCAGTCTATGTTATCTAGTGTTCGGCTTTCTTCAAACACAAGTTTTGTTATGGCAATTTGTGTTAGCAAATGGGCACGAACTGCTCTTGAATATGCATGACCACTGATCAAATGATGGATTGACCCACCAGCACAAACAGTCCCCCAAAGTTCATCCAAGCCGCTACCAGCCATGATCGAACCAATTGCCCCTAAATATGACATAATCATATGGAAGCCGCCGAGTCTAACGAAAACTTTTGTACACATCAAGGTCGTGCACACATTACATGCCAATGCATCTTGAGTGTAGGCGAACACCACATTATGTGATTTAATCGAACATGAAAATTGAAACAATGATGCTATAATACGGTATTTGAATGAGAAAAGTCGATGCCGTTTGAATTTGAGTTTAGGGGGTATGGTTAATATTTCACACGTTTCACCAGTTCATTATGGAATAAATGACTATTGTTATATATCATTATAAAGCCACTGCTTTTCTGCAATTTTTGATATATAATTTAACTCCCAAAGTAGTCGTAGGTTTGATTTAATGGACGTTGTGTACCGTTGTGTGTATGAAAACAATACATTTTTTTTCGTAATTTTGTATATTTTCGTGAATATTTCACCATTGAGTGTGAGGATTGGTACAAAGTTGGCATTTCCTGTTGGGGATATGTATTCTCAATATAATTCAGCACGATATTTATGATTCTCACCCTACTAAGGCGAATAAGAATGAGAAATATGGAGCTGGGTCGAATTTTTTTTTTCATCAAAAAAACGCTATAACTAAAAAAGCTCAACTCGGATTCGAGGGGACTTTTCACACTTTATCCGCAATGTGTGTCCCGGAAACATATAAAAAAATCAGCTTTCTCCGATTTTTTTCCTTACTTTCTCATTTTTATGTCTAATGTGCCTGGACTATTGGGGCATAACATTATTTGGGGGCCCTTGAAGACGGGTAAGTTTTAAAGGATATCGAAACATTGTTATGATACGCCATCCATTCCCTCTAATAAACACAAAACGTGTCGCGTATTTGCAGTGAAAACGGACAAATGAATATTCGCGTCGAATATTAACGTAAAACAAGCAAAATGTTGGTGCTAGATACAAACCTTTCAAAAAGATTTGGAATAAAGGATTTGGCGATTTTAATAGCTGAAAAATAAAATTTTCTCCACCGCACCCCCACTGATGATCCCTCACTGTTCTTCCAATGGGGGAGAGGGTGCTCTTCAACTATATTTTGGAAGCAAAAATTACTCTTAATGATTACTTTTGCATGTTTCGTGCTCTAGTCATATTAGGTAAATTAGTGAGGCAGTTAACTACTGGATGTAATACGGGCGATGCGATGAAGTGAAACTAACGTTTCTCTTCTCTGATAACAGCTTTGCTGTAATATGTTGAATAAATGTGACGTGTGCAATTCTGTGTTACAGCCCAGCTACACATTCGAGCATTGATAACCTCCCTTCATATGTAATACATACAGAGAATTTTCCGTCGCGCGGGCGGAGCTTCCACCCTTGGGACGGGTGGGTCCGCTAGTAATTAACTAAATCGAGCCAGACGTTAGCGGTGAAGCATGCAGTCATTGATTGTAACCTTGTCGGGACGGTTCGTCGAGTCAAAAGTGTAATAATTGTTTGGGTTTGGGTTTTTTTTTTTGGTTTTTTTTGTTTTTTTTGTTTTCTGGGTTTTTTTGTTGTTGTTGTTGTTGTTGTTGTTGTTGTTCAAGTTTGCACAATATGTCTATATAGTGGAGCCCATTTAATTGGATATCTCTCAAATGAATAATTCGGTTAATTGAATAGAACTCCCAAACACAAACCCATTTACCATACCTTCAGTTCAAACTTGACCTGGTGATTGCATATATACACCTGGAACTTAATTAAGCACCCCCTGAAATGTTTCATGACAGTGAGGTTGCTGTTACCTATTATTATGTTTTAATGATTGCTAAGTCTTGCAGTACATTTCATCTGGTGGAACATGATGTTTCTGGTTGATAGCGTACCCCAAAACACCCCCCTCGTCCATGTGAAGCATGCTTCCCGGAATGTCACAAAAAAAACACCATCCATCCATTCAATATCTGGGTACAAAACACGCAAATGTGTCACTTCTTTTATCAAAATGTTGACATGGCAAGGAGGAGACAGTCAGAGGCACTAAGATGGCAAATCGTTGGCATGCATGCAACAGACATGCCATTCAAGGCTATTGGAAGGCAACTTGGCTAGTCATTTTGTCATCAGCAGACTTGTCCGAAAAACATCAACAAACCAACGATGTTAAGAACCGACCAAGGCCTGGACAACCCCAGAAAGACCTCTCCTCGGGAAGATCGGAGTCTGGCACGCCTCGTTAGGCGTGAATCCTTTCCTTCAGGTGGGGGCTTTGAAACGCCTTTGGCTCCCCAACAGGCGTTTGTGCAACAGATTTGTCCGAAACCGTCTCAAAGCACTGGGTATGAGGTCCAGAAGGGTCATCAAACGTCAAGCTCTGTCCGATCAGCATCAAAAGACGACGTTTGGAGTGATGCATGGCACGACAACATTGGAATCTCAGGACGTGGAGGAGAGTCCATTGGTCAGACGAGAGTAGGTTCCTGCTTAACGTCACAGATGGTCGCATGAGAGTGTGGAGGCACAGAAATACTGCTTACGTGCCCAGAAACATCGGACCTACTGTTCATTATGGTGGAGGATCAGTAATGATCTGGGGATGCCTCTCCCATGATAATAAACTTGATATGGTGACTTTATGTGGGAATCTGAATGGTCATCAGTACATCCGGGACATCCGGTTGTCGTGCCTCATTTTGACAACCACCCTTTAGCTACTCGCCCTGTCTTCATGGACGACAATGCAAGGTCACATCATTCCCATGCCGTGAGAGCATTCCTTCAGAACAACGCAATTACAGCACTACCTTGGCCTGCAATGATTCCCTTGGAACACATCTGGGACTTTCTTGGACGTCGTGTGCAAGCAAGGGATCCACCTGTACAGAATTTGGCCCGATTTGGAAGTTGCATTGCATGAGGAGTAAAAGCAGTTTCCTCTGGACTGTATCGGAAGGCTCACTGGTAGCATTGGGGGGGGGGGGGGGGGGGGGGGGGGTCAGGCTGTCATCCGTGCACGTGGTGGATACACTCGCTACTGACATCAGACGCTGCTATTTTGTTCAGGAGATCACAAGTTACATTATTTTGTCAATAATTACCGGCATTGGTTTCATCACGGACCGTTCCAGAACCATATTGCTCGAGAGAACATTTCTCCATCAAAAAAATTAGTGACAGATATGTGTAATTAGTGCCATTAAAATACTGCATATGTTCATCGTTGTGTTGTCTTTCACTTGTCAATAGACCGCTCTTTCCGTAAATAATCACTTTTGGCCATCTGAAAGATAGCATGAAAGTAATGACAATTTCTATTTGCACCACTGCGAAAAAACAGGGGGTGCTTAATTAATCTCCAGGTGTATAGGTAAATCCAAAAGAAATTAGTGTCCATGAGGGACCTAGCCGTTAAAATAACAACAAAGACACTCCTACATCAGTGCTCTTTGTCCAAGGAAATAGATTACATTTTCATACAGTTAAAACTAGAAGTCCTGTCACGAACTGTGCGCTTATCTACGCTTAATTGGGCGCAGGAATTGCGCGCAATTGCCATATCGAATGGCATCCAAAGCATGGCAGGTTCTCCTGGTTACTCATAGCAAACACAGGCAATGTTTCTGCCAATGGACCTCCGGGTTACCCGGAGGTCCATTGGCTGAAACATTGCATGTGCACAGGCCATATGTACATAATTTGATAGCCTTAGTATGGTCATAACGCGTAGATTAACGCGCAGATCGACGTGCTATTCGTGTGTATTTGATGACAGGACTTCTAGTTTTAACTATTTAGTAGAACATCCACAAAACAAGATTCTTATAGCGGAAATGTTATATGTAACGTTTCAGCTGTAAGAATCTTGTTTTGTCGATATACGTAACTTTTCCTCTGTAATAATCTTGTATTGTCCATGTTCTACTATATGAACATGTAATCTATTTCCTTGGACATGGGCACTGAAGAAGGTCGTTGGCTGAAAGCTTTACGAATGAGCGCCTTTGCTGTTATTTTAATTGCATATAGAATATAAATAAACTAAATGAACATAAAATCTAAAACGTTGAGAAACTAGCCTTACAATCTCCAACGCCCCCTTGTTCAAAGGCCTTTTTGGCCTTAGTACATCCAATACAGACATTTAATCTGATGCATCTTGTTTGACCGAGGTCATGCACTCTGTCCAACAAAACATAATAGAATAAATTACCAGTATAACAAACTAATACAGGGAAGTGTCCCGATCCATGTTAACTGAATTCCCCTGTTAATAGAATAATTCTCACTGACGAAGTGGTTGTTCAATTAACTCTATCATACCACGATTGCCGGGTGTATTCTGCGTTACATGATGCACTACATGTGTTAAAAATGTGTTGGGTAAACCACGCGTGGAATCAGGTTTACATGTAAGAACGGCATGTAAGAGTGAATCTGGTTCATCGTTACACCCTAAAATCAATTGGGATAAAAATCAACCCAAATCAACTGGGTTGAGTGAATATGAACCCAACCTCTTCATATTCACTCATCCCAGTTGATTTGGGTTGTTTTTAACCCAACTGATTTTAGTGTGTACGAATCTGATTGACGTGATGCTATTACTGAATGCTTCGATACAAAAAGTGTCACACAAGATAATAAACAGACTGATATTTTTCTTCAATCTAATCAAACTTCACTTAACCATTTGAACACTGGAAGTATCGCCCATGTCAGTTCAATGGCAGCAATTGGAAGAGTCCATATTCATTATTTGGGGGTAGTCTAATTAATATTTTCAACGTGCAGCCTCAGGGCTACACGTTGAAAATATTATTTGGTTAACTCACACATTCACTTAACAGATATCTCTCTTAATGAAATTATGCGGCCTTTCGGTTTTAAAGGGGAAATTCAAGTTTAATCGTGGTACAAATACAGAACTCAACTCGGGCCGAGTATGGGGGACAGGCATCAACGACACTTGTTGGAGTTTTTCCTATCTTTCACTCTGACCTACGGCACTCGTGGGTTAGCGCGATGGCACGGTGGTTAGAGGATTGAACTTCAGATCGAAAGGTCAACGGTTCGATCCTGGCCAGCAGTAACTAACTGTGTAGTGTCCATGGGCAAGACACTTAATCCCGATTGCTGATGTGAGTGCACTGTTGCGCTGTATATTAAGTCGTGCTGCCCGTCGACGGTGCACTCACCTTCGGCCGTTACTGACTGTGCTTGTACAGTGTTAGTAAGTTGGAGAGTCTGACAGCTGCTCGCTGCTGCTCGGTGGGTGATTCTCCCCAGATACTCCGGCTTTCTCCGCCCGTAAAATTGTCGGGCACGATGTGACCTTAGCTGTCGAAAGTATCGTTAAAACTCAATAAACAAACGAACATACATTGTAATTAAGTTATGTCAGTGTTTTCGGGGCGCGAAAAACTGGTTTTCGTAAAACGGTACTGAGTATTCTCCCCCAAGCGACCAATATAACGTTTGTGTGAAAACAATTTGGTCACATTATTTAAAATTGAACCGTCAATGATATAGCACCTCCGACAATATTTTCCGTAAGAAAAAATAGAAGTCGTGCACAATTTGGGAGAGATTCCCACAGGGGGTTGAATACCGAAGTCAATCCTGAAGCACGAATTTTTCTGGGAATTTCAAAAAAATACTCAAACATTTATATGCATATTACCCCCTCCCCACACCCCCTCTCCATTCCCACCCTCCAATCGTAACCAAAGCCTGCCCTTTATCATGACTGTTTGGCAATCATGCAGAACTTTAATAAAATTAAAATGCTTCCGTTGCAGGGTGTACAGTTTCTGAAATAACATCATTTTCATCTTTCAGATACGATAACTATCTTTAAATTTTTTAGCACTGTTATATCTTATAAAATGTGATGAGAACGAATACTCCGGGGACAAGAAAAAAGACCTATAACTGTCAAGGACATGGAGAGTGTAGTACCATGGCAATAAATGTTTCGCAAGCTGACGTCGATGCGCGTAAGATTCTGTTGGGACTGAAACAGAACTCAAAAACAAGAGTCTCTTATGAATCTCGCGGTTGTTGCGTCTTGAGACTTGTTATCCCCCGCCAAAACGAAGTTTGCGGGGATATAGAAATGGGGTCCGGCCGTCCGTCCGGGCCAACATTGGGGGTTTAGGGAATATTATTATTAGGGGCTACCTCCAAATTAAGGTAGTGTTAGGGTTAGGAGTTGGGTGGGGTTAGCCCCAGAGTAGGGCTTAAGGTTGGGGGAGGGTTAGGTCCCGGGGGTTAGGGTTGGTGCCAGGGGTGGGGTTTTAGTTTTAGTAGCCCCTAAACCGAAAAATAGCTCCTAATCCTATTGATTTGGCTAGGGTGGGGTTGGGTCAGGGGTGGGGTGGGGTGGGGTGGTGTGGGGGGTAGGGGTAGCCCCAGAGTAGGGCTTAAGGTTGGGGGGTTAGGTCCCGGGGGTAGGGTCAGGGGTGGGCTTTTAGGGTTTAGGGTCAGGGTGGGGTAGGGTTAGGGTGTGGTTTTGGGGTGGAGGGGTGGGGTTAGGGTTAGGGTTAAATATAAGTTCTAGGGTGGAGGGGGTGGGGTTCTGGGTAAAATAAGGTTTTGGACTTACAAAATGTTTTTTTGGTAGCCCATAAACCCGAAATGTTGGAGCGTCCGTCCGTCCGTCCGTCCGTCCGTCCGTCCGTCCGTCCGTCCGTCCGTCCGTCCGTCCGCGCTATAATACGGGAGTTACGAGACAGGCATTATGAGCTTACCGAAATATTATGAGCTTATTTGATATATTATGAGCTTAATTACTAAGATATGAGACTTATGAGGCAAATTGCGAATTTTCGGGGTTTATATTAAGGGTTAGGGTCAGTTCATGGTTGGGGATAGCGTTAGTTTCTCCTCAGTATTAGGTTGGGGGATGTAACCATGTCTATACCAATCCACCCACCCCACCCCACCCCCGACATGTTTCCAAAAAACGAGGTTTTAACCGCTGTCCGAACGAATTAAAATGATCAATTTTTTCCGTCCGTCCGTCCGTCCGTCCGTAACAACTTTGGACCTTCATATATCAGTCAGTGGGTGTTGGATTTAAATGATCTTTGGTATGCTGATACACCACCATGAGGGAAAGGATACTCAGAACTAACAGGTTTTGTCCATTTTTTTTCTAGAGTTATGTGCCTTATTCCGCTTTTTTCAACGTAACCCACTTCTCGTCGGGAGATGCCGGTGGCGTTCCACATTGTTTTATCTGTAGGAATGTCCCGTAGTAGTTCAATCCTTCAGCCCACAGTGTTCATTTTGTTGTCTATTCATGCACAGCCATCCTTTTATTTACGCCTAAAATTATGCATAGCGGGTTGAAAGGGTGTCTGGGGGAATATATGTGAAGTCGGTGCGTTTTGGGGAAATCGCTGCAAAGTTGTTCCAAAAACTCAATTAAGGGAAAAGGGGGAGCACGCAAATATCTCAAGTAGGACTAAAGGTACAGTATGAATCTCAACAATGGGAGTATATGATACGTGTTCCAAACCAATAAGTGCGCCTTTCACCCTTTTCAAAGTGCGGGGTGGAAATACCTCCCCCCCCCCCCCCTCCCCTCGGGACCCTCTTTGACGTAAGAGCGTATGGAATTCTCAAAAGAGTATTGCATAACAAACGTTTTACACACGTATGATACAGTATTACATGTACTGCACCATTTTTTTGTAAGACGTTTGTTTTCTTGACTGCCTAGTATTCCAAATAGCCGGTGCCGGCTACAAATAAAGCGGCAAATGGAGAACTGTCTACAGATTCAAAAAAGAAAGTATAATAAACTTTGGGGAGCAATTTTTTTAGTATTATCGACTTTAACCCCAAGCAAATTATTGTAAATTCATATTTCGAGTCCAGCTGTATGAATTTGCATAATTTCATGTTCTTACTGTTGTCAGCGTCACGTCAGGACGTCGCAATTCAGACACGGGCTAAAATGAAAAGTTCACACGTGGAGTCAATGGCGTGTATGTCCACCGTTTGCCTCTTGGATGGCAATACATCGACGGCGCATGGACCTGATAAGTCTCTGGATATCACCCTGTGGTATTGCGTTCCACTCCTGCTTTAGAATATTACGTAAATCGCCTAACGTCTGAAGATCATGAAGTCGTACCCGACGATCCAACTGATCCCAAAGATGCTCAATTGACGACAAATCTGGCTAAAGTTGGGGCCAGGGAAGAAGTTCGATGCTCTGCTCCTCAACAAAGTCACGACAGATACGCGCAACGTGACATCGGACATTGTCTTGCTAGAATAACTGCAATCCGATGTTATCGTTGAACAACGGGACAACAACAGCGTTTACAATTTCGTCCCTATATCGCTGTCCATTCAGATTACCATCGATGAAGATCAACTGCGTTCAATGGTGCAAGGAAATTCCTGCCCAAACCATTACACTACGTCCGCCGAAACGGTCGCATTCCCGTACGCAAGCATCAGAAAACCGTTCTCCTCGTCGGCGATACACTCTTGCCCTACCATCAGCGCGCCGTAGACAAAATCGCGATTCCTCACTAAAAGAATTGTGCTCCAACGCGGCTGAGTCCAGCGAACGCGCTGATGTACCCATTCCATTCTGACGGTACGATGACGTTGGGTAAGGATTGGTCCGTGGTATGGACGCCTACTTCTGATGCTGTGTTCCGCGAGTCTGTTGCGGACAGTTTGTTCAATGATTCTATTGTTAGTTCTACCAGGAGTAATTGCTGCTGTCCTCGTCGCCAGAAGGAAGCGATCCCGCAAATGAGACGTCCTGATGTGTCGGTCTTGTGCAGGGGTCGTAACTCTTGGTCGACCTGAACGTGGTCGATCGACAGTAGATCCAGTGGTTCTATACCTTCCAAAGAGACGATAAATAGTGGCCACAGTGACTCCGAACTCAGCAGCGAGCTCATCTGGGGGTAACTCAGCCTCATGCACCAATGGGACGCAACCTCTGATTTTCGGTTAACCTTGGCATCTTTTAAAATGTGGAAGACAAAAACTAGCGTGTTTTCTTAATAACCCAGGCTCTCTAGCACAACATAACACAAAGAATATCTTCGGTTACCCATTCAATTTGACATTCTCGGGTAGCACGGTGCTATTTTGAAATCCGTAGCAAAATTGTATACGGTTGAGTGGACAACAACAACATGTCATTTAACTCTTTGCAAGACGTCTTCTTCACAAACATGCAACATTGAACTATTATATTTCATTCTTCAGGCTATTTTTTCAGATTTGTTTCTACTATACTTTCTTTTTTGACTCAGTATACATAATTCAATGGAAAAGTGATTTATCGAAAACATGCTGATAGATCAGTTTTCCCGTTTGGGGAAAGTGAAGCAGTGCTTGTTTACTATGGTAAAATAGCCCTGTTTTACTGGTAACATAGTACCCGGTCACCAATGCTTGGGGTGGAAGTCCTCTATAATGGGCAAAATGGGTATAAACGATTGACTAAACTTGACTTTATCTCCTTGTTGTGGTCATGATTAGTCATTGTGCAGAAGTATATGGCCTTAAACACATTAATTAGTTAATTCATTAATTAGATCCGTATTCAGAGGTGAGAAGGCAGTGAAAGATAAAGCTGCAGGACGAAATAACCTCACTTTCGTGAGAGTAGAGTTTTACTTAATAATTAATACCATATGTTATTTATTTATTTATTTATTTATTTATTTATTTATTTATTTATTTATTTATTTATTTATTTATTGGTGTTTTAAGGTCACATATTTCTGCACAATGGCTAATCATGACCATGACTGTTTTACGGGTGGAGGAAGCCGGAGTACCCGGAGAGAACCACCGAGCAATGGCGAGCAACTGTCAGCTCCCCAACATACTAACTCCACAGAAGCAGGGTTAGCATTGATTGAAGACAGGTGCACCATCGACGTGCAGTACGCCTTAGTGCATAGCGTCGCCGTGCCCCCACATGGGCAATGGGGGTGAAGTGTCTTGCCCAAGGAACCATATGTTATAAACGAAAGGAAACACAAATTTAACTGGAATTTCGATTTCAAGAAATCGAGAGATTCACCTATTTCACTGAATTGTTTAGCACTGGCGTAATAAGCCAGAACACTTAGCCGGGGAAGTTTCGATGTTATTCCATTGATACCTGATAGAAAACCGTATCTAATAACGTTTCTGACCGTACATTTGTGTTATTCATGCATGTACGAATGCTGTAGGGTTAAGGTATAAGTCAAGGTACAATAACAACCCTTTTAGGATATGGTCCCTGCACGCACTTGCGGAAAGAGCTTCACAAAACGATTCCTTAAACCACCAAAAATCTAATGAAACGAAGGTTTGTTTTTTTCTGATAGGAAAACTCTTCTTTCAGCCTTGACAGTCACAGGGTTAAACGTTTCAAGAAAGCGTACAACAGCAAATATTCTCCACACATGATCCTGTAAACAGATATGCAAAAGTATTTCAGATATTCCAATCCCAAATGATGGGAAATACTAACAAAAGTTGACAAATGTTGTGAACATTACCTTTATTTGACAGTATGCCTATACAAACTACCATAACAGCCCAGGGTATAACTTTTCATAATAACATATATCAGCAGAGATGCCTCAGATTGACTGCAGCATGCAGCTATTCAAAGGATTCCGACCCCTCCCATTTCTCAACGGAGTAAATGGTTACTTAATCTACAAAATTCTCAAAAACGAGCTTTTTCTTATACAGTACGGCCGCCATGGACTGGTCACTTTCCACGGGTGGACAGTATTTCCACGGACGCAATAATATTAGACAAACACTATTTATAAGAATTGGCAATAACAAATTAATTAATGAAGCGCCGGGTACAACCCGGTGCTTCATCAATTAAAATTTTGCAGCTGATGATTTTTATCGCCTGGAAAACGCATGCGTGGACATCACAGCCCACGCGTGGATTACGACCGGTCCACGGTGACTGTACTGTAGTATCCACTTTCACGCACACTATACATGCAGGGCGTTAAACTTTACAAGATGACTTACAACAACAAATATTCTCAACATGATAATGCAAACAGATATGCAATGCACATTTTTAATTTTGAACAGGGGGGGGGGGGGGGGGTGGGGGGCGTTGACTCAGTATAGGTAGAGGTGCAGGCTGCAAGCCGAGATGTTCTCGGTTTCGAATCCCACCTGCGGCAACCGCGTTGTGTCTTTGGGCAAGACACTTCGCCCCCATTGCCCACATGGGGGTACGTTGTGTATTAAGGCGCACTGCATGTCGATGGTGCACTTGTCTTCAACCAATGCTAACCCTGCTTGTGTGGAGTTAGTATGTTGGGGAGCCTGGCAGTTGCTCGCCGACGCTCGGTGGTTCTCGCCGGGTACTCCGGCTTCCTCCACCCGTAAAACTGTCCGACACGAGGTGACCGTGGCTGTCTAAAGTGTCATTAAACCCCAATAAATAAATAAATAAATATAATTTTGAACAGATGGTAAACACTCGCCAACACAGGCAAATTGTGCGAAAAATAACCCACTGTTTGATGGTACTGCTACACAATCTACCATGGCGATCCAGGGTTAAACTTTTCATAATAACATATAACAGCAAAGTTGTTTCACTTACATTCCTGCATAAAGCTATTCATAACATTTGGTCAAAACAAGTACTTAAACGTACAAAATTCTCAAAAATGAGCATTTTATTGACAAGGGCAATCTTCATGTAGCCAGGACAGGCATTGGGTTAAACTTTGCAATATAGCTTACAACCACAAATAGTCTCAGCAGGTGATGATGCAAACATATTATATACAACCTGTTTTCAGATTTTCCATTCAGAACTGACGGAAAACAAAAGCCAAACTTGTCAGAATTTTGAAAAAAACCTCCATTTTTTACAGTACTACTACTGAAGCTACCATGACGGCACAAGGTTAAACATTTCATAATAACATATAACAGCAAAGTTGTTCCACCAGCATGGTTAATGCTACACACGGCATTTGGTCTTTTCCTGTTTCTCAATGGAGAAAATGGGCACAACAACTTGCCAAATACTCCAAAAACAAGTGTTTTGCTGACATTACCGATCTTCGTGCACCTAGGACAGGCATTGGGTTAAACTTTACTATATAACTCACAACAACAAATATTCTCAAAAGCTGATGATGCAAACAGATATAACAATATTTTCAGATTCGGAACTGACCAGATAAAGTAGGCATACTTGTCAAATTTTGTAAAAAATAATCACTTTTTGACGATACTACAATGTAAGTTACCACGATGGCCTAGGGTTAAACTTTTCATTATAACATATAACAACAAAGTTGTTTCACTTACATTGCTGAAAAACGCTATGCCCATCCTTTGGTCGTTTCCCATTTCTCAGTGGAGAAAAGTGAAACCTAAACTTTCCAAATTCTCAAAAAACGAGCGTGTTGCTGACAGCATAAATCTCCATGTAGCCAATACATGCATTGAATTAAACTTTCCAACATAACTTAAAACAGGAATTATTCTCAGCAGGTATGATGCAAAGAAATATGCAAATTGTTTTCATATTCCCTATTCGAAACTGACGAGTAACACTAACCAAACCTGTGAAATGTTGCAAAAAATCACCATTTTTTGACAGTACTACTTTTCAAGCTGCTATGGCGGACTAGAGTTAAACTTTCAATAAAAACATATAACAACAAAGTTGTTTAACTTATATTGTTTCATAAAGGCATGTACAACATTTGGACCTTTTTATTCACAATGGAGAAAATCGGTACTGAATCTTACGAAATTCTCAAAAAACGAGCGCTTTATAGTGTTCAACCGATGATCGGAACCGGCCACCACAATCGACCGATTGTGGGCAATCGGATGACAACGGCAACCGATTGTTGGCAAGCATTTTGTGATGATCCACAAACAGCATTTTATTATCTTCTGCAATTGTGCAATTGTTAATGTAAAATAATGTCAATATCATTCAATAAAGTTGAAAAACAACCACAATGTGTATTCTTAATCTCTCTGGACGCCCCTTTACGGGTTATACAAGGTAAACGACACGTAAAGCTTACAACCGGCGTACTTGCGGCAATCGCCAGTTCATACCGGAAAAGTGAAGGTTGCACTCCATTGACTCAGGTCGCAGTAAAATTACCAGTCGCAAGCACTTGGGCGGTAAACGTGGCTCTGAGAGCCATGTTTACCGCCCAAGTGTGCGCGACTGGTAATTTTATTGCGACCCCAGTCAACGAAGTTTAACACTGTGAAAAATGTTCAGTTTAATGTAGTTCTTTCGAGTCTCGACTTGTGCAAGGTATGACAATCGGAATCGGCATCAGAATCGATCAATTCTGAGCTTAAATAAACAGTAATCGGTCAGCGACCGTTTTTGGTAATCGGTTGAACACTAGCGATTTACTAACAAGGGCAATCTTCATGTAGCCAGGTAAGGCATTTGGGTTTAACTTTGCAATATAACTTACACCAGCAAATATTCTCAGCAGGTGATGATGCAAACATATATGTAATGTGTTTTCAGATTCTCCATTCGGAATTAACGAAAAACACAAGTCAAACTCGTGAAATTTAAAAATAGAAATCATCATTTTTTGACGGTACTGCTTTTTGAGCTACCATGACCGACTAGGGTTAAATCTCTCATTATAACATATAACAGAAACATTGTTCCACTTACATTGCGGCATAAAGCTATGCACTGCATTTTGTTCTTTACCATTTCTTAATGGAGAAAATGGACACTTAAAAATACCAACTTCTCATCAATGAGTGTTTTTCTGACAGTACCCCTCTTCATGCAGCCTGAAGAGGAATTGAGTTAAATTTCACAACAAAACTTAAAACAGCAAATTTGTTTGGCAGTCAATGATAAACACAACACAGAAATGCAAAGGAGTTTTCATTTTTTCTATTCCAACTGGTAGAAAAAAAAACAATGGAAAGTTGGCGAATTTTGATGATAAGAAGATAGTACTCCAAACCAAAGAAGGTGTGGGTTAAGCAGAGAGCAAAACGTACGACTTTGTTCTACTATGAATGCTCCACCTTGCCATAGTCAGCATTTTGAGTATGTCCCATTTCTGGGTAATCGCATGTTAAAGTAGGCCATTTTTGCAGAAATGCATTTTATTTGGAATTTTATGGTCAACTGGGTTATACGTATCGCTGAACTAAATATTTAAATTAGAATTACCCGCCTTGGAATGTTGCACTCGGAAATGATGCAGTCTCTAAAAATAAACAGCCTTGTGAAAATATATTGTTTCAATAAACGTTTGAAACATTCTATTGACATCTTGCATTATTGTTGAATATTCCTGGTAAAAAAGAGGGTGATTTGATGACTTTTGGACCTAAAAAATGCAATTTACTTTTTGTGTGTTTTTGTCGGGAATTCCCTGAAAAATATATGCACGTGACCGGTACTTCCCTTCGAGTCATTTTTTCTCTCTTATTTGTTGCATGCCCCCCCCCCCCCCCCCCCTGTTTTCGGGTCATAAAAAGTTGTCTGAATGGGCTATGCTTGACAAAGATATTTGAATACCAAAATTAAAGTGACGCGATCATATTTTTTTCGCCTGAATGTTATAATGGTGGCCTATGGGAAAATATTTAGTTCTGTGATACATTAAAGTGGGCAAGACCACTTATTTTGTCAACAGGAACACGTTATGCTCTGTATATGTTGTAGGTTACAGCAAAATCGCACGACACAATTTTGAGAAATGAATCGAAATGGCTGATTTGGGCTCCGTTTTAGTCGGTTTTTGCAGAAAACGAAAAATTTGAAATGCCATGGCCCAGAATAATGAGCACTGTAATCTACCAGATAATCCCTCAAACTTAGATTTTCCAGACGGGGCAATATTACTGAAAGATCATATTGGAAGCAGCGACAGAGCCGGATGGGGTGGGGGAGGGTGTGGTGTGGTGTGGTGTGGTGTGGATTTTTGATACTCGCCATCATTATAATTTTTTCACGAAAACCTAACACTGGTCCATCTACTCTCGCCTCGCTCTGATGATTCTAGGATTACTTTGTTTATTGTTTATTTTTTCACCTTCTGGGAACTTTAGCATTAAAAATTTACTCTGGTTGCTCCAATTGGCATGATGTTTTCTTTTCCAGAATCGGGATACGCACTCTCAACCCAGCACAACATAATACGAAGAGTGGGGGTGGGAGTGGGGGTCGTATTTTCTGTTATCCTATTTTGCCAAATCCCCTCCCACACACACACACACTTCATTTACCCTAGCTACGACCCTGATTAGATATGGCATTTTATTTACTCGATGTGAATTTCTTTCCCAGAATCGCCCATTATCGAGCTCGCCTGATATAGCTTCAAACTCGTCTGATATGACGCTGATCTCGGTCTATATGAACCAAGCTAGAGTTGCCCCCTTGATGCATTGCTAAAGAGTGCAGTTTATGTAGGGCGAGGAATTAATGATGGCAATGGATTTGATGGATGAAGAGAAGAAAGGAGCGCGTTGCACAGAAAATTCATCGCAAGCTGAAATTCCGATCCGTAAGCGGAGATTCATCGAAGTGGGGAAGAATCAGCTTAGCTACCAGAGCGTCGCGGCTACCTCGGTGGGGTTGCCGAGACATTGGGACAGCTGAACTAGAAAGAGATGAAGAGGAAACTTGGCACTTTGTGAAAAGAATGAGAAACAATAGTACTAAGAGAAAACTGTAACAGATCTGAGAATTTTGGTTATTATTTGTTTTGGTTCAATAAATATCATTACTTGCCTACAGTACAGTCGCCGTGGATTGGTCGTAATCCACGCGTGGGCTGTTATGTCCACGCATGTGTTTACCAGGTAGTAAAAATCATCATCAGCAAAATTTTAATTAATGAAGCACCGGGCTGTACCCGGTGCTTCATTGATTAATTTTTGGATGATTATTCCTGTAATTAGTGTTTAGAAACTAATATTATTGCGTTTGTGGAAATATTGCCCACGCGTGGAAAGTGACCAGTCCACGGCGACTGTATTGTAGTTTCATATCGGCCGAGATATTAGCCGTCGGTACTTCACATCACCCTTCGACCTTCGGTCTCAAACCGATATGAAGTTATCTGGGGCTGATATCTAGACCGTTATGAAACTAACCAAGTAACAACCTCAGTATCATAAGTGGATCGCACGGGTATTAATGATTGGCTAACTTGTCTTTATAATTGTGTTGCGGGCATGATATAGCAATAGATGCTGAAAGTGACCTTAAACTCAGGTAAACAAAAAAATCCTTTCTTGTATAGAAATTTCTTAAAATATATTAAATGAAATCTTGCAAAGAGAAACACCGCCCAACATAGAGAATCCAACTCTGAAAGGACCAAGCAAACGGTTTTCAAACAACGGTCGCGTATCTGTCCAAGGTTAGTTTATCGGTTATTAGTAAGTTCGCATGTTCATTTGGAATAAAGTACCGATCGTGTAGTGTCTTAGACATACCACTCAAAATTCCCGCAAAATCAACTTTTTCTCCTCGTGGAAACGTCACGTGACGAGGTTTGTAAGGCACTTTTTCTATAGTGTAGTAATCACTATGTAATTCACTGGATGGGTTATAATTCACATTGACTGGACTTCCATTGTGAAAACGAATCGCGAAGCACTCTGCATCCTGGTGATTCAGTGAACATTTCTTTTTCACTATCCTATAATGACAAGGCGTTCGGTAGTTCCGAGAAGAAGAACGAAATGACACTCCACTGGAAATCTGAGCACGGTCCGGCGACGAAGATCGTTTTCCATTGGTAACTTTATTCCAGTCAACATGTACGAGTGTGGGATTTTGATCTCGTTTGGATTTTCTATCTTTCATTTCTTTTGCACTCTCAGCACGTTTGCGCTGCTCCTTTGATAAACTGGCTTTTGGAAAATAACGCCCGGGTACTTGCTTTCTTTTAGACAGAACTGGTTTTACAGGAAGACTTTCAAAACCTTTAATAGCGCCCTCTGTTTTTTCTCTCTGTATGTCCGTAGGTATATTGAAGGCTGGTGTTCCGATAACGTTGCATTCTGCAACAAGTTTGGTAGCCTGGGGGGATAAAACGGTCCTCTTGTAATCGGAAACTATTGTTGGTGGCCCTTTCACTTCTAGTGTCATTGACAGAGGAAACTTTCCGTAGTATCCCGACAATGGCTTTCGAAAGATCTTTGTCGCATTCCGATTGAAATTCCAGTTGACAGGCAATGCTCTCTGAATTGGCATTGAAGCAGACCAGTTCATGTTCACAGTCTTTGCTGACATATTACCTCAATAAAGATCAACTGTTAAATATGTGAAATGCAAAAAAAAAATAAATAGTTTTGGCATTAATCAGTGCAAGCTTCCATGGTCGTACTCTGGTCCAACGAAACACCTCTGATTCATGTATGAGGTTGTACGCTTGGAGTATAGGTGCACAGGATACAATATATTTTTCCAACTTTTGTACCAATATTGTCTACACTGAATGGTTCGCCTATGTTCTGAAGGTCATATTCCCAGAATAAAAACACGCATATTGAGATTTTGCCACGAAACAGGTTTTTGGCACTTGAACAGGAAATTTATATTACGAGAAATCCGTGTACTTTGTTAATACAGCTATTCAACTTGTCCAGATATATTCTCACATATTAAATGACGTTGTGTTTTCATCCAAACCAAATCCCCATAAAAGCTTAAACCGCTTGAGGATATATGTGACGCAACTCTCTATATTGTCGGAAGATTGTAATCCGAGCATTTTACATGAAATATGTTATGCAAACAACTTAAATCCCATACTGGAGGTCGTATTGTTAGTATAAAATTGTGAGAACGAAACCACTTTTCGCTGATTTGAGCACACGTACACTTCTTTAACACAAATGACCAGTTGCCCTACACACATTAACGACTATTATACGCGGTAATGTATCTTGGAAACAAAATACGCCTATTTTCAAATGCACCATTGCTTTCTCACAACAGATAAACATTAGTTGAAAAATATACTCGACACATCGAAGTTTATACAACGAAGTTCGTTTAACCTTCCCACTACGAAATTCGACAACACGCACTTTCGGAGAGTGTTTTCGTATCGAAAAGCACGGTTGTCCAATGGCCATTCGATTATACACCTACATTAAACAAGGACGTTGCAACGGGGGTTGGGGTGTGGGGGGTTGGGGTGGAGGGGGGGGGGGGTGGGGAGGGGGAAACTCACTCCCATCATTCGTCAAATGTACAATAGTTTGAAATTCGAACCCTGAATTGAAAAAAGTTGGACATTTCAGACAAGGCCCTCGTGAAATGTTTCCAAATATGTCAAGAATTTGGTCAAAATATGGAGTTTATGGACTGAAAAGTAGTAAAAGTCCCCCAAATCGCGGAATTTACAAATTCAGTAGTTGGAAAAAAATCCCACAAAACCATTTCATGTGAACCTTCATTGTTCCGCTCTCGGACTACAGAAGTGACATCATAGTCACGTGACAAGTTACGTCATGTGGGATTGTCATAGGAGCCCACATGAGAGGCCATGCTTTGACATCATTATCATAGTGTTACGTGGTATGAGTGCGCATACTGGAGGCCGCCATCTTGGTTTCTGTGGTAGCACGTGGTTGCTATGTGACCCAAAACCCTCTAATAGGACGGGGTGTTCGGGGTTATGTTCGATTGAATGGTGGTAAATCTAATTAACACAAACAACAAAAGACATACACTAAATCACCAGAATCCTCTTCATAACAGTAGCACGTGCTAATATAGTGGGGGGTTTGTGTGGAGCGTGTATTCTATTGAACTGGGGTACTTTTACTGGTTCGAATTTTCCCAACATCTTTAGTAAGTTCCTAGAATTACATAGACTCAACAGTTACCTAAAAACGGCTTTTATTTGGCTCGGACTCTTCCTGAATCCTCTTTATAACAGTAGCACGTAGTGCAGTAGGGCTACAAAATGTGCGTTTGACTGAACTAGAGTGAAACTAATTATCACAAACAACCCGATAACTACCCCAAATCACCTAAAATGAGAAAAACAATTACCGAAAAGTATTTGGCGAAGCACCCATCCTGGTTTTATAATAGTAGCACGTAGAGTTATTTGAATCAAACGTTGGTCAGAAGCCCAGTGTCTTAGTTCGGGCGATTCACACCTTTTGTACCCTCAACAGAGAGTCTTGTCGTTTGCGCGGCACCTCACTCGTTGCACCCCACTTGTAGCACTCCTCTTCGATTTCGGCACCCATTCATGCAGACAATAGCTTTCTAATAGTAGTGGAAACCACATATGATAGTGGCATGAGCTGGAACTCGTAGGGCAGTTGTGTAATGATAGGTACTAAGAGCCATAGTGGTACGAGGAGTTAGTAATGTTGGTACACTCTAGCACAGGGCAGAACAGTAGTAGCCAATAGTAAAGGTACAAACATGCAAGGATTTTAATTAACCCTTTACCTAACATGAAAAGCAGACGACACTTGCAAAACAAATTCTTGAATAACTATTTTTTTTCATTATTTGTCTCAAAAACATAGGTTATGACCCCTCTTTGGAACGAGCTTGATGAGCTCGTTCCAAAGAGAGGTCATAACCTATGTTTTTGAGACAAAAAATGAAAAAATAATGAAAATTAATTGGCGATTTTTGAGAATAGCGCTGGCCGGTTTTGGCCGTTACGTTGGGTAAAGGGTTAAACATATTTTATTTGCCAATATAGAAGACAAACTGGGATTGGAGAACATGAGCAAGGATGGTAGAACACTATAGTAATGGTGAATTTATTTATTTATTGGAGTTTAACGACACTTTCGAGAGCCAGGGCAACTTGTATCGGACAGTTTTACGGGTGCAGGAGGCCGGAGTACCCGGAGAGAACCCGGAGAGAACCACCGAGCAACGGCGAGCATCTGTCAGACCCCACAACATACTAACTCCACACAAGCAGGGTTAGCACTGGTTGAAGACAAGTGCACCATTTATGTGCATTACGCCTGAGTTCACGTGGACAATTGGAATGAAGTTCCTTGCCCAAGGACACAACGCGGTTTGCCACAGGTGAGTTTCGAAACGAGGACATCTCGACTTGCAGCCTGCATCTCTGCCTATTGAGCCACCACGCTCCCAGTAATGGTGAATACAACGGAGCCTGATCATAGGACATATAGGTGAAGTCGTGATAGGAGCCAATGGTAAGACAACTAGGAGCTGTATAGGAGCTTGGAATCTCTCTTACGGAACGTCGCCCCATTTTTCCGACATAAGTCGAAGAGTTGCATGTGGAGCCACTCGTTCGAACAGTTGTTCGATAGCTCATTTGCTCGATAAGCTTCGGGTTGTTCGATCGATGTTTGTTCCAGCCAGTACTCGATAGCTCATTTGCTCGACGAGATTCGATTCAACGGAGCAATGCCTGTTCAACCTATTCGTAATGGCGTGGCAGTGGGTGGGTTTTATATGAATGTATTGATCTGCCTGGTTAGTTAGGTGCAGTAAAGCGACCCGATTGAATGATCCGGATAAGCAAAACATGACTCATGCTGTTTGGAAGAAGAACGCGAGTACCCAAAATAGGGTTGGAACTAGTTAGAACAGACCAGAAAAGCTAAAAATATTAACAATAAGATAAGACTGTTCCAACTTACAGGCCCTTCTGCTCTACTGTGTACTCCGTAACAAATGAAGAGGGTCAGGTGGACATGCTTGCTGACACCACGTATAACAATGGTAATGAGGTCACAGCATGACCGCTCAAAGAGGCGATCATGACAACCCCACATGACGTAACTGGCCACGTGACCATGACGTCACTTCCGCCAATATTCAGGTTTCAGATCATGTGGGCAGGAACGTAACTAAGAGCGGGGGCGTTCCTACACTAATTTTTCCAGCCGGGACATTTTCTTAAGCTTTGGAGTCTTTTTAGATATCGAATCGCTTTTGCTAATAATAATGTACTTTCTTACGAGACTAGATTCAATACAAATGGAGGCTTGTGGTACTCGATTCGGGTTGTTGGGGGCCATGCTCAATCAATTTGGTCACGATTGCCGCATGTATTCATTTAATCACAAAATATTTTCCAGAAATTCTAACTACATCATCGAAGCATGCTTTCGACAATATTTTATCCGTCGAGACTTGAGCTATCACAGTCTCGACAAATCAAGTTAACATCCCAAATTGGTTATCTTTGCGAGTCAAATTGCAGTAGAACGCACTGATTTTGTGACTAGTTTGAATAATATAAATATATAAACATTTGTCGTTCGGCGGAACGCATGGCGACATGGTCGCGTGGTTTGTCTTTTTTTATTAGCGCTTTCGCTGCTTCAATCTTCCCTTGTGAAAATTGTTGATTTGCTAAAGTAAAAACCGAATCACCCCTGACTTACATCGTCATGAAAAACGACTTTCGATAAAATTATCTCCCTTCAAATTATTAGACGAGAGACTCCAATAAAGAAGCAAGTAACTGTTGAGATCAGTAGAAAGTTTAGCTAAGTTTCCGTTTGTTACTTTTAATAAACGAAAACAACAGACAGCTCTTGGAGCTGTCTGTTGTTTTCGTTTATTAAAAGTTACAAAAGGAAACTTGACTTCTTATGACAAGCTACGTAAAAGCTAGCACTTCACAAATAATCCGTCATCAAGAATATCTATCAGTATCACAAACACCAACACTAAGTAAGGGTCCACTTTGGTTCTTTGTTTAGTGAATGTGTTTTTACAGTAGTCTGCAAGTTTTTATGCTTCCCAAGAAAACATTACATGAATTCACCCGTACAACTTTCTGTTGATATAATGGACATAAGGGGGGCGCGGTGGCTCAGTTGGTAGAGATGCAGGCTGCAAGCCGAGAGGTCCTCGGTTCGAATCCCACCTGCGGCAACCGCGTTGTGTCCTTGGGCAAGACACTTCACCCCGATTGCCTACATGGGGGCACGATGACGCTGTGTACTGAGGCGTACTGCACGTCGATGGTGCGCATGTCTTCAACCAATCTAACCCTGCCTGTGCTGCGGTGCAGAGTTCAGAGTTACGATGTTGGAGAGCTGACAGCTGCTCGTCGTTGCTCGGTGGTTCTCTCCGGGTACTCCGGCTTCCTCCACCCGTAAAACTGTCTCGGTCACGATTAGCCATTGTGCATAAGTATGTGACCTTAAACACCAATAAATAAATAAATAAATAAATGGACATAAAAGTTACAGAATATCAAAACATTGTGAAAAGGTCGTTTTCTTATGAATGGTTTCAATAAAGAATAATAGTCAAATGTTCAAACTGATTGGGAAAGAAATTGTAAAAAAGTCATTTTCTGTATTTTTATACTAATCTACAGGAAAATGCCTACAGTTTGTGAAATGCTGCGCACATAGATGCTACAAATTCGCTTACATTTCGAAATTTCAATTTCCATATGAAATGAAATTAAGGGAAGCTAACTTTTGCGTCTAAAGTGTCGTTAACCCTTTACCTAACATGAAAAACAGACGACACTTGCAAAAAAAATTCTTGAATAACTAATTTTTTTCATTTTTTGTCTCAAAAACATAGGTTATGACCCCTCGTTGGAACGAGCTCGACGAGCTCGTTCCAACGAGGGGTCATAACCTATGTTTTTGAGACAAAAAATGAAAAAAATAATGAAAATAAATTGGCGATTTTTGAGAATAGCGCTGGCCGGTTTTGACCGGTACGTTGGGTAAAGGGTTAAACTCCAATAAAGACAAACAAAACTGACCTTGAAATGGCACACAGTGGCTTTCAAGACGCAAGAGGGTTGTCAACTTGTCAGTTATCAAGGTAAATGTCAGCTTAACACTTTATTAATTTATTTTAATTAGTATGTAGTACTATGTACTCTGTAGTAACAAAGTTAACAAACCCAAAACTTCAAACATAGGATATTACTAATATCCTATAATCTTATTCTTATACCTAATTCAGACAAAACTAAATGAATTAATGAACATAAATACCCAATTATACATTGTAACAGAAGCCTTTGGACTCCAGTCTCCAAACGCTTCTGTTACAATGGATAATTTTGAACAGTTTGCAATTTACGCATGAAACAGCTGAATTAGCTGAGTAATTTCAATTGGAAACCTATTTGTGCATGATCGTATACATTCATAGTACGATGTGTACCAGACTGCTCATACTGAGACGTGAGTCGCGACAAAATGCAGAATTTAAATAGAAAATTAGAAGTCGACGTTGTGTCAGACTTCGCACTCAAAAATTTAAATTAAAAATACTTCCAAATTTCACGAGCGCTTTCGCGGTCAGTTTATTGTCAGACGGAATCCACATTTGCGATTATGGACTAAGTACTTCGACAGCTCGAGGCGAGTGCCGAGGAGCTCTCCTTAAAAAATGTTTAGGCGAGAACGAGGCGCGCGCGAGCAAACGCTCGCCTCGTATGGGGAGGCCTGGCCCATACAGACAATTGACCAATCTAAAAGTTAACCCTGGGTAGTTTTCTTGCTAAAATTTGGCTCTTTTTCGGCTTTCTAGTCATTTTAAATTCTTTTTCTCAACCGTTGAAGAGATAAACTCGTCCTAAAATGAGGTTGAATAATTTACAGGGGCACCAACCCATTTGAAAATCTCCTGACTTCCCGATCTATCAGTTCGCCACTGCTCTCAACATCACCGAGGAAGCAGGTGTGTATACTTCTAGCTAATCTACTGTTTCCAAGGCTGGAGGGATTGGGTTATCGTCTGGTCAAATGTCTCTTCTTCAGTTTTGTTCAGGGTGACCTGTTGGGCACAACATATAAATTTTTATTCTTTCGAAGGCACGTTTAGGGAAATCACAATCACAAATTTCCCTCCTGTTACCGCTCCTACTGTTACCTTGCTGCTAGTAACATTAATGAACATTTTGAAAGAGTTGGGCGAAACACACCCAAAACCTCCAGAAATCATTTTATTCGACAATTTGATTGGCTAAATAAAATACAACTGGGTCACATTTGCATAATTTCAGTAGGGAGAATTTATGTTATCTGTCCTATTTAGGGTGGGTTATATTGTATTAATCTTTTACCTAACGTAACGAATACAAGAAAAACGCCATTCATTTTTTTTTATATTTTCACTTTTTGCTTCCAAGACATAGGTTATGACCCCTCATTGGCACTAGCGTGTCGCGCTCTTCCAATGAGGGGTCATAACCTATGTTTTGGAAGCAGAAAATGATAATTTTTAGTTATACGAGGATGTTTTTTCCAAGTGCCGTCTGCGACTCAAGTTAGGTGATGGGTTAAAAAGTCATACTAAGTGGCTAATTTGTGCGTGTGTATGTCATATGATAAATAGAATATGAAATGAGTGTTTTTATCATATAATATTTATGAAACTCGTCCGAATTTTCCGTTTGGAAACGGAAAATTCTTAGACTCGTTTCATAAATATTATATGAGAAAAACACTCATTCCATATCCTCTATTTAGCACATAAACACCATCAAATATCTCATCACGGAAAATGTCGTCCACAACACGTCTAATACTGGAATTACGTCAGATGTCAACGTCGAAGTAGTAACGTTTTAAGTTGGTTTCGGAAGTAGAATTGAATTAAAGTTGAAAAAATAAAATAAAATAAAATTTGTTTGGCAATTGTTGTGAATCTGACCAGTTTAGTCGTTACGTTAGGCAAAAGGTTAAATTACACATTATGTGACGAAAAGCACATTACATGTGATAAAAAAGAATCTCAAACTCGTCACGTTTTGATATGAAATTTCTGAACCTCCTTCACTGAAATCTATCTGTCAATCAGAAATTCGGTAAACCTCGGACAACTCTTTACCTAACGAATCGTCCGCATCCGCCCGCGTTATATGCAAATTGAGCAGTTGAAAAAAATAATTTTTTCAAATTATTTCAACAAAACCATATCATGTGACCCCTCATTGGAACGAGCTCATTCAGCTCGTTCCACTGAGGGGTCACATGATATGGTTGTGTTGAACTTTTTAAAAAAATTTGAAAAATTATATTTAAAATAGTAAATTTTGATATCGTCTGTGGTGGGTAAAGGGATAAGGTCGATTTTAGTGATCCTCAAAATCAATATCGGTTTGATGACTTCTAATGACATCTCGATCTAATTACTTGCCTGTTAGTCAAATGACTTCTGGACTATTGCTCTGCACCCCATTCTTATGCCTGTTTTGAGAAAAGTGGTCCCATTGCCCGTGTGGGGGCACGATGACGCCGTGTACTAAGGCGTACTGCACGTCGATGGTACGCATGTCTTCAACCAATCTAACCCTGCCTGTGCTGCAGTGCGGAGTTACGATGTTGGGGAGCTGGCAGCTGCTCGTCGTTGCTCGGTGGTTCTCTCCGGGTACTCCGGCTTCCTCCACCCGTAAAACTGTCACGGTCATGATTAGCCATTGTGCATAAATATGTGACCTTAAACCTCAATAAATAAATACATAAATAAATAAATGAGAAAAGTGGTAACAAGGGGGGACCGTTTTGGTAACATTAGTGACGATGTATTTATTTCCGAGAGGCCAAATTCGTTGTTATCTGTCTAACAAACTTAGATTCCAAAATTACAAGAAGCACCACCATTAGATGGTATACATTGCAGCATACATGACTTTAAGTCCTTTAGAAGGTTCAACGATCACGTAAATCGTATTTAATTATATTGCGGGTAACAGGGATGGTTTATCATTTAACTTTTGGGTAAAATGTTGAACTCTTTCAGTGTTCAGTCCATCGAAAGATGTATCTAAATAAACTGTTTGTCTTTTCTCCCTTTCCCCATTTCTCATTCCAGACCACAGATAGCCCCCATTCCCCACTGTACCGAGTTCGGCTTGGACCAACGTTGGTTCATGGTGCTTTTGTTTGTGAAAGTTAGACTTTGGTTAATTGTGAAACGTGTCTGCTCTGAATAACTTTGAAGTGTGTTAATGTTTTTTATGTAAACTGAAAGGGTTAACATGGAAGGCGATGCTACCAGAAAATGTTATCAATTATTCAAAAACCTCAGTTGAGAGTGTTCCAACGAAAGAATAACACTGCGCTATGTCATTTCTAGCACATCAACTCTGTATTTAAAAAAGCATTTAATGTCGATTGACACGCATAGTCTACATGTCATCGAACGATAGATCATTTTGTTCCAGAACAACATAATTGTTAGGATAGCTCGTGCGTCTTTCTATGCCTTTTGAATTCATTATAATTCGAAATGTTATTGAGACGAGGTATACAGTATCGCACACTTTAACCGCCACATTTGGCTGTTATTTAACTCCCAGCACAATGATGGAGAAGAATCAAAATTTCAGGGAGCTCGGTACCTCAGTGGTTACGGCATTGAACCTCAATACGAAAGGTTCACGGTTCGATCCCGCCAGGGGTAACTCCGTTGTGTCCATCGGCAAGGCACTTAGTCCCGATTGTCCATGTGGGGGCACGGCGGCGCTGTGTACTAAGGGGTATTGCACGTCGATGGCACACTTGTCTTCAACCAATGCTAACCCCGCTTGTGTGGAGTTAGTACTTTGGGGGGGGGCGGGGGGGGGGGGGGGTCTTACAGTTGCTCGCCCTTTCGCGGTGATTCTCTCTGGGTCCTCCGGCTTTCACCATCCATAAAACAGTCCGACACGAAGTAACCCTGGCTGTCGAAAGTGTCGTTAAACCCGAATAAAAAAAAAAATATCAAAATTTCAAGTCAAGCTGCAAATTTTCATCGTAATGCACATAGGATGTTACCCAATTCAGGCTTGTTTGGCAAAGCTCAGTGAGCTCTGTGAAACAAGACAGAAATAGTTAAGTCCCAAGTGGACTTATGGAACAAAATTGCTGAATGGAATTTCGATGTTTTTGCATCAGTGGTCAGAAGGCAATTTTTACAACCTCTTCATTTGTGTTTCTATTGATATACACAAGGGAGATAACTCTGCTAACAGATTATGGGAAATCAAGCAATATGATTGGTTAGCATGGGCGGATCGTGGAATTAAAATACGGGGGAGGAGACTGACGTGATCCGTCAGAGTCCTAGCATCAGTCGCCGAAGGCGACTGCCGCACGTGCCGAAGGGACGTGCGTTTGTGTGGGTTTTTTTTTAGATTTTCAGCTGCTCTGAAGTGGCTTCTAAATGCATTCTGGCCTCCAACTGAATATGATGAAAGGAAATTCAAAACACGCATTTTTCGTTGTAAAAGTTAAAATTATCAAACCATACATCACATACACTGTCACATACTGCTTCTGGTCATAGAGCTGGTCTGCCGTGGACAAAATATGACAGTCACCTGTCACATCTGACCGACGCACCGACCCACGGAACGACCGACGCATCGATGGACAGATGCAATCCAGTATACCCCACTTTTTCAGAAAGTGGGGGGTATCATAAGTTTAAAGATTGTTGTAGGCACGGCGGTGTGCCACAATGAGAACTCGACCGTTCAACTCAACTGGCCATTCGCAGATTCGGGCGAATGGCCAGTTGAGTTGACCCGGCGAATGCCAGAAGCCCTCAATAAAATTAGAACTGGGAAACATACGCGACTGGAAATATTGGCTCTCTATTAACATTAACTTCAAATTTGGGGTATGCGACGTAAAATTAATGGTACCAGGAACATACCATTTCTTCGGCCTTGTGGCGACAAAATATTATTTTATTCTTCGCTTCATTGCGTCCCGCTTCAGACTATCGATTTTGCAGACAGTGGATACTTGCAGACATGACTGTCGTCAGTTCTATAAATAACCGATATTCTGCAAATTCTAAAAGAGGATCATGTCCCTTACTTGGCAACGTGATGTCATTAGTTAAGGAGGGGCGTTATAGGACAAGATTATGTGGAATAAGAGCATGTCTGTTTTGGGTGGGCTCGGAAGGGGGGACTAGTCCCCCTAGTACCCCCCCCCTCCTCTGGATCCGCCCTTGGTTAGTTAGCGCCAGTAAAGTGAACTGCTTGGTGAGCTAGATAAATGAAACAACAAGAGTACTCGGAATAGGGTCAGAACTAACAAGAACACACCAGAAAAGCTAAATATAGTGATAATAAGCAAAGCTGCTCCAGCTTATGGGCTCTTCTACTCTATTGGAGTATACTCCAGGATAAAGGAACGTACTCAGAGGGTCACTCGGTACTATAGAACTACTATTATAAGCCAAAGTATGGAGGTACTAAAAAGGATTCTGAAATAGTACAACTTGTCGGGTTGTTTGTGGTAATTCTACGAATTAAACGAGGATTCTGGGGAAAATCTAAGCCAGAAAATTACTCCTATTCAATTGAGCTCACCCCTGTGCCCCTCGGTACTAGAGCACTACGTCCTAAGCCGATAAAATGGGGAATCTGTAGTAAATAAAGTCAATTTTGGTGATTTGGAGGGATTGTCGTGTTGTGTGTGGTAATTCGTGATACTCCGATTCAATCGAACACACCCTCCGAACATACCCCTGTCCTGTAAGACGGTTTTAGGTCACATAGCAGCCACGTGCTACCATAGAAACCAAGATGGTGGCCTCCAGTATACAAAATGGACGACAGAAACACGTATCACCCTAACAACACGCGCTGCGCATGCGCACTAACATCACGTATCACTATGGGGATGACGTCACAAGATGGCCGCTCACGCGGGCTACCATGACAACCAAACATGGTGCCACCAGGTCACGTGACATGACGTCACTTCCGGGGTCCGGGCCGGAGTCGGGCCAATGAGGGACGGTCCATACATACACTACTACTAACATTCGTTTTTCGCAAACTCCAAGTAGTCTTTATTTATTTATTTATTTATTTATTTATTTATTTATTTATTTATTTATTTATTTATTGGAGTTTAACGACACTTTCGACACCACAGCCAAGCTCACCTCGTGTCGGACAGTTTCACAGGTGCAGGAAACCGGAGTACTCGGAGAGACCCCCCCCCCCCCACCCCCCAGCCCCACCCCCCACCCCCAACCCCCCTTCGAGCAATAGCGAGCAGCAGTCACACTCCCCAACTTATCAACTCCACACAAACAGTGTTATCATTTGTTGAATACAAGTGTACCATCGACGTGCAGTACGCCTTAGCACACAGCGACACCGCCATCGGGATTAGGTGCCTTGCCCCCAAAAAACAACACAGTTACCCCTGGCGGGGATAAAGCCACACACCTTTCAGTTTGAAGTCCAATGCCGTAACCACTGAGCCACCGCGCTCTCAAATTAGTCGACTGACCACTGCATAAAGCTGATCAATCTACAAGATTCTTGAAGATTATGCATCGTGTGGTACTGGTTCTTGCGTTAACACTTTTACCAAACAAATAATTTTCAAAAATACTGCTGGAAACAATGGTAAATTAGTCCGGTCGCCAAGGCACTGAACCTCAAAGTGGCTTCCAGAGTGTTTCTTTCTCGAATGGAATGTGTAAGACTAACATCGTCTGACTACGAACAGGTTTATTGGGCGTCTGGCAGCCTTGCGCAATTTGAAATATCTCCACGTTCATTGCAACAATCTACCACCACCCCAGTATGGCCTAGCAAGAGCAGAAAAATGTGCACGCCATATCTGAAGAATTACATTTGCACCTGTTTGTACTACATGGCGTCTGGTTTGGGCAAGACCATTTTATTAACTTCAATACTTCATCTGGGACCAGAGCAACGACTGGAGCGACCTAGTCTCCAGTTCCTTCTCTTCTTCTATTTGATAGGATCTAAATTTGGAGGCTCTGGTTTAACGACGTTGTTCCACACACATGTCTGAAGGTGTGCACTATTAATGTTTACTCTGAAGGCTGCTGCGGACAAAACTTAGGCAGTGGCGAAAATATTCGTAAGAGAGAAGTCCTTTAAGATCGAGGTTGCGAGCGTTTGATAGTAGTCCGATTACTCTCGAGTATGTGAGGTTAGTATCATAAACTTTAACATTAGCAACCCTGACAAATTTTCTTGACACAGCCATGGTTGGACCGGCATTGGAATAAGATCGTAGAATCCTCAGGAAGGTTCTACTTGAACTTGATCATCAGTGCCAAACCTAACTCTGGGATCTTGTCCATGGTGATAGACCCAGGACTTACCTGGTTACGATATTGACAATGGTTTCAGGATGCTGTGACGGGCCTACATAATCTATACACATCTCAAGTGTGGAGCGCAGACCTTCGCGGTCGACAACATCGGGCACAATTTGCTCTTTGTCGTCCTCTTTGTGAAAAAATTGGGATGTTTCTGTGTTCTTGTCCTCACGTACCTCATATATGCTATGAGCTGAGGACCCACACTCCCACAGGCATTCAAACTTAGAGCCCATACCTTAAATGTTTCTGATTTGAGAGTAATGCCTATAATACACGGCTTACCGTGGCCATCTCTCATAAATGTTGTCGCGATGAACATGGCACTCCATAACACGTTCCAAAGACCCAGAATGTTCCTTATGACCTGTCGATCTCTCATGAAATGTGCCAAAACATTAGGCTCATGATTCTCCATTTGGCGTAATTCGTATGGTCGGATTCGAATAAGTATGGCAACATACTTCGCACAACATGAAGGTAAAGGGGCCAGTCACCTTCCCGTTCAGCACGAACATACAACATCATGGACACCGGCTTCAGAAAGGCATCCACCCACATTTTCGTTGTCCGGCTTTCATCTCTCAAATCTTCCAATAAAGAAGACAGATTTTCCGGGCATTCAAAGTTGTTTTTCTCGAATAATTAATCAGCCAATAAATGTATAGCTCTCATGTTCATTGGAAATTCACTGGAATTTTTTTTCCAACTAGCAATTTTGCCTCCTCGTGAGGACATGTTTCAAGTTTCGAACAAGAATTCAACAGCGTATACATGTGGGTAAGTAGTATGTCAGGGGCTTTTCACCTCTAGGTTGGGGGACCTCGGTGGCGGACCTCGGAAGTGACGTCATGTCACGTGACGTAGTGGCGCCATGTTGAATTTTTAAACTTAATGAAAATATAACGAAAGGTGATCTGAATTTTTGAACTATAATCCCAATGAAGGTATTATCACCCAGTGAACTGAATTCTTCTAATAGGGGAGGGAAATACCCTCGAGTGGACGACGTTAAAACACGGAATCCAAATTTTACGGACTCGGCTAGGAATCTCAATAACGGAATGCCTTATATGTATACAGGGGAAATCTGATTCAACATTGATCAATGTTATAGTCGAGACTGAGACAGGTATAGCTAGGAAGTAATGGATGAGATATGGGGCAGAATAACAGAAGCCAATAGTACTGGTACAAGGCCGCAATGGAACAAGACTGTTGTAGAAGCTAATGATAGGACAGATAGGCCATAGACCTGCAATGGCCTTGGAGCTTTGGCGACAAGATGGAAGCGGTTGGTAAAACTACATTAGACCCATTGAGGGCTTTTACATAGCCTAATGCGACAAAAAAGGGATTCTCCAAAAGGTATCCTCGATAGGTATCCTCAATAGGTATCCTCAAATAATACAATACCAGGCCATAGGTATCCTCAAATACCCGTATGTGCCTATGTGATAGGGCATATTGTGTCACATTGTGCCTTTTCACATAAGCACATATGACAAAAAGGGATTCTCCAGTAGGTATCCTCGATAGGTATCCTCAAATAATACAATACCAGGCCAAAGGTATCCTCAAATACCCGTATGTGCCTATGTGATAGGGTATATTGTGTCACATTGTGCTTTTTCACATAAGCACATATCGGCACAAAAAGCATGTGCCTATGTGATAGGGCATATTGTGTCACATTGTGCCTTTTCACATAAGCACATATGACAAAAAGGGATACTCCAGTAGGTATCCTCGATAGGTATCCTCAAATAATACAATACCAGGCCAAAGGTATCCTCAAATACCCGTATGTGCCTGTGTGATAGGGCACATTGTGTCACATTGTGGCTTTTCACATAAGCACATATCGGCACATAAAGCATGTGCCTTTGTGCTAGGGCACATTGTGTCACATTGTGCTTTTTCACATAAGCACATATGACAAAAAAGGGATTCCATAGCCACAGGTGTTTTCAAAAAAGGGTGCTAAAATTGGGGTGCCTGGGGATATTGCCATTGGATATAGGCTTTTATTATACAGAAGGGAGATAACTCTGCATACAGGTTATGGGAAATCAAGTAATCTGATTGGTTAGTTATAATCTAGATAAATGAAACAACAAGAGTACTTGGAATATTTTTCTAGGGAGTGTCAGGTAGACAGCCAATCTGGCTATGTCACTTCCCACGGTATGCTGAATACATTATCTGTAAAACATTTATCTGTAAAACGTTTTTATATGTATACCGTAAATAAAGAATCTGAATCTGAATCTGATAGGGTCAGAACTAACAAGAATAGACCAGAATAGCTAATTATAGTAATAATAAGGTAAACTGTTCCAACAAATAGGCTCTTCTACGCTACTGGAGTATACTCCAGAACAAAGGAACATGCCTAGGTAGACGTAAACTATTACATATATAGATAGAAGCAGAGAATTCTGAAAGAATTCCAAATAGTAAAATGTTGGGTGGATTTTGGTGATTTTGAGAGATTGTCGGGTTGTTTGTGGTAATTAGATTTACTCCGATTCGATCGAACATACCCTCTGAACATACCCCGTCTTATTTCAGAAAAATTGGGTAACATAGCAACCACGTGCTACCATAGAAACCAAGATTGCGGCCTCCAGTATACAAAATGGACGACGGAAACACGTATCACCCTAACAACACGCGCTGGGCATGCGCACTAACACCACGTATCACTATGGGGATGACGTCACAACATGGCCGCTCACGCGGGTTACCATGACAATACAACATGGCGCCACTACGTCACGTGACATGACGTCACTTCCGAGGTCCCCCACCGAGGTCCCCCAACCTAGAGGTGAAAAGCCCCTGACATACTACTTGGGTACTTCGGTTTATTATTAATTTTTGTATTTATTGGTGTTTAAGCTCACATATTTCTGCACAATGGTTAATCAGGACCACTTATTATTATTAAACCTGCTTTACCGCTTAACCATTTACCCGTCGCGGACGATATCAAAATTCATTATTCTAAATATTATTTTTTAAAACTGAAAAAAAAAAATCAACAAAACTATATCTTGTCACCCACTCGTTGGAACGAGCTATTTGGTTAGGATCACGTGATAAATAACGAAAGATATAACGTTATTAAACGCCGAGAACAGAGTATAACATATCCCACAGAGAACGACATAATGTCGCGGCGGCACTCACACTAAAATAATGTTAAGGATAGTCTAGCACTACAGTGTCAGGGGCTTTCGTTTGTAGTCCAAGAACTACCCAGATTGCCAACAGATGCACCCGACTATCCTAAGACTGGAAGACCAGTCGACACAACCGCAAAACATACAAGTTATAAACGTTATGACAAGGCGCTGCCACAATACTCACGAGGGAGCTACAATAGAGGACGCCGAAATACTACAGAAACAACCAGGGGCGGCGAAGCCGTGGGGGGGGGGGGGGCGGCTGGATGCACGCCCCCACCACCCCACACACATACTTTTTTTCACCATTTATAGGTACCCGAACGACATTTTCCGACACAACGTACACAACCCCTATGGCCACTTCACATTTCCTTCTCATTCGATTCATATGTGCCGTATTTCTTTTCTCATTCATTTTTTCCCGGTGATTTTGCAAACTATAATCTTGTATTCAAAGGCAAAGAACTAGCTTAATTTAATTCAGTCCAAAGTAATTGAATTGGGTGGACGCCATATAGGTTGTAGTGTGTACCAAAAGGTGAGATATATAAAGACGAATGATACTCTTAATCAAAAAAATAAATAAAATTAAATCCACAACCACTACCCTAATCTGTGGTAACACCCGAAGACAGCCACTGCCACACGAAGACAGCTAATGCCACACGATTCAATATTGACCGGTCAATATCCAATATCGCAAAATAATGACAATAAGGTTGAGGTTAAGTTGAGGTCGCTGAGGTTAGTGTGTTAAATAGGGTGGGACAAGGGTGAGGGTAGCGTATATAAATTTATAGGTGAGGGTAGCCTATATAAATTTATATAGTTTGAATAAATAAACTGCCCCACCACCATTGCCCCTCCCCTCCCCACCCCCACCCCCAAAGAAAAAATAGTTTCCATCCTACACCGTAGCGGTACCCAGAAAGGTGTGACACCCCACTTTTGGTGTGCCTCCCCCTCCCCCCCCCCCCCCACACACACAGAGTTCTGACGTTTCTGCCGCCTATGGAAATAAGGATGCGAGCTATTGGCTCCAAGTACTAAGAACAGGCAACGAAGCAAGAAAAATTAACCAGAAATACACAGATGGACACACGCGTTTCAAAGGGTTAATCGCTATGGCATGAGTGCCAGCGCGGAAGGATAAAACGAGAGGCCGCAGACCTCGATTTTTGTCCTTCTGCGATGGCACAAGTGCCATATTGATTAACTCATTCGCACACGTGTATCGTTCTGTGATTATTACACGCCTTCACGTCAATAAAAAACAGTTATTTGGAGGACATTCAGCAATTCATTTGACAACCATCAACAAAAAGAACACATTTTATCGCCAACAAAATTTTCGAGGGGAACCCGTGTTACTATTTCGTCCTCGAGTTCCAATGTGTTCTATGTGCCTACTGGCACATAGAACACATTGGAACTCAGATGACGATTTTCAGCTAGAGATTCAAATTGTAATTGCGTTGCACGATTTGTTGAAAATTCCAGAGAAATTTCGCTTCTATTTAAAAATAGTCCGTCAATGATTTCCGTTCCGCACATACGTGCGTAACAGATTTTCATTTTCCGCATGGTTTAGTGTTGCTATAGATGCGGAATACATAGAACAGGCGAGTAATAAAACGGGAATCCATTCAATAGAGAGATCAAGTTCGTCTAAGCTGCTAACTCCTCTTCTGCAGAGTTAATAATCTGGAGAGTCTGACAGCTGCTCGGTGATTCTCTCCGAGTACTCCGGCCTCGTCCCCCATAAAACAGTCCGACATGATGTGGCCCTGGCTGGTTGAGTGTTAGAAGACACGGTCAGGGCTTTCAAAAAAATGAGGTTATCAGTGTAAAAGCCCTCATTTTTCTTTGCTTGTGTTCCATATTTTGTCCAGTACAAATGATATTTTGTTTATATGAATTTGTTCAATCACAAATTACTGGATAGTGCATGTAGGCACTCTCCAATAATTTGTAATAAATCATATTTTGATGAACACATTCAGACCAATAAAAATAATCTAGCCCTCAACCAGTTGAACAAACAAACATTTCGCGATGCGAGCGATACAGAGTAATAAATATCGACTTCTCTAATCTATAATTTAGACACCGTGTATAGTCCGTGATCTGAGCCTGGTTGAAAATTAAACACAAATGTTCCCATGAGTGGAACAAGGCGCCATCTGCAATGTTTTAAAGGAGAAAAGATTTATTTATTTATTTATTTATTTATTTATTTATTTATTTATTTATTTATTTATTTATTTATTTATTTATTTATTTAAGGTCACATATATCTGCACAGTGGGTAATTGTGACCTCAAAATGGAGGCAAAGTCTAATACCGTCAATCGTTTATACCGATTTTGCCCATTTTAGAGGACTTCCGCTTCCTTTGCTGATGACTGGGTCCTATTTTACCTAGGCGGCAGGGGCGGGCGGGAGTCCTTTAAAATGAGCAGCATATGTATAAACAATTGGCTAAACTTCACCCCATACCTATGTTGCAAAGGCTAGATATAGTCGAAAAATGTTGAAAATGACACTAAACACACATAAATAAATAAATAAATAAATAAATAAATAAATAAATAAATAAATAAATAAATAAATAAATAAATAAATAACTGAACTGAACAAAGTTTACAGCCTTAATGAAAATATAACGAAGGTGATCTGAATTAAAGTTTTAAACTACAACCCATTGAACTGAATTCTTCCAATAGGGAAAGGGAATACCCTCGACTGTTTATGTCAAATCACGGAATCCAAATTTTACGGACTCGGCTAGGAATCTCAATTACGGAATCCCTTTTTAAGAATCCCTTTTTGGAAAATGCCTGTGGCTATGGAATCCCTTTTTCTGAAATGAGTCTAAGAGTCGTTCGAGGAGTCACTCGAACGAGCAATTGCTCGTTAGCTCATTTGCTCAATGAACTTCGAGTCGTTCGAGCAGAATGTCGAGTCACTCGATCGAACAATTACTCGATAGCTCATTTGCTCGATGAGCTTCGAGTCGTTCGAGCAATGACTTGTCAGTAATTGCTCGATGGTTTATAAGGGGAATATGGGATAGGTATGCCTTGAGATATAGGTAATAGTATCCTTAGATAAGTATCCTATAAAAAGGTATCCTCGATAGGTATCCTCACATAATACAATACCGGGTCATAGGTATCCTCAAATACTGAAATGAGTCGAAGAGTCGTTCGAGGAGTCACTCGAACGAGCAATTACTCGATAGCTCATTTGCTCCACGGACTTCGAATCGTTTTTTTTAAACAATATTTTATTCTCTTGAAATGGTTCGGTAAACAGGCTATAAGCCTATATAAATACCTTACCGTTACATAAAAATACTTCTTTGATTTACAAACGATGGTGCATGAACAAGTGTGAAAATTGAGTAGAGTCAATCGCTGGCATCAGCAAGGTTTGGTATTGAATCTGAACGTCTTGAACATTACTTCAAACGTTTTACGTATGATAACTGATTCACTATCTCAACAGGTGTATAGGTTATTTCGATGTTGTCTAAACGACGAAACAAGACAAATACAATATAATACAGCAAAACAAACAGACCAGAGTTTGGTACTTTCACACCTTGTCCAGTTTATGATGTCCGGAGTTTTACTTCTTCACGATCCCAATCTGAGCTCATGGTCACCTCTGGGTGTGACTTCTACGATGTCACTCCCAAAAGGACCACGAGCTATGTTTGGAAAGCGATAACAATATAGAGGAACATGAATAGTGATAATAATATTTATTATTATAATGACCAAGGTGGGAAATTATACTCAACAGTCTTCGAAGATCTATTGAGAATTGCGCTTTTAGCGAAACCTTCCTGTTTTAAGAATGAAGTTCTGTGTAGCAATGGCAATATTCCTGTTTTCTATATCTGACAGCATAGTACTGCCATATAAAAGCATTTCTGTGTCACATATCGTAGAATCTATGCTTTCAAATAATACTTGCCGCTGTGTGACATATTTAGGACAAGTTAACAGGAAATGCTCGGAGTCTTCATAGTTGAATCCACATGAGCATCTTGGATCGCTATCTATAAATCGTTCAAACATATGACCTTTCAGGTCACTGCACCTTTGTCTAAGTTTGCAGTGTAGAATTTGACCATTCCTCCCACCGACATAGTAATGCTTCGGAACCACTTTGTCGTTCCTTTTTAAATATTGCTTCAGAAGTTCTGTTGATTCACAGGATCTCGCAGTTGGGTCCAAAGTATTCCAAAGCTTTACCGCTGATGGCAGGAATGAGTCTCCAAAAAGCGAAGTGCGACATTGTACTTCACGTAGATTACACGAAGAGCGCAGAGGGTAAGTCGTTATATCAGACACTTGGCGGGGAATCATAGACCTTAGGTACAGGGGCGCATTTCCAGTAATAATTCTGTGCATTGTTGTGATTTTATGCCGTCTTCTGCGTTCTTTTAGAGTTATGAATCCACTTTCTGAGTATATACGATCATGGCTTGTGCCTCTTGGAATTCCACATATTGTACGCAGAGCATCAAGTTGTAGATTTTCTAATACAATTAACTTGTTCTCGGGGCAGTTATCCCAGATGATATCAGCATAGTCAAAAAGTGGAAGTATAAAACTAACATACATTGTTTCCAAAGCTGACCTTGAGAGTCTGTATTTCAAGCTACGAAAACAATTTATCATGGGACTGACTTTAGTGATTATGGAATCGACATGAGCATTCCATGATCCTGAATAGTGAAAATTCAGACCAAGGTGTTTGTGAGTATCAGCATCGCCCACGGGAGTGTCTCTAAAATAGAGAGCTGGCTTTGGGAGGGGATTGCATTTCCTCGTAAAACTAAGCGCCACAGTTTTCTCTGGGTTAAAATTGACCTTCCACGTTTTCGCCCAGAGACCTATACACTCGAGATCTGTATTTAAAAGATTTGCGGCCTGAGTTGCATCTTCTACAATTAAATATATTGAAGCGTATAACCTAATGTTCGACTGGATATTGTCCACTATATCATTTATATAGATATTGAATAAAAGTGGGCCAAGAACTGAACCCTGAGGGACACCAGCAAGTATGTGATTTAGTTTTGAGCTGGTGCCATTTATTACGACTAACTGTGAACGATCAGTTAAGTAGTTTTGGAACCAAGATAACAAACTGCCCCTAATACCAATCGCATCTAGTTTATGTATTAGACCACTATGCCAGACTCTGTCGAAGGCTTTACTTATATCACAGAATACAAACCTAACTTCTTTACCCTCATCAAGAGAAGATTTAATAAAATTGTCAAGGTAGATAAGTTGATTGACTGTACTATCCCCCGGCCTGAAGCCTGACTGCAGGTCAGACAGGCGATTATCGTTTGTAAGAAATGAATAGACATGATTGAAAACTATTTTTTCAAGAACTTTACTTATGCAACATGTCAGTGATACTGGCCGATAGTTTTCTTTATTGTTGGGTGATAATTTTTTATGAATTGGTATGACACTTGCCATTTTCCATTTCTCTGGAAATATTCCTGTCGATAAGGATATGTTAAATAGACGAGAAAGTGGATATGATAACTCACTCGAGAAACGTTTTAAGATCTTATTACTAATTTTGTCGGGACCACAAGCCTTGGACGTGTCTAACTTAGACAATAATAATTCAACCTCTGAAGGATTAGTTTCAACACTGTCGATATAACCATCCAAACGTACAAGGCTTGGCAATTCCCCATCATTAGGTACTGTGCACTGGCTTGCGAAATAATCATTAAATATAGTAGCAATGTCAGCTGGGGCACTTATAACTTCCCCACTTTCAAGCAGTGGAGGAAAAATGTCACTAGTATTTGACTGTTGTTGCGAAAGATGCTTTAAACTCTTCCACCATTGCTTAGAAGATGGGTTTTTTGTGGATACAAATGTCTCTAACTTGAGGTCGTAGTTTCTTTTTGCTTCCCTCACACATGTTATAGTATTATTTCTTATTCTTCTAAACTCCTGCCAGTGTTCTGGGTTATTTGTTCTTTTAGCTTTACCGTGAGCCCTATTTCGATATCGTATTTGCCTTCGTACAGCAGTAGTCATCCACGGCTTGTCATTCGAGCGCACTAGTATTGACTTTGATGAAATAAATTTTTGGGCTGATTCCATGATGAAAGTAGTAATACTTTCGGTAATTGTATCAACACTCTCCGATCTAAAAAACTCATCCCAGTTTGTATCAGAAAATGTCTGCGATATACCATCTGCATCCATATTTTTGAAGTCCCAGACGACCCTACTATACGGGGTGAAATGTGATTTCATACATGTGAAACTGGCCGATATCGCGTGGTGGTCACTGCAAAATGGGGGAATGACTTCTACACTAGATATAAAGTCTGGACATGTGGTCAACATCAGGTCAATGAGACTACTTGAATTTTCAGTAACTCTTGTTGGCTCTTTGATGATCTGTGTGATGGTATGCTTTGTTTCTAACTGACTAATTTTTGGATGTGTTGTTGGTATACAATTAGCATTGAAGTCGCCAACTAGAATGCACTTGATTGCCAAATTGTTTCGTGCTTCAGATATTGATTCGTCGATCAGATCCCAGTAGAAGTTACGAGATGACGGTGGTCGATAGAACACACCCAAAAGAATCTTTTGGTTTGTACTTCTGACCTCAATCCACGTTGCCTCTAATCCAGGGCGCTCGAGTTCACGTTTGCGTTCATATATTAAACCTGATTTAAGATAGACTATGATTCCACCGCCGGTGCCACCTTCCCTATCTCTTCGAACTGGCGGATGTTGATAGCCAGAAAGTCTCAGACTATCCGAGGTCACGTTTTCACTTAACAGGGATTCTGTAATGGCAATAATATCAAAGTCGCTAAGTTCTGCTTGAATTAGGTCGATTTTATTTCGAATGCCTCGGACATTTATATGTACTATCGACATTTTACTGGTGGGATCACCTGGGTTTAGCTCCACATTTCCGCTGATTATCAACAGAAAATAGATGATTATTGCTAATCCAGCATGCCCCAACATCATATATATCATTTTAGAGTAACAGGTATGTGTCCTCACAAGCGATGCAGATTCAATACCCTTAACAACACCGAATGTCCCAATCCTTGCACGGTAAGTACTGATATCAACCGCCATAATAATTGTCAAGGTAAAACAATTTGGATATCAGTGATTGTGAGCAAGGTTGGGCAGTACGGTGATCATTCTTCTCTGCTGTAAGTGATTTTTTAAAATCACGGAGAACAGGTGGTGACTCTACTCGTAATATAACAATTGTGTATGTACTATATACATAATAAAAATAAAAATAATAACAAATGAAATGTGTCATATAGACAGTAGTGTATGGTTACATCTGAGATTCGGATTTGCTTTGCGAACACCAGTCTTTGTCTATTTGTTTACTTTGTGCATCCCACAATGATACAAAGGGACTTCTTAGAGTCACGGTTCCGCAATGACTCACATTTAATTATATTCTTGATTACGTTTATATATTTAACTTATAGAATAATAGGGGTGATGGTATCGAGCAGTAAAACACATGCTCGCAACTGATAATTTTGAAAAGTTGGATAGGAGGCGCCTTAAGTTTGCAACAATATTAACCAGATGTTCTTATATGATGTCTTGCTCTAATGTGATTTGGGAAGAGTTTCAGAGTGCCCCGTGTCCCTATTATTATATCACTTTATATATTTAACTGATATAATAATAGAGGTGATGGTGTCGAGCAGTAAAACACATGGTCGCAACTGAGAATTTGGAAAAGTAGGACAGGAGGCGCCTTAAGTTTGCATCAATATTAACCAGATTTTCTTATTAGAGTCCTTGCTCTAATATGGTTTGGGGAGATTTCCAGAGTCTCCCGTGGAGACATATACATAGTGTTAACCGCGTTAGAGTTCCGTGATCTCAGAAATTTAAAACAGAGGTAAATCACACCCTAATAGGACTCTCCAGACCGACCCTGTCCACCTCTCCACAGATGTTTACAATGATTTGTATTTCAATCTCCCCTAAAGGGGCAAGGAGAACCAATCACCGAACGCTTTCTCCCCGGGCTCCCGGCCTGTGCAGATTACCAGTGACTCTGATAAGTACTAACGGGTAACGTTAAACAGCCGATGATTTGCTGATATTATGATACTGGCCCTACCGTCATATGAGACACTTAAATGAATTCACAACTACCCCCCTCTCCCCAATAAACATACAGTGATACAAGCATTCACGAGCTTGGCAACCTCCTGCTTACTTTACTTGCATTTGTCAGATCGTTACCTCAAAACACATGTTAATCCTTCACCATTCAACTCAAGTTTCATCCGTTGTCAAATAAACCAGCAAACGATCCCTCACTGACACATGCTCGTCAAACTTGTTTCATTGAGGGGCGACTAATCATGTTATTGAGACAACAAATATTTATTAAGGTATACGGGAAACTGTTTTGCAGACGTCACCCGCCATTTGTGTTAAGCAAAGTGTTAAGGGGTTGACCGAACACGTTAGGAAATAGTTTTATAAGTTGGTTATATACACAGGAAAATGTCGCACATCTCTATAATAATAATAAAATTAATAAGGAATATTATATAGCGTAACCTCACAATCTGTGCTCTAAAACGCTGCATGACAAATTGAAAGTGAAATCGAGCTCCTGACTATAAGCAATTCGGAGCATTACACTCCTTCACAGAAGATAAACAGGTTGATAAACACACATTTGGATAAATTGTTTTTCTATCTAGGGTGCATTCTGGGATTTATTTGCGAAAGTGGAAAATTATTAATCAATATATAGACTACACTATGAGCATGAATTTCTGAAGAGAGAGAATGTCATTTTGATCCAAAAGCCTTAATACAAAGACGTAGGCTCAAAATAACACTAAACCTTTCAAAACTTCGAATCGTTCGAGCAATATGCCGAGTCACTCGATCAAGCAATTACTCTAAAGCTCATTTGCTCGATGAGCTTCGAGTAATTCGAGCAATGACTTTTCAGTAACTGCTCGATAGCTTATAAAGGATATTTGGGATAGGTATGTCTTGTGATACAGGTAATAGTATCCTTAGATAAGGATCCTATAAAAGATATCCTCAAATAATACAATACCGGGCCATAGGTATCCTCAAATACTGAAATGAGTCGAAGAGTCGTTCGAGGAGTCACTCGAACGAGCAATTAATCTATGGCTCATTTGCTCGATGGGCTTCGAGTCGTTCTAGCAGTATGTGCGAGTCACTCGACCGAGCAATTGCTCTAAAGTACATTTGCTCGATGGGCTTCGAGTCGTTCGAGCAATTACTTTTCAGTAGCTGCTCGATTGCTTATTGAGAGAATTTGGGATAGGTATGTCTTGGGGTGGTCCAGAAGTCTGGGCCAAATAGGCAATAGTATCCTTAGGTAAGTATCCAATAAAAAGTATCCTCAAACATAATACAATGCCAGGCCATAGGTATCCTCAAATACTGAAATGAGTCGAAGAGTCGTTCGAGGAGTCACTCGAACGAGCAATTGCTCTATGGCTCATTTGCTCGATGGGCTTCGAGTCGTTCGAGCAGTATGTGCGGGTCACTCGACCGAGCAAGTGGTCGATAGCACATTTGCTCGATGGGCTTCGAGTCGTTCGAGCAATGGCTTATCAGAAACTGCTCGATAGCTTATTGGTTTTGGGAATGATATAGGCTTTTGTTGTACAAAAGGGAGATAACTCTACATACAGATTATGGGAAATAAAGCAATCTGATTGGTTAGCAATAATCTATATAAATGATCTAGATAAAAGAAACAAAAAAGTACACGGAATAGGGTCAGAACTAACAAGAACAGACCAGAATAGCTAAATATATTAAGAATAAGCAAAGCTGTTCTAGTTGATAAGCTCTTCTACGCTACTGGAGTATACGCCGGAACAAAGGAACATGGTCACGTAGAGGAAAACTATTGCATATATAGATAGAAGCAGAGAATTCTGAAAGAATTCGAAATAATACAACTTGTCGGGTTTATTTGGGTAATTAAACGAGGATTCTTGGAGAATTCTAAGCCAGAAAATTACTCTTCTACAAGAGGAACACATCCCCGGTACCCCCTTGGTACTATAGCACTACGTGCTACACCGATAAAATGGGGAAATAAAGTTAATTTCGGTGATTTGGAGGGATTGTCGGGTTGTTTGTGGTAATTCTACGAATCGGGAAATTACTCTTCTACGAAGGAACACATTCTTCGAATATACTCCTGTCTTGTTAGAAGGTTTTGGGTCACATAGAAACCACGTGCTACCATAGAAACCAAGATGGCGGCCTCCAGTATACAAAATGGACGACGGAAACACGTTCACCCTAACAACACGCGCTGCGAATGCGCACTCACACCACGTATCACTCTGGAGATGACGTCACAAGATGGCCGCTCACGCGGGTTACCATGAAAACCAAGCATGGCGCCACTGGGTCACGTGACTGACGTCACTTCCGGGGACCCCCCAAACAGGCCCGTTTCATAATCTCCTACTACATACATTGGAGTACTTTAACGGAAGAGAATAAGTACCAGAGAGTTATTTTATGAACTATCAGGAAAACTCAATTTGAGTTCTTTTCCGGCATTAGGTGCACGAAAGTATATATATATATATATATATATAGCATCGAACTTAAACAGAGTTCTAAATCGCATCGTGTGTGATATATAATGTAGGTATGCCATTAAAGTGTATGTGACCCCACTCACACGTCGCACAAAGGTTCTCTTGATAAACACTTAATTTTTGAAGATTCTCGCCCTCCGGGGATATCAGACAAACCTTGTGTTCCAATGGAAAATAAATGAAAACAGACCATCAACAACTCTAAACGATTATCCCGGAGTACACTGTTTATTATAGTCGAACAGTCTCTTTGATTGAGACAAAACGTTTTACCGTTCATGATAATTCAAGTGGTGTGCTATTTTCAAAGAAGATTTATCGATCCGAGATAAATAATAAATGTTTCCACTCCAATTGTGTTTGCAAACTAATCGAAAAGCAATCAAATATGACGGAAGCGCAAGGAAAGTGTGGAGACACAAATTTACAAATTGCACTGAACTAACACGGTCCGGCCCGGTGGAACAAAAGTTGAAAACTAGAACTACAGAAATACCATTTCATTGATTCTCAAACCTTGAAGAGCTCGACGGGAGGTGCTAAAATTGAGTGGGGAGGGATTCGATGAATATAATATACCTTACCTATACCATAAACACTCAAGAGTATTCCCCTTTCCCATTGAAAGAAAAAGAATTGCGTTCAAAACTTTATTGAGTTCATAGGGCGTTACAGTTAAGATTAAGTTATATAGAGTTCATTCAGTTCTGTTAACCCTTTATCTAATATGAAAAGCAGACGACACATGCAAACAAAATAATTGAATAACTAAGTTTTTTCATTTTTTGCGTCAAAAACATAGCTTATGACCCCCTCATTGGAACGAGCGCAACGAGCTCGTTCCAATGAGGGGTCATAAATTATGTTTTTGACGCAAAAAAATGAAAATATAATGAAAATTGAATGGGATTTTTTTGAGAATATGGATGACCAGTTTTTTTCTGTTACGTTGGGTAAAGGGTTAAACTTCGTTATATACTTCATTTTGTTCAAAAGTTTGTTGAGTTCATGGGGCGTTACAGTTAAAACTGCGTTATATTTCCATTAGAGGTATGGTTCAAAAATAGAGTTCAAAAGTTTGTTGAATTCACTGTACAATATTTGTTCACTTTGTTATGCTTGTTCATTTCACTTCGATCTTGGTTGTGAGGAATCTTCGTTCTGTTCGATCTGTTCACAGTACAGAACGGAGTGCACGAAGTTAACGACGATGAGCCATTTGGACGAACTGAACTGAAAGTTTTGTGTGTTTTTTTGGTGATTTGGAAGGATTATCGGGTCTGTTTGAGAACTTAGATTTACTCCTATTCAATCGAACACACCCTCCTAACATACCCCCCGTCCTATTAGAGGGGTTTGGGTCACATAGCAATCATGTGCGACTACAGAAACTAAGATGGCGGCTCTCAATATACAAAATGGTCGACAAAAACCGTATCACCTCAACAAACGCGCTGCGTAAGCGCACTAACACCACATATCACTATTTTAATTACTTCGCAACATGACCACTCACGCGGGCTACCAGGACAATACAACATGACGGAACTGGGTCACGTGACTGGGGGGGGGGGACTGGAAAAAAAATGTAGACACTGATGCCGGGGTGGGTGGGTAGGTGGTCACGGAGGCCAAAGTAAATTTTTTCCGAGTGCTTGCATTTTTTTCTTTTTGTACAGTTTTGGGGAAACTTTTATATAAAAATCAGTAGCACACCATTAAAGAACCAATAAAAAAGATACTCAAAGTATCAGGGGGTACTAACCATGGATTATACAACTATTGAATAGTTACTTTAAACATATTTTTATTTGCCATAACTATTGAGCAAAAAGGGATAGGAGGACAAGAGCTTTCCACTTGAATAGTTATCCTGGCTTATCCGATACTGAATTATTACTTATTGATTTATTGGTGTTTAAGGTCACATACGTATACACAATGGCAGTTTTACGAGTGGAGGAAGCCGGAGTACCCGGAGAGAACCACCGCGAATCGACGAGCAACTGTCAGTTCCTCAACATTCTAACTCTGCTTCTGTTCAAGCTTCGCTCAAGCAGGCTTACAGCGGTTGAAGACATGTCCATCGTCGACGTGCAGTACGCCTTAGTACACGGCGTCATCGTGCCCCCATATCTGATACTGAATATAATGTATAATGATATACTGAATCAACCAAACTAAAACACAACAGTAATTTTAATTATCAAACGCGACACCCTAAATATAGGCTATCTGTGGGGTGTTCTGTTTGATTCAGTGTTTGATTTTTAAACTTACTGATGAATGTGTTTAGTAGGTTCAGAATTTACTGATGAATGTGTTTAGAAGGTTCAGAGTTAACCGGTGCAAAGATAATTCTGTGAACAGTATCAGATGTGGATGTTATAGTGACATTTCCGGTTGCACAGAGATGTGCATTTTACTATTCAGCAACAAGAGAATTTCTAGCCAGTGACCTATTCAGATTTATCTGATAACCATAGAGTATAACAACCGTTGTATATACTTGAAGTATATACAACGGGTGTTGTATATAATTATAATTTATGCGAACGACCTCTGACCTCTTTCAATTCCATTTTCATTCATTCATTCATGAAACATCGTTATATCACAGGGCAGGTTTTAATTGTACGCTTATTGCACTTTGTCAAAATCCTCTGATGGTGTCATTTCTTATTTATTTTGCTTCAATAAAGGCAACCTAAAATTTTGCTTCAAAACATTGTAGAAATTACTTGAATGTTAATAGTAATTAGTATGCGGCGACTGCGAACTATTTATAGTCACGGCCTCGATCAAAAGTACTCGCGGAACTGCGCTAATTAAAAGTTCGTCTGCTCTACCTGAAAAAAACACTTCGTAAAAATTGTAAACAAACGCAAAATTATTTGTTATATTGGGACAACAGCATAAATCACGGAAGAAAACTGGAACTATGTCAAAAAAAGAATAACTCTACTGAAACACCGTTTTGTTACTGTTAATAAAATAGTTGAAATTTATTTATGTTCCAGCGCAGTTACATGATGCAAGAAGTGCAATCGCACTTTACAATCGCCGTCATCGATTTTGTAATGTAAGGGACACAACTCTATGCGTCTTGTCCTATTTTTTTTGTCTCGTAGACTGGTTTTCTTTGGAGGCCCGTGGGAAGCATATATAAGTCGGGTAGACGCACGAGACGGGTGTCTGTTTGTTATCAGATAAAAACAATAAACATATAGTGTGTTTTTATATCTGTGTTATACAACTCGTTGAAATATGGTTTATTTTTTCTCGGCGAAGCCTCGAAAAAATAAACCATATTTCAACTCGTTGTATAACACAGATATAAAAACACACTACATTCGCGCTTGATAATGTCGTTCCAATGTAACATGCCTAATATTTAGTTAATATAAATCATTAACTAGGCATCAAATGATTAATGTGGTTTATGTGATGGCTTTGGAAAGTCTATATTTCTGCATTTATCATATATCAATTCAACATAGAATCATTGGATATAAAAACATTTTTTTCTTTTAGAAATGTTTATGATTAAGAATATGAATCGTGAGGCCAGATATTAAATCATAAATAAGAATTATGAAAGGCTTTCATAAATCACTGAAATTATAATTGAAGTACATTCATTGGTTAAAGAGGAGTTGCGGAAAACATTCGTTCAAGAAAGTGACTATACGTCCCAACAAAAATACATCACATCAACAACTAAAATAAGCCTTAATGTTACTACTAACAAGTATGAGAAAGTACTAAATAAAAAAAAAAAGTAAAAAATTTTTTTTTTAAAGAAAGTGAATATAAGTCCCAAAAATCCCCCTCAAATTCCTCAAATATGCATGTAATAAGGGCGCAACGTTACCGCAATGTAGTTCAGTAACCCATGCGTACAATATCAATTGCCTGGAAAGACACATAGAAACAGAACTCACCTTAAAACCTCACCTTAACACAAACTTTTAGAACTTAAAATTGAGTAAGTCAGACAAAAACGTGAACATTGTGACTGAAAAAAAGAAAAGAAATCAGTTAAATTTCTGAATACAGTAGGGTTAATACCTACAGTTGTTATTGAAATGAGAAAATAAACAGTAATGAGAGATGAAGGCACCACAATCTGCACAAAAGCTGACTTTAACGCAAATCTTACAACACCTAAACGCTAATTCTTACAACAAGTTTTGGCAGAAAATCAGCCTCAAATTCCTCAAATATGCATGCAATGAGGGTTAAATATTACTGCAATGAAGTTCAGTAACCCAAGCGTAGAATATTAATCGCCTGGAAAGACACATAGAAACACAACTCACCTGAACACAAAGTTTACGAAGTTTTACAACTTAAAATTTACTAAGTCCGAGAAAAACATGAAAATTTTGACTGAAAAAAAGGAAAATTTCCGTTAAATTTCTGCATACAGTAGGGTTAATACCTACAGTTGTTATTGAAATATGAAACTCAACAGTAATGAGAAGTTAAAGCAGCACAATCTGCACAAAAGCTGACTTTAACGCAAATTCTTACAACACCTAAACGCAAATTCTTACAACAACTTTTGGCAGAATATTTTAGGTGAAATTTGGAAAAAAGTCATAGTATCAGGGTTAAATACTGTTCAGATAGTCCCCTACAACCTACATATGCAATATCAAAGGCCTGAGCCCACTGATCTTTGAGAACTCACCTTAACCCCTCACCTTAACACAAACTTTTAGAACTTAAAATTTACTAAGTCCTAGAAAAACATGAAAATTTTGACTGAAAAAAAAGAAAATTCCGTTACAGTTCTGCATACAGACGGGTTAATACCTACAGTTGTTATTGAAATATGAAAATCAACAGTAATGAGAAGTTAAAGCACCACAATCTGCACAAAAGCTGACTTTAACGCAAATTCTTACAACACCTAAACGCTAATTCTTACAACAAGTTTTGGCAGAAAATCAGCCTCGAATTCCTCAAATATGCATGTAATGGGGGTTAAATATTACTGCAATGGAGTTCAGTAACCCAAGTGTAGAATATTAATCGCTTGGAAAGACACACAGAAACACAACTCACCCAAACACAAAGTTTACAAAGTTTTACAACTTAAAATTTACTAAGTCCGAGAAAGACATGAAACGTTTGAGTGAAAAAAAAGAAAATTTTCGTTAAATTTTTGCATACAGTAGGGTTAATACCTACAGTTGTTTTTGAAATATGAAAATCAACAGTAATGAGAAGTTACAGCAGCACAATCTGCACAAAAGCTGACTTTAACACAAATTCTTACAACACCTAAACGCAAATTCTTACAACAACTTTTGGCAGAAACTTTTAGGTGAAATTTGGAAAAAAGTCGTAGTATCAGGGTTAAATACTGTTCTGATAGTCCCATACAACCTACATATGCAATATCAAAGGCCTGAGCCCAGTGATGTTTGAGAAATTAACCATAACATAAAATCTCACAATATTGGACACGCCGGACGCCGACGCTGACGCCCGAGGTTATGACAATAGCTCACCACATCTTACAGATGTGGGTGAGCTAAAAAACTATTAAAAATTAAATTACTGGCTTTTACTTCAAGCATATCTGATTCCAACAAAAAAAACATTTATTAGTCCTACCAGGCCCTACGTAGAATTTAAAATGAGTAGTGATTTTGAAAACCTCAGATAAAAAAAAACCCAAATACATAAATGACTGAGCTTACTGCCTTCCCCATGTATCTGTGTGGAAAGCAGTAAGTTGAGTCATTTATGACATTCAACCCTACCTAACACACTTAAAAAAAAAATTAAATTGTAGATTTCTCAAAAAACATTCTCACAATTTTCCTATAAAACTACACAAGTATGGATATCATTAGAACCGGCTCGACGAGTTGGTTCTTACCTGTGTGATTTTATTGAGAGATATTTATGATACTTTTGGCTGTAGTTGGCTTATTTTGGTTAAATTTCAAGCCGTTTCTGACTACTATGTTAAATATTCTAGGAAAAATCTGGGGAAAATTGTTTAGGATCAGGATGGGAGGGCAAAATCATGTATTTAGGGGGGGGGGGGTGTCCGGATAACACGGACAAATTGATAAAATAGGAAAAATGCACAGTTGGGTTGGGTGGGTCCTCAGATGGGTTTAAAACCAAAAATAGGCATCAGTGTCTGCAAGTGGTTCTCAGACCCCCCCAACCCCCCCACTCCTCCCACCCACCCCATCCCTCTGCTGGTCGGAATTTCGTGCTGGAATTATACAGACTTCCCATTTATATAATAGATGTCACTAAATGTAAGAATATCCGCTAGCCTCATTTTGAATGCAGCCACACTGTGGTCTGGTCTATTCTTCAACTACAATTGCCTTGCAACACGCTTGAAGTTGAAGAAAATATCTCACCCGACCGAAGGTAAGATTTTTGGCCAAATGCACTCTAATTTTGTGTACTTTTTCAGGTGAAAAAAACCAACAGGAATGCCTGATATTGACACACTAGCATGACAGCCACCTCTCAGATTCGGTCGCCTCTGAAAAAGATGAACGACATGTATACAGTTAAAACTAGAAGTCCTGCCACGAACTGTGCGCTTATCTAGGCTTAATTGCTCGAAAACACGACAGGTTCTCCTGGTTACTCATAGCAAACACAGGCAATGTTTCTGTCAATGGACCACCGGGTTACAGGAGGTCCATTGGCTGAAACATTGCTTGTGCACAGGTCATATATACAGAATTTGATAGCCTTACTATGGTCATAACGCGTAGATTAACGCGCAGAGCGACGTGCTGTTTGTGCGCATTTCATGACAGAACTTCTAGTTTTAACTGTAGAACAAAGCTATATATTCCAAGTCGTTCATTAACGAGATTGATTTCTGGACTTGTTCAGTGTTATTCTCCAGAGACACTTTGCAGGTACGTTAATCTCATCAGAAGCTGATATGAATTTCCCTAAAAGATTTTATGTACCCACACACCTATGCTGCTTGGAGAGCTATTTAGACAAGTCAAACAATGAAAGAAGAGAATCGATATAAAACATAGATACAGTAAAAAGGCTGAAATGTGACAACATGCTGTAATTTCCTGGAATATCGAGAGCAATGATCCAGATTGATTGCATCGTTGATAGTCCAGCAGCGAGAGGACAAATGCTTGTTTTGGCGTATAAAGACTTTTTCTCAAGGGTTTTCTGTCTCCGAGGGTGTCCTTTTGAATATCCAATCGGCTGTGTCATACGCAGCTTTTGGAGAAATTGAAATATTGTCAAAAATAAACATAACCGCCAAAAATATTAAAATTTTACCATTTACACCAACAAGTGGTCAGAAAAAGCAAATTTTTACACGTGGCAGCGTAATGGGAAGGACACTCTTCATCATGTCGATGAGACGTGAAAACATTATTTCAGAATGTCATTTATGTGGAAACTACAAACCAAAATGGCCGCCAAAAAATATATCCAATATTTAAATTATCAAATAGTTTTTTGAAAGTTTCAGCATATCTTATTTATGATATAGATTGCAAGATCACCAAGAGTGCATGCTAAACTAGGAATAAAACAAATTCCACACGACAATTTTCGTAAAATTGTTTCTAGGGCTCAAAATAAGCGGTGTCGCATCGTTTTTTGCTATGCAAAACATGCAAAAAGCTACACAATGTCCAATTACGTATAGCAGTTTGCGATACAAGATAATCAACTGCAGCCTATTAGGCTGCAGTTGATTATCTTGTATCGCAAAATGTGGCTGGAAATTTGGAAACACATGCGAAAACTGGTTCACCGATGCTTTACTTCTGATTGTGGAACACTCCAAGCATAACTCAGATTAACTCTCCATCAAGCATCATTAGCAACTCCATATGTAAGATGAATTCTATTGGTTTAAATTCTTCCTGTTTTTACAACATTTTGCATAAAATGTACCTTAAAAATAACTTCAAGCCCATCAAATTAAAAATCCCAACTTCCATTTTGAGAACTCTGTTGAACAACCAAGATGCCTTTTGAAAATATCCAAGTCCCTGCAACTCTTAAAGGCAGTTCAGTTAAAAAAAACATAGTAAATGTTTCATGTGTTGCAGATCATTTGGAAATGGTCAGAAATGGATGGAAACTATTCTATCTGCTTAGAAAACTTCAATACAAAACAGCATAACATAACACTAGTATACAAAAATAGCTAAGTAATTTTTACAAAATGCTATTCGTTTTTTGGAAATGTGTAGCATTTTACTACGCAAAGAAAAAAAAGTTATTTTGAGCACCGGTTTCTATTTATATACCCCTTAAGCTTTAGAAGCACATGTGGGGCCATGTAGATGACTCATTCAGTCTGTTTATGCTGAAGCATCTATGGTTTATAAATATCGTCATAAAAATTGACTTTCGATAAAGTTATCTCCCTTGATATAATTTGATGAGCGAAGAAGGGCCTGTTGAGAAGTAAGTAGTTGTTGAGAAAACCTATAAGTTATAACATCAGTAGAAAATAAAACCAGGTTTCCGTTTGTTGCTTTTAAAAAACGAAAACAGACAGCTCTGGGACTGCCTGTTGTTTTCGTTTTTTAAAAGTTACAAAAGGAAACTTTGATTTTTGTGGCAAGCTAATTAGAATCAACCATTTACAGATAATCTGTCATTTAGAATATCTGTCAGTATCACACCAACCAATAATAAGTAAGCGTCCACTTTGGCTTTTTAAAAGTTTGGCGAATGCGTTTGTACTGTATTATGCAAATTTTTATGCTGCCCGGAAAAAATAGCAAATTGCATCTTTTAGACTTTTATATTAATTGAAACGACGGTGTCTGCATTTTCTACCATGGTTACGTATTCTACTATATATAAAAGGCCTATGACATAAATTTTAGCTTTACACACCAGCCGAGGTGAACAGGTGTATCTATGGTGAACTCGCCAGCAATGGGACTTCAATAGTTAAAATTTACACCTTCAGTGGAACTACATCCAAGTTGACCTTCGTGACCTCGACTAGAATTCAAACTTGTCTAAATTTATTGCTCGTCGCCTCGCGAAGAGTGCAAAGAGACCGGCAGTTATTTATTACGTTTTTTAAATGAGTTTACCTCATAAGATACCAAAAAATAAACATGCGTTGCCTCATGTTAATAAAGCATCTATAACTCGAACTAGTATCTTATTATGTTATTAAAATGAAAAAGGTCCCGTGATTTGCGCGTTTCTTTTTCCATTTCGTTTCGGTGCTAAAATTGACAGCGGAAGTACCACCAGTGCTCATGTAAAAAAAAAAAAAACAGATTCGCACGTGTGATCATGGCCTAATAAAATATACCCAAGGTGTGCCGAAATGTTCACCATACGTACATTTTTATGCCCCCGCGAATTTTGGCATAACCACATAATACAGGTTAGGAACTTGGGGTTGAGGTTCCGCTCCACAGTTTTCCAGGCATTTCCAAATATGACATGCCATACACTCTCTTCAAATGCAAATATTCTGTAGCTTAGTTATCTAACTCATAACATGTATTACATTTCCCAAATCCACAAAAAACATATAACACTATCTGACTAAGTAGAAATAAACAATCTGAATGTGGGTGGAATAATTTATTGTCAAAGGCCAGACTTCAACCTGAAAAATTGCAAGAAAAAATGCCGAAACCAGTCATTTTCAGCCACCTAGCAGCCTCAAAAGCAGAATTTTCCCATCAACCCCACCTACCTACCCCTGGAACAGAGCACCCCCTGTTTCTAAAATGCAAAAAAAATTTATATGTTTCCGTCTCATTTTTTAGTTACCTGTCTGGTAACAAACCCGTGTAAAAATTACATTTTAAAAAATAGCCAATTTTTCGAAGCCACTGTTTCCCATAATTCATCTGGTAATTTACCCCTATGCATCAGACTCCAACTTTGGGACCAAAACTTCAAATTCTCTTGTCCAACAAAAAACCTAATGTAATCATATATCTGATACTAAAAATATATCTCTATTTTACATGGCCTTAGTTTAAACATATGCCCTATGTTTAGAATTCCCCCCCTGTGCAATAGTGCGAAACTGTGGAGCGGAACCTGACAGTGGACTTGTACGACAATTTTGGGCAGAGTTAGGGCCCTTTTCCGACTTAGAAAACACGTTGATATTGGTTTCCAGACGATTACTTTAGTTTGAATGAAAGAAGTAATACAAAATTTTATTCATCGGTTTATTACCACATATTACAGATTGGGATTGATAGTGGGCTTGGTCTGATATTTTTGGAAGGGTTATGACTCTTTTCCGACTTACAAAACATGTTGATATTAGTTTTCGGACAATAACTTTCGTTTGACTGAACGAAATGAAACAAAATTTTATACATTGGTTTATAACCACATAGTACAGGTTGGGATTGATAGTGGGCTTGGTCCGATATTTTTGGGGCAGAGTTATGGCCCTTTCCGACATAGAAGACATGCTGATAATAGTTTCTGTATGGTAACTTGAGTTATAGATGTCCAATTCCAATCAAACTTGCAATAGATCTTACTGTAGACAATATACCAGGCGGGTTTGATTGTTAGTGTGGTGCGATCATTTTTATCTGAGATATGGCATATATTTGTACTTTGTTAACCACTAAATATAGTTTATCATGAAGCGGGGGGGGGGGGGGGGGGGGGGCATTAGTGTCCCATGGACACATTTGGTGGTCTGCTGTGTTGGTCCTATGGTTTAATGGAAAGAAGATATTTATTAAATTCAATAACAACAAAGATAAATGACTAGAAACTCATGCTTGGCAGGTGGGGGTGGGGGGGGGGGGGGGCGGAGGCATAGCCACTCTTGGCATTGCACTTGTTTAAAAAATAATTGAAATGGCAAAATTGTACATCCTGTGTGTTGGATAAAGGATTAATTTATACCTTTCTATCATGAGGGAGACAGCAGAGTATTTGGATAATCCAAAAACTTTGTTATAACAAACATCAAGGTGACAGCTTAAATTTACAATTGTGTGGTTTAAAAAGTGATATATTTTTTGTATTTTTTCTCACTCAAGTTTAAAAGCAAAGAATAGGTATTTGACGGACCCCGAAAAACCGATTTGTCATGTAAGCCATCTGTGTATTTAGTTGGAAATATTTAAGTGAAGGCCCAATGAAAGTGATAACTCTAATGGAGCGGGATCCCAATAGGAGCTTGTAACATCAAATAGCGGTTCTCTGGTCTGAAACAACGATCGTGCCTTTCAAGCTTCAAACAAAAGACACTCGTTTAGCCATCCAAGGCAATCAGGTAATTATATGGTCATTACTGTCGACAATCTTCTAACCCAAAGTAGCGCACGTGCAGGGTCTGTATTGTCAAAAGTGTCAATGTATAGCGAAGGCATCAAAGAATATGGAAGAAAATTTTAAAGTAAGACAGATCCACGTTGAAGAGAAGCAATTAAGTTGGGAATTAATGTCCTTGCTAAAGAATAAGTGTAGAGGGGTTTCTCGAAAATTTCATTCCAGTCTCAAGGCGTGTAAGACTTCGGGTCGTAGCCGAACAGCTGGGGATGTGCCATGCTATAGGTTAGAGGTAAGTAAGTAGATGGTATTACCTGTTGTATAGACGGCAAGCCGTACGTAGACAGAGTAGGCTTTGCCTGTATGAACTTGAGTATAGGGTAACTAGAATCAGTTGTTAGAGTAAAGGCGTCCCGTAAAGTGACAATACGTTAGTGGGTGTGTGGCGGCAGTGGTAGGGTGACATTCCGTTGCATGTTAGAGTAAAGACGTTCAGCAATTTGACAATACCTTGGTGGTAGTGATAGAGTGACGTTCCAGTTGTATGTTCCTCAAAAGGCGACCAAAGTCCAAAGACACTACTTGTTTTTCTATTATTCATTGGAGTCAATGCTAGTGATAAGTAACTATATTTTCTTGTATGTATTAAAATTATTATTTTCGGTGAACCCCTGTTGATTAAGCCTTTTGATGAAAAGTCACTGCCCCCTTCAGGATAAGAACCACACAAACAAAAGCGGAACGGGTGGGTTCGACACAGTGAGGCATACGTTCACGCACAGATTCAGTATACACTCCTCGAGTCTTGGCTAAAGACGCGGCGTGAATCTATTTCGCTCATCAACGACAACGCTCAGTTTTCGACAATAAGAAATTGGGAAGAAATGAAGGACTGTGATTCTCGAGAGACAGAGAATGGATAAACTGCGGGTGGATGGTAACGGACATCACATTAAAACCTGAGGACCTCGACATCTGTGATTATAGTGCTTGTTATATTTCGACAACCAATGTTCTTAGCGATGTGTGAATATATGTGTGTGGAGAGGGTGGGGGTGACACGCTCAAACCGCCTATAGTGACCTCCCTGGCTTTATGTATCTGGACATCTGAGATGATCAATGGTGATCATAGGTATGGTAGCAAACCTGAAAAACTGGGAAACTGAGGACAGAAGTAAGACGAGAGAGGATCGCTTATGTTCCAATGAGAGTAAAATGCTCGTCCTCTGGTTGGATGAGAGCTCGCGTATTTTTTTTCTTCTATGTTTACGGTTCCAGAAGGATATGTTACCGTTTGACGTTAATATTCTAAATGAGGTTGCCTGTTTCGCAATTATTTCATCAAAGGAGTGACTTGCACACCGCTTTATTTTTCCAGCTTTTGCACACGTGCAGCAGACAGAATACAGGAATTGATAATGTACTTGGAAAACCACGTAAGGATCTGATTTTCCCCACTCTCACAGTACCGTTTGATCTAGTATTGCGTACTACCCATACAACTGTGGATTGGCACAATGCCTTAGATGGACAGTGATACTAAGAGCTAACAGTAGACCTATGGGATACAGGCGGTTCATCCAAAACTACCGCACGAGACAGCCATGCATTACGCCGACCTCACAATACCACTTGGCCTAGCATTACGTTCAATCTATACCAACTGCAGGGCAGTATAACGCCTTCGGTAGGTTAGTAGTACTGGGGCTCACAATATACTTACAGGGGTATATGAATCCCATGCTGTGCTACCGTTCTAAACTACCAAGCATTACTTACCAATACTGTATGATCTGACATTACGCACCACCTATACTAACCTCGATGGTAAAGTGCATTCGATTGGTTAGTATTAACAGAGAATAACTGTAGACCAACAGGGGTACAGACCACACACCCTATACTACAGCCTCACAAGACAACCATGCATTTCACCACAATATCGCCTGGCCTAGCATTGCGTATTATCTATACCAGTTATAGGATAATATAAATCAGGTGGTTTAGTTGTACCAAGGGTATATAACTCCAATTCTACACTACTATTTTAGGCCAGTACGAGAAGCTCGACGCACCCTGTCGCGAACAACGTAATGTCGGATTGTACAGTGTACAATGACAGCGGTCATGTTCTACTCTGCAGTTTCGCACTGCTGCACAGGGGTGAAATTCTAAACATAGAGCATGTGTTAAAACTAATGTCATGTAAATTGGAGCTATATTTTTAGTATCAGATATATGATTACGTTAGGCTATTTGTTGGACAAGAGAATTTGACAATAAATTATTTCACCCCATTCAGATTGTTTATTTCTACTTAGTCAGATAGTGTTATTTGTTTTTGTGGATTTGTAAAATGTAATACATGTTATGTATTAGATAACTAAGTTACAGAATATTTGCATTTGAAGAGAGTGTATGGCATGTCATTTTTGTAAATGCCTGGAGAACTGTGGAGCGAAATCTCAACATTTCAAGAACGTCGCGTGTGCACCATTACGTCACAACATCATTAGCAACGTCAGCCGTTTCGAGGGGAGATTTGTCAAGAAACCCACACTGCGCCAACCCGCATTGCGCCATCAATTTTCAAACACATACTCATATTTTGTATTTTAATTTTTATTTTATACCCCAATCCATACCAATTCATATATGTATACCACAAATTCATATATATTCACTGTAATATACATGCAGCACGAATATCACCTGCCGGTGTAAGTTGAACACTGTTTGCAACGGCAAAACTCTAGGTACTTTGGCAAGTTCGGGAACACGCGGCGCCTTGATCTCTCAGTGCTACGTTTTCCGAATGTTGACTCAACAAAATTTGCAAAGTAAGACTTCTGGGAAGCAACTTGAAATGTGCTTCAGCGTTATCAACAATGCTGATGTTCGTTTTTTTCAAAAAGTATATGACGAAGCATTATCCGGTTCAACAGATAAAAGCGAACCGCCTCTTTTATTGTTGATTTTTGATGAGAATTAAATATCTGGAGAAACAAGAAAGAAATTATGGACAAAAATAGATGTATTTCTCAAAAACGTAAACACTTAAAAACACGTCATAAACTTATGTAAAAATAGACTGAAGGTTCAATATATGAAAGTGATTTAACATTAAAATTCAAATATCAAATAATTATAAAAATACAGCTACGTGTAATTTTTAAAAATGTGTTGTGAACTGTGTGACTAAATTAATTTAGGATTTTATGGTTTGAAATGCTGAGTTGTAATCACAAAAGTGGGCAGAGAATTTCGATCGGATCGCGACTAGGTAGCGATCCGGTCGAGATTGTCTGCCCGTTTACCCCCTCCCCCTCCCCAGCATAACTGTAAAATCTCACCTGCTGAAATTCTATTTACTTTTTCATTTATTGGTGTTTACAGACATATATTCCTGCACAATGGCTTATAGTGGCCGCAACATGCAGAAAAAGTCAGGTTTTGTCAATCGTTCATACCAATGTTGCCTATTTTCGAGGACTTCCACTCCAAGCATTGGTGACATGGTCCCTTTTCACAGTAAAACAGATCTTGTTTACAACAGTAAACAAGCACCGCTTCGCTTCCCTGGTGTCCCACGGGACACCTGTCGAAATCTCGACACACTCAGTGGTCTAAGTGTGTCGCGATCAGATCGCGGTCTTATCGCAAAAGACCGATTTTATGATAACAGTACTGTTGGTGTGTGTTGAATTCCTCGTCATTTTGTTTGGTACAACATTTGACATTCATCAGACAAAACAACTTGTTGACAGAAGTCAAAGTCATTACAATAACACACTGAAGTTTGAGTATCACGGTCGGTCAGCATGCAATAATGCAGAACAATTATATCGGGAGGATCAGTGATGATTTAATCCAACAGCCTTACCAGGGTTCACGCTATCGGGTGCCAATCTTGACAGTGGACTAAAAACACCATTTGGCATCATAATGTGGCACCAAAAAGGTAGTTTTGATTAATATGAAAGGCTTTGTAGTTTAGTAATTATTACAGTCCGTCTTTTTCAATAAAATTGCTGGATGATGACACAGGCGAGACAGACTTCACGCCTGGAAAGTAATCTATACTAAAGGCAAAAGACATAATCGTGGCCCTTTGTTATAGATCAACTGAACTATTCGCGTATCATTTTAATATGACTCTTATCAAAACATTTCTTTGCTACGTAATCTTTTTTATCTTGCTTAATTTTTTTATAATCTTCTGGAAGATAATAAATTATTTGCTACTAGTACGTGTATTTGGAGTGAATAAACAGTGAGTGAATAAATAAACATAATTATTTATTTATTTATTTGTTTATTTATTTATTTATTTATTTATTTATTTATTTATTTATTTTATTTATTTATTTATTTAATTTATTTCATTGGATGTATTGTTTAAAATCTAGTTTTTTATCATTTGTGAGAGTTTTGGCACCTAAAATACTTAAAAGAGCCAGGTGGTACTAAATTAAATATCGTTCATTGAGTACAACGAGGGGCCATCTGCAATGCTTTATCATTGCAGATGGCGCTTTGTTGCATTCAAAGGACGATACATGGTTATATTGTTTTTTATTTACAATCAGATTCTATTTACCACCAGAAATATTCATTTGGGCAACAAAACATTTCGCGCCTGCGTGAACTCTGAGCCCCACAGGGCTGTGGGATAAAATTGTTACTGAACCTCCCTACAAACCAAAGTGGATTCGTCAAACTGCTGCATGTCTGGAACCCACGCGCGTAGTGCTAAGGTCTTGTAGCGTTTGAGGGGTATACAAGCTGGTAGTGACGGGATTAATGTCATTCAGGAATCATCAGTAGGGCACATTTAGAATGACAAAGTGAATGCGATTTGAGCATTGTGAAGCCATCATCAACATGTTTTTTTTCTTTTCAGTCAAATATTAACAACTTCGACAGATGGGTGTTTCACAAAAATCGCCTTTCAAAAATTATATTGCTTCAATATTTGCCTCCAAAAACATGGTGCATAACTTTTCAGTTGAACGAGCTCATCGAGCTCGTTGCAATGGAGGCAGGGGTCATAAAGTATGTGTTTTTAGGCAAAAATGAAAAATATGTACTATTTGTACTACTTGTCTCCGTTCCCAGTTCTCGGTGAATAGAGTTAATCACTCAGAGTTCAACGTCCTGTCAACAGCGAAATGTAGGGGCGCGGTGGCGTTGCGGTGACCGGTTCTCGTCAGATCACCGAAGTTAAGCAACGTCGAGTCCGGTTAGTCCTTGGATGGGTGACCGTCTGAGCGATCGATTCGGACTCCCGCATTGTGTCCTTGGGAAAGCCACTACTTAACCCCGATTGTCCACATGACGCCGTGTACTCAGCATACTGCACGTCGATGGTGCGCATGTCTTCAACCAATTTAACCCTGCCTATGCTGAGTGCGGAGTTACGATGTTGGGAAGCTGACAGCTGCTCGTCTTTGCTCGGTGGTTCTCTCCAGGTAATCCGGCTTCCTCCACCTGTAAAACTGTCACCGACCTAGGCTGTTAAAGCTTCGTTAAACCCTAATAAATAAATAAATAAATAAATAAATAACAGCGAATTTTAGAAATCATTGATAAGGCCGCATAAAGTAGATTTTCTGTTTCTCGGGTCATTTTTTGTAAAAGTGCTTTCGAGCGGTTGATTTTTTATTTTATTTTTTGTAATTATTTCTGTGCCATCAAAAGTTCATGTTCTTGGTTGTTTTATGTCTTTGACCTCATAATCTACAATCCAGAACAGCATGGGTGGTAGTGTATTTCGTCCCTTCAGTGCAAGAAGGCTTTGCAATGCTAAAGTATTGCAAAACCTTGTTGCACTCAAGGGACAAATTTATCAATTTCATTGGGTAAATTATCAGACATAAACCATTTTTTTATTTTTTGAACTTTGCAATGGTTATAAAAAGATAGCACGCGGTAGCCAAAAGGACCATGCGGGGGGGGGGGGGGGGGGGGGGGGGGGGGGGGGTATGAGAAACAGATTTTTAACTTTTTAGATTTTTAACTGAGGCCAGTGATTTAAAGTAACTTAATTAGCCCCTTCGACCCAAAAGGTCGCTTTTCTGGTCCAGGATCGTGATGCGACCTCTTTCATAAAGTCGATAGTTACTCAGTTAATTTGCGTGGTAGACCAATCAAGGTATTCAGTCCCAAGGCAGCACGTGGAAAATATTGACTGGTCATCCACCAGATAACGAAAATAGACTCTACCAGTTCATGACTCAGAACTACCTTAGAATATACCACCAGGGTCCAACGGATTTAAGTAAGTTCAAACAGGTATAATTACATGTGTTTTCCCGAACTGAATGAAACGAATGCAGGGCATTGAGAAAAAGATTTTAATGAAAAGTACGCATTGCTGATACGTTAGGATTTCTCCTAATTCAGAAACGACTCGCAGTAAATCATGACTGGAAAAAAAGACAAAGTCATATAGAATAGCGGACGCCCAGCCCCCCCCCCCCCCCCCCGCCCCTCCTCGCTATAACATTGTTAACTTATTGTAACTTTCAAATACCAACAGTTTTCCATACAGTTAGTGCTCAGTTGACTTCTTAATTGCGTGTAGTTTATAAGGTAGATCCCCGTTGAATGAATAAAAAAGTTGTGATTCATCCACAATTTAATGATAACCACCGAACTAAACACAGCTGTACCTGACCCGCGGGAGTCTCAGTTCCTGTATACATCCTTACAAATGTACTCTTACTAATGCATGCTTGACAAATTTTCTCTATGTCTATCAAACAAGATGTAACAGAATAATTGCTACATCTATCAGAATAATACAGCCAGTAAGATTAAAATTCTCATCCTCTGAATGGATGGAGGAGAGCTCGCTTAGTTTTTTTTTCCATGTTTACCGCTCCCGTGGCATATGTTGCTGACTGACGTCACTGTCCTAAGTATTTGAATAGAGGAGAACAATGAGATGAGATTCAAAGTGCATAATGCCTGTACAATCGTATTTTTCTGAGGCCAGTGATTTTTCTACGAACACTCGCAATCCGCTTATAAGTTCATGATTTTAACAGAGATGGAGGAACCTCGACCTTCAACGAAGTTGTTTATTTGTTGTTAACCAGTGAGGTCGTGAAGAACTCGAGAGATTTTTTTTCTAAATTTGTTATCGTTATTAAAGTTGTCTTATTCATTCAGGCTGCCTTGTTCATTTCACGGTGTGGGTTTTGGGCTATGGACAGGGTCTTATTGGAACACATACGTTATTGTGATGAATTGGCGGTAACTTGGTCCGAGGTTTGCGGTTCGGAAAGTATTCAACCCCGACTCCTCACGTCTTGGCTGAACATAAGCTCCTAGCCGCAACCCTCAAACCATGTTATCGTCAATTCACCACAATAACTTTTTTTTTACATTGACAACAGTTTTGAATGAATTGTCATAGGGAGTTTATTTTTATATTAACTAGTTACCCTGATTATAGGCTGTCGAAAAAGAAAGTTGAAGCACATACTTACTTTTCATTTACTATTTTTCCTAACCCTTTGAGACTTTGATTACCCTGACGTTCAAACGTCACTGGGAATGCAGTTTCTTCAACGTTTTTCAAAATGCGACGTCAAACGTCGAAAAGTACAAATAAGATATTTTTCACATTAGTGATTATCTTGTTGAGGGTTACATTATTTTGGGTGGTCTGAATTTGTTATTCAAAACTTGTTTTATTGCAAATTATAGGAGAGTGCCCATGGGCACTCTCCAATAATTTGTAACAAAACAAATTTATTTCAACAAAATATTATTTGTGCTTGACTGAATATGAAATATAATCAAGAAAAGTGTCGGCTTTTGCTCTGCTATCCTCATTTTTTGAAAACCCTGATAGTGGCTTTAGCACTCAACCAGTTAAGAAGTCTTGACAGCAGGATTATATTAGTATTTTAAGCTGCGATATTATTTGGCTCAACGGTTGTCCCTGAGAAAATAGGAATTAAGGTTAAAACTTTAAAGGGATAAATAAGCACACCCCCCCCCCCCCCCCCCCCCCCCAGCACACATACCACGAATTAATCTTGCTAAAACATATTGTGGGGGCGCTGACCGTCCCACCCATTGTAGATGCGGTATGCCTCCGTTTTTTATTCTCGGAAATCTACTTGACCGGTCGTATCAAAACCTGACATGCAACTTGCCAACAAGAAGAGCCTAATTTATTTTGGCCTATTGTGCCAAGTGGTCTGAGTCACATAGACCTTAAATTTGTTATTTTTTTCGTTATGTAGCAAAAGATATCTTTTACCGATTTGGATCACATTTTTATGAAGGTTTGATGAGATTATTTTTCCATGAACGGTCTAGCTAAAATGACCCTGAACTTAAAAAAGTAGGATCCAATGTCGACGTCCACTCTATGATAAAAATGCAATTCAACAAATCTTAACCAAACTTGATATATTGGGTACGTCGAGGAAAAGTTCTATTTGTCGCCCAGTTGTTCTTCATCAGTCTGTCTGTCAGTTTATCTGCCCGTCTGTCCGCCTTCCGTCCGTTTGTGCGTCGTCCGTCCGCCTATCTTTGTTCCAGAATTGGGCCTTGTGATTTCCTCGAAAAAGATGTGCAATGTTGGAATAAATGTAAGGAAATGGGTTTTATTACCTTTACTGAGTTGGGTCAACTCATTTAATGGCATAGTTTGCATTTGTCAGCAGTAACACCAACCAGTTTGAGAGATGAAAATGTAAAAAAAAAACATTGCAGTTTCGATGCCAAATGTGTGACAAAATACATTTCTTTTTTTTTTTTGGTTGTTAAGGTTTTTTGTAAATATTCTGGTTATATTTAAAAAAAACAAAACTCTGTTTAATTCTCAAATGATTTTGAAACAAAAATAATAATTTGCTTAGTTTCCCATTATCCTTCTGGCGTATCCACGTACATTTTACTTGTTGATTGTTTGGTTTGCTGTGATTCACACGAGTTGCTGCTGTATCTGGGGACTGTTTCGAGAGAGGGGAGATTAATCACCCTACTTCCATGCAGTTTGCCGCTGATTGCTGATTATAATTATGAGGCGGCAATATAATCAACGATATTGTGGTTCGGCGTGAATGTGCACAGGGGGGAATCTCATGTGACGTTGGGGTGGGGGTGCCACATCCCCACAAAAAAAAATGACCATAATCCTTGTCGGGTCGAGCAGTGTACTTTTCCCCGATAGCATACAACCCAGTCAGAAAGCTTATCTTTATGCGAACACGGGTCCTAAGATTAACTCTGAAAGGGATACGCTTCTTGTTATTAACCAGGCGAGTAGCCAGGATTCTATAATAGGGGGTGTCCTAGCCAGTTTTGCGGATGCAATCATGATATTTGGAAGGCCGTTGTTAGGGGTGGGATGGAGGCTTTAGGGCTTCATATGTTATGTTAATCCTTTGAACCCTAGTGGTACCTTCCATATCAGTTCAATGGCAGCAACGGGCGGGAAGAGTCCATATTCTTTGTTTGGGGGTATTAATATTTTCAACGTGCAGCCTTGGGGCTGCACGTTGAAAATATAAATTGGTCTACACCACACCTTCACTCAAATGTCAATCTACTTAATGAAATTATGAAGTATCATGTTATTGGACCGGCGCACAAAGGGTTAAAGTTGCATTAGACCATAGTTTTGGAGGGCAGCGCAGATTTCGTTTGGGGGTGTAGGTGTTACTAACTCTCACCCAAAACGACTAGACGACGCATGCAAAAAATATATTTTCAGTGACCAAAAGTTTTCATTTTTATCTAAAAAATATGCCATGCGCCCTGCAAAGTAGATCTTCTGTTTCTCATGCCATTTTTGTAAAATTGCATGTGGGCGGGCGTTTTTTAATTTATTTTTGTAGTTAGTTCGTTGCCACAAAAAGTTCATGCTCTTCATTTGTTTTATGTTCTAGGCCCCATAGTCTACAGAATGTCAAGGGTGCCTGTGCATTTCGCCCCTTCAGTGCAACAAGGCTTTGCAATGAAAGCATTGCAAAGCCTTGTTGCACCCAAGGGACAAATTTACCAATTTTATTCACTTGACTAAAATATCAGATATAAACCATTTAATTTTTATGTTTTTTAAGTTTGCATTGGTGAAACAGGAGAAGCAAAAGAGCTACGCGGAAGGATATGAGAAACAGATTTTTAACCTTTTTTAGGCCTTATGGCACCTCATTAGAAAAAACGCGGAGAGCCCGTTCCATTGATGACTCAATATGTACGTTTTGAAGGTAGAATTTGAAATGAACACTAAAATTTGATTGACGACTTTTGTGAGTAACAATAGTCGGATATTGCTCGTATATTTCGTAAGGGGGTTAACCCTTTACCTAACATGAAAAGCAGTCGACACTTGCAAAAAAAATTCTTGAATAACTATTTTTTTTCATTTTTTGTCTCAAAAACATAGGTTATGACCCCTCGTTGGAACGAGCTCGACGAGCTCGTTCCAACGAGGGGTCATAACCTATCTTTTTGAGACAAAAAATGAAAATATTTTGAACTTTAATTGGCGATTTTTGAGAATAGCGCTGGCCGGTTTTGGCCGTTACGTTGGGTAAAGGGTTAACTGATAATTGACATTTATTTTCAGTCTGAATGGACCATCGCGTAAGAAACGTGACAAACCCCCACCAAATTCGAACACAGGGGTGCCTTACCATACTGAGATCAACAACTACGGCCAGAACGTCCTTTATCCTGTCACGGAACAACATGCAATTTATGATTCGGCACAGTGGTAAAAAATATACCACCATCAATACCCATGCCGTTTGCAACGCACTGTTGGAAATAGTCATTTAAAAGAAAGGACAAAAATTTAACCCTTTGATACTTGTGTACGTCTTATGACGTACGAAATCAAACAGCGCATTAATACTTTGTGGTAATTTTTGTTATTATTTTTCGATTTTTTAAAGTTTTAACCTCAATTCCTATTTTCTCCCGAATAGTGCTCAGTGATAACTGTTGAACCAAATGTTATCGCAGCTTAAAATACTAATATAATCCTGCTGTCAAGTTTTCTTAACCGGTTGAGTGTTAGGAGTCACTATCAGGGCTTTCAAAAAACGAGGATACCAGAGCAAAAGCCAACACTCCTTTCTTATTTTCATATTCAGTCAAACACAAATAATACTTTGTTCATATAAATTTGTTTTATTACAAATTATTGCAGAGTGCCTGTGGGCGCTATCCAATAATTAGTAATAAAACAAGTTTTGAATAACAAATTCAGACCACCAAAAATAATCTAGCCTTCAACCAGCTAATCACTAATGTGAAAAATATCTTATTAAAGGTACTCTCGGACGTTTAAAGTGGTATTATGAGAAAAAACTGAATTCCCAGTGACGTTTGAACACCAGGATAATTAATGTCCCAAAGGGTTAAAAGAAAGAACAGACATTTAAGCATTCACCCAAATACTGGGGAACGCCTTCGAACTTCCGGAAGCAAATTACTTCATGAACTCATCCCCCGATTGTACTCATTCCAAAATTCCTCATCTTTTTGAAACTGTTTTGTCACTGCAACTGGAGTTGGGGGTTTATCCGAATGTGGAGTTAGGGGTGGTGTTACAAAGACAACGTCCTCAAAAGCTGGAGGTTCTTTCTCCTTTTTGTTAGTGCTTTTCTTTGGTTTGGGTTTTTCTTTAGGTTTAGGCTTTTTTGGCTCTTGTTTTGGTCTAGTGGCATTCCTGTCCCAGTTAGCCTCTAACTTAGGTACATTCTCAACATACTCTTTCCAGCGTTTTTTCATTCTTTGTCGGATAACGTTATTCTCGTTCCAGGTACCTAAAGAACAAACACAAAATAGTGTATTCGTCAATTACGTGGCAACCACTAAGCGATGGAAGCAAATAAATAAAGAACAACTAATAAACAAATTTGAACTACCGGTGAAGGCGGTTAATGCCCTCGCTTTTGGATTTGCAGAATGCACCTCTGAATGCAGAGTTTCGAAATTATTGAATATATGTAGCTTCATTAATTTTGCAAGCAGGTATGCCTGAGAAACTTCACCGAACTCAGTTCACAAGTGCAGAAGGAGTACAGCAGGAGCGGACCTGGCCAAAAGTTACCGGGAAATGAACCAGGGCGAACCCCGGACGCACTGAACGAACGCTGCCTTCTTGAATCTGAGTGATCAATGGAAGTTCACACACAGGACATTTTTGTATCATCTTCATCACTCATTCGGCAAGAATGGTATCAATAGGGGTGGGGAGGTTCGGGGCGCACCAGGTCGACCATAGTTCGCCCCAGTGGGAGAAAATTTTGATTTTTCAAATTAAAAGAACACTGTTTCCATGCATCTAGGCTATCAGCTTCATATTCTATGAACATGCTTCATATTATCTTAAAAGTGAATTACTTAGTCTGTGTGGATTTTCCTTATAACAATTTATGGGAGAGTGCCCTTTGGTACTCTTCCATAAATTGTAACAAGGCAAAGACATGTGAACAAATTCTGATGACCAAAAATAACTTAGCACTCTACCAGTTATAAGAACAGTTCAATATACCAGCATTCTGTGCATTCAGATCCATTTCGCCTGTTGGACGTTTTCGCGATATTTCAGGCACCAGCAGGTTTTTGGCTGCATCAATGTTGGGGCCCCTGGGGCCACCCAATAGATGTCAACCGGGAACTTTCCCGGTGGAACATACGGCCTGTCCGCCTCTGGAGAGAAGCACACAAAAATTCGTTCAGCAATCTGAATTATTAAATTTAAGTTCAAGGAGAGAAATAACTTTTTCAAAAACTGTTGCAGCTTGAAAATTTGAAAAACTGCACATGCCCACATGCAAGTCATCACTTATAAAAAGATTCATCTATGCACACAGAAAAATATCATACACAAATCTCTATTAAATTTAACTTCAAGAGGAGATAACTAGGTCAAAATTAATGTACATTAAAAATTCTAAAATATGTTCATACTCATTTTTAACATTCAGTGTTCACCCTGTCCAGGGCCAATTGCCTTAGCACTTTACGTAAAACGAAAGGCTGAGGATACATGCAAACACAATTCTTTTATAACTATTCTTTTCATTTTTTGAGTCTAAAATATAGCGTATGACACCTCATGGGATCGAACTCGACAAGCTCGTTCTAAAGAGGAGTCATAAGCTATGTTTTTGAGACATAAAATTGAACAGTAATGAAAATTTAATGGTGAATTTTGTGAAAATATAGCTTATCACCCCTCATTGGAACGAGCTCAACGAGCTCGTTCTAAAGAGGGGTAATAAGCTATGTTTTTGAGACACAAAATTAAACAATACTGAAAATGTAATGGTGAATTTTGTGAATAGCGCTGGCCGCTTTCGGCTGTTACGTTGGGTAAAGGGTTAAAAGCGTTTAGCAAAAAACAAAATACAACATTTGGTACCAAATTTTGGCACAAAAATTATACTTTTGGTTGACCTAAAGGCTTTGTGGTTTATGATTTCAGTGTGTCGTTTTCAATAAAATGACTATCTGGGAATTTACGCCTGTCAAGTAATCAATAGCTAATAAAGCAATCATGGCTCTTTGTTAAGGGTCGATTGAATTAACATTTTAATCTGATAATTATCATAACAATTGATTAATTTTGGAACACAATAATTTATTTGCTACTAGTTTATTTGGAGTGAATAACAGTGGAGTAATAATAAACATGGAATTATTTTGTAAATGATAATAATAGCCTTTTACTTTATTTATTTATTTATTTATTTATTTATTTATTTATTTATTAGCTTTACTTTTTTATTATCAATATTTTTATAATTTGTGGGGATTTTTAAAACTGAATTACTTAAAAGAACCAGGCAATATTTATTTATTTATTTATTGGTGTTTAACCCTTTACCCAAAGTATCGCCCGCATCAGACCGCGTAATATGCAAAATCAGTAGCTGAAAAAATATTATTTTTCGAAAAATGTCAACAGAACCATATCATGTGACCCCTCGTTGGAACGAGCTCGTCGAGTTCGTTCCAAAGAGGGGTCACAATATATGGTTTTGTTAAATTTTTTTGAAAACAATTAAAAAATGATATTTAAAATAATAAACTTTGAAATCGTCTGCGTTGGGTAAAGGGTTATGGTCACGTACCTATGCACAATGGCTAATCGTGACAGCGACAGTTTTACGGGTGGAGGAAGCCGGAATACCCGGAGAGAACCACCGAGCGTCGACGAGCAACTGCCAGCTCCTCAACATTCCAACTCTGCTCAAGCTGTGCCGAAGCAGGGTTACAGCGGTTGAAAACAGGTGCACCAGCGGCGTGCAGTACGCCTTAGTACACGGTGTTATCGTGCCAACATGTAGGCAACCGGGGTAAAGTGCCTCGCCCAAGGACATAACGCGGGTCGTCCCGGACGGGGATCGAACTCCCGGACGGGAACCTCTAGCACAGAAATCCAACAATCTACAAATGAGTCACCGCGCTTCCAGTCAGGCAATAGATTATTAAATACCATTCTTTGAATGCAACAATGCTACATCTGTAATGCCAAAGCATTGAAGATGGCAACTTGTTGCACTCCAAGAGCACTGCTAATGCTCTGTAGATGACGCCTTGTTGCACTCAAAGGACGAAACTTGGTTATTTTTTTCATCAATTTGGCACCAAAAAAAATCCATTTGGCACCGAAGAAAATTTCCTCTTAGTACCAAAAAAAAATCTGAGCCAGCGTGAATACTGTCAATGATCATGTTCGAGTGGCTTCACAGAAATTAAACTGTCATTCCGGAAAGTGAGACCGAGATATCAATTAAACAGCGAAGGGACGTAACTCTTTTGAGTGAAAATAAATAATTTCCCGCAATTGAGTTGATCAATCAAGATTGGTCTAAAAAACAACCACCCAACAATTAAGTTTAACAGCTTCCTGACTGGTCATCCAGTGACTAAATTTAGTTTACCCACTTTGTAATACTAAGGCTATGGCCAGAGGCAGCCTGCGTTATTCATGAATTATTTTTTAATTTTTGCCTAAAAAACCTTGACGATGGCCCCTCGTTGAACGATTTCGTTGAGCTCGACCCAGTGATGGATAGATAATTGGCTATGCGAAGCAAACATTGAATATATTTAGTTGTTCAACAGCTCGAGAATTTTTTTGTGAGTGTCTTCTGCTATTCGTTTTTGGTTAATGGTTAATGACATGCTGGTCTTAATCCCACGTATATTATAACCGCGATAACAGAGAGGTTATCAGTGATTAATCCCTTTGCAAATTCAGATTTTATAATTTCGTTTTCAATTTTTACCTCAATATGAGCTCGTTCCAGTGAGGGGTAATACGCTATGTTTTCGAGGTAACCATTGAATATTTTTAGTTGTTCGACAGTTCGAGATTTTTCTGTGAGTTTTGTCTGCTACGCGTTTTGGTTAATGGTTAATTACATGCTGGTTTTAATCCTACGTATATTATAAGCATGTTGTCAGATAGGTTATCAGTGATATTCCCTTCACTTGTAAGTCGAATGTCCGAATACAGCTTTCGGCGGAACCATAAAAAGTGGAACACGGCTTGATAACTATGGTAAGGATGTATTGTTTACTGGTGCACAGGGGCACGGATATCAATACTTGGTGTATGGGTCTATCAAAGTGAGCGGTATAATCATACATACTAACAAGAGCACCGCGGAGCGGGACAATATACGCCAGTTTTGTATTTTTGAAGGGTTGGGGTAAGGATGGGGGCGAGAGTGAAAATTGTTTGGACCAACCCCATATTCGAACTTGACCTGCATTGTGTTGTGATTAAACAACATACCAAGTTTGGAACCAATCGGAAAACAAATAATAAAAGTTATCATCCGGAAACCAAATATTTGATGCATTCTATGTCTAACAGTTAGGCCATACTAAAGTTATTATCCGGAAAACACAAAATGCACAAATTGAAGAGGAATAACTCTGGAAAGGTACATGCGATTTTGGCCGAAAGTGAACCTGAGCTGCGCTTTGTGGTCATAAACAAAATCTGAGAATTTGAAACAAATTAGTCAAGGCGAACTAAAGTTATCATCCGGAAACCACATAATTCACAAATTTGCAATCATTCAAGGGGAATAACTATGGAATGGTACATGCGATTATGGCCAAAGGTGAACTTGAGCTGTGCTGTGTGGTCAAAAACAAAATCTGAGAATTTGAAAAAGATCGGTCAAGGCAAACTAAAGTTATCATGCGGAAACCATAAACTCCACAAATTTGCAATCATTCAAGGGGAATAACTCTGGAAAGGTATATGCGATTGTGGTCAAAAGTGAACTTGAGCTGCATTTTGTGGTCAAAAACAAAAAACTGAAAATTTGAAATAAATCGGTCAAGGCAAACTAAAGTTATCGTCCGGAAACGAAAAGTTGGGCTAAATTCCCATAAATAAAGGGCCATAACTCTACTGCAAATGGGCCACTAGAAACGGAAATCGAACCCATCCTGTATTTTGTCATACTAAATCCACATGCCAAACTTAAATCAGCTAAATCCATTACAACTAAAGTTATCGTCCGGAAACGAAATGTGTCCATGGACGGACAGACAGACAGACAGAGACCATTCACATAATACATCCCGTTTTTCAAACGGGTGTATAAAATCAACATCTGAAAAATTTGGTGTCAATCCGTCAAGGCATTCGGAATTAAATGAACGGAAACAATTTTTTTAAAAAAACTGTGGTTTCAAAGGGCCATAACTCTGCAGCGGATGGACTGAGAAACACCAATATAGAACTTGTCCTATATTTTATTGCTACAAACAAGATCTGAAAGTCTGATGTCGATCCGTCAAGGCGTTCGACTTTAAATGAACGGAAACCAATTTTTTTTAGAAAAATTGTGTTTTCAAAGGGCCATAACTCTGCAGCGGATGGACTGAGAAACACCAATATCGAACTTGACCTGTATTTTATTGCTAAAAACAACTTCTGAAAGTTTGATGTCGATCCGTCTAGGCGTTCGACTTTAAATGAACGGAAACCATTTTTTTTAGAAAAATTGTGTTTTCAAAGGGCCATAACTCTGTAGCGGATGGACTGAGAAACATCATTATCGAACTTGACCTGTATTTTATTGCTAAAAACAACTTCTGAAAGTTTGATGTCGATCCGTCAAGGCGTTCGACTTCAAATGAACGGAAACCATTTTTTTAGAAAAATTGTGTTTTCAAAGGGCCATGTCTCTGCAGCGGATGGAGGAAACACCAATATCGAACTTGACCTGTATTTTAATGCTAAAAACAACTTCTGAAAGTTTAATGTCGATCCGTCAAGGCGTTCGACTTTAAATGAACGGAAACCAAATTGTTTACAGACGGACAGACGGACAGACAGATACACTGATAACATAATACGACCGTTTTTTAAACGGGCGTATAAAAACTAAAGTGTTCAGAACTTGACAGGTGTTACAATAATACCACTTGACAAGTGTAATGTCGCGACACTTAAAAAGAAACAACGCAGATGACGTGGATCAGGCTCGAACTCTCGAGCCTGATCTGCGTCATCTGCGTTGTGTCCTTTTAATTATGTACCCACCAGGCGCAAATCAATTTATGGACGATTCTAGAAGAACCACCAATGCTAGACACATGGGAAGTGCCATCCATTCAAGTTTCAGATGTCTGACGATGGTAATGTCTAAGTGCTTAAAGCATTGCACCTAGGGTGTTAAAATCAAATCCTAAGAGTTAGAATGGGTTTAACACCTTGAAAGTGTTAGTTTTAACACTTTAGTTTTTAGTGAGTATGTCACCTGCGGGGCTGCATAGCATTCTTCATCAGTTATAATCAATTTTGTAAAAATACGGCGGCCATTGTTTAATTTATGTAATTTTAAACCATTAGTGGCAAAACATGAGATGGTTCTGATTCAATCATTGATGACAACCCTATAAAAAACCTGCATGCCAAATCTGGCGCTTATCAAAATGTGAACGATTCTATAGAAATCATCTAGACTAAAAGAACAAAAGCTGGCACGAAATGCAAAAGAGAAGTGCCAATCGGAACTGTCTTTCTCAAGGGAACGACACAGTTATCACTGGTCATGAACGAAGCGTCGATCTTTCGGTTTAACATCCAGTGCTCAGACCACTGAGCCACCGTGCCCTCATATATGAAATACTAGAAGGCCCACCCACGCGACAGAACATTTCTAGATGTCTTGCGTATCACATGAGATAAACAAAGCTTGAATTTCTAGCTGGACACTACCCCATCCATATAACGGATATAATCTGAGAATTTAATTTTGACGCAAGGATTCGTTGCGTCAAAATTATATTCAGTGATTTTATATTCCAATCTGCATAGTGTTCTCGTTGCATTTAGTATATGGTGTACAGTGAGCTCGTTCCAATGAACGGGTATGCGCAGTGTTATTAGGGCAAAATGTTTTAAAAATAGAATGGCAATTTTGTGAATAGCGGCGACCTGTTATAGCCGTTGCTTTAGCTAAAGGTTTAACCCTTTCAAACCGGTGTGCATAAATTTTTGCGTGAAGAAATAACTGGTAGTAGACGAGCATACGATTTTAAGAGTAAAAATCTGAAGCGAGGCTCGATAATAATTTAATCCAACAGCTCGATAGAGCTGTTGGATTAAATTATTACCGACCCTCCCAACAAACCAGGATGGTTTCGCCCATTTCATCGTTGGCAATATTGACTGAAATACCTTTCAGGGCACCAGTGTTGAAAAGGTTAAGAGAAAAATCGCCGACAAAATGGACGGGCGGACGGACAAAGCAGCAGCTATATGCTCCCCCGAAAAATTTCGGGGGACATAAAAACCTCAAAACTAAAATAGGAATGGGAATTTTTTATTCGACGAGTTCGGCCGATTCCTTGGGTAGAAATAAGACTTGGAGTAAATATCAACAAATCCAATGATCTCGCTCTGACAAACAAAGCTTTTTTTTCTTAAGAAGGGTAAAAAGACACTGTTCAAACAAGACAAAGAACGTATTATGGTCAAACAAACTCATATATCTATATTTAGCTACAAAATCAATCAAACATTTTTTTCGTTGTAAAATTGCAAAAAGTTGTTGAATGAAGTACGTTTCTGATGAAACATGTACATATTTTGGCGGTAGGGTCCACAGCATCATTTGTCAGCGTATGTGTCCCAGGCCTTTTTCATTCGCTCCCTCAAAACATTGTGTTCTGCCCATTTACCTACAAGAGAAGAAATTAGTTTGATTCAGCAAAGAAGAGGCAGACCTCGACAGAAAGAAGCAGGAATGAAGAAAAGCGGCTAGTGCTATTCACAAAAAATCACCAATCATATTTTGTTTTTTTTCAATTTTGCCTAAAAAATGTATCATGTTTTGATATCGAATCCGGACAATTATCAAAATGAACCTTCCACTCTCCACTCTCAGCAGATCACTTAGTGTTGATTAACTAGTAAACTCATTGTTGAGTTAATTGATGAAAGCCAAAATCAATACGGCAACGGTGCAAAATAATAAGACTACCTTAGCAACCATACTGAATATTAAATCGGGGCAATTACAAAACGGGACTTCCCATTACGGTACCCAACCTCAACACATCATCAAGAAGGTGTATTCCAGTTTGTCCCACAGTCTGGTTTCTCTTCCAGGTTCTCCCACTTTGCAAAAAAGAACATGTTACAGTTGCTTTCGTAATTTGGACACTACTCACCTTTGACAGTGTTGTTTTTGTTTTATCATCAAGGTTATTTATTTATTGATGTTTAAGGTCACATATTTATGCACAATGGATAATCATGACCGTGACAGTTTTATGGATGGAGGAAGCCGGAGTACCCGGAAGAAACCACTGAGCAACGACGAGCAGCTGCCAGCTCCCCAACATCGTAACTCCGCACTGCAACACAGGCAGGGTTAGATTGGTTAAAGACATGCGTACCATCGACGTGCAGTACGCCTTAGTACACGGCGTCATCGTGCCCCCACGCGGGCAATGGAGATGAAGTGTCTTGCCCAAGAGAGACAACGCGGTTGCCGCAGGTGGGATTCGAACCGAGGAGCTCTCGGCTTGCAGCCTGCACCTCTACCTACTGAGCCACCGCGCTCCCCATCATCAAGGTTACTAGATTGAATTAGCTAGCGTACGTATAGTTATCAAACTGTTTGCACTTTAGATAACAAATGCTAGTCAGCATGCGTAGTATATCAAACTTTTGGTCTGTCCTTTTAACTTTAAAGTGGCTGTCGTGCAACTATCTTATACATACTGTGGCATTAAAAGACATGCAACACGGGGCTGCTTCCAAAACAATCGTTGCGATGAAATTTTTTCAGATTCATCTTGAAGCAGATGATACTACTCTTCGGAAAGGATAGCGGAGAAAAATATTTACCGAATTATATCTATATTTCGTCTCTTGAGTGCATCAAGGTGCCATCTCCAATGCTAAAGCATTGCAGGTGGCACTTTGATGCATACACGTGAAAATTTGTAAATAGGCCAACATATATGGTATATGGAGATTTAATACCTGGATGTCGGTTGTTAAACACCGAGCCGCAGGCGACATGTTTAAATGAGACATCCGGGTATTAAATCTCCATATACCATACATGTTCACGGAGATGACGTTTTTGTCCCGTTTGAAACATAATAACAACACAGTGGAAATGAATTTGCGGACGCTTTCTCACGCTCCGTAATTTAATTGTTTTGTTTTTACAAATGCAGAACACAACAGTTACATCCCTTGGGTCGTTAAGGAAACGAGCAAACAGTAGTTTGCTGACAGATCGTCCCCTGAGTTTCAATGTGTTCTATGATCCTACTGGCACATAGAACACATTGGAACTCAGGGGACGAATTATTTGCTCTTATTTTGTTTTTCTCAAGTTGTTTCATTTTAATTATTGGACTATTTAATTTATAACGACAAAATATGATCGAATTGTAGGAAATCCGATGATATTTGTGACTATTTTCATGTTTTGGGGTTCGATTTTTATACCGAGGCGAGTAAATGCAAAAAGCTTTCATTTAAACCACATACCTCCGATGTTTCGCGTGCCCATATACCCTGGATGCTGCACGCTCTCATATACCTTGGATGTTGGGTGCACCCCTTGCCATGGCTATTTGTCCAAGGCATTCTGACCAATCAATAGACAGAATTTATCGGGATATAGGGACAATATTTATTTTTATATAAGATGTGCTATTTTCAAAGTGAATTTTGTTCATTTATTGTATTTGTCTGCGAACTTGATTTTATTATAAATCGATTTCAATGTAAACATTACGTAGCGTATGTTCAGCTTGTTTATTGTCAAACAATTAAGAGATCAATTCAGTAACCTGACTAACAATAAAGTGAAATTAACTACAGGTCTTGGCCTTTGATCAAGCCGATAGAGAATTGATTAACAGTTGTCCATCGCCCCACTGTATTTCCCCACGTTAATTAAGAAAGTGGGACAAGCGGGATGTCACCAACACGAAATATGCCTGGCAAGCAAGGCATTTTTTAGTTTTTTTTTTTTGCGGAAATCAATATCACGATAGCAGCCTAATGAATGCGAAATCTGAGCAGTTATCGAAAGGAATCTTCCACTACCCACTCTCAGCAAATCACCAAGATCATCCGAGTTTTAATTGAAAAATACTGAAAAGTGAAGCCATTTAACAGGTAAACAGAATGTTGCAACATATGCAAACAGAACGTTTTAGCACACTGGAATCATTGGCGCAGACACTGTAGAGGTAAAGGGAGAAAGCACGAGAGGGATCGTTCTTTCTTGTTGCGCAGTCGCTTCCTGACGTATACCCTGGTTCGTCGACTAGAAAGCCTCCCACCCCAATATTATTTCCTTGCTAAGCCATTGATGAAAATGTAGTAATATCCAAAAAAATACCTGCAACAAAACCCTAAAAATTAATTTTTTTTTAGTAAATTTTGTTTCTTAACATACCTACCACAGTTGTTTACAATTGGCTGCAACATAAGTGCAAGCCCTACTTCGGAACTTAACTCAATCTAATAACTTTTCCAAACAAATTTGGAAAAGTAGAAGAGTGCAGAAGCACTATAAAGAGATCGAAAGGGTCGAGCGAGACGGGGCTCGAAATTACGGTACTCTCCCTGCACACTTCTTGCATTGCCGTGCGCATGCGCAACTTCCGTGACGTCAATTCCGAATTTCGCCAACGAAAAGCTTTGTGATTTAGCGGGGAGGCAATGATATCCCCTAAAAGGGCTGGCCTCCGGTAAAGAATTGTGGTTGGTATGTTAAGAAACAAAATTTAATAAAAAAAATTAATTTCTTTTCAACCTACTCAAAATAGTTTACTATTGTCTGAGTAAACAATAGAATGAGGTGAATCACATAACCAATACCAGCAAAAGCGCAGGAGAAAGAAATGCAAGGAGGGCAGGGATCGATAGCAAAACCCGAAATAAGGAGAAAGAGCGGGAAACTCGCTGAAAAGAATAGAAGCAGCTAAAACACAACACGACAATGTTGAAAAAGCATCCCGAAAGAAAAGAAGATGCTGCATGAATCACCTGAAAACAAGATTGCGGGAATAAAATGCACAACAACCTGAAAAATACATAATCAACGAGGGGAAACAATAGCCTGAGCATCAGCTGGATGACCTAATGAAAAAAGGGTCCGCAAATTGCTACTGTAGGTGACGGAGATAAAAGGAGGAGAAAGTAGTACCTTCAGTTAACCACATTCATAACATCCCTGAGCGAAACAGAATTGGAGAGCGCCCAGGATGTGGACATGGCACGAACCTCATGAACATTAAAACGGTTCGAAACAAGATCCGTTGCAGTCAAACGGGAATTACCAGCTTGATTGCGAGACAGATCAACCTGGAAATAGAATGGGAAGAGTTAACTGCCCCCCAGGAATGAGAGACAGAAAGATTCTCTTCCGACCCCTCCGAATGAACTGTGTGCGATTAACATAAGTCTCGATCGCACGCACAGGACAAAGAAGAAGCCTCCGGCCATCTACTGGAGGAAGTGCCCGAATGCAGATGGGAGGAAGCACAGAATCAGGAAGTTGATTTTGGCTAGAAAAAGCAAACAGTAATGAAGGCTACATTGTTAGCCCCATTTCCAGAGAAAGCCGAATCAAGAGAAAGCGCAGGAAGCTCACCGACACGTCTGGCAGAGGCAAACGCTAGACGGAAATCAGTGTTATATGTGAGAAAACGCATATCGGTCTGAGATAAAGGCTGGAAAGGGCGCCCCCATCCAAACCCTGTTCACACCGATGCCAAGTTCCACTTGGGTGTAAGACGCAAACCTCGAGCGAGGCCTCTTCAGAGAAAAGTGTCGAAGCAGTTTGGAGAGAACCGATGCACCGCTTTCCCACATAACAGAAAGTTTCTGAAGGCACAGACCTGTAGTCTTTAATGGCAATAGACTGAAGGCCTTGGAGTCAAAAAGGTATACCAGAAAGTCCGCAATATCAGAGATTGACGGATTTCGGAAATCCACATTGTGAGCTGCATACCAGCCACAGAAAACTTTCCACACAGCAGCATGAGCCATGCCAGTGGAATGTCGCTGTCCGCACACAGATCCACACCTTCTGTAAAGACAGAGGAGCGATTAGAATAACCCTGCAACTGTAAGCACGAATTTTCGACAACACCCGAGGAAGAATCGGTGCAGGAGGAAAGGCATAACCGACCCACCCTATCGAGTCGAGAGCCAGAGCGTTCACCGCAAAGGCTAGTTGATCTGGACCAGGGGAGACAAAGGTCAATAATACCTGATGATTCTAGCGAGTGGCGAAAAGGTTGATAAGAGGATGACCCCACCATTCGGAGGGGACGGACACTGTCTCGTCGGGACAGGGAGTCGGCTAGGACGTTCAGACGCCCGGGGATGTGCGATACATTGATTCCGGATGTAGGCCACCACTGTCGAATTGTGCGAAAGAAGCTGAAAACTCAAGACAAGAGCTGGGAACTCCTGGTTGATATGAAGAGCTACCTGCTTTCGGACCCACCCGCTGTGAATCAACTTGGGGGAACAATAGCCTGACCGAGAGAGTCTAACGTCGCACCCCAACCTCGATCGCAGACATCTACTGTGAGGATGCGATCGACCCGAGGAAGATCAAACGGAACACTCTGAGATAACCAGGGAACATTGGTCCAAGGGCGGAGATGATAATGCAGGAACGAGGAATAGTGAGTTCCAGGTCCAGGGGATCCACATTCAGACGCCTATGATCCAACAAGAAGTGTTGTAGAGGCCTGTTGTAGAGGTCGAACAGGCGAGCGACTCAGTGGAATGAGATCCGTCATCGAATCGCAAAGGCCTAACAACTGAAGAAAGGCCCTGACCAAAACCGAGGGGGATAGAAGCAGGTCAAGAGTCAAGGCGGAAAGGATCAACGCCCGAGCCTTTGGAACATACACCACATTGTGAAAAGTGTCGAAATCCATGCCCAGATGACGGAATTGCTGAGAAGGAATCAGAGCTGATTTCTCGCAGTTGATTCTCAAACCAAGCGACGCTAGTAGGCGAAGCCGCCTCCGGACATCGGTCTCCTGAACGGCAGCTTTAGGATATCGTTGGAGGATGTCGACCAGATAGGCCGACGAAGTCGCAGCCGCCTGAGTACGGTGAAAAGCTATCACATGCCACATCAGTCGGGTGAAGACCCAAGGAGCCAGGTTCAAACCGAACGAGAACCGATGGCCAAGCCGCCTCCGGACATCGGACTCCAGAACGGCAGCTTTGGGATATCGTTGGAGGATGTCGACCAGATATACCGACGAAGTCGCAGCCGCCTGAGTACGGTGAAAAGCTATCACATGCCACATCAGTCGGGTGAAGACCCAAGGAGCCAGGTTCAAACCGAACGAGAACCGATGGTATTTCCGTGACGCCAGGTGAATGGGCATATGGGAATATGCATCATTCAGGTCAATACCTGATGAAACGACCGTCGAAACGAGATGAACTTTTCCATGCAGGACTGATTCGGGATATTCTGATCGATGGCAGGACGAAGCTGGCCATTCTTCTTCGGCACTAAGAAAAGTCTCGTGTACAACCCCGGAAAAAGAGTGTTTCTGACCACTTCGATCGCCCCCTTGGAGAGGAGATTGTCGATCTCCTGCGCCAGAAGGCCCCAATGCTGAAGATCGGACGAGACCCGAGTCGAGAGGGGCACCCGAGATAACAGGGGTGCCGACGGAAGGACAGTCGCAGACCTGACTGGACGACGTCGAGCACCCAAGGATCCGACGTTATCTCTGTCCAACGGTCGAAAAACAGCGACAGCCTTCCCTCGACTAGAGTTGAATCGAGGTGGGGACCTTCACCTGCGGCCCCGGCGGGGAGAAACCACCCCTCGGAAATCAACAGAGTTCTGAAACTTTCCTCCCCGAGGCTACCAGGAAGCCTGGCCGCATGGACGCTTCTTTTGAGCAGAAAGAGCGGACCTAGTCGACGGCGCAGCCTGCGTGACCGTGGCCAACGAGGCTGGGCGCTTGGCAGGTCTGGAACAGCTACTACTCGCGCCAGCAGGCTGGTTCAGTTGCCGTAACAGAAAACGGTCCTTCGAATGACAGAGAACCTCGCCACGGACAGCCCCCACGAAACCATGGATCAGCGGAGGTCCGACCAAAGAAGCAGACCTCAAAACAGTACACCGCTCAGAAGGAAGGGATGGAGAAGTGTCCAACACTGCATCCCGGGGTGCAAGCTCCAAATTAGCCGTGTTACAGGCGTGAGCGTGAGTCAGGTTCATCGGCACCTGAAACAAAACTAGCAATGGCGCCTGTGAGTCATCAAACTCCCCTGGCGGGAGATAGGATACCAGGGCATCAACCAGGTGATCCGCAAGAGACAACATGCCCAGTATCTCTCGGGAAAGACCCACCATGGATTCGAACGCCGCCAGCAGGAGAACTGCCGACTTTGGCTTAGTAAACCGAGGGAAGAAGAATCCTCGTCCATATTTATTATTTATATATTTATGTGTTTAAGGTTACATTTTTCTGCACAATGGCTAATCATGACCACGACAGTTTTACGGGTGAAGGAAGCCGGAGTACCCGGAAAGTACCACCGAGCAACGGCGCGCAACTGTCAGCTCCCAACATACTAACTCCACACAAGCAGGATTAGCATTGGTTGAAGACAGGTGCACCATCGACGTGCAGTACGCCTTAGTATACGACATCGCGCCCCCACGTGGGCAATGGGGGTGAAGTGTCTTGCTCAAGGACACAACGCGGTTGCCGCAGGTGGGATTCGAACCGAGGACCTCTCGGCTTGCAGCCTGCGCCGTTTTCAACTGAGCCACCGCGCCCCATACTCGTCCACAGCAGAAATCCCGGAGCTAGAAGGCTCGACAGGGTTGCGGCGTTCCATAGACGAACGCGGCTGGGTGGCCACTGAGGGCTGGTCTGGGGCTGAATGTCTGGAAAGAAGCCAAAAACTAAATCTAAAGCCTGGCCAACTCAGGCTGACCATCAGGAACCACCTGTGAATGCTGAGCAGCATTCAAAGAGCCAGGCGAGGAGTCTCTGCGACCGACCAAAGGAGGTTTCGCCTCAGGAGGCACAGGGAACCCAAATTGAGGGGTTGCAAGAAATCAACCGGTTAAGCGCTAGAACGACCTGCCTCAGCTCATCCTGAGAATCCGTCGGTGCAACAGCACCCGACGGAGTGTCTTCCCAGTGAACCCTTCTGGAAGAAGAGCCCAAATCCTCAGAAGGGACCGACGATGTACGTCTATCAGCACACAGAATAGGGGACGGCGAGAATTCACCGGAGCATAGTCCCAAGAGTAACGAGGGGCCGCCACTGGCCTATGTTGAACAGAAGGCCCCGTCGGCAAATCCTCAAGAGGCCGACGATGGACGTCGATCGCAGTCAGACATGAGACAAGGTGAGAAAACACCGGAGGATTGTCCCAGTAGTGACAGGAAACTGTCACTGCCTTCTGAGAGACAAAAAACCCGACTGCCTATCCTCTGAGCCCGACGGCAAGCGTCGATCGACAGCCAGACTTGGATCAATGTGAGAAATCACTTGAGGAAGGTCGGGAGAGTGGCAGCTAACATCAGCAGGGGAAGGCGGAATAACAAACGATTCGCTCAACGAGGGTAGAGGAATCGCTGCCGATGCGACAGAGCGACCAAACTGGCCATAAGTAAACCTAGCCAGATGAGACGGGACAGCCAACAATTGTACAGCTTCGCTGAGAAGCCAGGGAAGGTTGGGAGCCCTGCGAAACCACACCAGACACAGCCTGGGGCCCCCGAGTCTGTATACCATCTCCAGAAGAGATGGAAGGTTGGCTATCATGCAGAATAGGAACAGCATGAACAAATTCCTCAGCAGCTGCAGATGAAGCCGGTGGAAAATCGGAGAAAGCGCCAGAGAGAACCCCGGAAGAACTCGTTACGAAAACCGTAGCCTCCAGGGTGACCATTGGAGACCGTTGTCCCCACTCCACGTGTCCCATCACCAGCACCACCAACAGCTACGAAGGAAACTGTTACCGAAAAAGGCTGTCCAACATCCTGTGCGACAGATTCTTCTCGTGCACCCTCTGAAATATCCGAGGAGGCACGGCTAACTTTATCCACCTGAAAACGAGGTGTTCTGGCACGAGACATAACCACCTTGTTCACGGCAGACCAGAATTTGAAGGACCTAACCCCGCAAACACCACAGGGATTGGCCTGAGAGCAATTGTCGCAGCTGACACAAGTACTGTGTAAGTCATCAACATGTTTCACCTGCAAACAAGAAGGACAAGGAATAGTTTTAGGCAGTGTCCCAAAAGATGTGAGAAGTAGTTAGAAGTAAATTTAGAGGGGGAAAACCCCACAAGGTCAACCAAATACCAAGATTTCTCACCGGCGGAAAACCGATCACCGACGCGTAAAATACGAAAACACACAGAGAAAATACAAACTAAAATTAGCATAAATATATGAAAATAAGGACAATAATTTAAGGCTTGAGTAAAAGGATACAAAATCCAGTAATGCACTTGAAATAATATGCAGCAAACACCAACAAACAGTTCAGGAAGAAACGAGGGCAATAATTAGCTCGAGTCACAAAAATCCGCCCCTGAACGATGGCGGAAGAAAAAGAAATTGACGTTACGGTATTTGAGCATGCATGCGGCAATGCAAGAGATGTGCTGCGAGAATGCCTGTAATTTTGAGCGCCGGTCTCGCTCGACCCTTTCGGTCTCTTTAGAGTGTTTTTGCACTCTTCCACTTTAACAAATTTGTTTGGAAAAGTTATTAGCTTGAGTTAAGTTCCGGAGTTGGGCAGCCAATTGTAAACAATTGTGAGTAAGTTAAAAGGCAATAATACATGACACATTAATATAAAGCTTTTACACTTGTATTTTCCAAAATTAAATTTTCTATCACAGACAATAAAATAAATTATCGCAATGAATCATTTTCTTTTAAAAGACGTGAACGGGTGAGTTGATTGCCATGCCATTTGTAGTGTTAGTATTCACTTCAGTAATTAGTATTGAGGTGGGAATACAATTCCACACAATATAACTGAAAACGTTGTGTGATATCTGTTCCCTGGAGGTAACAAAATCTACCAAGAAATCTGTCTAGTGAAACGAAACAAGTCGGACACAGAATTTCACGAGAGTGCTCGTTTCTTTCGGGTGGTGGTTACCGCAAAACCAAATTTAAGTGAACGATGGACTGGTTAACGAAAACGTTCCTATAATCAAACTTCCAGCTTACAAACTGCTCAAAATCGTGTTTGCTAAATGGTCTGGGATGCATCACAATATCAACTCTCTCCAACACGGAATTTAAGCGAGGTTGACCTGGAATATCCTACATCATAGCTGAAGCTTTTTACATTCAATAAACCCTATACCCAACACACACGACATTTTTTAAAATTTTCAAAACACTTCAACAAAACCATACAGTGTGACCCTTCACTGGAACGAACTCGATAAGCTCGTCATAATGAAGTGCCACGTGATGTGGTTTTGTTAAAATCATTTGAAAAAAATATTTTTCAATTGTTCACCTTGTACATTATGTGGACGGATGCGGTCGAGACGATGGTTAAAGTGTTAATATTATAAAGAGATACCGTTGCAATGGGCCCTCAGAACCCGTTTCAACAGTTTTGTCAAACAAGAACATTTCCGCAGCAAGAGAGTGTGGTACGCAACGACGTTTATCTCTCGTTAGAAAGGGTCATGAACTTGGCCAGTGTATGTAATGCATGTAGTTGGCAAAGTTTTAAAATACATACAATGCTGCGCCGCGTCTTTCAATTTATAGGTTTTGAACAGAACCTTTTGTTCTGAAAATGTGTATTGTTACCAGACAATAATTTGAGATCCTTGTTCAAAAATTCAGGAACGTGACTGGCCAGAAGATCGACTGAACGAACGGTTGGCCATATGGAGGTTACGTATACTGGCTGTGAGTTACAGTCAGGCACAGAATTTTGAACCCTGCAAGTGGGATATTTATCCATTCACCAAAGGCATCACTTCGTACAGAGTTAGCTAATGAGGATTACGAGCGACAACACTAGAGGTTTATTTCTTGTTTAGTTTTGTATCTGCCGATACAAAACTAACCAAGTAATAAAGCTCTAGTGTTGTCGCTCGTTTATTACTTGGATAGTTTTGTATCGGCAGAGATATCAGCCCGAGATGATTTCATATTATAAACCTGAACTCGAAGGTCAAAGGTTACATGATGTGAAGTTACCGAGGGCTGATATCTCAGCCGATATGAAACTAAGTAATAACCTCTTTCTTCAAAAATAAAAAATTAAATGAATAATTACAAAATGTTCTCAGATCTATTACTATTTTCTGACTGGAGCCCGAAAGGTGACAGGGTCAACTTTTTATAATCCCTGCAAACGGATTACTAATCCGTGCGCACGGTTTACTAATCCGTGCAAACGGATTACTAATCTATGCGAACGGATTAAAAAATAAATTGACTACGTTACTTCTGTTCATATATTGGAGCCCGGGGGGTGACATGGTCAACTTATTTCTTAATCTAGGTGACATGAGTCTGAACTTACCAAGTGTAAACCGATTATTTATCATTTTATTGTGCTCAGCCGTGCCTTCCTGGTTACAGGGGGTTTCTTACACAGGACCCGTAATATGTTGCACTGGATATTCCCTGCTGCCTCACTCTATGTGCTGCCCCTACGTGATATAACACACGGAAAGGAGGGAGGGGGTACATAGAAGTCGTACCAAAATGCATATCACTTTCTCGCTTATTGTCGTATTCGTGCGACACCTTCCGCGATGACTCCATTCGATTTGCGAGTGAATTTACTCATCAGTTGCAAATTTTATGCTACCCCTTTCTGTATGTTATAGCATGTAGGTACGGCGTAGGAAGGAGGGAGCGGGAGATATGCAGGGACGCGTTATGGGCCCCCATGCGAAAACATTAAAATTTTTTAGTAAATTTTGTTTCTTAACATACCTACCACAATTGTTTACAATTGGCTGTAACGTAAGTGCAAGCCCTACTTCGGAACTAACTCAAGCTTTTAGAGAACTTTTCCAAACAAGCTGGAAAAGTAATAGAGTGCAAAAGCACGAAAAAGATCGAAAAAAGAGTCAAGCGAGACCAGCGCTCGAAATTACAGGTACTCTCTCTGCACACCTTTTGCATTTACCGAGCGCATGCCCAACAACCGTGACGTCAATTCCGTATTTCCGCCAACGAGAAGTTTGTGATTTAGCGGGGAGGCATCGATATCAAGGATATCCCCAGGGAGGGTGGGCCTCCGGTAAACAATTGTGGCAGGTATGTTAAGAAACAAAATTTACTAAAAAATTTTAATTTCTTTTCAACCTACTCACAATTGTTTACAATTGGCTGAATAGACAATAGGAGGGGGTGAATAACATAACCAATACCAACAAGAGCAGCAGAAAGAAAAGCAAGAAGGGCAGAGAAGAATAGCGAAACGTGTAATGAAGATAGAGAGAAGGCACCTGAACAGAACAAGGCTGAGCGAAGCACAACCTCGATAACAACAATTTTAACGAGGGTGCACAACAGCCTGAGCAGCAACGAGAGGGCCTAAAGAATAAAGGTCCTTAGATTGCTGCTGTAGGTGGCGGAGATGAAAGGAGGAGAAGGTAGAAGCATTCCTCCAGTAAGCCGCGTTCATAACGAAAAAGAATTGGAGAACGCCCATGATGTAGAAATGGCACGAACCTCGTAAGCATTAAACCGGTTCGAAACAAGATCCGAAGCAGACAAGCGGGAATAAGCTAGCTTAATTGCAAGACAGATCCACCTGGAAATAGAATGGGAAGAGATAGATTGCCTCTTAGGAATGAGAGACAGAAAGAATCTCTTCCGACCCATCCTAATGAACTGAGTGCGAGTAATGTAAGACTTGATCGCAAGAACAGGACAAAGAAGAGGTCTCCGGCCATTGACAGCGGGGAGAGCCCGAATGCAGATGGGAGGAGGTACTGAATCAGGAGGTTGATTCTTAGCCAGAAAAGAGCAAACAGTAGTGAAGGTGACACTGTTAGCCTCCTTTCTGAAGAAGGCAGAATCAACAAATAGCGCATGAAACTCACTGACTCGTCGAGCAGAAGCAAACGATAGAAGAAAAGCCGTCTTATAGGTGAGAAAACGCATATCGGTCTCAGATAAAGGCTCGAATGGCGCCCTCTCCAAACAGTGCAACACCCATGCCAAGTTCCACTTGGGTGTGAGACGCAAAACTCGAGGCCTCTTCAAAGAAAAGTGCCGAATGAGTTTGGAGAGAAAAAGATTACGACCGATGCACCGCTTTCCCACATAAGAGAAAGTATCAGACAACATAGAGCGATAACCCTTAAGTGTAATAGGTTGGAGGCCTTTGGAGTCAAAAAGATATACCAGAAAATCCGCAATTTGAGCGATTGACGGATCACGGTAATCCACATTGTGATCTGCACACCAGCGGCAGAAAACCTTCCACTTCGCAGCATAAGTCATGCCAGTGGAATGTCGCCGCGATGCAGAAATGCACTCCACTGATCGTCTCGAAAAACCTCTACGTCGGAGACTGGACCTGATAAAAGGCAGGCGTAAAGGGACAGGCTCGCCAGGTTGCTGTGATACTTCCTGGGATGACCCTGGGAAAGAAGATCGCGACGTAGAGGTAGACGAATCGGTCGATCTGCCAACAGAGGCCGCAGCAGATTGATCCACACCCTCTGTGGTGACAGAGGTGCGATCAGAATGATCCTGCAACTGCAAGCACGAACCTTCGCTAATACCTGAGGAAGAATCGGTGCAGGAGGGAAGGCAGAGCCGATCCAACCTGTCCAGTCCAGGGACAGAGCGTCTACCGCATATGCCAGAGGATCTGGACAAGGGGAGACAAAGGTCTCTACCTGATGATTCCAGCAAGTAGCGAAAAGGTCGACCTGAGGACGGCCCCACTGCTCGCAAATCGCCTGAAACACCGACCGATGTAGCATCCATTCGGTGGGAAGGACACTGTCGCGTCGGACAGGGAGTCTGCTATGACGTTGAGACGCCCGGGAATGTGTCGAATGGACACCCGAGCGTTTACATCCCGTGCCAACAGAAGAAGATCCCGAGATAGCCGTTACATGGGAATTGAATGTGTGCCTCCTTGATTCCGAATGTAGGCCACTACTGTCGAATTGTCCGAAAGAAGTAGGAGTGACGGACAATATGGTCCGACAGGTGAGGGATCCAAAGCCGAAAACTCAACAGAAGAGCAAGGAGCTCCTTCTGGTTGATATGAAGGCCCACCTGCTCGCTGTCCCACTCGCCGTGAGTGGACAGATCGAGAGGATCCAACGTAGCACCCCAGCCCCGATCGCTGGCATCCGCAGTAAGGATGCGATCGACCAAAGGAAGATCCAACGGAACACCCTGTGTCAGCCAGGGAACATCGGCCCAAGAGTGAAGGTGACAAAGCAGGGACCGAGGAATAGGTAGTTCCAGGTCCAGTGGATCTACATTCGGACGCCAATGATCCAACAGAAAGTGTTGGAGAGGTCGGACAAACAAGCGACCGAGCGAGCGGAATGAGATCTGTCACCGAACCGCAAAGGCCCAGCATCCGAAGGAAAGTCCTGGCCGAGACCGAGGAAGATTGAAGCAGGTTCCGAGTCAAGGCGGAAAAAATCGTCGCCCGAGCATGGGGGACCGACACTACATTGTGAAGAGTGTCGAAATCCATCCCCAAATGACGGAATCGCTGAGAAGGAAGGAGATCCGACTTCTCGCGATTGACTCTGAAACCCAGCGACGCTAGCAGGCAAAGAAACTGCCGGACATCTAACTCCAGAACAGCAGCATCGTGGTGCCACTGGAGGATGTCGTCCAGGTACGCGGACGAAGTCACAGCCGACTGAGTACGGTGGAAAGCAAGCACATGTGACATCAGTCGGGTGAAAGCCCAAGGAGCCAGGTTCAAACAGAACGGGGGAGCTCTGAATTGATAGACTCGATCCCGAAACGAGAACCGAAGGTGTTTCCGTGACGCCAAATGAATGGGTACATGGAAGTAGGCATCCTTCAGGTCGATACTGGCAGCAAAGTCGCCCTGATGAACTGAACGTCGAACCGACTGGAAAGTCTCCATACTGAAACGAGGAGCTATTATGTACTCGTTCAGGATACTCAGATCGATGGCAGGGCGAAATTGGCTGTTTTTCTTCGGTAGGGGCACCCGAGATAAACTGGGGTGCAGATGGAAGGACAGTCGCAGACCGGAATGAATGACGTCGAGGACCCAAGAGACCGACGTTATCTCTGTCCAACGGTCGTAAAACAGCGACAGCCTTTCCCCGACTGGAGGCGAATAGAGGTGAGAACCTTCACTTGCGGCCTCGACGAGGCCCCCGAGAGGAGAAACCACCACGGGAAGTGACAGAGTCCTGAGACTTTCCTGCCTGAGGTTGCCAGCGAGCCTGGCCACGTCGGCGCTTCTTCTGTGCAGAAGGAGCGGACGGAGCCGAAGGCGTAGCCGACGTCGCCGACGTCGCCGACGAGGCAGACACAGCAGCATGCTTGGCGGGCCTGGAACGACCACCACCCGCCGCAGCAGGTTGGTCCAGCTGTCGCAGCAAAAGCTGGTCCTTCGAATGACGAAGAACTTCGCCACGAACAGCTTCCACGGAACCATGGAACAACTGAGGCCCCACCAAAGAGGCAGACCTCAGAACAGCACGCTGCTCAGAAGGAAGGGATGGAGAAGAATCCAATACCGCATGCCGGCGTGCCAGCTCCAAATTAGCCGTGTTTCAGGCGTAGGTGTGTGTCAAGTTCATAAGAGCCTGTGACAAAACGCGAAAAGGCGCCTGAGCGTCATCAAACTCCCCTGGTGGAAAATATTCAGCCAGGGCAGCGACGACATGGTCCGCGAGAGATAACATACCCAGCATCACTCGGGACAGGCCCACCATGGATTCAACTACCGACATCGGGAGAACTGCCGACTAAGGCTTAGTTAACCCGAGGGAGGAAGAATCCTCATCCACAGTAGTCACCCCTTGGAAGACTGGTGGACAGACGGAATCGTAAACACGAAACCGCGATGGAGGCAGAAAGGCATCAGCTCTAGAAAAGAAGGAACCCTTGAGGGCCTTAGAACGCATTTTGGCGTCTAAGCCCTGGAACGACTCAACAATCTGAGCCGATTGCAGAGGACGCAACGCCCCAGAGCTAGAAAGCTCAACAGGGTTACGGCGCTCCACCGTTGACCGCGGCCGGACGGTCACAGATGGCTGGTCTGAAGGTTGGACTTACGGCAATAAGCCAAAGACGAAATCCAAAGCCTGCCACAAGACTGACGAGGGGGCCCATCACCTTCCAGATAATCGTCATCCTCTTTAGCACAGGAGACGGAGCCCAACTCGGGCTGACCAACCGAAACCTCCTGGGAAGACTGAGCAGTATCCAAGGGGCCAGGCGAGACATCTCGGGGACCGACCAAAGGAGGTTGTGCCCCAGGAGGCACAGGGAGGCCAACTTGAGGGTTACCAGAAAGCAACCGGGTGAGCGCCAAAACGGCCTGACGCAGGTCACCCTGAGAATCCGTCGCAGCAGCATCGCCCGACGGAGTGTCCTCCCAATGGACCCTTCTGGTAGAAGAACCCAAATCCTCAGAAGAGATCGACGTCGAACGTCGATCAGCAGACAGAAGAGGGATACGGTGAGAAGACACCGGAGGATAGTCCCAACTGTGACGCCTAGGGGGCATCACTGACCTCTGCGGAACAGAAGGTCCTGCCTGCATATCTTCTAAAGAAACCGACGGCGCACGTCGATCGGTAGCTGGACCTAGGACACGGTGAGAAGACATCGGACGATTGTCCCAAGAATGACAGGATCCTGTCATTGGCCTCTGCGTGGCAGACGGCCCCAACTGCCCAACCGACGGCAAGCATCGATCGACACCCAGACTCGGAACACAGTGAGGAATCACCGGAGGAAGGTTCCGAGAGTGACAGCTAACCGGGGCTGTCACTGACCTCTGCCGAACAGCAGGCCCTGATGCCAATGTCCCAACCCCATCCTGCTAGTCGGCACACAGCAGGGGAAGGAGGAACAATAAACGATTCACTCGAGGGGCGAGGAATCGCTGCCGAAGCGATCGACCGGCTCAACCGACTAGGAGCAAACCTAGCTAGATGAGAGGGAGCAGACAGCAAACCCGCACAGCTTCGCCGAGAAGCTAGGGGAGGCTGAGAGCTCACAGACACACCAGCAGATACAGCCTCGGTCCCCCGAGACTGCAGTCCACCCCCAGAGGAGATGGAAGAGCCACTATCAGACAGAATAGGATCTGTAGTAACAACTCCCTCAGCAACGGTCGACGGCGTAGGAGGCAGATCGGAGAGGGTCACCGAGCTGACCTCGGAGAAGCTCTCTACGAAAACAGACGCATAAAGAGTGACATCAGAAGACAAAGAGACCGCGGCCTCCACGTCAGATATCACTGAACTTGCACCGTCAACAGTTGCAGAGGAACTCGCCACAGAAGACAGAGCAGAATCCTGTGTGACAGAGTCACCACGTGCACCAGCAGAAATGTCTACCACAGCACGGCTACCCTTACCCCGAGAACGAGGGGTTCTAGCCCTGGACAGGACCACCTTGTTAACAGAAGCCCAGAATTTTTAGGACCAAACCCCACAAATGCCACATGATTGGGCCTGAGTGCAATTGTTGCAAGTGACGCATGTGGAATGAGAGTCGTCCACATGCTTCACTTGCAAGCAAGAGGTACAAGGAATAGTCTTTGGCATTATATGAATGAAAAAAATCGAATCAAGCTTCCCGCCGACGGAAAACAGCACGAAGGTCGTGTTCACTCGCGGGGAAAAAACAAGATTAAATGTGAAGAAACAAGCAATAATGATAAAAATTAACATCAATCAAAAACAATTTTGAAAGCTTGAAAAAGGATACAATCCACTTGCACACAATAAAATGCAGCTAGCACATATAATAAGTTGTTCACGAAGAAAACAGCAAAGTATAGCACGAGTCACAAAAATTTCCGACCATGTACAAATGGCGGAAATAAAAGGAATTGACGTCACGGTTGTTGGGCATGCGCTCGGTAAACGCAAGAGGTGTGCAGAGAGAGTACATGTAATTTCGAGCGCTGGTCTCCCTCGACCCTTTTTTTCGATCTTTTTCGTGCTTTTGCACTCTATTACTTTTCCAGCTTGTTTGGAAAAGTTCTCTAAAAGCTTGAGTTAGTTCCGAAGTAGGGCTTGCACTTTCGTTACAGCCAATTGTAAACAATTGTGAGTAGGTTGAAAAGAAATTGACTCATGGAGTATGGTCAATTGTCATTACATGTCAAACCATATAGTTTACAACTTTAAAGCTTCAATACACGACTTGTTTGGAAAAACACATGTCGCCCTTTTTTTCTTTTTCGAGTATGACATATCTGTATCTTCAGCAATAGAAAGATGTATGCTGGTGAATCAAAGTCAGAAAATCATGCGACATATTTTGGGTGCGGCTGAGGATCAGTTGGGCACCATCTTACTCGGAGGGTACTTGAACCGACACCAATTATCTTCTCTGACACTGAATTGGCATACCCATCCGTTAGACCCCCCCCCCCCTCTGCCCCCCCTCCCCACACTCCCACACACACACCTTTGGGACACGAATGACCGATTTTTGCTTAAAAGCCTCCAAAAGAAAGAGAGGAGGGAACAGAAGTGGTAGAGGATGGAAAGGAAGAGGGAATAGAAGATTAAGAAGAGGGATGAGCGGAAGCGTGACTCAGATTCGGATAATCCCACTATCATCCTTGGATCATGATGGGATTGCTATTGAGTATCAGGATCATCTATGATAAGATTAAAGGGTAGAAGCAACCGCTGCTTTGATGGGAGACGGCGATAGTGTGCGTTGTGCACCGGTGTAAATTCCAACTGTGAGTGGTTTCGATAGGTGGTTGCACTGCAGCGCTGGGTGATATCTATTAAAAATACAGCTGCTGAAACAAAATTATTTTTCGAAAAATTTCAACAAAACCATATCACGTGACCCCACTTTGGAACGAGCTCGTTCCAAAGAAAGGTCACATGATATGGTTTTGTTGAATTTTTTTTAAAAATTTAAAACAAAAGGGTATTTAAAATAATGAATTTTGAAATCGTCTGCGTTGGGGAAAGGGTTATGAACCCTCCTGAAAATTTTCACTAGTCCTGAAACGGAAAAGGCATCATTTATAATGTGTCTGGGTCAGAAAATTTACCGGATTGATGTCAGAGTCGAAATTTTGAGGCCATGTCAATTTTAGAGTAGGAAATTTGAAACACAAGTTTCCAGTTGGAAATAAAAGATCAAACTTTCTCATCATTAGTTGGAAATTTTAATATTTTTCATGAACAATGTTAATTCATTGAATTACCAACCATTTGATTTTTGACCTCGGAATTTCCAACTATTGAAAAAAACTACTCCTAGCTGGGGGGGGGGTGGGGGTGAGACCCCCCACCCCACCCCTGTCGCCACATTCCTAGGTTAACCCTAACCACATGGTTATTTTACCAACCCCAAAAGGGATAAGTCGGTTGGCGTATGCTATGTATGGGGATAACGCATGTCGGTACAGATACTAGATGACGGCCCCATGGTTTTTTACGGAGGACTCTCGTGAGATTCTGATCCAGCTAAAAAAATTCCCAACAATTGGCTCTGGCGTGCGCACGTGACACCTGGTATCACCATTACGATGACGTCACACAATAGCAGGTTACCAATACTACCAGGTGGTACAGTCACGTGATGAATTCCAAGAAATGAGTTTCAACACTGATAGGACTCCGCCCAGGTCCCCAATAAGACCTGTACATAACTATCAATTAACCATTTCTAATTCTTTCCATAGTAGGAAATGGCGGATAAATGTTACAAATGGCATACCAACACGTTCTTAACGTCCTATCCATCTACAATCATGTTCCATGATTAGTGTTGGAACCATAAAATAAATTAACAAGTCCCTTGTCGGGCGCATGTAATGACTGGTGCCCGTGAGGTGCCAAGTGTGAAATATTATTGTGTATTAATCCGTTCGCATGGATTAGTAATCCGTTCGCACGGATTACAAACAAAAATGAGTCCATGTCACCTCTCGAGCTCCATATTCTGACTTGGGTCCTGCGAATATTCGAGATTCGATTCGATATCGATACCATCATCTGCTTCGAGATCGATCCCGAATCAGTCTCAAGATTCGATTTTTTCGAATCTCTCGAACCAATTTCAATTTGTTACATTTCCAACAAAAAATCGGAAAAAAATTGTCATTAGAAAATTCATTCATGTAGGCTCAATTCCTATTTAATTGAGTAAATGACAAAGTTTAATTGTTAGGAAAGTAGAGAATTTTGTTCAAAACAAGATCCATAGTTTTCGTTTTTGAAGACTTAACTTGTTACTATTCACGTTTTTAAGAACGTTCAGTCAGTCTTGTAAGGGTCACAACAGTGTTCCGTAACTTCAGTTTGGTGCACTGTGAAATAACTTGTTTATTACGATTCGATTCGAGATTCGATTCGATATCGATATCAGAGACACGATTCGAATCGAAAAAAAAATTGTGATTCACAGATCCCTAATTCTGAAAGTGTTATTGTTTCTCGTTTTTTTCACAAAGTCCAAAGTTCCCTCTTCTCCTACTTTTAGTTTAGCTATCCGAACGTCTCGGCCTCCCTCTGTGGAAGCCGCGACGTTCGGAACGCTGAAATTCCTCTTCTCCCACTTCAATGAATTTCCGCTTACGATTCTGAAATTTAGTTTCGTTGAATTTTCTAAACAACTCTCTTCTTCCCTCTGTTCTATTTATTTATTGGTGTTTAAGGTCACATATTTCTGCACAATGGCTAACCATGACCGTGACAGTTTTGCGGGTGGAGGAAGCCGGAGTACCCGGGGAGAACCACCGAGCAACGGCGAGCAATTGTCAGCTCCCTAACATACCAACTCCACACAAGCAGGGTTAGCATTGGTTGAATACAGGTGCACCATCGACGTGCAGTTCGCCTAAGTACACAACGTCACCGTGCCCACACGTGGGCAATGGGGGTGAAGTGTCTTGCCGAAGGACATCACACGGGTGTTGCAGATGGGATTCGAACCGAGGACCTCTCGGCTTGCAGCCTGCACCTCTACCAACTGAGCCACCGTGCCCCTTCCTCTATTCATCACATAATCGTTACGTAGTGCCATCATTAATTCCTCATCATACAAAACTCTGCTTCAAACCACTCCGCCATACCCAGTAGTGGCAACGCCAATTTTCTTCACTGCGTTCGACGAATAACTGTAAACAATTCGATGTAATTAAATCTGTTGCGCCTAGTAAAGCATCAAGGGAGACAACTCTAGCTTGTTATACCGGCCGAGATCGGCGTCAAATCAGCCGAGTCTTAAGTCATATTAGCCGAGCTTGATAATGGGCAGTTCTGGGAAAGAAAATAATATCTAATAAGTGGCGCTATAAAATTACGAAGCGCGATATTTGATTTTGACGAAACGATTCGTTGCCATGTATCTAATCAATGAATTTGTATTTCAGCACTGCGGTCAAAGTGCGGTCGATATTTGTGTTTGTTTTAAAGTAACACTTAAACCATAGGTCTCAAACTGTGTCGAAATGGCAAAAACTTTGATTATCACTGAGTAGCGTTGTGCACGCCATAAAAACGGATAACGGGGGAGTGAAGCTCCGAAAGAGCAATATTCGTTTATTTTTTTTAAGAAAGACACAGCGAAGAATTTGTCAACAAAACGACAGGCAAGTGTTCAAATTTGTTTAAATTTCATCGAGAGAATGTAAAAGAAGACTTTCGTGTCGTAATTGGAACGATTTAGCAGTGAATTGGTATAGAATATTAGTTCGATTGACAAGAAACAACAAAAGTAGCATGTTTTGTCATTTCGGGCATCAGTGTGGGTTCGTGCCCGATTTAGCCCAAACGTTTACGTATCTATGAAGCAGCATATTAAATTGACAGGAAACTACAAACAATAGTACCCCACAAGGCAGGGCGTGAGAATGGGGATAATTTTAATCAACACAGCGTTGGAAAACAACTGGCTAACGTTAGAGTGGAAATGATTCGGTGTGAGTAAACGTATGCGCTACCTTTGGCTAACGCTTTTGGGAAAACAATTACTGTAATGAATGGCACAGACTAGAGTCAGTAAGCAACATAAATTTTTGCCATTCTAAATTTTGGTTACGAAAGTTGGAGTTTGAAAGTATGGTGCTTTCATTATTTACAGCAATACCTCTGAGCAGGGGCGTCGCTTGCGAGAGTTTGGGGGATGTCACACTACCCCACCACACCATTTTTCAAGTCGGGACATTTTTGTTTGGATTGGAGTCTTTAACATCGATTCGCTCTCGCAAGTTATAATCTACTTCCTTTTGAGACTTGCAGGGTCGGCGGAAGCTCGATAAAAGTGGCGGGAACAAATTCACAATGCTACCATGGTTCGACCCAGTGTGAGAAAGATTACAATCGAATATTGGTAAATGCGCCATGACTCGCTATAGTCTCTCGTCAAGATGAACATGTCGCGGTGTGGTCACTGTCCTGCCATTTCTTCTACTTCAACCATCTTCCAACCCGAAGGGTAGCCTTCGGGTTGGAAGATAGATGAAGTAGAAGAAACGGACGGAATTTATATTTCTAGAAGCTAGAAATATTTGTCTCGTCACTTCGGTTTTAACAGCGTTAAAGGAGCGAGTAATCGGTGAAGTGTTTGGGTATCACTTGTTCTTATACTAGAAGTTAGCGCTCGGGTAGCTGTAGAGATTCTTCCGCGCTGAGCTGTCATCTTTTTCTCGTGAGAGGGGCGAGTGATCTTGTTTTGAGATAGGAGGGGGTCTTTTAAGTCTATCATATATCATTTATTTATTTATATATATGTATAAAAAGAGTTCAATTTTGTTTCTCATCATCAGCATATGTTTGTTTGTGTTTTTTCGGTTCCTGTAAGCCTACCCTTCTACACCATGGAATTTACACGATCGTATTGCGGGTTTTGTTCGGAACAGATGTTGATCCAACATCTGGATCAGAGGTGGCACTAGAATTACCAACGGACACAGGTTTCCAGGTTATTACTCTGGTTTTTCCTGGGTGGCTATGCCATCAGTTATGATCTTGGTCATTTACACGTTTTCTGTTATAAAACAAAGGTTTTGTTTGATTGTGTATTGGGAAATGATGTTTTTTTCAGTAATATGCAAGCTATAGGCTGGTGTTATGTAAATAAAATGCACGCCGTGTCGCTGTCACCATAAAGAGTTGGTTTCCTTTTATTGAGTATAGGGGAGACGCGATCGAAAATGGGATTCTTTTGCTAAATATTGTTCGGATTTACAATTAATGTTACAGGAATGCCTGTATATTAACACGTTTGCATTCGTCCATTTTAACTCATTGTGTAACTGCGAAACACATCTGTGGAAAAAAGTGGATGGACACGTGCCCCCTACGTCAGTAGTATGTAATGTGGTTTTGAGGGAACAGTCGCTGGTTCTCGGTGCCGGACCTCGGAAGTGACGTCATGTCACATGACCTAGTGGCGCCATGTTGTGTTGTCATGGTAACCCGCGTGAGTGGCCATGTTGTGACGTCACCCCCATAGTGATACGTGGTGTGGGTGCGCATGCACAGCGCGTGTTGTTATGGTGATACGTGTTTCCGTCGTCCATTTTGTATACTGGAGGCCGCCATCTTGTTTTCTATGGTAGCACGTGATTGCTATGTTACCCAATTTTTCGGCAATAAGACGTATTAACCGGCATTGACCCCACCCCAGAATACCGCTCAATAATATGAAGCACCTGGTGGATCAGTAGTACCAAGGGCCAGCAAGAGACCTACAGGGATATGTACAGCCTATGCTATACTACCGTTCTAAACTACCAAGCATTACCCCCACCCCCACAAAATCACTAGGTCTACCATAACGTACTACATATACCAGCCATATAATAAAACAAAGCAATCGGTTGGTTAATAGTACCAAGCACTAACAGGGGCCTATAGTTGTATATACCGCCCGTACTATAGTACCGCTCTAAACTACCAGGCAGTACCCCTACCCACAATACCCCTATGCCTAGCATTGCAAACTACCTATACCATCATAGGATAACATGAAGCATCAGGTGGATTAATAGTACTAAGGGCCAGCAATAGACCTACAGGGGTATGTGCAGCCTATATAGTATCCTCAGATAAGTATCATATAAAAGGTATTCTCGATAGGTATCCTCGATACGTATCCTCAAATAATACAATACCAGGTGATAGGTATCCTCAAATACCCGTATGTGCCTTTGTGCTATGGCACATTGTGTCACATTGTGCCTTTTCGCATAAGCACATATTGGCACATAAAGCATGTGCCTTTGTGCTAGGGCACATTGTGTCACATTGTGCTTTTTCACATAAGTACATATGACAAAAAAGGGTGCCGAGGGTCGTATGTTTTTCCAAAAAGGGGTGCCGAAATTGGGGTGCCCGGGGATATTGCCATTGGATGTAGATGTGATGAGAGTCGGATACAACTTCGTTGTAATAAGGGGAGGTAACTCTATACGATTAAGTACAGGTTATGGGAAATAAAGCAATCTGATTGGTTATAAATGTTCTAGATAAATGAAACAACAAGAGTACTTAGAATAGGGTCAGAACTAACAAGAATAGACCAGAAATAGCTAAATATAGTAACAATTAGCAAAGCTGTTCCAACTGATAGGCTCTTCTATGCTACTGGAGTATACTCTAGAATAAAGGAACATGGCTAGATAAACGATAACTATTACATAATTAGATAGAAGCAGAGAATTCTGAAAGAATTCGAAATAGTAAAACTTGTCGGGTTTTTTGTGGTAATTCTATGAATCGGGAAAATACTCCTATTCAATCAAACATACCCTCCGAACACACCCCGTCTTATTGCCGAAAAATTGGGTAACATAGCAATCACGTGCTACCATAGAAACCAAGAGGGCGGCCTCCAGTATACAAAATGGACGACGGAAACACGTATCACCATAACAACACGCGCAGCGCATGCGCACTCACACCACGTATCACTATGGGGATGACGTCACAACATGGCCGCTCACGCGGGTTACCATGACAACACAACATGGCGCCACTAGGTCACGTGACATGACGTCACTTCCGAGGTCCGGCCAATGTTCCCTCAAAGCCACATTACATACTACTTACGCCCCCTAGCTCTGCCACCTCTGGAGACTTGATTTAATAGTTGGATTTATGTTATGCACACACACAGTCGGTAACACAAATTGAGTTCTATAGCCTTTACGTAGTACTAGAGATGGGCTGTATTGGAACTTTGAGTTCGGTATCGGTTTCGGTATTTTAAGGGGGTATACCTCGGTATTGGTTCGGTATTCGGTATCTGACTTAACTGAGGGTTGCCGGCAGTACCAAAGGGGAATTCACATCAGGAAAATACAGAATATGTTGTTCTTGTATAATTCTACCACAGTCCACAAAATTAATGTCACTGCCAATAAGCTCAATGGCAGTCAATTCGGTGGTATTCTTTTACGAACACAAATCATATCAACAGTAATTTTGTGACTTCTTCTAAACACACCTTAACCTTAAAAGGCCTATTTGAGGAGTTTGCAACCTCAGAGCATGTGGTCTGGCCCTGCCATGATTGCCATCTTCAGGGAGTCCTGCTGACAATAAACAAATCACCTGGGCACTGATTTCTAGCCAAGTCTTGGCTGCCTGTTAAGGCAGCAAAGACTTGGCTAGAAATCTCTGTCAAGCAGCTGGACATGTGGAGGTTGCAGTCTTGTGAGAATGCAGTAAAACTGCTCAGGCCCCTGAGGGTTAACAAAACTAAAAATACAATCATCCGCTTCTTTCTTGAAAACGAACCCTTCAACTGTTATCAAGGCCTTATGGGAGCGCGGTGGCTCAGTGGTAGACTGTTGGACTTCTATGCTAGAGGTCCCGAGTTCGGTCCCCGTCCAGGACGACCCACGTTGTGTCTTTGGGCAAGGCAGTTTGTCCCGGATGCCTACATGGGGGCACGATGACGCCGTGCACTAAGGCGTATTGCACGTCGGTGGTGCACATGTCTTCAACCGCTGTAGCCCTGCTTGAGCGGAGCTTGAACAGAGTTAGAACGTTGAGGAGCTGACAGTTGCTCGGTGGCTCTCTCCGGGTACTCCGGCTTCCTCCATCCGTAAAACTATCACGGTCCTGATTAGCCACTGTGCATAGGTATGTGACCTTAAACCCCAATAAATAAATCAAGGCCTTATATATAGTGAACGTAGGGGAAATTTTAAAATTCAGGCGGTATCGGTATTCAATGGTTGGTTCGCTTCGGTTTTTCGGTATCCCCATGATATCGGTGTCTGCTCGGTTTTTTCGGTATATTGCCCATCTCTACGTAGCATCCACTTTTGGCTAAATAAGAGCCATAATGACAGATATGGAGTACCGGTGAGGAACGTCTTAACTGAATATGAAGTTGCGGCACCACTACTATATATTTGTATATTTTATTCATCCACAAATAAATTTCCCAAGACATGTTTGTTTTACTATAATCCGACTTAACGACATTCCCACTACATCATCAAGGTATGTCTTCGGTTCGAAGGCATGCCTTGATGCTATTCGATAGTTGGAATATTTTATAGGTCAGGCTTTGAGCCATCATGCACAGTGGTGGAAATTGAGGTGTACACCCACCTCCACTGATCGGTCATCTCTGCGACGCCTCTCCTTCTGAGTGAAAGTCGTCTGGCCCTAAATAGTTTCAGTTGGGCGACTTGCCGCATATTTGTGCGATTCTGATCATGGGAATGTTGCCACAACCAATCGATCATTCCAAGAGCTCGAAAGATCTTTGTGATTCTGGGTAGTTACTGCACAATCTGGAAGACAACTTGAAACTCTGCAGTTAGAAAACGACAGAAACTGTCCTTGAATCGACTTGGGGATTTATAGGTATGGCAGCCATATGGAAGTACAATATAGCCTTGTAGGTACCAAAATATGCCCATCAACTGCTATTCAACTTTTTTGGTTTGACATTAGCGGCAGGAGCCTCAACCTTCAGTCTCTTATGACATCAGACGGAAGTGATTACGATGCTCGTATGCTGGAGTCCAACACCATGCAGAGCGATTTAGTTCAATTTATGCCTGACTTAGATTTATGACTGTAGTATATTATCGAAGAAGTTTGCATAATTTCATCTTCACATTCACGTGCGTATTTATAATCAATAGGCGCTTCCAGAGACTATCAAAGGACGAAATTGAAAAAAATCACACCGTTTTATGGACACTTTGGAGCACACGGAGAAGTGTCTGGTTGAAGTCCAAATACTTTGAAGAGATGTTCGGTGTACGTTGGTTTGTTATACGTAATTTATGTCCAAGATGCCATCAAGCCATGTCTCACTCGAATTTAATTTTGCACAACACTAGAAGCGTGCAAAATTAAAACTGAGCGAAATGTTATCTTATTAATTTATTTATTTATTTGTTGGTGTTTAGTGTCACATATTTCTGCACGGTGGCCAATCCTGACCGCAACACGTAGATAAAGTCAAATTTAGTCACCGTTTATACTCATGTTGTCAATTTTGGAAGACTTCCGCCTCAAGCATTGGTGACTATTGTACTATACCGGTAAAACAGAGCTTGTTCAGTGGCAGCGCCAGAGTTACGAAAGTGAGGGGGTATAGTTGGGGATTGTGCAGCGCCGAGCTGGGTGGGCTTCGGGGGGGGGGGGGGGTCCTCTCCCTAAGTTGAGAAAATTTTTAACAGTTTTGCAACTAAATCATGCGAATATGGATATCATTGGAACCGGCTGAACATGCCGGTTCCAATGGTATTCATATTTGCATGATTTCATTGAGTTATACCTTTGAGAATTTTTCTAAAATATTAAATTTTATTTATTTTTTAAAATTGCTGTAGGCTGAATTCCAAACGGATGCCTTGCACGCTCTCGATTCTAGCATTCGTCAAATACTCTTAAGCACTATGTTTCAGTCCGTTTAAAAGCATGCCTTGTTGCAGTTTGGACCCTCGACTCTTGTTTTTTGTTTGCAGCAGGCGTGTGTGTGGGCAAACATAATTTCAAAACTTCTCTGATTCAGTGCACTTGGGAATATGGGATTAAGCATACCGACCATTACACCGCAACGTTCAATAAAACAAAAATTAAAATGCTAGTACTGTTTTACTACGCTTGGCGAAAAAAGTGGAGGGGTAAGTACACATACCCCTCCATGGCGCCCCCACTGAGGTTGTTTATCACATTACAAAACCTTTGCTTCACTTCCTGGGGTAAGGTACGGTGCGCGGAAGACTAATTATAAGGTGTAAATGAGTAAGATAATTAATACAATTATTATATAAGTTTTCGATCGGACGTTAAATTTAGACAATTCCTTTTCAACCTCACTCTAAAACCAGTTGGGTTAAAATGAACCCAAATCAACAGGGTTGGGTGAATATGAATATCAATTGGGTTCATATTCACTCAACCCAGTTGATTTGGGTTACTTTTTAACCCTTTACCTAACGAATCGCCCACATGCGCCCACGTAATATGCAAATTGAGCAGTTGAAAAAATTATTTTTTTCAAAAGATTTCAACAAAACCATATCATGTGACCCCTCATTGGAAGGAACTCATTGAGCTCGTTCCATTGAGGGTCACATGATATAGTTTTGTTGAATTTTTTTGAAAAATTAAAAAAAATGATATTTAAAATAACTGGATCGAGTTATTTGTGTGCAAAGCACACAATGGTGTATCCCCGCATTTCCTTAGCAAACACTTTAGCATAGTCTTAACGTTTCGAATTAAATACCCTAAGACCCTTTTGATGAAAACTGATTTTCTAACGATAAAAGTGGTTCCACTGGAACCACCTGGGGCAAAATCAAAATTCCAAAACCTTCATGCAGATCTAGAAATGCTACCTGAACACATTAACATAGCTTAAACGTTTCGAATTAAATACCCTAAGAGCCTTTTGATGAAAACTGATTTTCTAACGATAAAAGTGGTTCCAGTGGAACCACCTGGGGCAAAATCAAAATTCCAAAACCTTCATACACATCTAGTGATGCTACATGAACACATTAGCATAGTTCATACGATTCAAATTAAATATCCTAGAAGACTTTCGATGGAAACTGATTTTCCAATGAGAAAAGTGGTTCCACTGGAACCACCTGGGCCAAATCAGAATTCCGAAACCTTCATGCACATCTAGAGATGTTACCTGAAAACCTTAGCATAGTTTTAACGTTTCGAATTAAATACCCTAGGAGCCATTCGATGAAAACTGATTTTCTAACGATAAAAGTGGTTCTACTGGAACTACCGGGGGCAAAATCAAAATTCCGAAACCTTCAAGCACATCTAGAGATGTTACCTGAACACATTAGCATAGTTTAAACATTTCGAATTGAATACCCTAGGAGCCTTTCGATGAAAACTGATTTTCTAACGATAAAAGTGGTTCCACTGGAACCACCGGGGCCGAATCAAAATTCCGAAACCTTCATGCACATCTAGAGTTGCTACCCGAACACATTAGCATAGTTTAAGCGTTTAGAATTGAATACCCTAGGAGCCTTTCGATGAAAACTGATTTTCTAACAATAAAAGTGGTTCCACTGGAACCACCGGGGGCAAAATCAAAATTCCGAAATCTTCATGCACATCTAGAGATGTTACCTGAACACATTAGCATAGTTTAAACGTTTCAAATTAAATACCCTAGGAGCCTTTCGATGAAAACTGATTTTCTAACGACAAAAGTGGTTCCACTGGAACCACCGGGGGCAAAATCAAAATTATGAAACCTTCATGCACATTTAGAGATGTTACCTGAACACATTAGCATAGTTTAAACTTTTCGAATTAAATACCCTAGGAGACTTTCGATGAAAACTGATTTTCTAACGATAAAAGTGGTTCCACTGGAACCACCGAGGGCAAAATCAAAATTCCGAAACCTTCGTGCACATCTAGAGATGTTACCTGAACACATAAGCATAGTTTAAACGTTTCGAATTGAATACCCTAGGAGCCTTTCGATGAAAACTGATTTTCTAATGCTAAAAGTGGTTCCACTGCAACCACCGGGGGCCGAATTAAAATTACGAAACCTTCATGCACATCTCCAGTTGCTACCTGAACACATTAGCATAGTTTAAGCATTTCGAATTAAATACCCTATGAGCCTTTTGATGAAAACTGATTTTCTAATGACAAAAGTGGTTCCACTGGAACCACCGGGGGCAAAATCAAAATTATGAAACCTTCATGCACATCTAGAGATGTTACCTGAACACATTAGCATAGTTTAAACTTTTCGAATTAAATACCCTAGGAGCCTTTCGATGAAAACTGATTTTCTAACGATAAAAGTGGTTCCACTGGAACCACCGGGGGCAAAATCAAAATACTGAAACCTTCATGCACATCTAGAGATGTTACCTGAACACATTAGCATAGTTTAAACTTTTCGAATTAAATACCCTCGGAGCCTTTCGATGAATACTGATTTTCTAACGATAAAAGTGGTTCTACTGGAAGCACCGGGGACAAAATCAAAATTTCGAAACCTTCATGCACAGCTAGAGATGTTACCTGAACACATTAGCATAGTTTAAACGTTTAGAATTGAATACCCTAGGAGCCTTTCGATAAAAACTGATTTTCTAACGATAAAAGTGGTTCCAATGCAACCACCGGGGCCGAATCAAAATTCAGAAACCTTCATGCACATCTCGAGTTGCTACCTGAACACATTAGCATAGTTTAAGCATTTCGAATTAAATACCCTAGGAGCCTTTCAATGAAAACTGATTTTCTAACAACAAAAGTGGTTCCACTGGAACCACCGGGGCCAAAATCAAAATTCTGAAACCTTCATGCACATCTAGAGATGTTACCTGAACACATTAGCATAGTTTAAACTTTTCGAATTAAATACCCTAGGAGCCTTTCGATGAAAACTGATTTTCTAACGATAAAAGTGGTTCCACTGGAACCACCGGGGGCAAAATCAAAATACTGAAACCTTCATGCACATCTAGAGATGTCATCTGAACACATTAGCATAGTTTAAGCATTTCAAATTAAATACCCCAGGAGCCTTTCGATGAAAACTGATTTTCTAATGATAAAAGTGGTTCCACTGGAACCACCAGGGGCAAAATCAAAATACCGAAACCTTCATGCACATCTAGAGATGTTACCTGAACACATTAGCATAGTTTAAACTTTTCGAATTAAATACCCTAGGAGCCTTTCGATGAATATTGATTTTCTAACGATAAAAGTGGTTCCACTGGAACCACCGGGGGCAAAATCAAAATTCCGAAACCTTCATGCACATCTAGAGATGTTACCTGAACACATTAGAATAGTTTAAACGTTTCGAATTGAATACCCTAGGAGCCTTTCGATGAAAACTGATTTTCTAACGATAAAAGTGGTTCCACTGGAACCACCAGGGGCAAAATCAAAATTCCGAAACCTTCATGCACATCTAGAGATGTTATCTAAACACATTAGCATAGTTTAAACGTTTCGAATTGAATACCCTAGGAGCCTTTCAGGGTGTGACGGACGGACGGACGGACGGACGGACGGACGGACGGACGGACGGACGGACGGAGATCACGACAATATCCCCGCATTTTTGAAAATGCGGGGATAATAAATTTTGACATCGTCTGCGTTGGGTAAAGGTTTAACCCAACTGCTTTTAAAGTGCTATATAATATTGCAAGACGACAACAGTTCCACTCGCTGGAAGAAAAATCGAAAATGTATCCCTGGCAAATGCCGTTGTCTAATGTCTCCGGGCTTGCTTGGTTAATGCTCATTTTTCTACGATTACTTTGCGTATTCAATGTTACGCGATACAATGCAGACATCTGGGAAATGTGCTAGATATACCACGCGTGGAATCTGGATTACGCGTAAGAAGGTCATGTGAGAACGTATCTTCCTCGACGTTACGCGTCTGAGTGACGTATGGACGTGAATGAAATGCTTCGACACAACAGTGTGAAGCAAGAAAGTTAGACTGCCGAAGGTGATACTCTTCTTTAAAAATATCAACTTCATAGGCCTGCACGGTATACCGATAAACCGATATATACCGGTATTCAAACCATTATCGACTGAATACCGGTGTAATTACAAAAATATCGGTTTATGGTCATTATTTATTTACCCACAATTTAATTTTCAAGTTGTCTTGAGTTTTTTAACTGTAGCCCCGAATGAATAATATTATCCCTTTACCCAAGGAATCGTCTGCATATGCTCACGTAATATACAATTTCACAGTTGAAAAAAATAATTTTCAAAAACTTCAACAAAACTATATCATGTGACCCCTCATTGGAACGATCTCGTCGAGGTCGTTCCAATGAGGGGTCACATGATATTGTTTTGTAGAATTTTTTTTTTGTTTTTTTTTTTTTTTTGGGGGGGGGGGGGGAATCTGATAAACTAATTTATCAAATAATAATTTTTTTGATATCATCTGCGTTGGGTGAAGGTTTTTCGAACCGCATCATCATGGCATGCTAATTCGTTCCGACTGTGATGCCTCAAGTCTCGATTGTGGTACTTATGTCCATATATCTGAACAGTTTTCGATATACCGGCATATCGCAGTATTTTTAGCTGCGACTAGCAGCTCTATAAGTGGCAATGTCGGTCTGTCGGTCTGCCTGTCGGTCTGTCTGTCGATCAGTCGGTCAGTCGGTCGGTCGGTCTGTCGGTCGGTCTGTGACCAACGAGTTTCAAAACTCAATAAGTTTTGAAATATTTGATGAAATGACTTTATATTTGGCATGTAAGTGTATCTTATTGATGTCTAGCCACCGTTCAGTGCATGTGTTGTTCCAAATATTTTTCTTGGAGTTATGGCCCTTGATGAATTTAGAATTTTGTGAGATTGCACCACCCGTCGCAGCTACGGCGTCGATGTCGCGATTTTTTTGAATACCGATACCGGTATTCAGTTTTGAATATCGTGCAGACCTACAGCTTCATTCACTTAATTCAAATTCAATCATGGCATAAATACAGAAAACCGAAGACAGGAATCAACTACTCTTGGGTAGAGTCGTTCATTCCAGTCCCCCGTACTCCACCCTCGTTGTGTTCTACTTTAAAATAGCTATTAAAATAACTTCTGACAAAACTGGGTACGTGAGGAAGAAAAACACCAAGCCAAATTATTATTTGTTCATTCTCTAACTTGTAGACGTTCCAGTAATTTGAGCACAACGTTTGCCTCCTAAGTATTTGGAAAAAGAATTTAAAAGCCCGGTTTACGTTTGCATATCAGCAGAGCTGGGAGGTTTTGTATTTTCAGATTCGGTTTCGGTTCGATAAAGGACTCTGTTTCGCTCTGTTTCGCTTGACCCTTTACCTAACATGAAAAGCAGACGACACTTGCAAAAAAAAATTCTTGAACAACAAGTTTTTGCATTTTTTGTCTCAAAAACATAGGTTAGGACCCCTCATTATTGGAACGAGCTCAAAGAGCTCGTTCCAATGAGAGGTCATAACCTATGTTTTTGAGACAAAAAATGAAAAATATAATGAAATTAACTGGCGATTTTTTTTGGCTGGTTTTTGCCATTACGTTGGGTAAAGGGTTAATGCTTTCTATGTTTAAGGAATCTTCAGCAAATAACAATTTAGCCTCATTAACTCACAAAAAATCGCGACATCGACGCCGCAGCTGCGACGGGTGGTGCAATCTCACAAAATTCTAATATCTTCAAGGGCCATAAATCCAAGAGAAAAATATTTGGAACAACATATGCATTGAACAGTGGCCGGACATCAATAAGATACACTTACATGCCAAATATAAAGTCATTCCATCAAGTATTTCAAAAGTTATTGAGTTTTGAAACTCGTTGGTCACAGACAGACTGACAAATTCTAAGTTCATCAAGGGCCATAACTCCAAGAAAAATATTTGGAACAATGCATGCATTGAACAGTGGCTAGACATCAATAAGATACACTTACATGCCAAATATAAAGTCATTCCATCAAGGATTTCAAAAGTTATTGCGTTCTCTCACAGACAGACCGACAATGCCACTTATAGAGCTGCTAGGCGCAGCTAAAAAAATCCGCAGGTATTTGTATGACACCATTTACACCAAAAAGTCCCGTCTCTAAGTATCTCAATTGGGTTCAGCCTAACTTCCCTTTAATCATTCCGATGGGTACCAGGTGATCGCTTACAAAGTCCATTGAGTCAGCAAAAACCATCTACTATGGTAACAAACGAAAATTAATCTATGTTGTGTTCTCTTTGTTACATTTTCTTCGTCCAGCGGACGAGTCAATAAGGGAGGAAATGTGACCGTGAGAACGCGACATATTTGCCCCTTTGCCAGATAGACTAAACGATAAGAGTTTGTGTGTGTGTGTGGGGGGGGGGGGGGGGGGGGGGGGGGGGACTAGTCGAGTTTTTTTTTTCGAGTAAGAATGTTTGATCAGTTTATGCACAAACACAGGAACCGTTCGGCCGGATGTTTGGGGTCTTGCTGTGCGGTTTTCCGATTTGCAGCAAAAACTAAAACCGAACCGGAAAACCCCCAAACCACCCAGCTCCATATAACAGTTTCAGTCTAGTGTTAAGGTTTCCTTAGTTTTACCACAAGGATCACATTTGAAGTATCATATTGTGTTTAAATTTCAACCTGAGAGAAAAAAAATCACTTTCTTGCATCACGCGCAAGGATCGCATCGCGCCTAGTCCGCAAAAAAAAAAAACCGTAGAGACGCACGGTAACATGGCTGGATTTTGGAAACAAATTATTACGGTTGTTCGGTTTTCGGTTTAGTTTGTTAGTATTAAGGGGTTTACAAGATTAGATAAACACACGTAGTGATGAATGACTTAAATATGAATTTTGCATAGGATTTTTTTAGACGGAACACAAAAACATGAAGTATAGTTATATTTACGAGGGTGCGTTTTTTGTGTTAGGCCTGGTTCGACTGAGCTCACAAGCCCAATCTTCTTCCCGTGCACGGGTCCAAAACAGAATAAACTGATAAATTGATAATCACGAATGTTGAATCATCAACAGTCATTCACAGATGGGTGAATAGACATTTTCTTGCTTATTGCTCGGCTCAACAGAATTAGGGCGATCAATTTTTCGTTGTCCCATGTAATTAGGCCAATAAGGCCATAGTAAAATAACGAGGTCGATTGCGTCAATTGCCCATGGTATTGATTCGTTAGCTTGTTCCAAGCAATGGCATATTTTAAAATGACGACTGAACTTAGCGTCCTTCGACTGTCGATGAAATAGTGTGATGTAAAGCACTGTTGGAAAGGGCTCTCTGAGCCCTTTCCAACAGTGCATTACAGAACATCACATCACATTAGCCTTGTGAATAAAGCTCGTGAAAAAAGGCTGTAGTATGCTGTTCTTTTCATACAAACCATTGCACAGATATGTCCGTATAACATTACTTGGGATCGTTGTGGCTCAGCGGTTAGAGCCTTGAACCTCAAACCAAAAGGTTTTCGGTTCGATCCTGACCAGCGACAACTGCATCGTGTCCTTGGGCAAGGCACTAAATCCAGATTTCCCGCGTAGAGAACGATAGCGCTGCCTTGACCTACTAATGCGTATTGCACATCGATGGTACACTTGCCTTCAACCAGTGATAACCGTTCGGGTGGAGGTAGTTCATTGGGGTGGGGGGGGGGTGTCTGTCAGTTGTTCGCCACGGCTAGGTGGTTATCTCCATATCCAGACTTCCTCCAGCCGTAACACTGTCCAACCCGAGGTGACATAGACTGTTGTTAAACTTAAATAAATAAATATAATAAATTACTTTGCTTTCTCACGCTTGCGTTCTCTCAAAAAGTTTACTTGAAAAATGGGCTACCATTAATAATGAAGGGAACCTTTTCATGGGTCGCATTAAATTCTAATTTGTACAAGCCTGGGGCGTGAGTTGAGGAACGTTGCTTGACTGAACGCAAAATGCATCTCCGTGAAGGCTAAATACTTACTAAGTTCATCTCGTTGATATCTGAATTCATCTGGATCTGGAAGTCTCTGCTGAAAAACATCATCAGTATAAACGGTTTTCATGGTACTCTGTTTGTGATTCATTGTATAACCAGGACAAACATTTTGCCTCATGGCATTACTTAACCATTCATAATTTACGTTCATGTCCCGTTCCAAGGGCGCGACATTCTCTCTCACTCTAGTCGCTGGGTTGCCGCGTAGTTTGTAGGTTTGCTCTTCTAGAGTCCTCTGAGACTTTTCTCTATCAGCCAGCAAAGAGTCACAAACTCGACTACCAAAGGTGTGACGTATATTGGGTGGCAAATGTATACGCGAGGTGTTTTCTTGTGAATCTACTGTGTTTGGCGTGTGGTACATGAAGTCTTGTGGTGGTCTGGCCCTTCTCCCATACAATGGTGGAGAGGTAGAAGGCGTGTTAAAATTTTGGTTCACGTTGAGATCCATCCCTTGTCGCATGACATCACCGATTAAACTGTACGAATGAACGGGAGGCCTTTTCTTATATTTATCAAAGTTGTAGTTTCGTTGTCCAAGACCTACTTTATTAATTTCGTTCGAATGTTCAAGGTCTTTAGCAGTGAACCATTGATGTGATTTATCTTGTGTTTTTTCTAGACTAGGACTTCCAATATTTCCTGAGAATGAAAGAGCTTTTTCTTGTTTTAATTTCATTTCTTCATCAACATTCTTTAGGCTCGAAAGCAGGAGATTAACGTTTTCTTTCGACTGTTCATATGTTTCTCTCCCTAGAAAAAGAGTTTTTAATATTAATATTGACACCTACATACCGGTGGGATTTGGTGGGTAGCCATTTCCCCATCAATAATGTTATCGAAATCTAATTTTGCATTCTGTCGGGGTTTATTTCTACTTGACTGGTCGTCTATTTACGTTAACCCTTTCCCCCCAAACCAAATTGCAGACGACACCCGCAAAAAAAAATCTTGCATAATAACAAAATATCCCATCTGTTTGCCTCATAAGCTCGTTCCAATGATTGGTCATAAGCCATGTTCTTAAGACAAAAAAAAGTAGAAAACATTGGAATGGCGAATTTTTTAAATTGCCCCGGTTAGTTGTTTTGCACTTAATCCCGATTGCCCTAGTGGGAAACGATGGCGCTGTGTAGGCATACTAAGGCGTATTACATGTCGATTGAGCTCATGGCTTCAACCAGTGCTAACCTTGCTTGTATGGGGTTAGTACGTTAGAGTGGATTAACCCATCACCTAAAACAACTTGAAGACGACACTTGAAATATTTTTCTTCAGTAACTGAAGCTTTTCATTCATTTTGCTCAAAACGAAAGCTAATGATCCCCCAATGGGACAAGACAAAACTGAAAATAAAATAAAATTGCAAGTGCAATTTTTGTGAAGACCAACGCTCGGATATGGCTGTTGCGACGGGTAAAGCGTTAACATAACTTGCCTATATTGCCAATTACATTGAAAGACATTACGAATTTACGACATCCATTTTTCGATCAATAAGATGATTTAAACGTTTTTAGCATAGGCGGTGGTTTAGTCCGCTTGCTTTCTGATAGTATTTAAAGGGCCACGGTGGCACAGTAACAGACTGTTGGACTTCAGTGCTAGAGGTCCCGAGTTCGATCCCCGTCCGGGACGACCCGCGTTCTTAGAATGGTGAAGAGCTGACAGTTGCTCGTCGATGCTCAGTGGTTCTCTCCGTGTACTCCGGTTTTCCACACCAGTAAAACTGTCACGGTCACGATTAGCCATTGTGCATAAGTATGTGACCTTAAACACCAATAAATAAATAAATAAATAAATAAATAAATAAATAAATAGTATTTAGAGACACAGGCAACGCCGCGCACCGTTTGGGCTCGCTTTAGTACTTTGCAAAATTAAGTTTTGTCCGAAATTTTGCAGTACCGACATCCAACAAAAAACATTACTTTTTGTAGAGGGGTTTAGCAGGGAATTTAATCTAGAACTCAATAGGGTTGTATGATTAAATTATTGCAGAACCTCCTTCTGGATTCCGTATTTAATTTGTTGCCTGTTCCCACGCGGGCAACTTAACTAAAAAATGTATGCGGCGATTTGATAGGGTTAAGAACATCGTTTTTGCAAGTATTGTGCCTATAGGATTGATTCTGAATAGCACCTCCTAACCCTTTACACAAAGCACGCTATGTCAACATTATTATTTTCAATATTTTTTTTAAATTGTTCAAAACATTTCAACAAAGCCATATCATGTGACCCATCAATGAAACGAGCTTGTTACAATGACGGGTCACATGGTATAGTTTTGTCAACATTTTTGAAAAAATTCTTTTTTTTCCAAAAGCTCAAATTATATATTTCGCGGGCGGATGGGACCGATTCGTAGGGTAACGGTTTCAGACGATATTGCACTTTATGTGATTTGAAAGTAACAATGCTCATCTATTGTTTCAAGAGGCCCCATAACCGTTCTTCAAAAACTCCAAGAACAAAGGGGCAGTTCTACGAGCTGGTGAAGTCTGAGCCCCAGAGGAGACACAGCGAGATACATCGAGTCAATGTTTAACTTTCCACTTCACTGTCCGATTACAATATCAATTCGAATGAGCTGATAATAACATGGTGCCCGTCTGGTGGGAAACACGGGAAATGGAGCAGTGTTTATTCTGCTTTACTGGTAGAATGGAACCCAACCAGAGGAAGTCTCGTGAAGTGAGTAGCAAGCCAGAATACCCTCTGTGAACCTCAATCTGAATCACGGTCTCAAAACTAAACAGAAAGAGGTACCCAGGGGGTAAATTGGCCCACTGTATGGGATAGCATCATCAAATACACCCTCTGGGGATCTCATTTTGCAAATGTCAGATTGCTTATTTTCAGGCCTGGTGAGTAGCATAGGTTTAAACGATTGGCTAAACTTGACTTAATCCCTATATTTTGGTCGCGAGATAGCCAAAGATGCTGAAAGTAACCTTAAAAACTATTAAATAATAACGAGTCCAGGCACCAAAGTAAACTGTGCTCTTACTCCCACGAGAAGCAGTTAGGGTCAAGAGGCATCACTTCTCTTGTAAGTCAAGCCGTTAAATCCCTCAAATAGCAACGGTCAACGCCGTTCCCAAATAATGTAATTCTGCCCAAATTATGCAGTGTTTGAAATTTTAGTAAAGCTGAAGAATAGGTGACATTTATTTTTAAAATACCTGGTCTCCTCCATTTGTGTGTGTCTATTTGCAATCCATATCATGTTCCCAACAAAACCCCGCCTGAGTGCTAGAGTGTCCTATGTTTGAGGTAAAACAATATCATATTTATTAGTTAATTTAACCATTTTGGTGCTAAAAACTTAACATACTGAGAAACAAAATCTCCCATCTTGAAGTGAACTAAAATGGGTGACTTCTATAATGGAGTAAGGTCTGTATAGTCAGGGTAAGGGTTAGCAGCAGCCTGTTAACCTTACCCTTGAGATACTGACCCTAATGATTTCTCTCAAGTTCTGAATTTTGTTTTCAAGCAGCATGTGCCGCTTTATAATACAGGGAGGGGTATGTGGGGATACTTACCTCTCCATTTTTTTCGCCAAGCGTAGTAAAACAATACTATCATTTTAATGTTTGTTGTATTGAACGTTGCGATGTAATGGTCGGTATGCTTAATCCCATATTCCCAAGTGCACTAAATCAGAGAAGTTTTGAAATTATGTTTGCCTCCCCCCTCACCCGCCCCCCCCCCCCACACACACACACACATGCTAGCTGCAAACAACAAACAAGAGTCGAGGGTCCAAATTGCAACAAAGCATGCCGCGTTTAAACGGACTGAAACATAGTGCTTAAGAGTATTCGACGAATGCTAGAATCCAGAGCGTGCAAGGCATCCGTTTGGAATTCAGCCTACAGCAATTTTAAATGAAAGTGTCAATGACACTGTAGCTCAACTTGTCAAGACAAAGACATGTACATGCATAGTATGTGACACAGCAATGACAAACATCTAGGTAATGACCTGATAACAAAGGTACATATAAAGTATTGTAACAGTCTGTACATAAATACTGAACGTTGCCTGTAACAAATGTATAGGTAAAGTATTGTAAAGGTGGGTGACAGTCATATGCTAAACTAGAAAAGAAATCTTGGAGTCCCAGAGTGGGTCTGACTGAACCCCAAAATATTTGTTCTCATAGCACAGTGATAACAAAGCACCCCAAAACACACTCATTCCTGTCCCAAGGTGAAAACAAAGGTACCCAAGAAGTTTCGTGAAGATCAGTTCACAAATATGAGCTGTGTAGAAGTTGTGACAAAAAACTGATTGGACCTAATTTCGGTACAAAATGGCCACTGGCAGCCATCTTGAATTTTGGACCGCACCCAGAAACACTCCTTCTCGTCCCAAGGTGATAACAAAGGTACCCAAGAAGTTTTGTGAAGATCGGTTCATAAATACAGCCTCTAGCCCGAGCCGTATTGACATGTGCACTTACAGTGTATAAGTAGCACTGAATAAATCAAAGTTCATCTAATTTGCATAATTTCTGCACGAGAAAAAAACCCGTACTATATGTGATGCATTCCATGTTACTAAACATTCATACAAAAATTTATTCAAATCAGAACTTTCATACAGAAGTTCTGTACAAAAAACTGATTGCACTAATTTTGGTACAAAATGGCTGCTGGTGGCCATCTTGAATTTCAGACCACACCCAAAAACACTCGTTCTCATCCCACGGTGATAACAAAGGTACCCAAGAAGTTTCGTAAAGATCGGTTCATAAATACGGCCTCTAGCCTGAGCCGTATAGAAGTTGTGTACAAAAAACTGATAAGACCTAATTTCGGTACAAAATGGCCACTGGCAGCCATCTTGAATTTTGGACCGCATCCAGAAACACTCGTTCTCGTCCCAAGGTGATAACAAAGGTACCCAAGACGTTTCGCGAAGATCGGTTCATAAATACAGGCTCTAGCCCGAGTCTTATTGACATGCGTACTTACTGTGTGTAAGTAGCACTGAAAAATTCAAAGTTCATCTAATTTGCATAATTTCTGTACGAGAAAAAACCCCGTATTATATGTGATGTATCCCATGGTACTAAACATTCACACAAAAAATTATTCAAATCAGCGCTTTCATATGGAAGTTCTGTGCAAAAATCTGATTGCACCAAATTTTGTACAAAATGGCTGCCATCGGCCATCTTGAATTTCGGACCGGACCCCAAAACACTCGTTCTCGTCCCACGGTGATAACAAAGGTACCCAAGGAGTTTCGTAAAGATCGGTTCATAAATACGGCCTCTCGCCCGAGCCGTATTGGCATTTGCACTTACAGTGCTGAAAGTAACACCCAAAAACATCAAAGTTAGTCTAATTTGCATAATTTACGCACGAGAAAAAAACCCGTATTATATGTGATGTATCCAATGGTACTAAACATTCATACAAAAAATTATTCAAATCAGAGCTTTCATCTGGAAGTTCTGTACAAAAAACAGATTTCTGCATCGTCGGTACAAAATGGTGGCTGGCAGCCATCTTGAATTTCGGACCGCACCCAGAAACACTCGTTCTCGTCCCACGGTCATAACAAAGGTACCCAAGAAGTTTCGTAAAGATCGGTTCATAAATACGCCCTCTAGCCCGAGCCGTACCCAATTGTTAACGGACAGACGGCCATACGGACAGACGGCCATACGGACAGACGGACGACGGGCCATGGCATAAGCTCAAATTTGGCTTCGCCAAAGTTGAGCTAAAAATAAATAATATTTAATATTTTAGAAAAATTCTCAAAGGTATAACTCAATGAAATCATGCAAATATGAATATCATTAGAACCGGCTTGTTTAGCCGGTTCCAATGATATCCATATTCGCCGCCGCCACTGAATACCAGTAGAAGCTGCAGAACACAGACAGGTGGGAAGTGTGTACCATTGACATACTTCCCCCAAATGGGCTTATAAAAATGACTCAAGGTGGTTATTTCCAGTTTTTCACTAAATTTATTGAAAATATAATGTGGAGTACCGAAAAATAAAACAGGTTACGTAAACCAGGTATTTTTTAACTAAATTGCAGAGTCCCCAATTCTTCAGCTTTACCAAAATATGCTTTGCCGTGTTTCGTCAAATTTCCCCGATGCATGCTGAATAGTTTAGGGCCAGCCTACCCGTCGACTCAGCCAATGCAACAGATGAATAAGTTTGAAAAATCTGAGCTCGCGGTGAAAAGTAATCTGCACCGAAAGTTTCGTATACGACAGATAACTATTCACCAGCGAACTCTGTATGAGCATGAACACGAAGCATGAGATCTAAGTAGTTGCGAATGTGGTTTTGGGGCCTGTTCTGGGGGAGCAGGGTGGGGGAGCAGGGGGGGGGGAGCAGGGTGGATGGCGTCATCATAATTAAAATGTTATGTAAGGTAATTAATATTACTTAATGTTTTTTTTTAATCACTTTAATAATTAATGTAATTAATGAATGTTGCATAATTAATCTAATTAATGTAATTAATGAGTCTAATTAGGGTTGATTATAATAATGAGTATATTAATAAATGAATTAATATTGACGTACTGGACATATGTGCATGCTATCAGTTGACTGACCCGCAAAGGTGAACACTGTGTGTCTGGGTGTCATTGAATCAATTTTTTCTTTTCAAACGCCAACTACTGACAGATGTTGAAGCAATTAAATCTATTGTCACACTTTAACGACCGGTCATAAATATCGTTAGACTGGACATGCTATCATGTATTTAAAAATCAATGATGAAATCACGTGACAAGATGTGTCTTACTTTTAACTGAAGACTGTGAACGACTCCATTGTGGCTATTTTATAGGTATAATTTGATTTAATAACTTGGCGTGATTCTTACATATTAATAATGCAAGTTTATTCTTCTCGTTTTTATGGCTGTCGAAAGACTCTCATAGACCAAGATAATCTGATTTTACGCCTCATGTGATAAAGTAATTTTTTAACGGTCCGATTTCTACGTTTTGACGAGTTCTCAAAAAAAATCACAAGAGAAATCGCCATGAGACTACTGTACACGGGGGAGAGGCTATACATGGCTGTACTTTATGCCCCAATACTTTGATGAATTAACGGATCATCGGAAAACCCACCAAGAAGGTGCTTTGAACTGTCAATTTTGTGTTTCAATAGCAAATTCAACAAAAGAGAGAGGCAGTGTACATCGATCAGACGTCGATGTCAAGATGTTCCAGGGGACGTTTTGTCTGAAATCATATAATAGGAAAGATACATTAGAAAAAAACATGGAGAAATGTCAAAACTCGACATTTAACTGCGTGATTTGCGGATTTCAGCTGATTCAACTTAACCGTCATCGCGCCACAAGTAGCAGAGATGCACAACTCGATTGGCCGGTGGAGACGTTCCTCATCAAATAAGGGGGGTCAAACGAGGTTATGAGGAGGGGTGAAGGAGACAAGTGTGCGGTCATATGTTTAAAATTTTAATAACTTTAATTGCTATGACGTAATCCCCTTAATAAATAGCGTATATTCATTTAATATAATATATTAATAATTTTCGTTAAATAATTCATTTTTTATTCCACACCCCTATATCCCCTCACAGTACCTAAAACGTTCATGAACTCCTCTCCTCCAGGTCATCTAATACTAAAAAAACTTTTGGAAATCGCTCTCCCCTGCCCCACCATAATCTTAAAAAGAGTTGCTTTGTCACAAACACACACTTTTTTTTAACCAATCAGACACCTCCATTATCCCACATCCTCATCATCACACCCCTGTATCCCATCACAGTACCTAAAACTTTCCTGAACTCCCCTCCTCCAGGTCATCCAATACTAAAAAAACTTTTGGAAACCTCTCTCCCCCTCCCCCAGCCCTCACAATAGCTAAATTATCTCGAACCCCAGTTCAGTTCTCTAAATGTAATGGACATGTCAGTCCCCCCGAATACACCTTCCCCACAATTTTTAGCGATCAAATTACCCCGATTAGTCTCCTCTCATAACTTACCACTCTCTTAACCCGTATTTACTATGAGATTGTCCCCCTAATAAATAACGTATGATCATTTAATATAATATATTAATAATTTTCGTTAAATAATTCATTCCACAAGACACTTGTCGAAAAAACAAAATGTGTGGATTAGTTTGACAGAAATACGCGTATCGATTTATTCAGGAATGTCTGTTGGTTGTGTCCTTGGGCAAGACACTTCATCCCTATTGACCATGTGGGGGCATGGTGACGCTGTGCACTAAGGCGTACTGCACGTCAATGGAGCACCTGTCTTCAACCAATGCAGACCCTGTGTAGAATGTTGACAGTTGCTTGCCGTTGCTCGGTGGCTCTCTCCGGCTTTCTCCACCCGTAAAACTGTCGTGGTCATGATTAGTTATTGTGCAGATCTTAAACACCAATAAATAAATATAAATAAATAGTCGGTTATCAAAACAGCCCTTGAGTGTTTAACAGTTAATTGTGGACCAGTGCATTTAAAAATGAAAAATTTGGGTGATAGCACTACGGACTGTGTTTAAACATAGAAAAATCACACCCGCGCTATTACTAACCCGTATGATTTATTTTTGAACGTTCACTGAAGAATAACCCACCCATCTAAGTAAAAACATGAAAGAGCTACCATTATCTAATTACCTATGTGGGAGTGGGGGTGGGGGTGGTCGGTAACATTGTGTACTATGGCGTACTACATTCCGCCAATGATATCCCTGTGTAGAACTTCGACAGTTGTTTGTCTCTGCACGATGGTTCTTTCCGGATTGCTCCAACTGTCATTAAATAAATGAAAAAAACTACAATTCTATAATAACAGGCCAAACCCCCCCCCCTCATCAACAACAGTACTTTCACCCCCCTCATTTTAATAGTTGAAAAGCGCTGTTACTCGATCAAAAAAAAAATGGTAAAAGAATATGCGCCTCTGTATTAGCCACCCAAATTTGTGAGAATAGGGAAATATATGGTTTTCATAGGTTTTTATCGGTTTTACAATTCAATAAAACGGTTTTTAGTGATTTTACAATTCGATAAAACGTTTTTTAGTGATTTAAATCACGTAAAATGATCACTAATGGTCATTAATTGCCACTAATTAGTGATCAATTGATCACTAATTACCACTAATTGATCACTAATTAGTGATCAATTGATCACTAATTATGATCAATTGATCACTAATTACCACTAATGGATCACTAATTAGTGATCAATTATCGAATTGTAAAATCACTAAAAACCGTTTTATTGAAATGTAAAACCGATAAAAACCTATGAAAAACGATAAAAACCAATGAAAAACCGATGGAAACTGATGAAAAACCAATGAAAAACCGATATGCACATGTAATTATCTGATTAAATGGATTATCTGATTAAACAGTGTAGAGTTGGTGGTTCAGATGTGCTACCTCGGCTTGTCATGAATGTGACTTTGATGTTTCTTTTTTTTGAAGTAAACTATATCAATTTGTGTGAAGTTGAGCAAAAAACTTATTTTACCTCAGAGCTCTACCACTGGAATTTCCCACAATGCACTGTGTGAGAATTTTGAAGTAACCAATGATCAACAGGTTGGGGTAGAACCCACCTTATCTTGATATATAATTAGCCAATCAGCGATTGACAGGTTGGGGTGGGACCCATCCTATTTATACATATAAATGGCAGAGTGTTGGAACTGTATTGCCACTCTATTAACTCGCTTCTGAAAATGATGAATTCACGCTACGTCTGTGAATTGTGTCAAAAATCTTACTCTCATAAAACTAATTATTATCGACACAGACGAAAATTACACAAAAATGTAAATTTTAAACACACTATAGGGGGAGCGAACTCAAATACAGCCGAGTTAACAACCAGATCTGTCTGTAACGAGCCACCCTATCCTCCAGTGCATATGAAATCAGCCTTTAGTTGGAACAATGCATTAACAAGTGGAAATATTTTGGGGCTTGCAAATAAGCTAGAGCCAGTAAAATCGCTAGTGATGGGGGAATCACTGAGGGAATAACCTATAGATGACTCAACCAACCTACCCTCAAGCAGAATTCAGTGTATTGAACCACGGGGGACTGAACAGTTGCAGGAAATATGCACACCCCTGAATGCTGTAGCTGTCCCGCCCATAGACCAGGGTATGAGACCAATTCCTGAATCTTCAACATTGGGTTCTGAAGAGAAAGGGCTGCTGAACCAGACAATCTTTCAGCGCCAATCAAATTTACGCAAAGAAACCACCAAACCACACTCCTTAATGACTAGTTTTTCAGTGGAAAATCATCCGGACTGGTTAGCCATTATACCAGATTCCATGCAGCAGAAGGCGCTTTTGTTACTCCAGATAATAAAGAATATACCCAATTTATCCTGGGATGAGAAAGATCGACTCGTGTATAACGGCATTACAATTTTGGGCTCCAATATGTGTGATCTAATAAATGATCTGCTGCGAAAAAAGAAAAGATTTTCAACCGACAGGGTGGAAAATTTTGGCAAACATCCTTAAAGATCAAAATATCCCAAGGGGTCTGATCGGAAACCCAGAACACATTAAACATTGTCATCCAGAAAACAATATCTCTGCAAAGCTGCGATGGACCAGCCTTTGAAGAATGGCCCCTGGAAAAGATTGCGAATGTGGAACGGACTTCGTGGATGCTCTCATGAAACTGGACGAAAAAGCGAAAACTCACCCCGATAGGGTGACATTCTGAACAACAGCCATTACAGACAACTAAAAAATGCGGCCAGCAGCATATACCAGTGTTCATTTTACTGCAAATTTCATATCCATTTGTAATTTAATTCTAATTAATTTGACTAGTTTTGATTTCTGGTTAATATGAATAATTAAAAAAATGCAATATATCTAAGATTTTTTATTTTGTTTTTTATATGTGGAGTCTCCTAAACTACAGAGTACCTTTCTTGACCTTCGCCCAGTTCAGGAAATCTACATAAATTACTGAATGTGATTTAATAAAAAATTCGGCAATTATTCAAATCAAAAACTGTGATCCGATAAAAATTCGGCTGTTATTAAGTGGGTACATTATCAATATCCGGGAATGTGGTCATGCCATATTTTATCAACAAAATGCAGGTACACAACGCATTCTCGCGTATTATCTTGTTTTTATATAGGCATTTGTCAGAGAAAGGTCTGGAGTTTTGTACAAAAATAAGCATGTTACCACAAAGTTACGCTATGGTCATAGCTGCTGATAGTGGCACATAGAAAAAATGGCGTTCAAAAATAAATTTTGACATGCACTGTAGTATGGTTCAATGAATCAGATTTCATTTCGATTTGCGCTGTAAGGAGGGTGGTAAAACCTAGAAAAAAAAACAACAGCTTGAACGCAATTAGTTTCCACCCGTACTGTATCGGTGAGAGAGAGAGAGAGAGAGAGAATTGAAACGTTTGTTGTGATCATGGTGGGCAAAGGGTCGGTCGGACTGGCGTAGTTAGATTCATTAAACATACTAATTGGCGTGTTACATCAGTAACTATCCTATATTTTTACTCAATTGAAAAAAAAATATATACAGGTCTGTAAACCAGCTGCGTTTATTTAGAATGTGTGCAGAAAATATGCTATTTCATTACACCCGGACATCAAGTTCAAGTTATAATTAAACGTGACAATTTTATGGGTAGACTCCGGAATATCCAAAGAGAACCACAGAGCAACGACGAGTAACTGTCATCTCACCAACGTCGGAAATCTGCACAAGCAGGGTTAGATTGTTCTAAAATATGCGTATCACCGACGTGCAGTACACCTTATTACACGCCGTCATCGTGCTCCCATGTGGATATCGGGGTAAATTAACTTGCCTAAGGACACAATGCGGGAGTTCGAATAGTGTATGTAGCTTTGGTGCAGCTATAGGTGGGTTATATTTCCCTATTCTCGCAAATTTGGGTGGCTAATACAGAGGCGCATATTCTTTTACCATTTTTTTTTGGATCGAGTAACAGCGCTTTTCAACTATTAAAATCAGGGGGGTGAAAGTACTGTTGTTGATAAGGGTGGGGGGGGGGGGCTTGGCCTGTTATTATAGAATTGTAGTTTTTTTCATTTATTTAACAACAGTTGGAGCAATCCGGAAAGAACCATCGTGCAGAGACAAACAACTGTCGAAGTTCTACACAGGGATATCATTGGCGGAATGTAGTACGCCATAGTACACAATGTTACCGACCACCCCCACCCCCACATAGGTAATTAGATAATGGTAGCTCTTTCATGTTTTTACTTAGATGGGTGGGTTATTCTTCAGTGAACATTCAAAAATAAATCATACGGGTTAGTAATAGCGCGGGTGTGATTTTTCTATGTTTAAACACAGTCTGTAGTGCTATCACCCAAATTTTTCATTTTTAAATGCACTGGTCCACAATTAACTGTTAAACACTCAAGGGCTGTTTTGATAACTGACTATTTATTTATATTTATTTATTGGTGTTTAAGGTCTGCACAATAACTAATCATGACCACGACAGTTTTACGAGTGGGGAAAGCCGGAGAGAGCCACCGAGCAACGGCAAGCAACTGTCAACATTCTACACAGGGTCTGCATTGGTTGAAGACAGGTGCTCCATCGACGTGCAGTACGCCTTAGTGCACAGCGTCACCATGCCCACACATGGTCAATAGGGATGAAGTGTCTTGCCCAAGGACACAACCGACAGACATTCCTGAATAAATCGATACGTGTATTTCTGTCAAACTAATCCGCCATTTTGTTTTTTCAACAAGTGTCTTGTGGAATGAATTATTTAACGAAAATTATTAATATGTTATATTAAATGAACATACGTTATTTATTAGGGGGACAATCTCATAGTAAATACGGGTTAAGAGAGTGGTAAGTTATGAGAGGAGACTAATCGGGGTAATTTGATCGCTCAAAATTGAGGGGAAGGCGTATTCGGGGGGCCTGACATGTCCATTACATTTAGAGAACTGAACTGGGGTTCGAGATAATTTAGCTATTGTGAGGGCTGGGGGAGGGGGAGAGAGGTTTCCAAAAGTTTTTTTTAGTATTGGATGACCTGGAGGAGGGGAGTTCAGGAAAGTTTTAGGTACTGTGATGGGATACAGGGGTGTGATGGTGAGGATGTGGGATAATGGAGGTGTCTGATTGGTTAAAAAAAAGTGTGTGTTTGTGACAAAGCAACTCTTTTTAAGATTATGGTGGGGCAGGGGAGAGCGGTTTCCAAAAGTTTTTTTAGTATTAGATGACCTGGAGGAGAGGAGTTCATGAACGTTTTAGGTACTGTGAGGGGATATAGGGGTGTGGAATAAAAAATGAATTATTTAATGAAAATTATTAATATATTATATTAAATGAATATACGCTATTTATTAAGGGGATTACGTCATAGCAATTAAGGTTATTAAAATTTTAAACATATGACCGCACACTTGTCTCCTTCACCCCTCCTCATAACCTCGTTTGACCCCCCTTATTTGATGAGGAACGTCTCCACCGGCCAATCGAGTTGTGCATCTCTGCTACTTGTGGCGCGATGACGGTCAAGTTGAATCAGCTGAAACCCGCAAATCGCGCAGTTAAATGTCGAGTTTTGACATTTCTCCATGTTTTTTTCTAATGTATCTTTCCTATTATATGATTTCAGACAAAACGTCCCCTGGAACATCTTGACATCGATGTCTGTTCGATGTACACTGCCTCTCTCTTTTGTTGAATTTGCTATTGAAACACAAAATTGACATTTCAAAGCACCTTCTTGGTGGGTTTTCCGATGATCCGTTAATTCATCAAAGTATTGGGGCATAAAGTACAGCCATGTATAGCCTCTCCCCCGTGTACAGTAATCTCATGGCGATTTCTCTTGTGATTTTTTTTGAGAACTTGTCAAAACGTAGAAATCGGACCGTTAAAAAATTACTTTATCACGTGAGGCGTAAAATCAGAATACCTTGGTCTATGAGAGTCTTTTGACAGTCATAAAAACGAGAAGAATAAACTTGCGTTATTAATATGTAAGAATCACGCCAAGTTATTAAATCAAATTATACCTATAAAAATAGCCACAATGGAGTCGTTCACAGTCTTCAGTTAAAAGCAAGACATATCTTGTCACGTGATTTCATCATTGATTTTTAAATACATGATAGCATGTCCAGTCTAACGATATTTATGACCGGTCGTTAAAGTGTGACAATAGATTTAATTGCTTCAACATCTGTCAGTAGTTGGCGTTTGAAAAGAAAAAATCGATTTAATGACACCCAGACACACAGTGTTCACCTTTGCGGGTCAGTCAACCGATAGCATGCACATATGTCCAGTACGTCAATATTAATTCATTTATTAATATACTAATTATTATAATCAACCCTAATTAGACTCATTAATTACATTAATTAGATTAATTATGCAACAGTCATTAATTACATTAATTACTAAAGTGATTAAAAAAAAATCATTAAGTAATATTAATTACCTTACGTAACATTTTAATTATGATAAACGTAATCCACCCTGCTCCCCCCCCTGCTCCCCCAGAACAGGCCCCAAAACCACATTCGCAACTACTGATCTACTATTTTCACTTCTGATGCGTTTCCTATTAAACGTAATGCGTAATTTGCATTTACATATGATTCAGACTTAACACAAAACACTAATAAATCTTCTTGGTAAAATTAATGTTCAGCTCAAGGAGGAAAACCAGTTATAGAGGCGAGGGATAAAAAAACAAGAGGCCCCAAGGGGCCTGAGGGTGCTGACCTGACATGGTAGCCTAAATATCAACCCAGAGAATTGATTTCAACGAGTTGCATCTTCTCCTCCTAAGAAAAGCTTATACCAAATATCCAAAGATTCTGAATTCGGGCTCCCACGGGGACTTGGCTTTAACAAAGTTGAACCTCACCCCCCCCCCCCCCCCCCCCCCCAAGGATGCTGCACACCAAATATCCAAACATTCCGACTGCTGGATCTGAAGAAGATTTTTAAAGAAAATTCCTCATTTTGAACTAAGTTGCAATTCAAGCTTCTACAGTGAGGCCAAATATGGACCTAGAGACTTGGCTTGAACAAACTTGAATCTCACCCCCCTAAGCATGGTGCATACCCAATATCAAAAGATTCTGCCTGCTGGATCTTGAGAAGATTTTCAAAGAAATTTGCCTGAAATGCACTAAGTTCGAATTCGAGCTTCTATAGTGAGCCCAAATATGAATCTAGGAAGCCGATTTGAACAAACTTCAATCAGATCCACCCCACAATGTTGCATACCAAATATCAAAAGATTCTGCCTGCTGAATCTGGAGAAGAAGATTTTTTAAGAAATTTGGCTGAAATGCACTAAGTTCGAATTCGAGCTTCTATACTGAGCCCAAATATACACCCAGGGGGCCAATTTGAACAAACGTGAATCAGATCCACCCCACAATGTTGCATACCAAATATCAAAAGATTCTGCCAGCTGGATCTGGAGAAGAAGATTTTTGAAGAAATTTGCCTGAAATGCACTAAGTTTGAATTCAAGCTTCTATAGTGAGCCCAAATATGAATCCAGGGGGCCGATTTGAACAAACTTGAATCAGATCCACCCCTCAATGTTGCATACCACATATCAAAAGATTCTGCCTGCTGGATCTGGAGAAGAAGATTTTTTAAGAAATTTTCCCATTGCCTACAGTGTTAAGTTGCAATTCAAGCTTCTACAGTGAGGCCAAATATGGACCTAGAGACTTGGCTTGAACAAACTTGAATCTCACCCCCCCCCTAAGCATGGTGCATACCCAATATCAAAAGATTCTGCCTGCTGGATCTTGAGAAGATTTTCAAAGAAATTTGCCTGAAATGCACTAAGTTCGAATTCGAGCTTCTATACTGAGCCCAAATATAAACCCAGGGGGCCGATTTGAACAAACTTGAATCAGATCCACCCCACAATGTTGCATACCAAATATCAAAAGATTCTGCCTGCTGGATCTGGAGAAGAAGATTTTTTAAAAAATTTGCCTGAAATGCATCAAGTTCGAATTCGGGCTTCTATAGTGAGCCCAAATATGAATCCAAGGGGCCGATTTGAACAAACTTGAATCAGATCCACCCCTCAATGTTGCATACCAAATATCAAAAGATTCTGCCTGCTGGATCTGAAGAAGAAGATTTTTTAAGAAATTTGCCTGAAATGCACTAAGTTCGAATTCGGGCTTCTATAGTGAGCCCAAATATGAATCCAGGGAGCCGATTTGAACAAACTTGAATCAGATCCACCCCACAATGGTGCATACCAAATATCAAAAGATTCTGCCTGCTGGGTCTGGAGAAGAATATTTTTATAAGAAATTTACCTGAAATGCACTAAGTTCGAAATCGGGCTCCTATACTAAGCCCAAATATGAACCCAGGGGGCCGATTTGAACAAATTTGAATCAGATCCACCCTACAATGTTGCATACCAAATATCAAAAGATTCTGCCTACTGGATCTGGAGAAGAAGATTTTTAAATCTTTTTCCCATTGCCTACAGTGTTAAAAAGTGCTGACTCAGCACTTTTTCAAAGTCCTGAAAAAAGTACCTTGTGATCAAACCGATAGAGATTTTTCTAACCATTCTATTCTACTGGATAAAAGTAAGCTTTATACAAAAGAATTCTCTGTGCCGTGTAGTTTTTGGAGATATGGCAGTTTTAAGGTTTTTCCTATTTTTAGCTCCCGAGGTTCCCAAGGGGCAATGAGAATTTTTTTTTTTTTTTGCATCAATCAACTACTTATGACCCATTATCATCTCATATCAAATCGACCTGACGGTTCTGAAAATAGAAATTTTAGGCGTGGCCAAAATTTTTGCCCCTCCCATAACGAAGGCAAATAATGCCCGACAAACTTCCCTTGAACAAACTTGAGTCTACACCTCAAAAGGAAGGTGCATACCAAATATCAAGTCTCTGCTATTACTGGTTCTTGGGAAGAAGATTTTTTTAAGAATTGGAGCATTTTTGCCCCATCCCTCTGCGCAATATGAGCCAAAACCTAATTTGACAAAAAATCAAAATGCCCTTATATAACCCCTACTCACATGAAATTTCATTAATATGCGGCCAGTGGTTTGGGAGAAAAAGGCCCAAACACCACCTTCACGACGGACGACGGATGACGGACGAAAAGTGATCAGAATAGCTCACCCTGACTTTCAGTCAGGTGAGCTAAAAATGAAAGTAATATGAAACAAATGCCGGGAAAGCAAACATACCAGTCTATTCCTCTTCCACATACCACAAAACAGTGTCTTCGTAATTGCCGATGTGATCAAATTAGACTGGCCACTCTTCTAGTCAAGGCCTGTGCAAGTACAAAATGTAATTGAGAACAGTCGTTTGAAGTCTGTGTTTCAGTCAAGTCGCACACTTCATTAGTCCAGGTACATTAGACATAAAAATGAGAAAGTAAGGAAAAAAATCGGAGAAAGCTGATTTTTTTATATGTTTCCGGGACACACATTGCGGATAAAGTGTGAAAAGTCCCCGCGAATCCGAGTTGAGCTTTTTTAGTTATAGCGTTTTTTTGATGAAAAAAAAAATTTAAAAAAAAATTCGACCCAGCTCCATATTTCTGATTCTTATTCGCCTTAGTAGGGTGAGAATCATAAATATCGTGCTGAATTATATTGAGAATACATATCCCCAACAGAAAATGCCAACTTTGTACCAATCCTCACACTCAATGGTGAAATATTCACGAAAATGTACAAAATTACGAAAAAAAATTATTGTTTTCATACACACAACGGTACACAACGTCCATTAAATCAAATCTACGACTACTTTGGGAGTTAAATTATATATCAAAAATTGCAGAAAAGCAGTGGCTTTATAATGATATATAACAATAGTCATTTATTCCATAATGAACTGGTGAAACGTGTGAAATATTAACCATACCCCCTAAACTCAAATTCAAACGGCATCGACTTTTCTCATTCAAATACCGTATTATAGCATCATTGTTTCAATTTCCATGTTCTATTAAATCACATAATGTGGTGTTCGCCTACACTCAAGATGCATTGGAATGTAATGTGTGCAGTGGAGATTGTGTCTTCGTCAGATAAGTTGACAAAAGTTTTCGTTAGACTCGGCGGCTTCCATATGATTATGTCATATTTAGGGGCAATTGGTTCGATCATGGCTGGTAGCGGCTTGGATGAACTTTGGGGGACTGTTTATGCTGGTGGGTCAATCCATCATTTGATCAGTGGTCAGGCATATTCAAGAGCAGTTCGTGCCCATTTGCTAACACAAATTGCCATTACAAAACTTGTGTTTGAAGAAAGCCGAACACTAGATAACATAGACTGCACAGAAGTCAATGAAATATTCTGTGGACTTGCCAGAGGTGACTGTACAACAGCTGACGCTGTCAATCAAGAAAGTGTCAACCATCTACTGTCAAAATTACACGAGCTGCTCCAGAATGCGTCCGTAGGACGCACAGAAAAGCTTTGGGTACAATACTACGAGCAAATAGGTCTTCTCCAGTTGTTCTTGAGAGCAGAGCGCACAGGCGACTGGGAACTCCACACATATTGTGTTCGCAATATGATTCCAGTATTTCAGGCAGGTGGTCATTTTGCATACGCAAAAAGTTCTCATCTCTATTTGCAGCAGATGAATGAGCTAACAGAAATAATGCAACAGGATGATTTGAAGTTGTTCACTGAGAAAGGTTACTTTACCATAAGGCGCTCAGATAAATTCTGGGACGGGATATATTCTGATCAGACCATAGAGCAGTGTTTAATGAGAATGTTCAAGCTCCCTGGTGGTCTCACACATGGCAGGGGAATAACCGATAGCACTGTTGCGAAATGGGTACATGGACTACCTCTTTGCCTTCCGATATGTAATGCTCTCGAAAATTTTGTTCATGTTCACACTGGTCATGGCGAACAACATCGGGATCTCCGTCAAAGTTCACAATTGACTGATGCCAATGATATCACCAAATTATTGAACTGGCTCAGAGTGCATTCCCCCTTTCAGAATAGAGATCCACTACAATTAGTCTCTATAGCGACCGGGCTTGTGGCCGACGAAACTGTAAACTGTGACCAAGTTCGCAAAATTGGTGAATGTTGCGTATCGAATGTTGTAAGCAAAACGTTCAACAGCATCAAACTACGACGTGTTGACACTGTGAAGTCTTTCGCATCGATGGCAAATAGCATCAAAGTCCGTGGAAGTAAGGTAGTGATTGACCCCACAATTCTGTTCAACCGCATCACATGTGTTATTCATTCACAAGCAGAGATGGAAGAGTATCTCAAATATGAACTCTCCCCGAAACCACCAGCATTGTTTGATTCTGCTGGAATGAGGAAGACACAGAAAAGCACGCTCGGTAAGATCCTCAAAACATACGGTTCCGAGCAAACTAAAATCCCAGGACATTCTCTGTTTGTTGTAGATGGTGGATTTGTATTGAGGGCAGTTGTATGGCCTAAACAGTCGTCATATAAGGACATATGTACATCATATTCCAATTATCTAGTGAGACATTTTGGGGCGAACGTCGTGGTTGTTTTTGATGGTTATGCTTGTACAATGTCGACAAAGGGCATGGAACAAGCCCGTAGATCTAAAGACAGGTATTCCATTGATATCAATATCTCACCCGAGTTACCAGCCACCACACCCCAATCCGATTTCCTTGCAAATGCCAAGAACAAAACCCAACTGATCGATCTTCTAATGCAGGAGCTATCTGCTATCAATATTCAGTCCAAGCAGGCCGAGGCTGATGCTGATGTACTAATAGCCGAAACTGCACTTGACATCGCTCAAGATGACAACAATGCTGTCGTTGTGGGAACAGACACAGACTTGTTAGTCATTCTTACCCCTCCAGTTCAACCGGGATGTAATATTCACATGATGTATTCCATTACCCCAAACTTACTAGTTTCAGTTAGTGAAATAGCAACCAAAATGGGTGACCATAGAAGCAACCTCCTTGTAGCACATTCTATAAGTGGTTGTGACAATACTTCTGCACTCTTTCGAGTTGGTAAGAAGAAAGTATTCAGTACAATTGTCTCCGATGTTACTAGCGACTCACAACAGTATGTCAACACAATTTTGGCGGATGACAGTACACCAAGTGCAGTAGCCGCTGCCGGGAAACAACTTCTCCTGATCTTATACGGGAGTAAAACTGTTTCCTCTCTCGACCAATATAGATATGTCACTTACAAGCGTTATGTAGCAAAATCTAAACTGAATAAACCCATGGACCTAGCCTCACTCCCACCAAGCAGCGATGCTGCACAACAACATGTCTACAGATGTTATCTCCAGGTCCAACAATGGCTGGGCACTTCGCTTCCTCCGACGGATTGGGGGTGGTCGCTAGACAATGGACTTCTTGTACCGACTGCAGCCACAAAGCCATGTGCCCCCGATAACCTACTGAATCTGATCAGTTGTGGTTGCAAGAGTGCTTGTACAAAAAGGTGTGGGTGTAAGAAGGCAGGACTCTCTTGCTCAGGTTTGTGTAATTGCAGTTCGGATTCTTGTAACAACCACAGAAACACTGTCCTGTCGGAAATTTCTGAGTTCGATGAATAATATGTATATAGGTCATGTCATTTCTGTATATAGCGTTGATAATAGTCAATGTAACTTAATCCATGTTGATTGATTTGTACATTCTGTAAATATTATTTATTGATTTTTGTACATTCTGTAAATATTATTTATTGATCTAATGCTGCCAGACACAGACGTGTCTGTTCGGTCCCAAGCCCGAAAATAGTTGAGTTCTCATGCTGACGAATTTTATGCCAAAAGGGGAACTCGGCCAGAAGCAGAGGGGGTCTTCCATAATGTCTATTTTGTAAGCAATGATAAAAGTCTTCAAATGGTGGTGGATTTTTTATCGTCTGTCCAACTAACATCTCGTTCTGTACTACGACCCTTTGGGCAAATCCGTTAGGAAAATCGTCATTTTTTGCGTAAATCCGACACTTTTTTGTGAATTTTCAATAATTTTTCGCAGAAATTGTCACAGAATGCACATTTTCCTCTAGGTAAATGTATATTAGACATTATGTAGCTCGAAATACGCGTAAACAAAAAATACAGTTGGATCAATTCGAGGTTACAAAGTTCGTGCGATTTTTTTTGATTTTTTTCAAACGCGTTTTCGAAAAAAGGCTGTAGAAAAAAAAGCTCAACTGGGATTTTAGGGGACTTTTGTCTAATCGTTCAGTGACATGTACTCGACATTCCCTGAAAAAATCAGCTTTCTCCGATTTTTTCCCCTAGTGAAACCTAATGTTCTTGGGCTACATGGAGACTTTTCGATTTACTACGCTATCACCTGCGTTGTTAAATTTTCACCCAGACTCATCAAAAACACATAGAAGCACACAGAGTTGCAGCCAATGAACCTGGGTGTTCAATGAATGACGTTTTGTGCGCTTGTTACAACTAAATATAATCATTTAGTGTCCTGCAACCACATACCTTTCACTTGAGACTTCATCTCATCTGGTAAGCTTGAAAATCGGCTTTTCTTGGCTTGTTTGTCTTGTTGGTACTGTTTAACATCCAAACTGCGGGCCTTTTCCAGTTCTTCCTTATCTAACACTTCCATCGGTGTTCCGAACAATGAGTGCTTGGGGCGTCCTTTTGTTCCTTCAGATTTTGAGGGAGCCCAAGTTACAGTTAGTTCATTTTTATTCCCAGATGTAAGGTCTGGTTGTGAATGCACTTCCATGGCTGCCATTGTTCCCCTGAAATATACAAGAAATCGATTCAAAGCAAGGGGCGGGTTGGTGGGGTTGGAGATCTGGAGATTCCCAGAAGGTTCTCAGCGCCCGTGTCGGCTTATCGTTTTGGGGCGGGCGATCGCCCTCGCCCTATATGGCCTGCACGATTTTAAGTTTAGGGATGACAAATGCCCACATATAGAAAGTCTTGAAAAACTAAGTTATGATGATGTACCTTGTCTCTTTTAACCCTTGATGGACTGAGAATTGTTACTACTCACCACACTTTAAGAGTCTTGCGGCTTAGCAACGATTTCCAGCCATGTCTTAGCTGCCTCTAGGCAGCCAAGACTTGACTAAAAACCACTGCCAAGGTCATTTGACTATTGTCCACATGACTTCTTCTTGATTGTATGTTAAAGTACCTGTTCCGAGTTTGTCAGAGACGGATAAAGAATTTTGACTGTTAAAAGCTCCTAATGGGAGCGTGGTGGCTCGGTGATTAGCGCACTAGACTTCAACCGAAAGGTTCATGGTTCGATTGTGATCAGCGGCAACTGCATTGTGTCCTTGGGCAAGGCACTTCATCTCGATTGCCCATGTGTGGATACGGTTGTGCCGTGTACTTTCGTGGACTGCACGTCGATGCCTTCAACCAATGCTAACCCTGCTTGTGGGGAGTTAGTGTGTTGGAGAGTTTGACAGTTGCCGACCGCTGCTCCGTGGTTCTCTTCGGGTACTCCGGCTTCCTCCACCCATAAAACTGTCTCTCGCGAGGTGATCCAGGCTGCAAAAAGTGACGTTAAATATAAAAAAAACCCAATAAATAAATAGCTCCCAGTGCATCAAAGATGAGATTATGGTACACGGATTTGCATCAAGGTGAAATGTCTGTAAAGCATTGAACGTTTCCCATGAGAGCGTTAGTCGTTCTCCTATAAGAATTTCAAAACGACATGCCCGCCTTTGGCTTAGTTGTGTTCCGGCAGACCGTTTGCAAACTGTGCATAAAATAGACAACAAATGGTTTAGAAGGGTCAATAATACTTTAACCCCAGTGGCGTAACTATGGGATGCCTGGAGCGACCCTGCCACACATCTAAAATTTTCGATACACCCCCCCCCCCCCACCTCTCTAAATGAATATTAGCCCAATACAACTTCCACACAACATAGATCCCCAAAATGGTCTCCAATATAGGGAGTACATACTCTACAAATGCCTCAGATTCGGTATTAGAGCAATAAATGTCGCAAAATTTTCTCGGGTGAGGGAGGGGTCTAGTCCTACTAAGACTCTCTGGTCGGAGAAGCGACGACCGGAGGGTCCTAGTTTGGACTAGGGTGGCGGCAGCCACCGAGACCCCAAACGACGGCCTTTCAAATTTCATCTTTACCTCCCTCCCCCCTCCCCCGCAAAAAAATTACTAGGCACCCCTATTATAGAATCCTGGCTACGCTCCTGTCCAACGAAACTAACAAACAACACTTTTCGTGGATGTTCGTTCGTTCTCGGCTCGTATATACATTTCGTAAAAGAGGGTGCGCTGGAGCGAATTTTAGGCGTCAGAGGAAGTTTAGATGAAAGGGCACTTGCTACACATAAACGCTTGCAATTCAACCCAAATCGTCCGCCAAGGGCTTGAAAATCAAAACATGGGATGCAAATAACTTTAATGATATTTATTCAGTATCAAATACTGACAAATAGCAAAAGATAATAAATAGCATAGCATTTTAACACATCTTTCAAATAAGTTTCATGACATAAATTCTTAACGTGTATTTGTGCACTAATTTTATGATTATTCACTGGCCAGTTTATATAACAATTTCCATTTTTATAATTTTGCGACCATTCATGGTCAAGCACGGCGGTGTCTTTCAATAAATACTTGCAAAATTCGAAGATTTTTTTATCGAACTTAATATACTATAAGTTTTCACGGGTTTCTTAATATAATTAATTCTTATAATATATATTTGCTAATAATTTTGCGATTATTAATTGTTAAGCGCCAGTGGAGCCTTTCAATGAATAAATGCAAAATTATCAAAAAAAAAAAATTTACCGAACTTAATATACTTTTAAAAAATTTCGTTTGTGTCTCTTAATATAATTTATTCTTACAATATATTACCAAATTTGCTACCAATAGTTTTACGATCATTGATTGTTAAGCGCCAGTGCATGGAGCCTTTCAAATTCAATGAATAACTGCAAAATTTATAAGATTTTTTATGGAACTTAATATACTTAAAGAAGTATTGCTGTCATCGTCATCATGAGGAAAATATTGAATAAACATTAATCAGAGCCGCATCAAACAATGTCGAAATTAATTAGATGGCTGAGTAGTTTATTTGTTCTGGCAGGTCTGTTTTCACAATCTCGTTCAAGTATAAGAAATTTAATGCAAGAAGGTACATTAAGATATATTTCAATAGATAATATACGATAAAAATAAAAAACAAAATAAAAATAAATAAAAATGATTCAAAATACAATCATTCAAAATTTCCCTCAGCGGACGAGTTTCGGACGATTTGGGCAAAATTGCAGCGGGCGACTTGGTTACAGCGATTTTACCGACATCGAATCTTTACCAACAGCGGGTCACTTCAACTTGAATCAGGTCGCAAAACTCGAAAGGTAACACAAAGTAACAAAACTTTGAATCAAAAGTTTCATTAATATTTTACTCTTTAAATGATAAAGTTACAGTGTTATCTGGCATCTGCATATTATGTTATTTAGTTGGAAATCATTAGCACCCTGTCTGGTTTCCAAATTTCGTGTATGGGAATTCCCCGTTCTATTTTTTTTTTCACTCTTTGACAACAGGGTCATTCCACCGGACAGAGACTTATAAGGGTACGTTTCCGTGGGCTATTCGGAATGTATTCAGAATTCACCCGACTAGTGTGTCATGAGCAGTTCAATTACAGAATCTTATTCTCAAGGAGACGTTCATTTAACGTTAAATGATATTCATAATAATCGATATGGATCAACATTGCGCTTCTCGTCGAAGAATTAACCGTCGACACAGATATGGTTGCGTTATCAGCAGCTAACATGAAGATTCAGATTCAGATTCTTTATTTACGGTATACATATAAAAACGTTTTCCAGATAAATGTTTTACAGACAATGTATTCAGCACACCGTGGGAAGTGACGTAGTCAGATTGGCTGCCTACCTGACACTCCCAAGAAAAATAAAAATCGCGACAGACTGTGATGAAGTGATCGGACTTGAAGTAATTAGTCTAATTCCTAATGAGGGATGGGTGTTCATATTCTTTTGCCAATAATTTGTTCTCGTATAAAAAATAAGTTAGGGGGAAATAATTATAGATTCCAGCGGACGACTGGTACCTCAATATTGCCAATATCCCGAAACAACCTGCTTAATATATTGTTAACACAGTTCAGGGCAGCATCCAGTAACAACAGATCCCGTCATAAACTATCGTATAAATCTTGGAATAATACAAGTCTGTTAATGCGAGGTCCATATCGGCTGACACACGGTGGGGCGCAAATAGCGGTGAATCAGCCAGTTTCAGTTTAAACTGGAACGGCTCCCCCAGCGGTACCTCACGGTGTGACAGTCGGCGTGACACGTAAATTATTGATGCATATTCACGGAACAAATCGAAGGATTTGCAGGTTGTACAGGACGAGGATACCAGAATGGGACACAGAGCATAACTTGTGTGTATAAGTTCTTTTTGGTAAGTTCTTCTCGGTATTTAATGAAAATACTGACTTTTATTATGTACATTCTGGGCAATAAGGATTATTAAACCGGACATAATTGGATTAGGAAGAAATAAACTCGGAGTTTAATTTGCGTCTAAAGGCGGTTCTATTGTTAATATTTCGAACAGTGACGTCTAGAGCATTCCATAATTTCGGGAACGTGTGTAATGGAAGTTTATCTAAGGTACGGTTTCGTGTTTTTTCTATGTTCAGAAGTCCAGACTGTCTGGTTGTTCTACCTGACGAATTGTCGTTTACGTTGAACATATCATTAAAGGAAGAAGGTAATTAGCCTTTGTGCCAGTCAAACATGAACAGCAATGCATGTAGTTTAAACAAATCGTCAACTTTAAGGATTTCATCCTTCTTGAACAGAGGGTCGGTATGAGAGTTGTATTTTTTGTTATTGATTTATTTATTTATTTATTTATTGGTGTTTAAAGTCACATATTTCTTCACAATGGCTAACCATGACCGTGACAGTTTTACGGGTGGAGGAAGCCGGAGTACCCGGAGAGAACCAACGAGCAACGGCGAGCAACTGTCAGCTCCCCAACATACCAACTCCACACAAGCAGGGTTAGCATTAGTTGAAGACAGGTGCACCATCGACGTGCAGTACGCCTTAGTACACAGCGTCACCGTGCCCCCACGTGGGCAATGGGGGTGAAGTGTCTTGCCCAAGGACACAACGCGGCTGCCACAGGTGGGATTCGAACCGAGGACCCCTCGGCTTGCAGCCTGCACCTCTACCAACTGAGCCACTGCGCCCCCTTTTTGTTATTGATAATTCGTAATGAACGCTTCTACATAATAGGTAATTTATTAATTGCTTTCGAGCTCCCCCATGTTACGATTCCATATATCAAATGGCTGTGAACCACCAAGGCGAAATACAATGTCTTCAGGACTCGAAGGGGGAGGATATTTTTTACTTTGTTGAGACTATAGTTTGCTCGCGCTATTTTCGAGCTTATTCGGGATATGTGGTCTTTGTAGGATAAATGTTCATCGAGGCTTATTCCCAAAAACTTTATGGATTTTTCTGGTTCCTTGTCTCCGACCTTTTTAATAACTTGGTTATTTATTTTTACCTCATGACGGGAATCAGTATTCCTTCCTTTTGTTGGATTAAGTATAATGTATGAGGTTTTGTTTTTTAGCATTCAGCATCAACTCGTTCACGGAGCACCATTCGAATAATTTTTGAAGTTCTTCCTTAAAATAAGGTGTTATTGAACTACTGTTGAGACCAGAGCAGTGTACTATAGTGTCATCGGCGAACGACAAGAGATTAAGCGAAGTTGAGTTACTTATATCATTTATATACAGAAGAAATAAAACGGGGCCCAAGATTGAGCCCTGTGGGACACCACAGCTTTGCCTGGCAAAGTCAGATTTTTGTTCGTCATATAGAACATATTGGAATCTATCGGACAAGTAGCTTCTAAATCAGTTGTTGGCTAGTCCTCTGATGCCATAGTATTCGAGTTTGCCCAATAGTATTTCATGGTTTATCGTGCCGAATGCTTTAGACAGGTCCAAGAATAGTGCCAGTGTACTATTCTTTTCCCATTTATTGTTTTCCATATCGGTGCTTTTGAGGAGTTGGAGGACTGGGTGAATCGTGCTATGACGTTTTCGAAAACCGTATTGATAAGGATATAAGATATTAAACCTCTCGAGATAACTTCTAAGTCTTATATCCATGAGCTTTTCCATTACTTTTGAAAAAGCTGGAAGGATACTAATGGGTCTGTAGTTTGTAAAGCTGTGCTCGTCGTCTGATTTGAAAATGGGTACTATCTTTGCGATTTTCATTCCATCTGGTACTTTGCCCTCGGTAAAGGAATTATTGATTATGTGGGTAATGGGGACCAATATCTCATTTATCGTTTGTTTAAGAAGACTGGTTGTGATACTATCGCAATCTTTCGACGATTTTACTTTCATTCTGTTTACAATTTGACGAACTTCTACAGGATTTGTGGGTAGAAGATAAAAGTTGTTGGAAATACTACCATGCATGTAGTTTAAATACGATTTATCCGGTTTCTGGATCTGGTCGGATATGGTTCTACCAACGTTGACGAAAAAATTATTGAATTCTCTTGCAATGTCCTGGGCTTCGATTATTTTTGTACCCCCTGAGTAGTAGTGTATGCACATTTCAGGGAACATTTGGAGGACCTCGAAAGTGACGTCATGTCACGTGACCTAGTGGCGCCATGCTGTGTTGTCATGGTAACCCGCGTGAGCGGCCATCTTGTGACGACATCTCCATACTGATACGTGGTGTGAGTGCGCATGCGCAGCGCGTGTTGTTAGGGTGATACGTGTTTCCGTCGTCCATTTTGTGTACTGGAGGCCGCCATCTTGGTTTGTATGGTAGCACGTGATTGCTATGTTACCCAATTTTTTTGCAATAGGACGGGGTATGTTTTGAGGTGTGTTCCTTTGTAGAAGAATAAATCTAATTACCACAAACAACCCGACAATCCCTCCAAATCACCAAAATCTATCCCAACTTATACTATTTCGAATTCTTTCAGAATTCTCTGCTTCTTTCTATATATGCAATAGTTTTCGTCTATCTGGCCATGTTCCTTTGTTCTGGTGTATACTCCAGTAGCGTAGAAGAGCCTATTAGTTGGAACAGTTTACCTTATTATTACTATATTTGGCAATTTCTGGTCTATTCTTGTTAGTTCTGGCCCTATTCTAAGTACTCTTGTTGTTTCATTTGTCTAGATCATTTATAACCAATCAGATTGCTTGATTTCCCATAATCTGTATGCAGGGTTATCTCCCTTGTGTATAACAAAAGCATTCCCAAAAATGAGGATAAGAGTCGTAGTCAAAAGCCCCTGCATACAGATTATGGTAAATCAAGCAATCTGATTGGTTATAAATGATCTAGACAAATGAAACAAGAAGAGTACTAGCTACCAAGATGGCGGCCTCCAGTACACGAAATGGACGACGGAAACACGTATCACCCTAACAACACGCGCTGCGCATGCGCACTCACACCACGTATCACTATGGAGATGACGTCACAAGATGGCCGCTCACGCGGGTTACCATGACAACACAACACGGCGTCACTAGGTCACGTGACATGACGTCACTTCCGAGGTCCCCCACCGAGGTCCCCCAAATGTTCCCTGAAACGTGCATACACTACTACTCCCCTGGACAAAGAAAGTGGGAATTATTCCGTGCACAGGTACACAGATTTGATCATTTTTAATAAAATATATATTATATTATCAATATGTAAAAAATAAGTGTTGATAATATAACACATATTTTATTAAAAATGAAATCTGATAATTAGTCGAGTGCCTGTGAATGGAAGTAGATTCGACACTTAATGTAACTGCAATGTGCAAAACCTTTGGAAACTTTGAACCTTGCAATAGCTTTCAACAATGTTTTATTTTATGGTAGAGTGAATCGTGGCTGATACAATTTGGAATCAACACCGAATTGGAATTATAAGAATAGTCTGAATTTATTTTTGAATGGTAGAATGAGATGCGGCTGAAACAAATTGGTCCCAACACCGACACGGAATTATAAAGATAGTCGCAGTTTATTTTTTATGAAATTAGAGAGCTAAAGTACAGACTTGGGTACGAGGATAAGGCGCTGCCTCACAGAAACTTGGCCAGTAAATATATATGGGGCCTACAGGAGTCGTGTGTTACGGCTTATTTCTAAATAGGTCAGTGGCGCAGTGTGTATTTGGGGCGGGGATCTGGTCAAAATGCCATGTTGCATAATTTAATCACCTACTGGATGAAGATTTTATGCGTGTGGCTGCGGTGTGCTGTAGAACAGGGAATTAGAGAGTCCGAAAGATTTCCCGTATGATACAGCAGTAAAACTCGCAAGAAGAAACGGAGGTAGGGGCGCGCGTTGGATACCAGTCAGAAAAAGTCGACTAAAGACCAGGTGGCTGTCAGATGTTTGGGCTCGGTGTATAAAGTCGGTAGAGCTGCATGCGACTTGCTCCGAGTCCTCGCGTGTTAAAGCGAATGGGCCGTAGCAGTGCAGTGTTACATGGGGTAAAGCATAAGGCCCATTTGGGTGGGGCGCAATTATGTAGTCGCGGTGGAGTCAAAGAGGCTTTGTAGGCTACTAGGGTGACATCGCAAAAGAGTCATGGGCACGAACGACGTCAGAGCGAGAAGGTGGATGTGCACTGAGAATGCTCGTGTGATTGTAACAATGGAGGTGTGGGCCGTGTGGGGTGGGGGGGGGGGGGGGGTACAGTGTTATATAGGGTAAACAGGCTACGGAGAGAAGGCGTTGTGCAATAACCTCGGTAAAAGCATCGGGTCGAGCCGTATTGGAAAGGCCCAAAAGCCCCAGCGACGTTAAGGCCCCGCTGACCGACGGACTGCATCCTGGAAAATCCAACGAATTTGTTTACGTAAATAAAACTGCTTCAGTGGTCATGTACCTTCTTCAGAGACCCTTACCATAGGCATGGGGATACACGTGGGCTTCTAGCCATATACTGTACATACCAACACATATCGCTCTACTACTTTACAAGGTCTGTACCCAGTCATATAAGCCTTGAAATCCCATTCTAATACCACATCTGTGAACCATAAACGTTTTATTTGCAAAATCGCGTACGAAAGGTTGATGGTTGCACAGATGACGGAACTTGTCAATTCTCTTCTGAAATTGCACACGTGTAACATGAAGGGACGAGGAGGCGTGCAGCCACCCCACCCCCAAACAAAAAAAAAAACCCCAAAACAATCACAGTAATTCTCGCCCCTGGAGGCGTACTTGTACGCTAATTTTCGTGCGTGAGTGGAGGCCGGGGGGGGGGGGGGATATTTTGGCTTACAGCACTGACCACGAAAGCACCATCTGCTGTGACCCCCCCCCCCCCCTCCCCCATCCCCCCCAGACAAAAACAAAAATACATTAATTCTCACCCTTGGAGGCATACATGTATGTATGCTATTTGTCGTGTGTGAGTGGGGGGAGGGGGCGTATTTTAGCTTACAGTACTGACCACGAAACACCATTCTGAAAGGTTCTGCTATGACATTTTCACGATACCCCCCCCCCCCCCCCCATTCCCCAATCTCCATCCCCAATTACATAACTTCTACAATTGCAATTCTGTAAAAGAAGACATCTTTCGGTCCCACCACTTTCCTATAATAAAACCCAAACAATCAGATTAATAAACTGTTATAACAGATAATTAGTTTGTTTATTGAGGGTTACGGCACTTTCGAATGCCAATGCCATATCGTGTCGACAGTTTTACAGATGGAGAAAGCCGGAGTATCTGGAGAAACCATCGCACAGCGACAGGTAACTGCTAGACTCTCCAACGGACTCACCAGACACAAGCCAGATGAACATTGGTTGAATACGCGCGTGCCATCAACGCGCAGCACATATAAGAACACTTTGCATTTGTGCCCCTATGTGCGCAGTTTGGAGTGACTTGCTTGGTGACACAATGCAAGTGGTATAGACCTGTTTCGAACTGTCGACATACCGGTCACAAGTCCGATGCGCCAGTCAATGAGACGCCGTGCTGCCCATGAGTTGCTTTAAAAAGATAACTATAACAGATCATTAATTGGTAAAAATAGATAAGGCCAACTTAATCTGTCTCAACAGAATATTAGTTGGCTATAACTGTATAAAAACTGTTAAAACAGATTATTAGTTGGTTATAACACATTACTAATTTGTTAAAACAAATAGTGAATCTGTTATAAAAGTTTATTAATCTGTTGTAACAGATTAATAACTGGACACGGGTTGGCACTAATTCGCCACCGTTGAAAACAAATTTCAGCCTCAAGATTTGTGATGTGCAAAACAACTTTTCAGTGCGCATGTCTAGAATAACGTTTATTCCTCCTCGAGAGGTGGATTAACAGAATACATTCCGAATAGAATTCCAGAATACATTCACTTGAACAAAACGACACGAATCACATTCTGCCTTATCTGCACTTGTCAAGAATAACACTAGTATTCTCGAATGGCCCACGGAAACGTACCCTTCCTTACTTTTCGGTTGAAAGCATCGCCATTTCATTCACCTTCTAACAGGAGGAAAACTACATATTTATCTGCATTCTATTTTTTCACGATGAATTAAGTTTTGCTTGCGCGTATTTTTACCTATTTCGAATCGGCAAAATCCACACTCCATCAATAAGAAATAACTCGAGATTGATTGTTTTTTCCGAACTTTTCTCGGTCAACTAGAACAACTGCGTAAATCAAAGAGACGTGAACTGCATCTGGGTGACTCTGTGGAATTTGTTCATAATGTTGTGTGAGTGTTTGCAACAGCTCTGTCAAACTGACAAATTACGTGGGGTGGGGTGGGGGTTGGTTGTAATGGCAGAATTCCATAAGGTGAAGAATAATTGTGTAAATGGCGGAGTGGGAGGATAGGGTGGGGATTTGAGTGATTCCCAGGCCGCACAACCCCAAACTTTCTTGATTGTGATCAAGTTACCCTGCTATTGCCTGTGCCACCACCTCTCCACTTGTGATCAAGGGAAGAGTTGGGGGGGGGGGGGGGGTCATAGGCAAGACGCCAGTTATCTTGGTGAATATTATATGGTCACATTTAAAACTAGTGGTAGCGTGACCTGGGCATCGCACACACACCCTCACACACACCTTCACCTCCCGCCCCCACACACCCACGCCCCCCCCCCCCCCACACACGCCAGACTGGGATGCTCTTAAGTCATCCAGATCACTGCCGTCAGGGTGGTGGAAGCAGTTTGTGGGGACTTTTTGTCATTTTATTCTTTTTGGGTGGTGTCTGGAGGAATAACATTGTTTCCTGCAATTTTGCCCCCCCCCCCCCACCCCCTCCCTCCAGAGAGAGAGAGCGAGTTATGGGAGACCAGGCATGGTACAAAAATTAAATTACGTGTCTCCTGACCCAGGGATTCCATCAGCGGGGCAGGGGGGGGGGGGGGCTTTTAGGGCATCTTTCCCCAAAATTCAATTTACTGCATCATTTTATTTGTTCACACTGCTGTAGATGAGTTGGCGATGGTTCTACATCTTTGCTGCCTGCCTGTTCAGGCAGCTAGCAATGATGTAGAACCATTGCCAACTCATCTACAGCTATATAGATAATTTTGAGCTTTCGGATTTCAAAAATGTACTTGTAATCCCCCCCCTCCCCCCGCCCTTGTCTTAGCTGGGGCTCAAGGAGTTAAGTGAGGCATCAAGGAGACATAATTACATTAAAATGTAATAATCTAATATTTATGAACAAAGTTGTGGGTTTTAACCACGTATAACGTATGTAGTATTGGAGGGAAAAGCCACTATTGTGGTGAATTCCATCTGTGCTGGTATGTTCTAATGCCCTCCCAAGCCCAATATGCTTTCTACGCCCCTGGAAAGCATGTCAAGTTGATCAGAGGCCCAAATTCTCTTTTACACAGACCATGTCTATGCATGGGTAAACCATATTCATCATTCCTAGCACAGCCCATGCAAATGTTCCCATTGCCAAGTTGGACCAGCAGATAGTAGAAGCCTATTCGACTTGGAAGAGCCTTTTATTGATTAACAGTATGCCTATATTGGTCCAAATTCCTGCAGAAGGCCTTTCTCCGGGAATTTGTAGCAATATTACAATATTAGATATACTTTTTCATAGCTAAAGTGTGAACGGTATTTGTAAATGTTTATTTACTTGTTACTCTGCCCCCCCCCCCCCCCCCCCCACGGGTCACCGGGGCTCATTGACACAAAATATTCAGAATAAGCAAGCAGATGTGTCTCTTGTTTCACTAGAAACAAAATATTTAATGTGCTAATCCGCTCCCGTTCCCAGTGGTTAGTACTGGTTACACGAATATTTAGTCCTTGGAACGTCAGTAACGCTCATTGTCTTCACCTAATTTCGTTTTAAAACACACCCAAGTTGAAATCCATGTAACTTATCCAACGCACGGAAGAGAAAACTGGCCAACGATTTCACCCAGTATGTAAAAGAACATAACCGTGTTTCAAACTATGGTATTTAAAACAAAAAATTCCAGCAATTAAGTTCAATTTTCGAAAAGATTTGTGGTGATCGATAACCAGGCCTGGCGTTTTCAGGAGAGCGATTTATTCGCTCGCCCACTGCTCGCCTTAAAAAAATTAAGGAGAGAGAAAACGGGTTATGGACTATTCGACGAAAGACAAATTCGACGAATTTTTTTTTAGGACGATTCTACGAGATTTTGGACGATTCGACGAAACTTAAGAACAAATTCGACGAAACTTTGGACGATTCGACGAAACTTTGGACAGTTCGACGATAAAAAGTTCGACGAAAACTTTTGTATTTCCCCCACCGGATTAAAATGCCGGCAACTACGCAATAAGGTCACACGTGGGATGGAGGGGGCACCAAGTTGTTAAGGATTTATAAGATCGCAAAACAAACTGATGTGTCTAGACAGCCATATATTTTATTCAGTGTTGAGTTCAACCCTTTACCTGCAAAAACTCCCAGAAAATTAACTTAAATAACGTTCTCACGAGCTGGAATATTTTGCAGGTTTCTTGATAAAACCACGCCAATACGGATATCATTGGAACCGACTGAGCCAATCGGTTCCAAGGATATCCATATTTGCATGGTTTCCTTGTGTTAGAACCATGAACATTTTCCGAAAATATGAGATTTTATTTACTTTTCATAAAAAGTTATATTGGGTAAAAGGTTAAATAATGTTATAAAACCTGTCAGGGACACCTGAGGCCCCGTAAGGCCTGGATTGACGTGGGGTTATTTAGTCCCGCTGATGAAGTTGCGGGAAAATTAGACCAACGTGGAGGGTCGGAATCCAAGTGTCGCGAACTCGGCGCAGAGAGCTGAGTTAGACCGACGCCGTGATTCCTTCTCTGCCAAAGTGGCCTGAAATAGGTTCGATTTCCGTTAGGTGTGATTCCTAATCACTTCAGGCTGTATAATGGAAAAAATGATTTAAAGTAACAACGATTCTTTTATTTACACATAAAAATAAATCCGTTTCAATATTTCAACAATCAACAATTCGATTCTTTTCACAGAAAATGTGTCGCTACGGTTAAATAATTCTAAACAATCATATAGTCATTCTATAGCCCTGTACTGGCACTATAGTCTACACACTGGAAATGTTACTACCGTGAACTCGCCATAAGAGCTTCACAAATCTGAAATGTTATTACTGTGAGCTCGCCATAAGAGCTTCACCCGCTTAGGCTCAAATGTCAACGTCTGCGCGTAACTGTACCTCTGGCTGTCGGAGGGTTCCGACCAGCAATGTTCGTCATCTATAACGCCACCGTACTTCTGATTTGGGTCAGATATTGTCTACTCATACCTTATGTGCCTTTTGAAAGTCCTCCGTGAAAGTCCTATTGAAATATTCACCGTTCCTGGTTGAATTCACGATTCACAAATGCCCCTTTTGTGCTAGGGCGAAATTGTCACTCACACCGATCTCCAGTCGGTATTACGATGCTTCGACAGCAAAACAAACTACTCAGAACGCAATCAGTCTGACGCTTCAAAGGGTTAATACGCACAATACAATTAACCTAAACTTCTGACTATTGCAGGCTGATACCTGCTACTCGACAATCTAAACTTTAACGTTCCACCTGGGGTGTTCCTTCTCACGAATTCGGCCCCGTAGCCGCCTATCAACGTTAAGCTAAATCAATCATGGAATGCCCTCTCTGGCGATTCCAGCCGTGTCAGGGTCCTGTGATCGAAGGTACCCTTATGCCAGGAAACAGAGTCCGCCTGTCCTGGACTTCACCAACGCGTGTGTGACCCCAAGTGTGTGTCTAATGCTCTGCTCTTCCAGGTATATATACTTTTTACCCTAAACTGTCAGGTGGACCGACGCTCATCTGTCCACCTGTCAAAACGGTGGGAGATGACATATATCGAGACAGAATCAATACAAGTCATCTCGCGCGTGACTTAACGGTGACTTCACTTGTCGAGAAAACCGATTCGTTCTTGCCATGATTGTTACCTAATGATCAGGTGACGATACGATAGACATTTCTATCGTTTTAGAATCTCGTTTCTCAATTGACCGTGACGACATCTTGACACCAACCGATTACGTCTCGTTAGACTCGCGACTACTGTAAAAGTTAAATGAGATTAGACCTTATCTAACATACCGTTTTTCCCCTGGGTCCCTGCGCTAAAGCTGGATATACACCACGTGTGTTTTTTCTACGTCCAGCTTTACAGAGAAGTGAAATTCACGTGGGTTTTCGCCTTGATGCGGAATATATTTTGAACTTACAATATCTTTAAATATGAGGCCCCTTGCCCCTATATTTAGGCTGGCTTTGCCCTGACAAAACCACTTCCAGTGTGTTTTATCTGTTTATTTGAATATTTCACGGAATTTATTATTTCACAGGATCGCATGGGGCTACTGGCACCTGTCACTGAGGTTCGCATTATCGATTTCCATGTTTAAATGCTGTCGATAATCAAATTTTCTGAAATATATACTATTTGGAAAATGGTTATCAAAAGTTCAAAACATATGCTCATGCGGTAAAATATTTGTCGGCGACATCAACAATACCACCACCAAGCTATATGGACACCTAAGTAAACAAGCAGATGTTTCGGTTGTTCTTCAAAGAGCGGTTTAACAAAAGGCAAGAAACAAATAGCTTGGTCAATTGTGTCTTTAATATCATTTTTTAAAATATATTCGTCGAATTGACCCTTTTAAAAAAAATTTCGTCGAGATTGTCTTCCGTCGAATTGTCTTCTCGTATCGTCGAATAGTCCATTTCGTCGAGTTTGTCTTTCGTCGAATAGTCCAGATCCCGTGGTGATTCGGTTATCATAATTTGGTTCGAAAATGGTAAAATGGGAAGGTCCAACGATTTCCTTATCCATAAAATATAGCATTCAGAATAATTTCCATTTTTTATCGCATGATTTGGGATACTTTTCTGAATTGAAACAGCATAGAAAAGTTATTGGTGGAGAACATTTTCAAAACGAAATCGGATATGGTCTGAAAGTGGTTCGATATCGGTAAAATGACTGTAGAATCGCAGCAGAAGATCATTTGCAATTCCGTCAAGATATCTTTCCTGATTTTGATTTTTTTTCTTTCTTTGTATGAAAATTGAATTGAAATTTCCGAAACAGGGAGGATGGATGCAGTTTCGAAAATGGTAGGCCGTATCCTTTCTTTTTTTTTTTAAAAAAGAAGATTTTGTAGCCAAATTTTCGACTCGTCGTAATAGTTTGTAGGCCCTAGGCCTTTTCTTAGTAAAATTTTACAAAATGGAAAGAAAATTACTGACATTTTTTTTACTAAAACCGCATGATTTCTGAATACATTTTTAATAACTAGCCCTTGCTGGAGGGCAAAAACCGCAGAAATTTGTTTTTTGGAAACATGTCAAAAGCATTTTTTTTCTGTCAACGAGAAATGTTTGGGCTTACCATCACACCCCCCCCCCTCCCCCACCGCCCCTTCAATCTAAAAGCTATACATCACGCCATTGTGCGCGTGGGTGAGTGCAAGAACACAGAATTCGGAAAAAAACATCCGAATCCTATTATATATTGTGTCTTCAGTTTTTTCCAGGAGGCATCTGCCGACTCCCACCCCAACCTCTCCCCTTCGTTTTAATATTTGTAAATTTTGTTTCGACCAAGTGATACCGATAGTGATAGACGAACGTGATCGCAGCACAATTTGTAAGTTAATGTAGCTAACTTTCTGGCCTACTAGTACTTGTAACTTCAATGGTAAGTTGTATTTTGTAATGTTATTATTGATCTTCTTCTTTTTAGAACCAGCCTACATCAACTGGTTGATGATTCTGCTGGTTTGGTTTCCGGGGGTGCGTTCGGATTTTCTCTCGTGGAGGGTTTATAGATTTTGTTTCATAGATATTTTCCAGTGGCAGTCAATGGTGAGGGCGGATTGCATTTGCTGAAACTGTAGGGGTTGTTTAGTGTTTATAGTATGATGGTAACTGTTAGATTGTTTTCCAGGGCTTGCCTTGAGTCGGGGCTGATCAGCCCAGGCCCCGAGATCAGCCCCGAGGAGCACTTGCTGGGGGCTTTTTTTCAAGCCCCGACATTTTCCACAAAAAAAGCACTAACAATAATGGACAAAATGGAAAATCAGCCCTGAATAGGCCCCGACCTCAATATGTGGGGCACTTTTTTTAGGCCCCGACCATTTTACTCAAGGCGAGCCCTGGTTTTCGTATCATTTGTCGGTTATATCTATATACTTTTTAGTTATGTTCAGTAGGGCAGTATAGCGGAGATAATGCTCCTCTGACTGCTCCAATTATAGTATTTAAAAGAAAAAATGCTTATGCACAACGCCACAAGGGCTAATCGTGACCATCGAGCATCGACGAGCAACTGTCAGCTCCTCGACATTCGAACTCTGTTCAAGCTCCGCTTACAGCGGTTGAAGATAGTAAACCAGTCGTCCCGGGCGGGGATCGATCTCGGGATCTCTAGCATAGAAGTCCAACACTCTGCCACTGAGCCGTTGCGCTCCCATTTTGTAATGTATCAAACTTTGCTTCGTTCAGACCAACCGAAGATTGCATAACTTGCCACAAGATTTCGAGGCAAAGGCATTTGAGGTGTGATCCATGATTTTTCGTTGAAACTGGTACGCTGAAATATATCGAATGAAATAAATATACCTTTATTTATCGCACTATTCCTCCAGTAAAATACACGAAATTTGGAAACTTGCTATAAGGCATACCATGGTAACTGTGTACACACTCATGAAGAGCAGCAATATTTGCTGCGTTGCACTTAACACCAATTTATATGACGTTTTCTACAACCGTGCAAACCGGATATTATTCTAGGTCGTGAGCATCCGACAAGTTGAAAACGATTTCTGGTAAAATTGGGTTCCTTACAGCTTATTATGTAGTTTACATTCCCTTTCTGACCGAAAGCTTGGCGGAGTATTTATTTTAGCGAGATTTTCTTTTAAAAAACTCACTCTTACTTTGTTATCTTGACGAACAGTGTTGTCTTTCCCCAGTTCGTGTTATTAATTAAGGTGGACGTCCAACCTAACTTTGGTCAAATTTCATGTAATTTTCTTTCAAGCCTAAAAAAGGCTCAAAATGAATAACCCCAATAAATTATATACCAAAATTCTTGGAATGAAACATAGAACATGTGGACACTGAAATCTGCCATGGAACTGCTGCCATGTGTAAATAGCACCACCTGAAAGTCTGCTATGGCATCAGTAAGAGAACAAAATTTTTACAATAGAATACCTCAAAATAAAATAACAGCTGTATTCTAGAAACATTGAAGTACATACTCGAAGAAATCTTTTCCTAATTCATGAAAGTAATAAAGATCGAGACCAAATGTTACAAGTGGACTGCTCACTGATTGAAGGTAGACATTTTCTTTTATGTTTTGATTTGGGTAGTTCAACAAAGGTCAACTTGAAGGAGTCCACCAGAAGAAATACGGAAGGACAAAAGAGTGTCTCCCAATATAAAGATGTGTGTCACTGTGGTGGTTTGGAAAGAAACTATGGTATTCTCCTATGTGGAATGCACTGCAAAGTCATACATTGTAGTTGAATAAATATATTTACAAACCCCTTGCACTGTAATGTAACCCCTTTTATCCCATGCATCAATTTGATAGTGATTAAATTGTTAAATTTGTCTGGTTCATCAATAAGTATAAAAGCTTTGTTTACTCTTGGACACCAATACACTCATGATATCTGTTGGAGAAGAAAGAAGGGTACGGTAACTGTAACCTGTCACTGCAATAAACCATCTAATGTACTTAAAAGTACATTGTTATTCAAAACACATCAAATCAACCTTACATAACCATTATTGCATGTACTTTCCCTAAGGAGGCTTATTGGCATATTGAGACCAGAAGGGCACATCCAGAGGGTCTCACATATTATTTTCAAGAACGCAGTACCAGGTACACAAAGCAATCCCCAAAAGGTGACAAGTGAGCTCCATTGGACACAAAAAATTTCCCGGGAAGGGGGCTCTCTTCCTTGTATAACTCTACCTCCGTCACTCAAGGCATATGCCTTTTTTCTCAAAGCTTAACTCTTTTTTCTTTTTGAAGATCTTGGCCACACATGTTCCAAACACGATCAGACAGGTAACCCTCCAAATAAGTGTATCTGCAAAAATCATGTTACACTGCAAAACATTCTTTTTAGACTTGTTCTGGACCTTTCATGCTTCCAACTATAACACTTAATTTATCGATTAATGGGTAAATAGAAAAGTCCTGCCATAATCAACATTTTGAGTCCCATAAGCCTTCATAACAGCTCCGATAACAGTGTCAAACATCGGATTGGGGGCTTTATACAGAATATTCATTAGGTTGTTGCTTGATAAGTAATAGGAACAAAATCTTCACCAGAAATATTTTGTAGCAATACATTTGAGGGTATCACTAGGCACTTTCTAACAAGTTGTAACAAATCAACTAGTTATAACTTATAAACAAAATTTTCTAAATCAAAAGAGTGAAAAAGTACCACAACTCTGAAAAAATGTGGGAAGAAACACATGCTACAGCAGCTACACAGTCAACGTTTCCCCATGATGCTCGATCACAACACCAAATATCCTTCAAATTGGAGTAGTGGTGGTCGAGATACAAGGGAGAATGTTGGTACATGTTATGATGTGTGGGTAAGAGGACAGAGGTCACCACTGCACGGCCCTAGATGCACCTTTGATTTTACAACTTCCAGGTCTGGGGCATAATAATCGCAACACATCAACCTTATCAATTCATAATTTCAGTAAAATAAAAGGAATTATCAATTTTAATTAATTGATGATGATGATGGGAAATATTTGGCTTCTTTCGCCTTCTCGTACAATTAATTACCACAAACAATATCAGTTTGATGCCGACAAACGAAACTGAACGCATTTGAGTCTGTAGTATGTTTTCATCATATTGAGGACAAGGCTTTCGAATTGCCGATTATTTTGTGGTTTTACCGGTTCGTTACTTATGCCATTGGCAAATTAATCTTCTTCAGAATCATAAAATTCACTTTCTTTCGTGAAAAAAAATTTATGTACCTTTTCTATGCACTTTACTCATTATTTTGATATATAATTTGCCTTTCCTTACTTCTGTTATCTGTTCTGAGGCTTTGGGAAAAAAAAATTGACCAAAGTTAGGTTGGACGCCCCCCCTTAAATGATATCTGGGGCATGTGGTCTGGTAACTCGGCTTGGATAATGAAGAAATTGCGAATATTTCGGGTATTTCATTTGTTTGAAAGCCAATTGCAGCAAATTTTGACTGTGGATTCGATAATTCGTTTCGGTTTTGACCACACGGTCACGCTGACAGCGGTTATGTTTATTGTGATATGCAAATTGGGATATAGTTTCCGGTGAATAAGATTTGTCACATTTGTCAGTGTAAAACGATGACAAAAGACACTGATCAATGCATGTGTTAGTTTGGTTGATTGCAAGAAAAAACTAAATTCTCAGCATCGTCCAAATGCACCTTATTTAAAAGCACGAATGCATCATTTTCAACCCATCTTCAATCGGTCCTTTGCAGACAACAAACACAGCCGCAAAATTTGTGTTGGTATTATTACATTCAAACATCAAAACCCACCAGAGTGTGTGTCAAAAAATGCTTTCTCCGAGTCTGTAGTATGTTATCATCATATTGAGGACAAGGCTTTCGAATTGCCGATTATTTTGTGGTTTTACCGGTTCGTTACTTATGCCATTGGCAAATTAATCTTCTTCAGAATCATAAAATTCACTTTCTTTCCTGAAAAAAAATTTATGTACCTTTTCTATGCACTTTACTCATTATTTTGATATTTAATTTGCCTTTCCTTACTTCTGTTATCTGTTCTGAGGCTTTGGGAAAAAAAAATTGACCAAAGTTAGGTTGGACGCCCCCCTTAAATGATATCTGGGGCATGTGGTCTGGTAACTCGGCTTGGATAATGAAGAAATTGCGAATATTTCGGGTATTTCATTTGTTTGAAAGCCAATTGCAGCAAATTTTGACTGTGGATTCGATAATTTGTTTCGGTTTTGACCACACGGTCACGCTGACAGCGGTTATGTTTATTGTGATATGCAAATTGGGATATAGTTTCCGGTGAATAAGATTTGTCACATTTGTCAGTGTAAAACGATGACAAAAGACACTGATCAACGCATGTGTTAGTTTGGTTGATTGCAAGAAAAAACTAAATTCTCAGCATCGTCCAAATGCACCTTATTTAAAAGCACGAATGCATCATTTTCAACCCATCTTCAATCGGTCCTTTGCAGACAACAAACACAGCCGCAAAATTTGTGTTGGTATTATTACATTCAAACATCAAAACCCACCAGAATGTGTGTCAAAAAATGCTTTCTCCGAGTCTGTAGTATGTTATCATCATATTGAGGACAAGGCTTTCGAATTGCTGATTATTTTGTGGTTTTACCGGTTCGTTACTTATGCCATTGGCAAATTAATCTTCTTCAGAGTCATAAAATTCACTTTTTTTCCTGAAAAAAAATTTATGTACCTTTTCTATGCACTTTACTCATTATTTTGATATATAATTTGCCTTTCCTTACTTCTGTTATCTGTTCTGAGGCTTTGGGAAAAAAAAATTGACCAAAGTTAGGTTGGACGCCCCCTTAAATGATTTCTGGGAAAATTGTCCCCCAACCATTTCAACCCAAAGTGACTTCCACCCACTTTATTTGATTTTGACCAGAAGTGAATTCGGCCCTGTTTTGGTGAATTTGATCAAGTAAAAGAATACTTACCATACCTTCAGCACAAATTTAAGGTGCAGTATAAGGGGTCCCACTAAATACCGAATGTGACTTGAAATACCGAATCTGACCCTCCAAAATGTAATTATATATATTTGTCAATTAATTTGTTGCTATTATGGGTGTTATGATAAAAGAATATTTTAAATGACCAAAAAAATGAAAAAGTGCCGGAAAATATTTGTTTTTAGGTAATAAGTTCCATTATTGAGGTCATTCCAACGTTCATTTTGTGCTTTCAACTGTGTAGCGGTCGAGGTATAAAGGCCATTTACCAACCAGCTTGGTTGGTCCGGATCTCTTAGTCTCGTGGTAAATCGGTCGCTTTGTGTGCTAGAGGTCGACGGTTCGAACCCCGGGTTCCACACTTATCTCTCCTCTTGTTACATTTGGGGGCTCGTCCGATCCTCAGCAGTAGGTGGCACAGCGGGTGTTTCGACCGCTCTGAGGAAGGAACTTGGGTGAGATTCACACGTGGTGAATCTCAAAAGAAGGGGAGAGTAGTATAGCGGTCTGGGTATAAAGGCCATTTACCAACCAGCCTGGTTGGTCCAGTCTTTCGATTTTGAGGCACGCTGTCGCTCTTGCGCGCCATGGCACCCGCAATGTTAACTTCTTGCGAGCCAACAACAGCACGCCTCGGCTCTGCTAAGAGAGCGATCAAAATCTGGTAATTCATTCCAGTTGAGATATAATTTCTGTGTGAACAGCCAATTATTTTTTATTAGGTAACAAGGGACGAATATTTGGCTGTGGGCTTTAGTAACAGTGTGAATGTATTCAGCACAAATCCTATTTACTTCTACTGTTTGGAAAAACCTGGTGTTCTTGAGAGGTTCATGCTCCCTGGACCAACCACCATTCAGTATTCACCGATGGAGCAAATTTACTAGCTCTACATAAATTATAGCCGCAGTGTGCTCTTTTTTTGTTACTTGGAGCATAATACATCGTCATGACCCAAAAGTTGGGATTCCTTTATCCATTTACGTAGCGTAATGACCAAAATCGGCCAGCACTATAAATGAAAATCGCCATTCAATTTTTTTAATATTTTAATTTTTTGCTTCCAAAACATAGGTTGTGACCCCTCATTGGAACGGGCGCGTCGCGCGCGTTCCAATGAGGGGTCACAACCTATGTTTTGGAAGCAAAAAATGAAAACTTTTAGTTATACGAGACTTTTTTTACGAGTGTCGTCTGCTACTAGCGTTAAGTAAAGGGTTAATGAAAACCATAAAAGCACCAAATCGTCCAGCTTTCATGTTGCCGTTCAATATGGATGTGCCCAAATGCCGCACTGAATGCACAGTGCTGTCAATTAGTGGATGCATTCTTCATTGCAATTTGCATGTTAACTATTCTTGCCAACAACACAACCATCACTCGACGGGGCTGGATACAGGATAGCGCGCCTCACTTCAAATAGTAGCGAGCGATGTATAACACGCCTACGATTTTCAAAATCAAAAGACTGGTTGGTCCGGATCTCTTAGTCTCGTGGTAAATCAGTCGCTTTGTGTACTAGAGGTCGACGGTTTGAACCCCGGCTCCCACACTTATCTCTCTTCCTGTTACAACTGCCTCCCTATTCCCATGCTTCCTCTCTCTTCCCAACACTTGGACCATCCACCTTGTCTTAGTATTTGAGTTGAAAATACTCTAGAACAATAAATGTTATTGTGCTGCAATGCAAACTGCAGCAGTAAAGACATAAGTTAGGGAATGAGTTCAGTAAATTACGTCCGAGTCTTTAGCAAGATTCAGACCTACATTACAGGACGCATTTCGGAAATTTCACTATAAACTGTGAACGAGTTGAAGATTGTCGTAATCTATCCACCCATCCATCCCTGCTCTCTCTCTCTCTCTCTCTCTCGCTCTCTCTCTCTTTCCCTAATTTTCTTAGAAATTTTGAAAATGAACTCTGTGTTAACCTGATGCATGTTAAAACAAGTCACGTGTCGGCGATTATAAGAGGCTATTTGAACCAGCCCCGATAAATTGGATAATGGAACTCATTCACTTACGGCACCTCACTAATGACTCGAAAACCCCAAATTTGCAAAACTTTTACTGTGACTTTTTCATTTAAAATGATTTTTTGTATTCACTAGATCACAGAATAATAAGAAACTAAGTAGAAAGTACCTTTAATTAATCTTTATCAATTATGGGGTCAGATTCGGTGTTTCAAGTCAGATTCGGTATTCAGTGACACCACTATATAAGTAATGAAATTTTGTTTATTTTGAAATTCCCACGTCTGATATTCCTTAAATTCAAATTAAAAATGTGCACAAATTATACATCAAAGTGAAGGTTGGGAGAAATGGGAGGTATAGAACACAAAACATATATGAAATCAACTAGTTCCCGAAAGTCTGCTATCGTATTCGTACCACAACTGATAATACAATAATATTATAATATTTCCTGAGAACAACTTGTGGTCAAATGTGCTTGGGCATCAAAATCCTTCAAAACGCAGTGACATAGCTGCATCGGGGTAATTCCAAAAGTGACGGTTTTGTTTACATATATTCTTACTTTTGATTTCTGGTCAACGTCATCGGACAGAAAAAGCATCGAAAAACAACTCCGTCTAAAATCAGATAATGAAAAAGATCACCTTAATACAGTATAGTTTTATTATATAGAGACTGTACAGTTGCCATATTCTATGCAAGGTATCATGACACCTGATGAAATGTCTTGGAATTACGATTTTGTGTTTTGATGGAAATTCGTGGTTTCAAGTGATTTGCGTATGTCTGTCGAACATGGAATCCATCTTCAATAAAAAATGCAGACAGTGTTGTCCTTTTCCCTAATGCAGTGCTATCGAAGCATCCCAAAGTGTTTTGAATACCTAGCTTTGTTCTTGGATACATGTATGTGATTTGGCCACAAGTTGTTCTCAGGAAATATTATTGTATTATCAGTTCTGGTATGAATACGGTAGAAGACTTTCAGGAACCAGTGGTGCCTGCTTTCAACTCTATGAGTTGATTTCATACATTTTTCGTGTTCTATACCTCCCAACCTTCATTTTGATGTATAACTTGTGTATATTTAATTTGAATTTAAGGAATATCAGAGGTGGGAATTTCAAAATAAACAAAATTTCATTACTTATATAGCACCTTAAACCACAAGCCCTCATAGTTTGATCAAAATCGATTAAATACCAGAAGTACCATCATCAAATATCAATACAATAAAAGAAAAACACCGGGCATGACAGTCCTCAAAATGATATTTTTAGAAAATAACAAATACTGTACCAATTTTGATCAAATAAACCGCACTCATTTGCTTAAATCATATCCTAACAACTGTATCAATATCTATTTTGTCTAAATTTGCTTTTTCTCACATAATTTTGTAAACTTTTTCACTTTGGTCGATATATATACAGTACAGCCCCGTGGTCTGGTCAGTTTGCAATTTCCATGGGTGGGCAATATTTCCATGGATGCAATAATATTACGCGTAGATACCAAACCCTAATTCTGGAAATAATCATCAAAAATTTAATTAATTAATTAGAATTTTGCTGATGATTTTTATTACCTGCTAAACGCACGGGTGGACATCACTGCTCACCCATGAATTATGACCACCACGACTGTACTGTAAGTCATAATCGCCAACTCATTGTTTCCTTGCATCAATGCAGCAAATTTTTCGGGGCTCTCTCATTGGTCAAAATGAAAGATATTAAATCTATTTTTTTAGGAATTTACTCTTCAAATGTATGGTATGGCTGCCATTGACTGTTCACTTTTGACGAGTGGGCAATACTTCCATGGACTCAATAATATTAGATTCCAAACACTCGTTATACAAATAACAGGCCTGCCAGAATTGCGAGAGTGATGGGTTACGCAAAAACAAAAAAGCTTTCGCAAAATATTTTTGCACAACCCATTTTCAGGTTATGCAAATTTCTAATTTTGGCAGACCTGCAAATAATCTTCAAGAATTTAACTAATGAAGCACCAGGTACAACCAGTGCTTCTGTAGTGGTCGAGGTATAAGGTCCATTTACCAACCAGCCTGGTTGATCCAGATCTCTCCAGGTCGTTTTGTGTGCTAGAGGTCGACGGTTCGAGCCTCGGCTCGGGGGAACCACACTTCCCTCTCGATCTGTTACATTGATGCCGTGTCCAGCCCTCAGCAGTTGGTGGCATTGTGGATGCTGTAGTGAAGTTTTGTTTGCACTGAGGTGGAAGTTGGGGGTGAGATTCACCGTGGGTGAATCTCAAAAGAATATGAGAGTAATGTAGCTGTCAAGGTGCAGTATAAGGGCCATTTATCAACCAGCCTGGTTGGTTCAGATGTCTTAGTCTCGTGGTAAATCATTTGATTTGTTTGCTAGAGGTCGATGGTTCGAGCCTTGACTCCTGCAATTCTCTCTCAATCTGTTACACTTCATTGATTAAAATTTTGCTGATGATGATTTTTTGTTACCTGGAAAATGCCTGGTTCCAAACACTAATTATAGGAATAATCATCAAAAACTTAATTAATGAAGGCTAAATGCAGGCTTTTTATGCTTTTTTAAAGAAAAAAAACAAATTTCCAGTTGATATCCACGCATGTTTTTACCAAGTAATAAAAATCATCATAAGCAAAATTTACATTATAGAAGCACCGGGTTGTACTTGGTGCTTCGTCAATTAAATTTTTGATGATTATTCCTATAATTAGTGTTAGCAATCTAATATTTGTCTGTGGAAATACTTCCCACCCCAGGGAAAGTAACCAGTCCATGGCGGCCATACTGTACATATATTCTTGTAAAGGTCAAGATAGGTTTTCGTAAATATCTGCTGAGATATTGTATATTGCAGGCATTGTTTCATTTTTAGCTTAACTTGACAAAGTCGAGAAGACTTAAGATAAGCTACATGTATTGCCATCACGCATACAAAAGTCTGTTAGTCTGTTCACATTTTCTTTAGCACAGGCTACACCCTGTAGTTCTTGTCTGATCATCACAAAATTTCAGATGCAGGTTCGAGGTCATGTCTTGATGAAAACGTCCCCTTTTGGTCATGATTGGGCAAACATTGATGGCTAGGCAAGCCCGAATCCCAAAAATCTCTAGCACAGTTTACAGGTCATATTCATGAAGGGATTTCATTGTAACTTGGTAAAATGACTCCGTATAATCTATAATGTCTAGTTGAGAATGGTTGCGATCGATCAACAAAATGGCTATGTGAGCCTGAAACCCAAAAACCTTTAGTGTAGTCGACTGGTGGTATTTATGAAGGGATTTCATTGTAACTTGGAAAGATGACTCCGTAAAAAGGTCTAGATGAGAACATTTCCTTTTGGTCACGGTCAGTCAACCATGATGGCCGTGCATGCCCAAAACCCGAAAACTAGAGATGGGCGGTATTGGAATTTTGAGTTCGGTATCGGTTTTGGTATTTTTGTGTGGGCATACCGCGGTATCGGTTCGGTATTCGGTATGTGACTTCAGATTCACTGATAGTACCAAAGGGGAATCCATGTCCGAAAAAATACAGAATAAGTTGTTCTTGTATCATTCTATCACAGTGCTACACATGCCATTGTTGATGGGCTCAACATTGTCAATCTTTTGTCAACACAGATCATATCTACAGTAATTTGGTGACTTGTTCTAAATACGCCTTAACTTTTCAAGCTCACTTAAGGCGTCTGTAATCATAGAATGTGTGTCCTGAAGATGTCATCTTTAGGTGGGCCTGATGACAGTAGTAAAATTATCTGGTCAGTGATTTCTAGCCAAGTCTTGGCTGCCTGTTAAGGCAGCCAAGACTTGGCTAGAAATCACTGCTAAGCAATTGGACATGTACAGGTCGTAGACTATTGATAATTTAGTACAACTGCCCTGGTCCTTAAGGCTTAACAAAACTGAAAAATAAAATCAGTCACTTCTTTCATGAAAATGAACACTTCAATTGCTATCAGTCCTCACCAAGGCCTTATAAATAACGAATGCACAGGGGAAATTGAAAATACCGTTGGTTTCGGTATTCAAAGATTGGGTCGGTTCGGTTTTTCGGTGTCCCCATGATATCGGTATCGGTTCGGTTTTTCGGTATATTGCCCATCTCTACCGAAAACCTTCAGTGCAGTCTGCAGATGCAAGCCCGAATCCCAAAAATCTCTAACACAGTTTACAGGTCATATTCATGAAGGGATTTCATTGTAACTTGGTAAAATGACTCCGTATAATCTATAATGTCTAGTTGAGAATGGTTGCGATCGATCAACAAAATGGCTACGTGAGCCTGAAACCCAAAAACCTTTAGTGTAGTCGACTGGTGGTATTTATGAAGGGATTTCATTGTAACTTGGAAGGATGACTCCGTAAAAAGGTCTAGATGAGAACATTTCCTTTTGGTCACGGTCAGTCAACCATGATGGCCGCGCATGCCCAAAACCCGAAAACCTTCAGTGCAGTCTGCAGATCATATTTATGAAGGGATTTTATTGTAACTTCTCAGGATTATTTTGTATAATGTCCAGATGAGAACGTACTATTATGATCGGGTTCAGTGAACTGTGATGGCCTTAGGGGCATGTTACCTAGATTCCTTTAGCACAGTCTGCAGCTTGCATTTATGAAGGGATTTCATTGCAAATTTGTAGCATGACTCAGTATAATGTCTAGATGAGAATGTACATGTACTATTTATGGCCATGATCAGTCAACTGTGATGGCTGCACAGACATGTGACCTAGGTTTGTTTAGCACAGTCTACAGTTCATATTTTTATACTGTACCAATGACCCAGATTTAGCTGGTGCTAACTCTTAAATATTTATGGCCAAACGCAAATTTCCCCCCCCCCAATCGGCCAAATTTGCATCAAAAACTGAAAATTACATGTCCTATATGGTCCTCCATACTTTTACTCCACTGCGCATGCGCAGTGTCAAGGAGGTCTCGAAATTGGCACCAAAAGTCATTCTTTTCTTTGTTTGGCCCTCAATTCAGTTACATCTTACTGATATTTGTGCTTGTAAATCTCAGTTTAAATGATGCCAGACACATAATTATGAGAGAAATGGTGGATATAAGGAGGAAATAGAAGGAGAGGAAAAAACAGTGGAAGGAAATGTTCAGGGCTGTAAATTATAATTATTTTACGAAATTATTTCATGTCTATATTTTCACACTTCTCTGTTATTTGTGCTTCGAAATCTCAGTTTTCATGATGCCAGACACATTTTCATGAGAGAAATGGTGGAAATAAAGAGGATACATAAGGAGGAGAGGAAAAAATTTAGTGCAAGAAAATGTTCAGGGCTGTAACTTATAATTATTTTATGAAATTATTTCTAGTTGCCTTTTTTCAAGGCATAGCCCTGATGTTGTCATTCTTGCTATGAAGTACCATTGTTTGATCAGTGTTTCCTCTCTACTTTCCTTATTTCCCCCTAGCTATTCTCCCATGTTTTGGCTTATTTTTTGTAATGTTTATTACTAAAATTTCTTGGGAGTTTTGGCTTGGTAACAGATTTATTTCTGTTTTTTCCCCATGTTTACGTCCTCACCCTAGGGGTGTTTAGGCATTTTGGTCTGCATCTACCATCTGATGTTCTACAGTTTCTTCTCTGGAAGCCTCTGTTTTGCATCAGATAGTGTTTTAATTGGTGACTGATTTCGGGCCATGTTTGTTTCAGTGCCTGGAGTCATGTTTCCGGTTTGTTGACACTTTTGCTTAGGTTGACAACAGTTACTGCTGATAGTGATTATTTGTCTTCTGCATCTCTTATTCATAGTAAGATACATTATTATTGTCCGTAAGTGTCTCATTAATTTTTAGCTCAACTTTGGCGAAGCCAAATTTGAGCTTTTGTCATGGCCCGTCGTCCGTCGTCTGTCTGTCCGTCTGTCCGTACGTCAACAATTGGATACGGCTCGGGCTAGAAGCCGTATTTATGAACCGATCTTTACAAAACTTCTTGGGTACCTTTGTTATGACCGTGGGACGAGAACGAGTGTTTTTGGGTGCGGTCCAAAATTCAAGGTGGCTGCCAGCCGCCATTTTGTACCGATGATGCAGAAATCTGTTTTTTGTACAGAACTTCCATATGAAAGCTCTGATTTGAATAATTTTTTGTATGAATGTTTAGTACCATGGGATACATCACATATAATACGGGTTTTTTTCTCGTGCGTAAATTGTGCAAATTAGACTAATTTTGATTTTTTTTGGTGTTACTTTCAGCAATGTAAGTGCAAATGCCAATACGGCTCGGGCTAGAGGCCGTATTTATGAACCGATCTTTACAAAACTTCTTGGGTACCTTTGGTATCACCATGGAACGAGAACGAGTGTTTTTGGGTCCGGTCCAAAATTCAAGATGGCCGATGGCAGCCATTTTGTACAAAATTAGGTGCAATCAGATTTTTGCACAGAACTTCCATATGAAAGTGCTGATTTGAATAATTTTTGTGTGAATGTTTAGTACCATGGGATACATCACATATAATACGGGTTTTTTTCTCGTGCAGAAATTATGCAAATTAGATGAACTTTGATTTTTTCAGTGCGGCTTACACACAGTAAGTACACATGTCAACACGGCTCAGACTAGAGTCTGTATTTATGAAATGATCTTCACGAAATGTCTTGGGTACCTTTGTTATCACCTTGTGACGAGAACGAGTGTTTCTGGGTGCGGTCTAAAATTCAAGATGGCTGCCAGTGGCCATTTTGTACCGAAATTAGGTCTAATCAGTTTTTTGTACACAACTTCTATACAGCTCAGACTAGAGGCCATATTTATGAACCAATCTTTACGAAACTTCTGGGGTACCTTTGGTATCACCGTGGGATTAGAGCGAGTGTTTTTGGGTGTGGTCCGAAATTCAAGATGGCCACCAGCAGCCATTTTGTACCAAAATTAGTGCAATCAGTCTTTTGTACAGAACTTCTTTATGAAAGTTCTGATTTGAATAAATTTTTGTATGAATGTTTAGTAACATGGAATACATCACATATTGTAAGGGGTTTTTTTTCTTGCAGAACTTATGCAAATTAGATGAACTTTGATTTATTCAGTGCTACTTACACAATGTAAGCACACATGTCAATACGGCTCAGAGTAGAGGCTGTATTTTATTTTTATGAACCGATCCTCACAAAACTTCTTGGGTACCTTTGTTATCACCTTGGGATGAGAATGAGTGTTTCTGGGTACGGACCAAAATTCAAGATGGCTGCCAGTGGCCATTTTGTACCGAAATTAGGTCCAATCAGTTTTTTGTCACAAGTTCTATACAGCTCGTATTTATGAACTGATCTTCACAAAACTTCTTGGGTACCTTTGTTTTCACCTTGGGACAGGAACGAGTGTGTTTTGGGGTGCCTTTGTTATCACTGTGCTATGAGAACAAATATTTTGGGGTTCAGTCAGACCCACTCTGGGACTCAAAAGATTTTTTTCTAGTTTAGCATCTGACTGTCACCCACCTTTACAATACTTTACCTATACATTTGTTACAGGCAACGGTAGGTATTTATGTACAGACTGTTACAATACTTTATATGTACCTTTGTTATCAGGTCATTACCAAGATGTTTGTCATTGCTGTGTCACATACTATACATGTACATGTCTTTGTCTTGACAAGTTGAGCTACAGTGTCATTGACACTTTCATTTCAAAATGAATTTAAATTTTTGTCCACACTTAGGCTTTTTTGGGATCCATTGGGCTCAGGATTCCCTTTGGGAACTTGGGCTCTTCTGAAAAATTTTTTTTTTTTTTTAAATTTTTTCTTTTCAAATCATTATTTATTAATGAATATAGTGGATTGTTGTATTATGTATCTTTATTTTCAAGGATTAGTGCGAGTACTTTGATTGTTTACATTTCACAATGACTGATTATTGTTCAAATTGTAATAAGAGGAAATCTTCCTATGATTCTCATGATCTCTGTATTAATTGTTCTCTCTGTACTCGCACTGATCTTTGTTCTGTATGTTTCATATGGGATGAAAAACGTTGGAAACGTGTGTCACGGTATGTTGTTCCTGGAGAAAGTTCCATTCCGGTTCTTTCTCCTCAGAGTCACTCTAGAATTTCACTCTCTTTTTCAGAGGAACAAGAACAGGGTGATGTTTCCGTGATGTCGTCCAGAAGTGTGCCTCCGTCGTCACATACAAGCAAAGAGCTAGCGGCAAAAGTGCTCATGGAGATTCGTCAATTACCTGAAAGGAACCTGAAGGGGTTGATGTCCGCTAGCTTGACCGGGGTTGCGTCCATTCACCGAATGGGGCAGCACCCGGGTTCATCCATTGCAGTCCAGCAGAGAGAGTCGGGTGTTGCGAGCACTATAAAACATCCACGTGCACACCCAGTGACGATGGAAAGGAGGATGGATCGGAGGAAGCCTGACAGTCCGGTGTTTAGCTTGTCCAGCTCGGCACGGGCTGCAAGCGAGAGTGGTCCCTCTCTCATACAGCAGCATCTGGGACCAGATGTTGTAGTCCGTAGTGTTATGCAGTCGGAGCATACGTTCGCCGCTTGGGACTCTCCGGTTTATAGGCAGTCCCGCGAGGCTACCTATAGGGCTTCCGCATCCTCTCAGCAGCACACTCGACCACACCTTGGCTACGTGACCAGTGAATTATAGTCAGCTTCGCTGACCAGGGATTCCACGGCGACCAGGTCACGCCATCCGGTAGCCAGGGATACGAGGCCTCCTTCATCCGGACGTTTGCATAAAAGATGTATGCAGGATGCAACATCTAGGGAGCTTCCGGCGGCTAAATCCAGTTAGACCGCCGCTCCCCAGGCCTCCGTAACAGATGTGCTATCACAGATAGCAAAGTTAATCGCAGCATCCCAGCAACCGGCAGAGCCTCTGTCGGAACATGAAATGTCAGAAGATGCTGGGTCGGTAGGTTCCGCCGCTGGAGTGGGTGCGGACGACCGAGATTTACATGAGATCCGGCAGGATGACGAAAGGGATTCTGATGAATTAGATATTTCCCTTTCGGAACAACATAAAATAGCCATAGAATTCATCCGGCATTACCTTCCAGAAGTTGTTCCACCAGACCAAAATGCTGTGCAGCCGGATAGGAGGGTGATAGCGCCACTGGACACTAATTTTTTAATCGGTTTAGGGACATTGTCCCAGAATTTCCGTCACAATCCAAGAATGTCTCTTGGATTTTTAGTCGAGTTGTGACGAAGTCAAACTCGACTTATAGTTTGGTGAATGGCGGGCGGGGCGGGCGGGCGGGGCGGGCGGGAGGGAGGGCGGGCGGGCGGGCGGGCGGGCGGGGCGGGCGTAAACAATTGGTTTCCGGATGATAACTTGATAGTGGTTCAACTCACATTCATTAAACTTCATACATAGGTTGGTCTTGGTGGGAGGAAGAACCCTATTGATTTTGGACATGCTACGTCGAAGGTCAAGGTCACAGTGACCTTGAACATAGTAAATCTTAAACAATTGGTTTCCGGATGATAACTTGATAATGGTTCAACTCACATTCATGAAACTTCATAGGTAGATTGGCCTTGGTGAGGGGAAGAACCCTATTGATTTTGGACTCGCTACGTCAAAGGTCAAGGTCACAGTGACCTTTAACATAGTATATCGCAACAATTGGTTTCCGGATGATAACTTGATAGTGGTTCAACCTAGAGTCATGAAACTTCATAGGTGTGTTGGCCTTGGTGCGAGGAAGAACCCTATTGATCTTGGACTCACCAGGTCAAAGGTCAAGGTCACAGTGACCTTGAACATAGTATATCGCAACAATTGGTTTCCGGATGATAACTTGATAGTGGTTCAACCTAGAGTCATGAAACTTTATAGGTGTGTTGGCCTTGGTGCGAGGAAGAACCCTATTGATCTTGGACTCACCAGGTCAAAGGTCAAGGTCACAGTGACCTTGAACATAGTATATCGCAACAATTGGTTTCCGGATGATAACTTGATAGTGGTTCAACCTAGAGTCATGAAACTTCATAGGTATGTTGGCCTTGGTGCGAGGAAGAACCCTATTGATCTTGGACTCACCAGGTCAAAGGTCAAGGTCACAGTGACCTTGAACATAGTATATCGCAACAATTGGTTTCCGGATGATAACTTGATAGTGGTTCAACCTAGAGCCTGAAACTTTACAGGCGTGTTGGCCTTGGTGCAAGGAAGAACCCTATTGATGTTGGACTCGCCAGGTCAAAGGTCAAGGTCACAGTGACCTTGAACATAGCATATCGCAACAATTGGTTTCCGGATGAGAACTTGATAGTGGTTCAACCTAGAGTCATGAAACTTCATAGGTGTGTTGGCCTTGGTGCGAGGAAGAACCCTATTGACCTTGGACTCGCCAGGTCAAAGGTCAAGGTCACAACTCGACATTGGATCTGTGATCCTGAGCGGCATTTTTGAATTATTGAATGACGCTATTGATAAACTTGCCAACAAGACGGGCAGGTCAGCCTTCCTACCGGCATCTGCTCTACAGCTGCCGTTTATTAATCAAAGGAACAAGTTTGATACGGCAGGTCAGGGCATCCAGAGAGTTCCTCTGCATTTAGACGACCAGGCTGAAGACCTTGATATATCCATGCCGCCGTCTATGTCACTTCCGTCATCTACGATGGAAATGACGATATCGTCTAACAGAGCTAGTTTAGACGCTCTTCCCTACGCAGATCACCTTACTAGAGCGTTGTCATTACGCTTTGAAGGACCAGAATTTCAAGACGTACAAACGTCTTTAAGAGTTCTGTCCAGGGCCATAGCTTTTTCCACTTATAACTCCGCCCTTTCAGAGGCAAATCTGGAGTTAGCTAGACGTGACACGGCCCTGGCTACCTTCCACACACGTGGACAGTAAGGTGAAAAATTCTCTTAGAGTCGCTCCGGTCTCTGGAGAGTTTCTCTTCAGTGGCAAGCTTTCTGATATATATGATAAATTAAGAAAGAAAGCTTCGGACTCTCTGCTGTTTAAGTCTGCTTCCAAGAAATCGGAACCAGCAGACAGGAGTAAGCCAGGCACTTCCGGGATGAGTTCATCCAGGGGAAGTTCCTATAGAGGTTCCTATGCATCCTCTAGGTCTTACTCTAGAGACCGGCAGAGTAGCGACTCAACTAGGGGCTGTTACGCTGACGAAATAACCGTTCAGACGCCCCTAGGCCGACGGGGCCAGGTGCGGGTCATGGAGGACGTGGTTTCTCCTACCGCAAGCCTCGCGGATCCAGGAGGTGATGGTCTAGACCTCTGTCGCTTTCCGGTGGGCGGAAGACTGTCGAGTTTCTCAAGCAATTGGGAATCAATTACAGAGGACCCTTGGGATCGAGGGGTTATTTCGGAAGGACTAAAACTGTCCTTCAAAGGCAAACCTCCATTAACTCGAAGTCCAAGATGGACTCAGCTTCCGTCAAATTGTCAGAAAAGGACGGCGCTTCTATCAGAAGTCCAGTCTCTTTTAACGAAGAACGCGATAGAGGTCGTAGAAAACCAGAAATCTCCAGGTTTCTACAGCCATCTTTTTCTGGTTCTGAAGCCAGATGGCTCGTTCCATCTAGTGATCGACTTAAGCTGGATAAACAAGCTGATAGTGGCTCCAAAGTTTTATATGGAGACCATTCGATCGGTCAGAGCGAGCATTCGAGTGAACGACTATGCTGCAAGCATAGACCTCAAGGATGTGTACTTTCATGTCATGGTACATCCGGCGTTCAGAAAGTATCTTCACTTCGCTGTCCTAGGTGTTGTTTATCAGTTCCGAGCGATGTGCTTTGGTCTGAATCTAGCGCCCTGGGCATTCACTCGAGTAAAGAACTCGGTAATGACTCATTTCCGAGCTCATTCGTCTGCGGTAACGTCGGCTCACCTGGACGATATTCTTCAGAGATACGGCAACGAGTTAATGCTTCAGAACGACATGCACAATCTGCTTCTATTGCTCCGACGTCTCGGTTTCATAGTAAAAGAAGAGAAGTCGGATCTGGTGCCATCCAAGTCATTCACCCACCTGGGAATGAGCTTCGAGACGCACAACAATCTCGTTTGTCTGCCGTTAACCAGAGCGAAATTAGTCATTTCTTACGCTCGCTATTGTCTTCACTCAGACAAAGTGTCAGTGAGGGAATTCATGAGACTAATAGGTCTGTGCGGAGCTGCCGTGGATCTCATTCCGATGGGGTGGCTACGCACTCGTCCTCTGCAGGTCTATCTGACTCAGAATTGGAGAGTGAAGATTCATTCGCTCGAGACAGACATCCTCTTGTCAAGCCAAGTGAAACAAGAGATTCAGACTTGGGCAGACATACAGTGGTTAACTCAGGGAGTTCCACTGCAGTTGCCAGATCCGAGTTTTACGATTATGACGGATGCCAGTCAAACAGGCTGGGGCGCGACACTGAGCCCATCGGATTTGAAGTGCCAGGGTCTTTGGGATCCGCAGTTTCTAAATTTATTTGCGACACATCTCAACAATCAGTTGCAGACGTATGTGTCACCTTGTCCGGATCCTCGAGCGTTTGCAGTAGGCGCTCTCTTGATCTCTTGGGACGGAATGATAGGATATGCGTATCCTCCAGTGCCATTGATTCAGCAGATATTGCTCAAGATAAAACAATCGCAATGCAAGATTCTGTTGGTAGCATCTCTGTCTCCACAGAGACCGTGGATAAATCTACTCAGGTGTCTGTTGTGGGACATTCCAAGGAAGCTTCCTCAACGGGAAGATCTTCTTTCACAAGAGAAATCGCGCATCCTCCATCACAATCCACAAGGTCTAAACCTTCACGTATTTCCATTGTGCGGACCTTCTTGCATGGAAAACATTTTACAGGCCGAGCAGTGGACGTGATTTCTAACTGTAGGAGGACCTCCTCTTCGCTAAACTATGCTGCTAAGTGGAGGGTCTTTTGTCAGTGGTGTGAGGATCATTCCATAGATATTTATGATCCCTCCATTCCAGACATAGCAAACTTTCTAGTATACTTGTTTAATGAGATTAATCTGCAGCCTATCACCATTAAGGGTTATAGGTCTATGCTATCCGATACCTATGCGCATCATGATAGCTTGATGATTGGAACTCATGTCTCTTTATCCAAGTTAGTTAGAAATTTTTCGATGAATAGACCTAGAACCCTTAGATTAATTCCGAAGTGGAATTTGGCCTGGGTTCTTCTTAAGCGAAAAGAAGCGCCTTTTGAGCCTCTTGACTTCAAATTCTTAACATATAAGACAGCTTTTCTCTTAGCTTTCTCTTTTGCTAGAAGAGTTAGTGAGCTTCATGCACTATCTGTGGAGGATTCTCACTACCGTAGTGTCGGTAATACTATTACCTTTACCACCAATGTTGGATTTTTGGCTAAGAATCAGGCTCCTAATAAGTATCCTGAACCTATTATTATTAAGACCCTTCCATCATCTGATGGGCGTAGGCCTCTACTGTGCCCTGTTAGAGCAATACGTATTTACAAACGTAGATCTGAGTTCATCAGAAAGGGACGTAAGCGTTTCTTTCTGTCTTTGATGCCTAATAGAAAGGATATTATGGTTCATTCTATTGCAAGATGGATTCAATTTACTATTCATACTGCTTATGAAAAATTATCTTCTTCTCAGCAGTCAGCACTCAAGATCTCAGCTCATGAAGTAAGAGTTCTTTCTACTTCTTGGGCCTATGCTAATTGTATTGCTATTACTGATCTAATGAAGGCTGTATATTGGTCTCAACCTTCCACATTCACTAATTTTTATCTCAGAAATATTGAGTCCATTTCTGGAAACCTCCATTGTTTAGGTCCATTATCAGTTGCTCAGAATATCATCCACTAAACAGTTGCAACTATAGTTATGTAGGCTTTTTGTTCCGGCAGTGACTCTGTCCTGCTGCCCTCTTCGCTCTGGGGTATTTGACCCAGGGCAAGGGGAAGGGGGGGGGGTGGGGTGTTCCCTTAGGTCACCTGCTTTATAGTGAAAAGCAAGGGAATACCTCCCCCAGAGTCAGTAATTCCGAGTCGGTACGAGGATGGTTTTAAAATGTAAAGATAATGTTTAATCATCCATGTAATATTTTTAAAGTGTAGCTCGGTGTGAAGCATTTGTATATGTCATGTGTCAAACAAGCGTTAATATACAATCCTCGGACACTTTTAATGAATATAAAGAGTCTCATTTCTCTGGACTTCCTTTATTTATTGGCTTACCTTTAAAAATATTAGTATAAAGGGTTATACTGGATGTTAATAGAGATCATTGATTATTATGCTCAATTACTGATCGGTATTGTGTCTTTCTTTTTTATTATAAATAGGAAAGATACATGTAAAGCCTATCTCTTCTTTTCTCCTGGAGAGGATATTCTATTATACATAATTGAGCTTATTGGATTTTCCTTTATGACCTAGGCCCTCCAGCCTATTTACTATTCAGCTAAGTCTGGGTCATTGGTACAGTATAAAAATGTTAAAAAATTTATAGTAATTTATATATTTTTTATACTTGCCAATGACCCAGGCGGGGATGGCCCTCCCAGGAGTTGGGAACTCATACCTCCCCACTGAGTACATAACGCTTACCAGGCACTGGTTGTAAGAATGATAATTGGCACAAATTTCGGGACCTCCTTGACACTGCACATGCTCAGAGGAGTAAATGTATGGAGGACCATATAGGACATGTATTTTTCGGTTTTTGATGCAAATTTTGAGGATTGGGGGGGCAAAATTTGTGTTTGGCCCTGAATTAAGAAGTTTAGCACCAGCTAAGTCTGGGTCATTGGTAAGTATAAAAAATATATAAATTACTATAAATTTTTTAACTTTCGAGTCATGACCCTGTTGTTGTCATTCTTTCTATGAATGTTCCATTGTTTGATCAGTGTTTCCTCTCTCCCTTTCCTTTATTCCCCCCTAGCTATTCTCCCATGCTTTTGGCTTATTTTTAGCTGAGACTAGCAGCTCAATAAGTGGCAGTGTCGGTCTGTCTGTCGGTCTGTCGGTTTGTCTGTGACCAACGAGTTTCAAAACTCAATAACTTTTGAAATACTTGATGGAATGACTTTATATTTGGCATGTAAGTGTATCTTATTGATGTCTAGCCACTGTTCAATGCATGTGTTGTTCCAAATATTTTTCTTGGAGTTATGGCCTTTGATGAACTTAGAATTTTGTGAGATTGCACCACCCGTCGCAGCTACGGCGTCGATGTCGCGATTTTTTGTAATGTTTATTACTAAAATTTCTTGGGAGTTTTGGCTTGGAAACAGAATTATTTTCTGTTTTTTCCTTATGTTTACATCCTCACCCTTGGGTGTTTAGGCGTTTTGGTCTGCATCTACCATCTGATGTTCTGCAGTTTCTTCTTTGGAAGCCTCTGTTTTGCATCAGATAGTGTTTAAATTGGTAACTGATTTCGGGCCATGTTTACCAGTGTTTCGGTTTGTTTACACTTTTTGTTTAGGTTGACAGCGGTTACTTCTGATAGTGATTACTTGTCTTCTGCTTAGTTCAGTTCATAGCAAGATACATTAATATTGTCCATAAGTGTTACATTAATTTTTGGAAATGATTTAAAATTTTGTCCACACTTAGGCTTTTTTGGGATCCATTTGGGCTCATTGTTCCCATTGGGAACTTGGGCTCTTCTGAAAAATTTTTTTCTTTTCAAATTATTTTTTCGTAATGTTGTAATGGATTATTTTATTATGTATCTTTGTTTTCAAGGTTTAGTGCGAGTGTTATGACTGTTTACTTTTTCACAATGAAAGATTATTGTTCAAATTGTAATGGGAGGAAATCTTCCTCTGATTCTCATGATCTCTGTATTAATTGTAGTCAATGTACTCGCACTAACCCTTGTTCAGTGTGTATCAATTGGGATGACAAGCGTTGGAGACGTGTGTCACGGTATGTTGTTTGCAGGGGGAGAACCATGCCGATCCTCTCTCTCCGCAGGGTCACTCTAGTTTTTCACTCTCTTTTTCGGAGGAACAAGAACAGGGTGATGTTTCTGTGATGTCGTCCAGGAGTGTGCTTCCGTCGTCACAATCAAATGAAGAGTTAGCGGCAAAGTGCTCATGCAGATACGTCAATTGCCTAAGAGGTCCCTAGTAGGATCGACGGCTCTTGGCGTTTGCTAGCTCGCCCAGTGTCGCGATCATTCACCGAATGGCTCAGCACCCGGGTTTGTCCGTTGCGGTCCAGGAAGGAGTTTCGGATGTTGCGAGCACTATAAACATTCCATGTGCACTCCCAGTGTCGACGGAACAGAGGATGGTACGGAGGAAGCCTGTTAGTCCGGTTCCTAGCTCGTCCAGGTCCGTCCGGACCGCGAGCGAGAGAGGCCCCTCTCTCTCTTACATAAACATCTGCGCCGCGATGTTGTATGTTTGTTTGTTAGTCGCAGCATACGCCCACTCCTCCTGCTCGGGACGCTCCATCACATAGACAGTCCGACGCGGCTCTTCTATTGGCTTCCTCATCCTCACGTCAGCACACAAGACTGCACCTTGGCTATGTGACCACAGATTTCCGGGGAACGTTTGCATATTATATAAATGCAGGAAGGAACGTCCCGGGAGCTCCTGCTTCCCCAACCAGGGATTCCACGTTGACCAGGTCACTCCATCCGCTCACCAAGGACACGAGGCCTTTCCAGTTGGGACATTCGCATATTATATAAATGCAGGAATGAACGTTCCTGGAGTTTCCAGAGGCTATTTACGTAAGACCGCAGCTCCACAGGCCTCATTGACGATCAAGAACAGAGAAATGTTTCCGTGTTGTCTTCGAAAAGTGTGCTTCCGTCATCACAGTCAAATGAAGAGCTAGTGGTAAAATTGCTCATGCAGATACGTCAATTGCCCAAGAGGTCCCAAGTAGGTTCGGCGGCTTTGGCGTCCGCTAGCTCGACTGGTGTAGCGACCATTCAGCGAATGGCTCGGCACCCGGGTTCATCCATTGCGGTCCAGGAGGGAGATTTGGGTGATGCGAGCACTATAAAATACAACATGCTGGCCCAGTGACGACGGATACGAGGATGGTACGGAGGAAGCCTATTAGTCCGGTTCCTAGCTCGTCCAGCTCCGCATGGGCTGCGAGCGAGAGAGGTCCCTCTCTCATACAACAACATGTCGGTACAGATGTTGTGGTACAGAATGTTCCTCAGTAGGGGCATACGTCCACCGCTCAGGATGCTCCGTGATATAGACAGTCCGGAGAGACTGCTTTATTGGCTTCCTCATCCTCACGGCAGCACACATGACCGCACCTTGGCTACGTGACCACTGATATCCAGCCAACCTCGCCGACCAGGAATTCACACCGACCAGGTCACACCATCCGGTAGCCAAGGATATGAGGCTTTCATACTCCGGACGTTCGCATAAAGAAGTATGCAGGAGTCAGCGTCTTAGGAGCTTCCAGCGGCTAAATGTTGTAAGACCGCAGCTACACAGGCCTCCGTTACGGACGTGCTATCGCAGATAGCGTAAATTATCGCAGCATCCCAGCAACCGACAGAAACTCTGTCGGATCAGGAATTATCCGAAGAAGCTGGGTCAGTATGTTCCACTACAGTTGCAGGCATGGACGACCAAGAATTACAAGTGGTCCGACTGGATGGCGAAAGGGATATGGAGTAGTTGAAATTTTCCCTTTCAGAACAACATAAATTGCCGTAGAGTTCATCCGGCTTTATCTTTCTGACATTGTTCCTCCAGACCAAAATGCTGCGTTGCCGAATAAGAGACTGATAGCGCCACTGGACACAGATTTCTTTAATCAGTTTAGGGGCAACGTCCCTGAGTTTCCGTCACAGTCCAGAAATGTCTCATGGACATTTGAACTATTGAATGACGCTATATATAAACTTGCTACCAATCGGGCAAGTCTGGTTTCTTATCGACAAGTGCTCTACATCTGCCTTTCATCAATTCAAGGAATAATTCAAATCGGCAGGACAGGGCTTTCCGAGAGTTCCTCTGCGTCTAGACGACCAGGCCAAAGACCTAGAATTGTCTATACTGTCGTCTATGTCAATTCCAACCATGATGTTGGAAACGACAATATTGTCTAAAACAGCTAGCTTAGACGCATTATCGTACGCAGTTCACCTTACCAGAGCGTTATCATTACATATCATTGGAAAGAATTCCAGGATGTACGATCCTCCTTAAGAGTTCTTTCGAGGGCAATAGCCTTCTCCACGTATAACTCTGCCCTTTCAGTGGCAATCTGGAGTTGGTTACACGTGATGCGGCCCTGGCTACCTCCACGCACGTGGATAATAAGGTGAATAACTCTGTCAGAGTTGCTGCGGTCTCCGGAGAGCTTCTCTTCGACGGCAAGCTTTTCGCAATCTATGATCAGATAACTAAGAAAGCTTTAGACTCTCTGCTATTCAAATCCGCTTCTATAAGTCAGAGTCAGCGGAGATGAGTAGGACTGGCACTTCTGGGGCAAATACATCTAAGGAAAGTTCCTATAGAGGTTCCTATGCATCCTCTAGGTCTTACTCTAGAGACCACCATGATCAAGGTAGCGACTCAGGTAGGGGCCATAATTCTGGCCGAAACAACCGGTCAGATGCCCCTAGGTTGACAGGGCGAGGTGTGGGCCGTACAGGACGTGGTTTCTCCTTCTGCAAGCCTCGCAGATCCAAGAGGTGATGGTTTAAACCTCTGTTGCTTTCCAGTGGGCAGACGACTGTCGAGTTTCTCAAACAATTAGGAATTAATTATGGCAGACCCTTGGGTTCGAGGGGTTATATCGTAAGGACTAAAACTGTCCTTCAAAGGAAAACCTCTGTTAACTCGAAGTCCAAGATGGACTCAGCTTCCGTCAAAATTAGCAGAAAAGAGCCTCGCTTCTATCAGAAATCCAGTCTCTTTTAGTGAAGAACGCGATAGAGGTCGTAGAAAACCAGGAATCTCCAGGTTTCTACAGCCATTTTCTTCTCGTTCCGAAACCAGATGGCTCGTTCCGTCCAGTCATAGATCTGAGCTGGATAAACAAGCTGATCGTGGCTCCAAAATTCTATATGGAGACCATTCGATCGGTCAGAGTAAGCATTCGAGTGAACGACTATCCTGCGATCATAGATCTCAAGGATGCGTACTTTCCCCTCATGGTACATCCGGCGTTCAGAAAGTATCTTCGCTTCACCGTCCTAGGAGTCTATATCAGTTCCGAGCGATGTGCTTCGGTCTGAATCTAGCGCCCTGGGCTTTCACTGGAATAATGAACTCGGTAATGGCTCATTTTCGAGCTCATTTGTCTGTGGTAACGTCGGCCTACCTGGACGATATTCTTCAGAGGTACGGTAACGAGTTAACGCTTCAGAACGATGTGCAGAATCTGCTTCTATTGCTACGATGTCTCGGTTTCATAGTAAACGAAGGGAAGTCGGATCTGGTGCCGTCCAAGTCGTTCACCCACCTGGGGATGAGCTTTGAGACGCTCAACAGTCTCGTTCGTCTGCCTTTAACCAGAGCGAAGTTAGTCAGTTGTTACACTTGCTATTGTCTTCACTCAGACAGGGTTACAGCAAGAGAATTCATGAGACTGATAGGTCTGTGTGGAACTATCGTGGATCTCATTCCAATGGGACGGCTACGCGTTCATCCTCTCCAAATCTTTCTGACTCAGAATTGGAGGGTGAAGATTCATTCGCTCGATACGGACATCCTCTTGTCAAATCAAGTGAATAAAGAGATTCAGACTTGGGCAGACATTCAGTGGTTATCTCAGGGAGTTCCACTGCATTTGCCGGATCCGAGTTTTACAGTTATGACGGATGAAGGTCAAAAGGTTGGGGTGCAACATTGAGCCCAACAGATTGAAGTGCCAGGGTCTTTGGGATCTGCAGTTCCTAATCAGTCACAAAATCATCAAAGAAATGTTGTCAATTTGGCTTGCGCTACATCATTGGATGAACGTTTTTCAGAATGCACATGTGCAAATTCTATCCGACAATACGACGGTGGTAGCATATATTCGGAATCAGGAAGGCACTCATTCCATTCCATTGTTCAAGCTAATGGAAAGAATCCTTCTGTTTGTATTTGAACATCAGGTTCTCCTATCGGTCTGTCATATTCCGGATCGTCTGAATGTTTTAGCGGACTCCCTTTCACGGAAGGGTCGCTTGTTGCCGTCAGAATGAGCTCTCAAACAAGTATTCAATCAGATTTGCTACCAATGGGAGCAGCCAAGGATAGACTTATTTGCAACGCATCTCAACAATCAGTTGCAGACGTATGTGTCACCATGTCCGGATCCTCGAGCGTTTGCAGCAGATGCTCTATCGATCTTGTGAGACGGAATAAGAGGATATGTGTATCCTCCAGTGCCGTTGATTCAGCAGACATTGTTCAAGATAAAACAATCTCATTGCAATTCTGTGGTAGCATCTCTATCCCCACAGAGACCATGGATTAATCTACTCAGGTGTCTGCTGTGGGACATGCCGTGGAAGCTTCCTCCACATTTTGGTCCATTCTATTGCTAGATGGATTCAATTAACTATCCGTACTGCTGATCATAAATTATCTTCAACTCTGCAGTCTGTGCTTAGATTTCAGCTCATGAAGTAAGGGCTCTATCTACTTCTTGGCTTTACGCTAATAGTGTTGCTATTACAGATCTAATGAAGGCTGCATATTGATCTCAGCCTTCCACTTTCACAAATTTTTATCTTAGAAATATTGAGTCCATTTCTGATGATCTGCATTGTTTAGGTCCGTTATCTGTTGCTCAGTATGTCATCCACTAAACAGTTACAACTATGGTTATGCAGGCTTTCTGTTCCGGCAGTGACTCTGTCCTGCTGCCCTCTTCGCTCTGGGGTATTTGACCCAGGGCAAGGGGAAGGGGGGGGGGGGGGGGGGGGGGGGCTTTCTGTTCCCTTAGGTCACCTGCTTTATAGTGTAAAGCAAGGGAATACCTCCTCTAGAGTCAGTAATTCTGAATCGGCCACGGGATGGGTTTTAAAGTGTAAAGCTAATGTTTACTCATCCATGTAATATTTTTAAAGTGTAGCTCGGTGTGAAACATTTGTATATGTCACGTTTCACACGGGCGTTAATATACAATCTTCGGACCCTGTTAATGAGTATAGAGAGTCTCTTTTCTCTGGACTTCCTTTATTTATTGGCTTTCCTTTAAAAATAATTAGCATAACGGGTTATACTGGATGTTAATAGAGATCATTGATGTTATTGTGCTCAATTACAGAATGGTGTTGTGTCTTTCTTTTTTATGCAAATAAGAAAGATACATGTAAAGCCTATTTCTCATTTTCTCCTCGAGGGGACAATTCGGTTATATGTACATTTGTAGTTGAGCCTATTGGATTTTCCTTGATGTCCTAGCCCCCCCCCCACACCCCCACCCCCCCACCCCCCCCCCCCCCACCCCCCTCGCCCACCTTTTTTACTATTCAGCTAAGTCTGGGTCATTGGTACAGTATAAAAATGTTAATTTTTTTTTAGTAATTTATATATTTTTTTTACTTACCAATGACCCAGACGGGGATGGCCCTCCCATGAGTTGGGAACTCATACCTCCCCACTGAGTACATAACGCCTACCAGGCACTGGTTGTAAGAATGACTTTTGGCACCAATTTTGAGACCTCCTTGACACTGCGCATGCGCAGTGGAGTAAAAGTATGGAGGACCATATAGGACATGTAATTTTCGGTTTTTGATGCAAATTTTGGAGGTTGGGGGTAAAATTTGCGTTTGGCCCTAAATATTTAAGAGTTAGCACCAGCTAAGTCTGGGTCATTGGTAAGTATAAAAAATATATAAATTACTATAAATTTTTTAACTTTTATGAAGCGATTTCATTGTAACCTGGAAGGATAACTTGATATGATGTCTGATACTGTCCTATTTTGGTCATGATCGGTCAGCTGTTACCGCCTCCTGGTCATGTGACCTAGATTCCTTTAGCACTGTCTGCAGGGTGTATTTATGAAGAGATTTCGTTGTAACTTAGTAGGATAACTTGATATGATATCTAGATGAGACTCTCCTATTTTGGTCATGACCTTTCAACTGTGACTGCCGAACCATCACATGACCTAGATTCCTTTAGCAAAGTCTACGAGTTATATTTATGAAGGGATTTCATTGTAACCTGGTTGGATGACCCGTTTTGGAATAATTTTACTATTACTTGGTAACTTTGGTTGAGATACATTAACTGTGGGGGCCACATTGACCGAGGCCTCAATTCTTTAGTACAGTCCACACCTCAAATTATTCTTATTGAAAACATAGGATATAGGGAACAGAAATTAACATATTTGCAATTATCACAGTTCTTGTCTTATTTCATAATACTTTCATAAACATTGAACATTATCCTTTTCATCAAACACTACACACAGTCAAGTGAAGCTACAGTGCTGTTGACACTTTCATTCTTTGAATAAAGTGATGAGGCCTCATATGCTGTTGATGAGAGAGAAGTTATGGGATGTCATGTTTTTTCTCCCATCAGTTCGTCCCAGGATGCACAGAGATTTCAGATTTTGCTGTTCTGCCAATTGTTTGCTGTCACTCTTTGGAACTCTTCACTTTTCGTTTGACCCATTGTGAGGGAAATAGGTGAGGTGACAGATAAACAGTCTGAATTATGGTGTGAATGGCACAAAGATTCATTTAAACAATCAAACTTCAAAAAAGTGGTGCAAATAGTGCAAAGAGTCATTTCAACAATCAGACTTTCAACAATCTAACCTGGACCATTTGTGATGTTCATTTTTGGTCGGGCTAGGTTTTTTTAATACAGTACATGGAGAATAGATTGTAACTAAATCACCCATGGAGTGGAGTTATCACCAAAAGTATCACTTTCAAATTCTATACATATGGACAAAAAACACAGGCACTAACACTTCAGGTCCATTGGCTGAAACTTTGCTTGTGCTTGTTATGCTTTGCAACAAATTTGCGTGTGATTTTGTGATAATACACTCTCCACGTACTGTACTCAGGAGAAGCAATTACCTGGGTACAATTTACCGATTATATCTCCAATGATTTAGTGATTAGGAAAATCAATAATCATGACATGCCTATTGCATAAAAGTATGTACACCTTTTGAGGTTAGTAGACATACAGTACAGTTACTGTGGACTTGTCATAATCCTTGTGTGGGCAGTGATGTCCATGCATACGTTTACCAGGTAATAAAAACAGTCATGGAAATGAGATGGGTGTAAGTGCAATTGCTCCCGTCAGCACCCATGTTTTCTATTTTACGGGAGCTAAAAAATGCACTCTGCTGAAAAATATTGTGGAGCACAAATATACTGTGAGGGCATATAAACGTGTGTTGTTTTGAGAAAGCTGCACTCTGTTGCCAGTGGCAAGTTACTGTCATAATTCAGCAATTCCTGATGTATTTCACCTCTTGAACATCAGTGGTATATTCCATGCCAGTTCAATGGCAGCAATTAGAAGAGTCCATATTCATTATTTGGGTGTAGACCAATCAATATTTTCAACGTGCAGCCTCGGGGCTGCACATTGAAAATACTGTTTGGTCTACCCCACATGTTTACTGAACAGCCATCCTATTTAATGACGTTATGACGTGTCATGTTCCTGGCCGGAAATTGGAAAAAGGTGGCTCGATTCAAAGGGGTAAGGTTTCTAGTGACAGTATTCCCTCGAAAATTCATATACTAACATTTTATGGGTGCAATTTACTCTCGTCTCAGATTTTGTGGGAGCTTAAAACTGCACCCGTCAATTGTGTTCATTTCCAGCACTGAGTAAAAACCATAATCAGCAAAATTTTAATTAATGAAAGCCCGGGTAATTAAATGTTTGATATTCCTATAGTTAGTGTTTGGAATCTAATATTATTGCATCCCAAAAAATATTGCCCTCATGTGGAAAGTGACCAGTTCACGGCAGCTGTACTGTAGGAAAAGGTGCTAACCGGTTGCATAATCATTCCAAAGTGCTGAGATTTCAGGTAAGCTGATTTTTTTTTTACTGGAGTTTGTGGTATACAGTTGTGGTCAGAACAGGGATGAAGGAACGAGGACCCCCCCCCCCTCCCCCACCCTCCTGTTTTCCAGAATGAGTTGAGAGAGAGGATTTAGGCCAACATTATCTTCTCCAAACCGTCATTGCATGTTTGCAATCTAATTTGGAATTAGGTCGAGGGTGCACAGAGTTTTCACTTACTTGAAGGATGCAACCATAGATTCCCGCGTTTGCTTTGTTTCTATGGCCCCTTGAGGTCAAGACAAATGTACATTTTTTCAAACACTAATTATAGGCATAATCATCCAAAATTTTATTAATGAAGAATCGGGTCCAATCAGGTGCTTCATTAATTAAAATTTTACTGATGATTATTTTTATTACTTGGTAAACGTATGCGTGGACACCACTGCCCACGCATGGATTACGACCAGTCCATGGTGACTGTACTGTACTCATAAAAATCCTCATCAACAAAATTTTAATTGATGAAGCACCTGATTGTAACCGATGCATCATTATTGATGATTAATCCTGTAATTTGTGTTTGGAATCTAATAGTCATGCATCTGTGGAAATATTGTCCACCCATGGAATATTTCTGTCACAGCCCATTACATATATATCAGAATTCCAGTTCTCAGTTCATATACACCAGAAAAAAGTCGGAACTGTCAGTATAGTTTTTGTAAAGGCTGGATTGCATTAGAATGGGAATAACTGCTTTGAAAAAATGCTCTTTAATAGTACGATTATCAGATATTTAAATTATAAAATAATTTTTTGAAGGTCTCAACCTATCCTACAGTACAGCCGCTGTGGACTGGTCACGTTTCACGAATGGGCAATATTTCCACGGATGAAATAATATTAGATTTCAAACACTGATTATAGGAATAATCATAAAAATTTTAATTTATGAAGCACCGTGTACAACCCAGTGATTCATTAATTAAAATCTTGCTGATGATGATTTTTATTACCTGGTAAACACATGCATGGACATCACTGCCCATGCATGGATTATGATCAGTCCACAGTGACTGTACTGTACTTATAAAAATCATCATCAGCAAAATTTTAATTAATGAAGCACCAGGTTGTACCCAATGCTTCATTATTAATGATTATTCCTATAATTTGTGTTTGGAATCTACAGTTAAAACTAGAAGTCCTGTCACGAATTGTGCGCTTATCTAGGCTTAATTGCACGTAAGAATTTCGCACAATTGTCATATCGAATGGCATCGAAAGCACAGCAGTTTCTCCTGGTTACTCATAGCAAACACAGGCAATGTTTCTGCCAATGGACCTCCGGGTTACCCAGAGGTCCATTCGCAGAAACATTGCTTGTGCGCAGGCCATATGTGCAGAATTTGATAGCTTTACTATGGTCACAACGCTTTAACGTGCAGATCAACGTGCCATTTGTGCACTTTTCATGACAGGACTTCTAGTTTTAACTGTAATATTAATGCATTCATGGAAATATTGTCCACCCTTGGAAAATGACCAGTCCTTGGTCTGTACTATACTACATCTTCAGTATGAATTTTAACTATTAATAGCATATACAAATGTGGTTTATAAAGTAACTTCCTGTTAATTGAATAAAAAAAAAACATTGTACTAATTAAATGACAGTTAACAAATTCCCCTTGTTAATAAACCTATTTGGGATTCAGTACATCCAGCACAGGCATTTATTCTATTGTACATGTGTCTTGTTTGACAGAGCTCTGTGAGCTCTAACAAACAAGATATAATAGAATTAGTGCTTATGCAGTTTATCTCTAGAAAACAGGACAGTGACAAAAGCCCTGTTAATTCAATACTACTGGTAATTGAATAATTTTCACTTGCAAAGTAGCTATTCAATTAACAGGGCTCTGCTGTATGCCTTTCCAGAGTTAATGGTTTACTTCTTGGATGAAAATTTTGTTTTATTGGCCACTTACAGTTAAAACTAGAAGTCCTGTCACGAAATGTGCGCTTATCTAGGCTTAATTGTGCGTAGGAATTGCGTGCAATTGCCATATCGAATGGCATCCAAAGCATGGCAGGTTCTCCTGGTTACTCATAGCAAACACAGGCAATGTTTCTGCCAATGGACCTCCGGGTTGCCTGGATGTCCATTGGCTGAAACATTGCTTGTGCACAGACCGCATATACACAATTTGATAGCCTTACTATGGTTATAACGCGTGGATTATCTCGCAGGTCAACGTGCTATATGTGCACATTTCAGGACAGGACTTTTAGTTGTAACTGTAGTTGTAATCCTGGCTTCTAATCCACTCTCCACATACATGTAAAGTTATCATTCAACTCACACTGTACATACATGTACAAGACTGTAAGTGTGCTTTGTTTTATATTCCTAATTGCAGGCCACAAAATTTGAGAGGAACGATTTTATTGTTCTTCTGGTGGTTATTTAAATGAAAAAACAGAAAACCAAAAAGTTGTATTTTTTCATTTTTTGTTTCAAAAACATAGGTTATGACCCCTCGTTGGAACAAGCTCGTCGAGCTCGTTCCAGCGAGAGGTCATAACCTATGTTTTAGAGACAAAAAATGAAAAAAATTAATTATTCAAGAATTTTTTTTGCAATGTCGTCTGCTTTTCATGTTAGGTAAAGGGTTAAAATGTTCCTGTGGGAAGATCCCTCTCTTCAATGCTCAAAATCCCTAAGACATCTGACACCCCCTGTGCTTGCTGCAGATGCTTTTGAAATGTGTGAAGTGTCATACAGTAGGGCCATCATGGACGGGTTAAAACCCACGTGTTGTCATTTTTTTCACGCATATAATTCAGAGAAGATCCACTATGACACCTAGCAAAATCTCCACCAATGAAGCACAAGGATTACCCCGGCGTTCATTGGTGGGAATTTTGCTATGTGTTATAGCAGATCATCTCTGAATTATATGCATGGAAAACTGCCATAGGTTTTGCCCTGTCCACAATGGCTGTATTGTAATCAGTCCTCTTTATTACATGTATATCCAGATGAACAGTACATAGGTTATTTCAAAATTCAAGATTTTATTCTCTGTAATTGCAGACAGAAGAGAACAACATGGGGAGCAGAATCTTGCAGAGATTTCTTCGAATAACACCCCAAGTCATCAATAGTCAGTGCAGGTTTCTCACCACAAAGCCACATAGCCTCAGTTTCCACAGATATAATCATATTAAAAAAACATATTGTAAAAGAATGACGGCTCAGCAAGAATATCGTACTGCTGCTGCTCCTCATTTTCAGTATATGAATATTCAAGACTCACAAGACTTTCAACAAAGGGTATTGGCAAGTGAGGTTCCAGTTATTGTTGACTTTCATGCAACGTAAGTTTAGAACTGTCAGTGTGGTACCAGGCTTCTAAATGTTGCCCTCTCCATCTCTCATGAATGGGTAATGTTTGTCTGTGACATGTAGAGAAAATTATTACATGTATCTTTTCATGCAGTCCTGGTAATTCATCCTTGTTTCCTCGGCAACAAAATTGCTGTTGAAAACTGGTGCTTCTACGGCAATTGCTGTGAAGCCTGTTCGATTGTGTTAAAAACATCATGGGGGGCACGGCATAGTCTCAATTGCCATGTGCATGTAGTATGCGGTGAAGTGAAAACTTTCAAGTAACTTTAACATGTGAAAGTAGTTCGCGATACATGTGTATATAATCATAATCAATGTGCCGAATCTTTCACTCAATTAGATAATGCCAGTATCATGAACCATGTGAATGCTGAGAAAAAATCTTAGAAGTAAGCAGGCGACTTGCTCAATATGTATAGTATGAGTGAAAATAAGGTTCAGCGTAACCACAAACTAAGTATCTCACTGCTTCTATGTTGATAGCACTAGAATCTGACATCAGTTTCTGGAAAGCTCTGTAAGAGCTTTCTAGAAACTGATGTCAGATTCTAGTGTTATCAACAAAAAAGAAGCAGAACACATAGTTTCTAGTGGTTATGCTGCAATTTGTACTGTAAATTGTAAGATTTGCAATACAGCATTGTGAAATCCACATTTTTGATTCCTTGTGTAACCTGGAAGTTGTGCAATTTCTGCCACCACTAGGATTTCTGAAGAGGCCATCCTCGGAAGAATTTTTGCTGTGGATATTTTTTGTTCCCTCGGCATTTTCCTTGGCATTGCTGATTGCTGAGGGTGAATTACCAGGGCTGTTTCACGCAACACATGAATTTCATATGAATGACCCTTAATGGCCTGGAGATTTCTATGTGCTTTTTCTACTCTTTGACACTCTACAAGCTCTGGCTTTAGGCCCAAAAAGTTGAAAATCTGTTTCTTAGGCCTTCCTGCATGATCCTTTTGGCTACTCCATGCTCTCTTTTTATAACTAGTGCAAACCTGAGAAAATAAAAATTCAATGGTTTATGTCTAATATTATACCCAAGTTAATGAAATTGATAACTTTGTTCCTTGAGTGCAACAAGGCTTTGCAATGCTTTAGCTCATTAAGTCCTAGGCTGAGGTTTGGGCCTGAGGTGAACAGGAGTATGAATTGTCCTCGGATTCCTGCATGCCTAAAGAATGTCCAGTCTGGGGAACTAATTACCAAAAATACTGTTTTCTATATAATTGTTTCTAGAGGCCACAGAATTTGATTAAATTCATCTTTAATCAATAGTTCTTCAAAAGTCGAAAATGAAGTTTCATAATCGTGCTAACCCATATAATGTTCAAACAAGATCTTTATCTTCATGACATCATGATTCTTCCATCATAAATGTCAAACTTTCATCTTTTGCAGATGGTGTGGGCCCTGTAAGTTGCTGGGGCCTCGTTTACAAGCAGTAGTTGCAAATAAAGGTGGAAAAGTTCTCTTAGCAAAAATTAATATTGATGAAAACACAGAGTTGGCAATGGAATATGGAGTGAGTATTTGTTTCTTATATTTTTACACCGCTCACAAAATGTAGAAGATATGATAAATGTAACCCTTTACCCAACCTGAAAAGCAGACAACACTAGCCAACAACATTCTTGAATAACTAATTTTTTTCATTTTATGTCGCAAAAACATAGGTTATGACCCCTCATTGGAACGAGCTCATTGAGCCGTCCCAATGAGGGGTCATAACCTATGTTTTTGAGACAAAAAATGAAAAAATAATGAAAATTAATTGGTGAATTTTTTTAATAGTGCTGGATGGTTTTGGCAGTTACGTTGGGTAAAGGGTTAAAGTAATTTATATATTTTTTATACTTACCAATGTCCCAGACTTAGCTGGTGCAAACTCAATATTATCAAGTGCCAAACACAAATTTTGAACTCCCCAATCTCCAAAAATTGCATACAAAACCGAAAATTGAAAGTCCTATCTGGCCCTCCATTCTTTTACTCTCTGCACATGTGCAGTGGTCAGGAGGAGACCAGAATTGGCACCAACATCATTCTCTGTAGATGAGCATACTAATAATAACTCAGCGGGGAGGTATGAGTGCCCACTCATGGGAGTGCCATCATCGTCTGGCCCATTGGAAAGTATAAAAAATATACAAATTACTTTAAATTTATAATATTTTTTTATACTAAAAACCAATGGCCCAGACTTATCTGAATCGTAAAAAGGCAGAGGGCCTAGGACTTAAGAATTAGCAGACCAAATATAGCTCCTAAGCCTGCATTCCAAGGTGAAAGGAAAATAAATTTAAAAGGAATTACATGTATGTATCTCTATATAATAATAGAGAAGACATAACATAAATAAGGAGCCATATCCAAGTAATTCCATATTCTTAGCATTATTGATTATGCTAATTGGGTGTAACAAGCCCCTAATTTTTAAGGCTAGTCCGGACTAACTTCTGACTAAGCCCCATAAATTAGGATGGCGTATTTGAGAGTGAGAGACATAAGCCATATATAAATAAGAAACAAGCTGTATCGAGGATCAGATATAATCTACAGACAAAAACAGCTTCACTCATAGTTACACACTTATCAAGCCGGAGGAGATTTTACAAGAAAATTACCCTCCCCCCCCCCCCCCCCACCTTTTTGAAGGAATATTCTTCAAAACAAAGAGGGGAGCGTGCTGGAATCAGTGCAAAGCGATATAAATAATCTAAATATATTCGCCCAATAAGCACCCAGTTATTGTATTTATTAATGCCACTTCAGAAGCTAAGGCTATTGTGGTGATCCCGGTAATTAACAGAGCATGCATCTAACATATACCAGAGTCAAAATACGTAGATATTTCATACCAATTAAAAAGTATCTGAAGAGCAACATGCTTCTAAGGCAACCTACAGGTGACCCTGTTCATGTGAACAATTGATTCCCATAATAACACTCCAGAGAACCGTTCAAATCTACGAGAATGTGTACTGTATCTTCAAGAACCCTGGATATAGAACTTAGAACAAGCTATGATTAACATACCCCTCACGGACCGTTCCCAAAATAATTCATTGTTTCCTATGTCCGTAACAATCAATGAGTGTTTGGAGAAGAATATATTACTCGGAATAATGATGCCAAAAAATTAGAACATATGCATAGACAGCCTGTTGGCAGTTCCAAAACTGAACCAAATGGCCCCAAAATTCTCATGAGCTCTATAAGCAGAGCAAGAATTATATAGTCTGTCAACAATGCGTCTGCCTAATAATACACATATTATACACGCGAGTAATGAAATCCTGCATGTACTCATCTGAATACAGCCTGTAACCACAGTATGACCAAGTGATACAAGTGTAACCAGGAAACTGAATGAATAATACAGTGTTAATATAGAGTTAACTGAGTAATAAACTCATGCGTTGTAAGAAAGGCCAGACCGCACTGAGCGAAACTTTTCAGAGTGGACTAATTGCCACTTTGGAGAATGTTGCCCAGATAACCAACATGGCAACCATACTGGTACACAAAAGCTAGCAATTTAATTGATAAAGAATCCTATGCTCATATATGACTTCTAAATGAACAACCACAGGAAACAAACCAACTAAAAAGGGGATGTGCCCATGAGGCCGTCGTTAGAACACGACCCAGCCGCCAATCGAGAAGTCATGAAAGGCATGTAAAAACTAAATGCATAGGAGGCTTATGGGAGGAAAACTACGTCCTGCCCTGTAATTGCCTCTTAACACATTGGCAGGGGTTGGATTCAATGAAAACTTCATATCAAAGCCCCCCTCAACTGCATTACTTGAATCATTCTTGTGTTAGTCATCAATACTATAATAGGACCCGCAGGGCTCCCTCATGTCTGACTGACTCCATAATGCCACGAAGGAAGGAGAGGGACGTGAAGAACAAACACACAGTATTGACATAATCACACTAGGTAAATATGGTGTCATTAATAGAGCTTATCGCCTCATACAACTAACACCAAACCATACTGGTAGAGGAAGAGATTAACCTCCTCTAACATACGGTATCATGCCTGATAGGACAACAAACTCAGCGTTGCTGAAGCAGCTAAATGTCTTCCTATACGTGAAGACAATAAAAGGCTGTTAACTGCAGCCTTAAAAGCTCACTAAGGAGACTTACAACGCTAGCCGTAGCTTACACTACACTGCAAGCGACGATTACATGAATCTGCCAGGTCTGAGGAACGGAGTCTCAAGATCACTCATAAATTGCCGACGATTGTCGGAGAGTATGTCTGTGATCTGTGTCCGACATTTGATTAAAAACTTGGACAGTACGAGACAAATGGATTATCGACTTGATTGGTTTCTCGGACCGTACGGTGAAAAAGATTAAGCTTTACAATTATTGACAGCAGATTTGAACAACTTTTCCCGCAAGTTGCAAAAAGAAATTATGAAAATATTAAAACTAAATCAAGGTATGCCGACCATTTTTAACTCGTTGCGAAACGCTTCACAAATTATTATTACCCATTTAAACAACAATTTAAAAATAAACACTCGATTTCCCCATAATTGTGAAAACAAGATTACATGTATACATATAAATTAATATTAAATAAGCACAACATTATTTAATATAAATTTATATATTTCTTTTGGTGTTTTTCGCAGAGAGCGTAATCTATTCTGTTCGGAGATTGCATTTTTATGTGTACCCATTCTATGTATGGTACACATAATGCCGGCATCCGGGGTGGTCATCCGTCGTTCGTCCATCCTTTGTCCATCCGGCGTCCGTATCCATTTCTTTGTCATTTGATAACTTGAAAAATATTGCTTGGATTGTCAGGTTACTTTATATTTGTGTTCAGGTTACTGATGTGCCTAGCTGTATAGTTTTTGGTGTAAATCTGATGATATGATCCCGAGATATTAACCCTTTATCCTTCAAATTGAGAATTCCTCCAATCCCTTTGGCATTCGATAACTTGAAAAATATTGCTTGGATTGTCAAGTTACTTAATATTTGTGTTCAGGTTACTGATGTGCTGAGCTGTATAGTTTTTGGTGTAAATCTGTTATTTTGATCCTGAGATATTAACCCTTTATCCTTCAAATTGAAAATTCCTCCAATTCCTTTGGCATTCGATAACTTGAAAAATATTGCTTGGATTGTCAAGTTACTTTATATTTGTGTTCAGGTTACTGATGTGCCGAGCTGTATAGTTTTTGGTGTAAATCTGATAATTTGATCCTGAGATATTAACCCTTTATCCTTCAAATTGAAAATTCCTCCAATCCCTTTGGCATGAGATAACTCAAAAAATATCATTCCGATTGTCATGTTACTTTATATATTTATTCAGGTTACTGATGTGCTGTGCTGTATAGTTTTTTTTATGTAAATCTGATAATTTGATCCGGAGATATTAACCCTTTATCCATCAAATTAGACACTCCTAGGCACTCCGTGGTGGCCCTCCATCATACAGCTTTCTACTAGTTGCGCGTTTGGGTACACATCTGACGATTTCATTGGCCTATTTTTTAAAAAAAATTGAATTGGATAGGCTGAGAAACAATAACCGAGAAAATAAAATCAACGTTAGTGGCTCAGAGCCCTTCGAAATATGACATGATGCTGTTCCACCCTTACCTCTGCCACTCTATAAATATGCCTATTTACGTTGAATGACTGCCAATCCAGCCCCCCCCCCCCCCCCCCCCCCCCCCCCAACAAATGCATTTTGTGCCAATTATGCCACTGAATGCGAGTTTCCAAACAATTATAGTCGCCATTCTTTCTCAATCTCAATCGACCGACCGCTACATGCTGTTTGGGGTAATTTGATAATTTTCATTCTTGGGAAAAGCTTTCAGTCAAGGAGTACTGCCGGTATAATTAAAAAGAGCAGAACGAAGATTCAAGTACTCATTTATTTATACTTCTTCAACACAACAAAATAAAAGAAATAAACGTTTTGAACTTATATTCGCTCACATACAGTTATAATATACACGTGGCAGTTTGAAATAAAAAAAAACGTTCTCACTCATCCGGACCTTTAATTTCGCCCCAGTCCATGTTTCTTATCATATACAGTACGTGCCAAGTGTATCCTGTCTCAAACACCCGACACAGTGGACGATTTTCTGAAAATACTGGCCAAAACCGTGTCACACGGTGTAATTTGACCAAATTAAACACCGTGTGCAAACGGTGTTTAGATCTGCAAAAGATTATCTCCTTTTTGGTAAATCACTGTTGCAACAGTGATTCAGTATGAAAAGGATTATTTCCTTCTTGGTAATATAATTAACCGATATTTTTGAAAACTCAACACGAAAACGTGCCGGGTAAAACTCATAGGTCAAAACTACCACTGGAAGCCATTTCAGCCACCGATCATATTCTGAGAAACTAAAACTAAAGGCATTATAAGCTCCTAACATACTGCCATGCCAATTGACACCATGCTTGAAATTTAATTCCCTCTTTTGAACTGTACAGGACAAGTTACAGACAGAGGAAGGTCTGGAAATTGGTACTGGTTAGTTTTACATAATGTTTTCTACTTCGCAGCCTTTGTTTCCTCCAGACCCCCCACCCCCTCCGGATGTCTTTTACCACTTAATAAAGGCTTCGGTGCCACGGGATATTATTGTGCATTACAAAATATTTCATTGTCTGTGGGTGCAACATTTTAAAAAATGTCAATTATTTAAATGCAGCAAATCTCCTTTTACCATTCAAATAGTGGGTAGTTCAGATAAAAAAACAAAACAAAAAAACAATGGAAAAGGCACTCTTAGACTAGCAGTAACTGCCCCCCCCCCCCCCCCTTTCATGTTTTCACAGGTGCTTAATTACAGTAGTTTGTTTTGTAATGAAATGGCCTTCTGAAGTTATTGTTTACAAAAACAATGCTCTGATCTCACAATGCACCCCGAAAAGAAATTAAATATTCATGAAACTGAATTAAATATTTTGAGAATGGCGTCAATTAATCCATTCCTGACTTGTGTATTGTTTCCCGACACTCTGCATTCCTTCAGTTCAGTGTACTCACAGTGACATTTTATTCTCATCACATTCAATAGCAACCTTACCTTTTTCTGAATTCATGACGCATTTGAATATTGAAATTCCATTGCATCTTAATAGGAACGCTTATCATTTTGAGTCTAAGGATTTTGCGAGAACGTGGTGAGGGAAGGGGAGCCCATTGGCAAGAATAATGTGTTTGAGCCTTTTACCCAATTCATGTAGCGGCGAGATGGAGGCGAACACAAGAGGTGTGCCCCTGAAACAAATGTGAAATTCGAGACATAAAAAAACCCTTAATTTCCTTGACTGAATCTGCTTGTGAACATAATTTATAAGTTGTGGAAGGTATCAAAAATTAGGCCACTTCACCTGGGTGGGGGCACAACTGAAATGGGGAGGGGTATGTGCCCATCAGCCCCCTCCCCCTCCCCCCCCCCCCCCTGGCTACACCACTGAAATGCCCTCACGAAATATTTTTTTTAAGTTATTTAAACAAAATATTGCAGCCCTCAGGACAATAAGCCTGTGGAGTAAGTTTCAGTATGCCCGGACCCCTACTCCGCAATCTCTTTGGTGCAGTAAATAAATGTCTACATCTGTAGATCAGCACTCTTTGCTTCCAAGGTTTCCCGACAATGATGTGCATTTATTTAAATCATGGTGTGTGTATTTACTCCTCTAAGGTTTCTCTTGGAATGGTTATTTTAAATGGAACTTGGTTTCAACTGCATGCCCGGTGCAGAGCCTGTCATCCATCCACCAGCACATGTGACGAGTTTCAACGAACGTACGGTCTTCATGGCCCTGCCAAAATGATCCAACAGATTCAATGGTACTGTACTCATTACTAAGTTCCTAGGTAGGCCCTGGGTGATGTATCCCTACCCCTACCCCTCCCCCCCCCCCCCCCCCCCACACACACACACACACACACACACACACACACACAAACCGAGTTGATAAATAGATGGCTTCCGGAATATACAAAACGAGTTCAGTAAATCAGGTCTGGGCTAATTTACTGGATAAGTTCTGTAATTTTCGGAAACTGAGGACGAATTCTGTTTAACTTTTTATGATCCAAAAATCGCAAGGTGCAAATTGTTCCAGTAGTCGGCCTAATCCACAGAAAATTTAACCATGCCAAGAGTTCACTGAGCTCTGTGAAACAACATTGAACTGGTTCATTTTCTTGTAATACTTACAATGGAGGCTCTTATTATGCCCATTTAACCTAATTTAAACTGTGAAATGAAGGCAATGGGCTGTAACGGGACAGTTGGATAAATTTGTTATCACTATGCGCTCGATGCTGCCATGCTTCCATAACCCATAATTAATAAGGGCACGACAGCATCGATCCAAAAATACTATCAGATATCCTTTTTTTTTTGATTTCTAAGCTTGTGCTGAGTACCTGTGTTTGTTTTGGCATTCAACGTGATGGTAATATCTTCGATAATTAGAAGATTCTATACGGGGAAAAAGCGAAAATCAGAAGCCAACGCTAACCACTGTTTTCCAATGCACGCACGCACGCACGCACGCACGCACGCACGCACGCACGCACGCACGCAGAAAAATGAGAATTGAAGGCCAAGATGTAGCCTAAACTATTTAAAATGCAACACCATCACAACGAAGTTTGAATAGAAATAATTGAGACTGAGTTTGCTATGACATTAACTTGACGTATAGTATTATGATGACGTATTTTGTTCTCAACATTTTAAAACTATGTTAATTCAGCGTGAGGTGATTGAAAAATTCAAGAAGAATTGTCAGTGTAATGTATTGCTCATTAATGTTATTTTCAAGGTGACATTGTCGACAGAAATTGTCAGAATAAAATGTGCACGTGTCTATAAGACTGTTTTGTTTTCTTGAGGTGGAGTTGATGTACAGAAGTTAATTACCGCTAATCCTTTATACAATTATCTCCGCGATTACGCGACATTGAGCTAATCCTTTTCTCTTGAAATGCCTCACTGGATTTAATTTTTGTTAACTCAGTCGGCGTAATATCGGACAGGTTTAATTCTTTTCTTTTAACTCGGACTTGGGCGATTCATGTGATCGTCGCTTGCAGTGTAGTGTATAAGTCTTCATCTCCATGAAGACAGATATATCAGTGTAAGTTGCAATCTGAGTGGAGACTTACAACTATTGCCATGCAAGGTAAGGAATGAAGAGCTGCTATTTAACAGCCCAAAATTCCCAAAGAGACAGCAGTCCCAACAGAAAATAAATTCAGTTATGTCACTGCATAAATACTGAAACAATCTCGCTTATAATTCTAGCTAGCTACTATGGTGTAAACAATAAGACTCAAGTCTATGACACCTATGAAAACAAACCGAAAAGCAATGTACCTTATCGGTTTTATTCCCAAAAGACAGCGGTCAGAGCCTGGCTAACGTAGCTAGAAGTCTTCCTCTCTGTGAAGACAGATATCTTGGTATGTAACTAGCGACATGAAAGCTCACTAAACGGAGACTTACAACCATCGTTGCGCAAGGTAGGGAATGACAAGCCGCTATTTTAACAGCTGTAATTCCCAAAGAGACAGTAATCTCAAGGTAGCTAATCAGTTATGTGTCTTTGTCTACCTGAAGACACATTTGTGTCACTTGCGGCCTTGAAAGCTCACTAAATAGAGACTTACTACACCAGACGCAAGAAAACACCGCTGTAACAGTACATAAGGCGACTATGGTGTCCACAATGACATTAAATGTCCTGACGCCAAGGAATAGAACACCAGAGGGAAAAGACATCTCTATTCCAAACAAGACAGCTGTCTCAGCCTATCTATGTACTATTCGTCCAACTTCAGGATGAAAAACAGGTGATATGAAAAAACTTGGAGAATATTTTGATGACCTCTATTACTTTTCTTTGAGAGCCTATACCTCCACAAAGATAGATTCTTTTAGAAGAATTCGCCGGGAGATTTGACCAACACAGACTTGTTGTAAGTGGAGCTTTGCTCGGACTGATAGCTGCAGGCCTGCCGAGATTACATTCTCATCCACTGATCTTCCGCAATTTTCATCCACTTTTTTGCGAGGTTGATAACCTTCCGTTAAGTGGAAAGCAACAGAAGTCTATTCTCGACGACCTCTATTGCTTCCTTCAATAAGAGAGCCTGTACCTCCACTAGGAGCGACTCCCTTTGAAAGGATCCACCGGAAGACTTGTCCAATGCGGACATCTTGTAAGTGGGGGTTATGTTTGTAATCATAGCCATAGGCCTTCCGAGACAACACTTTACCCACTGATCTTCCATGACATAAATCCAGTTTCTCGTTGAGGTGAGGTTGAGGTTGAGGTGATCTGCGTAGGACATCACATCCAGATTTGCTCTATTGGATGAAATAGCACATTCCATCACTTCCGACCATATACTGAATGATGCAGGTAAGGACATATTTTCATCCCTGGCCTGCTCATCTAAATGCAGAGAAGCTCTCTGGGCATCTTCTCCAACCGTTTTAAATGAACGTAATCTAAAGAACGGTATATTTATTGAAGATGTCAATAAGAAACCGCATTTCTCTTAGCACTAAAGAGGTGAATATGGCATCGATAACATGGCCAAAGGCCTCCGACACCTGTCGAAACTGTTTCTGGAAGGAAAGAGCATCTTCTTTCCTCCACACGAAATCTGCATTCAGAGACAACAGCGGCTCCTCTCTATTAGTTGCAGCTTGCTGATCAGGTGGAACAAAGTCAGTATAGTATTGATGAATAAAAATTCATCGCTATCATATGCTGTTCCGAAAGGGAAAGGTAATCCTCTTCCTTGTCTCTTTCACCATCCGACTGAATCAGCTGTGACATTCCGTCCATCGCATCTGCATGTGCAGATGACTGGACCGACCCAGCACCATCCGACAGCTCACCACCGGAGTGTGCAGGAGGCTGCTCACGCACTTGCTTGGATGATGCGATCAGCTGCGCAATCTGCGACAACATGTTCCTCGCCGAGGCTTGAGGAGCAGCGCATTTCTGTTTTTTACCCGTAGCCACTTGCTGCTCCTGGGGTGGCGTTCCGGAGATGGATCTCTTCTCCGAACGTCCCGATGATCGAAGCCTTGGTTCCCTAGCTACCAGATGGTCCGACTTCATGGGCGAAGACTGGCTCCGTCTTCATGCAGCTGGCTGGATATCCGAAGTCAGGTAGCTAGGATGTGGTTGTGTGTGCTTATGAATCATAGCGGAGGAAGCGTGACTGTAGCCGAGCCGTCTACAGTCTAGACGGAGCAGCCGAGCAGCAGGTGTGCAGGTATGCTCCAGCCTGTGCAAGGTTCTCATAATAACCTCTTGTCCCAGATGTTGTTGGGTTAGCTGGGGACCTTTCCAGCGTGACTGTAGCCGAGCCGTCTACAGTCTAGACGGAGCATCCGAGCAGCAGGTGTGCAGGTATGCTCCAGCCTGTGCAAGGTTCTCATAATAACCTCTTGTCCCAGATGTTGTTGGGTTAGCTGGGGACCTTTCCTGCTCGCAGCCTTGTCAGACCTCGCCGAGCCTCCCGACAAGAAACTTGCTGATTGCCTCCTTATTTCTGCCATCGCTGGGTGAGCTTTTGATTTTGAGGTGCTCGCTCTACCCAAATCTACACTTCCTTCGACCGCAATGGACATGCCCGGTGTCCCGCCTCCCATGGGCAGAGTAACCACTTCACCGGTCGAGCTAGCTGCTTGCAAGGAATTAAGAACACTAACTAGAGGCCTTATTCCTTGCTTATATTCATGAGCACCTTGCAGCTATCTCTGTTTTGCTCCTTGGAGCATGACAACTGTAGCACACCTGGATGGATGTCACAATACCATCACCATGTTCTTGTTCCTCTGTAAATAGAAACTGAAAAACTCGACTTATCCTGCGGTAAGAGTTCTGGCACTGTCTGTCATCTCAGTGTACACAAGTAGGACAAGAATCCATACTTTACAGGCAAGGCCACAAGCATGTAAATCCAAGGAAGACCTCCTCGCCTTGCATTAAGAGCAGTAAGCTTTTATGATTCAATGAAAAACAAAGTCATGATAAAGATACATGAATAATTGCAATCAAAACTAAATTTGAAAAATTAAATACAAAAATTTTTTGAAATTTTTTTTTGAAAAAGCCCAAGTTCCCAAAGGGAACATGATGAGCCCAAAGGCATTCCGACAGAGCCTAAGTGTGGACAAAATCCAAATTTTTTTAGCTACACTACTGGAAACATAATTAATGTATCTTACAGTTATCATACAGTAATATAATACCAAATACTACGTATATTGAATACGTTGCCAGTGTAAACAGCGTCAAAGGAAAAATCCGGAAACAAGATGTCAGGCACACAAAAAGGCCCAAAGTCAGTAACAGATTTTAATGCTACCATATGTAAAGCTAGATCTTCATACGAAGAAAAAAAATGATACATCGGATAGAAGATGCAAGACCCAAATGACCTAACGCCCCTAGGGTGATGACGTAATCATGAGGGTAATCAGAACAAACATTCTGTAATACACGTTAAACTCCCAAGAAATTTAATAAAAGATTTCAGTAAAAATAGCCAAAAACCTTAGGAGTTTAACAGGAGGGCTTCAAGGAGGGATAGGAAAGGAACTCTTAATAAACAGTGGATAAATAATTAGCAAGAATGATGACATCAGGTGTATGTCCCAAAATTGAGAAACATGAAATAATTTTATAATTATTTTAAAGTTACACCCCTGAACATTTCCAACCACCATTGTTCACTTCCATCATCCATTTACAGCCTTGGATCCACCAATTTTATCATTGATTTGTGTCTGGCATCCTCAAAAAAGGAGTATTTAAAAGCACAGATGTCAGTTCATTGTTGTTGACTTTAGGGCCAAACAAAGATCGATGTTTGTACCAATTCCGATTTCTTCCTGACCACTGCGCATGCGCAGAGAGTAAAAGTATGGAGGGCCAGATAGGACTTTTAATTTTCGGTTTTGTATGCAAATTTTGGGGATTGAGGGGTTCGAAATTTGTGTTTGGCCCTTGATAATATCGAGTTTGCTCCAGCTAAGTCTGGGCCATTGGTTATTAGTATAAAAATATATCGTTATATTTTGTTTGACGAAAAACTGACCGAGAACTGCATGTAACAAAAACTGGATGTAATCTGATGCTTCATTAATTAAAATTTTTATGATTATTCCTATAATTAGTGTTTGGAATCTTAATATTATTGCGTCCGTGAAATATTGCCAACCAATAGAAAGTGACCAGATGATGGCAGCCGTACTGTATAGTGCTGGGATGAGATTTTTCTTTTTTTCAATCAGATTTCAGCTTATTGTTGCTTGCCACTACATGTATAACTGAGAGAGGGTCGGGGGTGCATGCTGGTAGTATACAGCTTCTGGATCCATGTGTCATGTGTAATCTGCCTACAAAAATAATTCCCGCCTATAATTCCTACACTACATGGTTACCTGATATGCACATACATGTTGGGGGAATGGAGTGGCACATTTTAGAAAATGGGTCTTGTTCATGTGTCACATCTGTTTGTCCCCAAAACATTTAAGATTAATACTTACTGGCCTGGGGTAACCAAACTTGGGATGCATAAACGGTTTGAGGAGGAGGTACATAGTGTGTCACAGACTAAAAGTTGGTTATGCTGGCCTACATTTTAGAAAATTCGTCATGCTGACCAGATCATCATAACCTGTTAGTCAGTATTAATCACTTGCCTCTTACTCAGTTTAGGCAATATAAAAAATACATTTGGTTCTTGCATGTTCAATTTTTCAAATCAGTGATGTAGGGAGGCTTTTTTTTTTTGTAACTAGTAATGTTTGGTCGGAAAAATTTGTTCTCATGGTTTTGTTAAGATATATGGGAGAGCACCTATAGGTATACTCTCTCATAATTTATAATGAGGCAAATCGATGCAGGCTAAATAATTTCACTTTCTGCAGATTTTATGAACAATATCCACAGAATATGAAGAATTTACATTCTGGCACCTGGCAGGTACAGTGGAACCATGTTAATTGAATAACCACTTTGCCAATGAAAATTATTCAATTAACAGGAGTATTCAATTTATAGAGATTGTATCACTTTACTGTATTATAGAGATAAACTTAGCATTTATTCTATTATATCTTGTTTGACAGAGCTCCATGAGCTCTGCCAAACAAGATATAATAGATTAAATGCCTGTACTCGATGTACTGAGGCCAAATAGGTCTATAAACAAAGGAAAACTGGGGAGAGTCAGGGTAATTTCGTGACAGGTTACAAGATTTTTTATTCAATTAAAAGTTTACTTTTTCACCTATATTCAATTAACAGGTCAAATTTGTACTGGAGGTATGGTAAATGGTTTTGTGTTGGGAAATTATATTCAGTTAACAGGGTTATTCAGTTAAGAGATAGCCAATTAAGTGGGCTTCACTGTACTACCTGCATTTGAGAAAAATGCCCAAATTGTTACTTATTTTACTCAACCAGTTAATAAAGAAAATATAGATACATTGGTGTTCAGTCATATTTCTGCACGTTTTTCGAAAAATAAGTATTATACACATAATATCTGAGTTATTTTCTATTGAACAGAGCAAACTGGATATTAGCAGAAACAGATACAAGATATAGTTACAGTTTTTTAACTCTCAACCTGCTGAGTATTTTCAAGATATTTTTCATCAAATCTTGTCATGGATGCTTTGAAGCAGCCATGATAAGATTTGATGACATATTCATCTAAATTTAACACAAGAGATCATTGGGGGAAAATCCATTCACTTTACAGAGAGAAAATTAGATTAAATATGCCCAAATTATACTTATCTCAGTGGCATATAAAATCCTGTCCTGGCAGGAATATCCGCCAGGAGCATGCAAGGAGTTAATCATGCCAAGTGTTGAAAACATACAAATGAATATATATCAATAAAAAAGGTAAAATTTAAAAGTCTCATGATTTTATACTAATTTTACAAGCCAATAAATCTAAACTGTTCAAAAAGGGAATTCAGTTTCAAGTGGGAGGTACCAGAGAACTATTTTTAGCTCAACATGACCACAGCATTTGGGATGGGTTGTGATCCATCATCCATCTGTACATCCATCCATCATTATGTTTGTCCATCCATCCATATGTTCCCCTGTCTGTCTGTAATTACTTTAGCACACCCTACAGGCCACATCTCTCATCCGATCTTTTTCACTTTTCATATATAGCTTTGGTGTGATGTCTAGATGGGAGCTGTCAAACTTTTCTGAATTTCGTTGAAGAAAAGGCTGCCATTTGCCACTTTGGATTTGGCCTGTGAATTGTCAACAATTCTATTAGCATACCCTATATCTAGCTTTGGTGTGATATCTGATAGGAGCTATTGGATTTTTCTGAATCTTTGTTGAAAACATTACCACCAGTGGCCACCTTGGATTTGGCATATGAATTTTCTACAATTCTATTAATACACCCTGCCGGCTACAACCCTCACCCAATCTTTTTCAGATTTCACATGTAGCTTTGGTGTGATGTTTTTTCTGTAGAAACTTGATTGAATGACTTGGCATTACTCAAATTTTCTATTTAGTTCAGTCCATTAGACAAGTTGAGGTGCTGTGTCATTGACACTTTCATTTTTATCAGCCTTGTCAGTTTTTTATTTCTTTATACATAAAAATGGTTTCTCAGTCCATTTTCATTTGAAATCAAAGAAATAAAATGTCTGACAGAGCTCATTATTTGTACTTGATATCAGTTATTTAGGGATATGACTAGATTTGATGAAAAATTCATCTGAATTTAACTGAAGAAATCATTAGTTAAACAGTGCATTCAATTTACAGGAGAAATTTGTTCAAAGGTGCCCAAATTATATAGGGAGTAATCACTTTGCTGGACTGGTTATGTGAAATAATTCACGAGAGGTGAGGGACATTGTACAAACATGAGTGCGCAAACAAACACAGGTGCATGAATCAAGTAATTACTTTGTTTATTACTTTTCATTATTAACGATAATTATATTATTTAACCCTTTACCTAACGTAATGACAAAAACAGGCCAGCGCTATTCTAAAAAGTTGCTAATTAATTTTCATTATTTTTTCATTTTTTGTCTCTAAAACATAGGTTATGACCCTTCATTGGAACGAGCTAGGGCTGGGCGATATTTCTATATACCGGTAAATACCGGTATTGAAATCGGTACCGGTTAAATATCGTCTATTTTTTGCAATACCGGTATATCGTCTGTAACGATATTGGTTTGGGTCACATGATAATACAATTTCAACATGTGTTTTTTCGTAAAATCGCACAGAAAGTTGCTTTGAAAATACAGGAAGTTTATCTTTCCTCATTTCGTGAACAAATGATAAACAGCGAGAGATGACAAGAGTAACATTCTATCTCGTTTATCGTCACCTACATGCAAGCATTCATGGAGAAATTATGAAATAAAAATTTAATACTTGTTTGCTAAATTTGTCTGATTATTTTTAATTAGTGAATAATTAAAGTAGAATACATCATACAAATAGTTTGTTGTTACACGGAAAACACACCCGACTGTCACGCTGTAAAAACACGGTCACCTGCTGTTGGTCGCATTTGTTTGAACTGTAATCAGCAAGCCATACTTATCGCTTAACTCGTTGTCAGCAATCTGACACAAAAATGTTTCAAATCACACATATTCACAACTGCGAAATCTGCAACAATTTTTGTCAAATATGACAGAGGTGTGATGCCATCACTGGGAGAAAACATTGTCGGCTGGTGATTGACACCTGCAGACTATCATGAAAGTGAATGGTGATCACGTCTTGGAGGCGTGCTTAATATCAACAGACCGACTGGCCTGACATGTGACAGATGACATTGTCATCTGAGGAAGTTCACTGTTGGAAGATAGAAGGGGAGGAGCTACTACTGGTTCTTTGTGAAACCAGGCCCTCGGAATTCCATCAACTGGACACCTGTTGTTTTGATAAAAAGTTTTGTTTGCCACTGTTTTCATGAAGACACATACGCAATTAACACAATGTGACAATTCACTGGCTCAGTAATTAAACGCTTATCAGTCAAGAGAGGCTGACCATGTTTTTACAGGAATTAAATTGACAAAGACTAATTTACTTGTATCCGAGATTCAGATGAAAGCCAGTAAACCCATGATAATTTTATGGCTTATTTTCATATTAAACAATAGGTTCAGTAACTTTGTAGACATGGATTATTATGGTCTTCCATTCAAATCACTCATTTCCCCCGAGTTGTAAGTGATACTTCTATCTTTTGCTCCAAAAATATCTTTTTTATTCATGATATCCCATGCATTTAATATGTGTTTCACACACTGCTGCACGATATACCGGTATATCGCAATATTTTTTCTGATATCGTTACCGGTATTCAGATTCCCATATCGCCCAGCCCTAGAACGAGCTCGATGAGCTCGTTCCATTGAGGGATCATAACCTATGTTCTTGAGACAAAAAATGAAAATAATAGTTACTCAAGAATTTTTTTTTTTGCAAGTGTCGTCTGCTTTTCATGTTAGGTAAAGGGTTAAAAAAAACAAAAAACAATGAAATCCCTGTTACACCCACGGCAAAGCATCTTTGTTTGCACGCTCGGATGCATGACCCAATTGTGATTCACTTGTTAAGTTAGCGTTTATAATCAATCTCGGAAATCCCAGTAAATCACACTTTGGAAAGTAATAAACTATTTCAGTAGCAAAATATGTTGTGTCCTAGGCAGGACTAGCCGCCTGTAGGATACAATGAGTTAACAACATTTTTGACAGCCAGTTTTCTGAGGTAATGTTATGTCTGATAGTAAGTGATTGAAAATCACTGCAGATGAACCCTTTTAATTGAATACCCACTTTGCCTGTGAAAAATATTCAATTATTATAAACAGGAGTACACAATTAACAGGAATTAGGTCATTTTCCCATATTCTAGTGATAAACCAAGCTTTTATTCCATTTTATCTTATACCTGTCGAAGATATAGCCCATGTGTTATAGATTATCTATAACACATACCCCTATGTCATATAGATTGGAGACTCCAGATGAGTCGACATTTTGACACGAAATCATCCCCAAAACCCTTTTAAAAATGCAGAAAAGAACAAAAATGGTCAGTATAAGATAAATACAACAATACCATAGTGTGTTTTGATATGTTTGATATCTCAACTCGTTGAAAGTGAGTTTTTCACTTTCAACTCGTTGAGATATCAAACATATCAAAACACACTATGGTATTATCGTATATATATCTTTTTTGACTTCAGACTCCTGCTTTGTGTCCTTGGGCAAGGCACTTCACCCCGATTGTCATGCTCTAAGGCATACTGCACGTCGATGGAGCACTTGTCTTCAACCAATCTAACCCTGCTTGTGCTGTATAGTGCGGAGTTAGGATGTTGGGGCGCTGGCAGCTGCTCGGTGGTTCTCTCCGGGTACTCCAGCTGCCTCCACCCATAAAACTGTCACCGACACGTATGACCTTGGCTGTTAAAGTGTCATTAAACACTAATAAATAAATCAATATCTTTTTTGACAGGGCTCTTTAATAAATGTAAGTATTAAATTAGCGAGCTGATCCATCTCAGGCCAGTTAGTCCCACTCTCGTGATGCAAAAGTTTAGGTGCAATGTATATCAAGGAAGATAAACCTTGAAATTCTAGCTGGACTGAGTTACTGTATCACATACTCCCCATTTGTATAATAGACAACCATCCAATCTGTTCCCTGATGGGTAGCACTGCACATGAGGCAGAAAAAATCTAGTTGCATTGCAATATCAGTTTCTAGATGGACATGAATCACATGGACTGAATCCCAGAATCACAGGCATTGGTGTATAAATATAAATAAAGGGGATTTGGTATTGTCAGGGTAATTAATTTCTCTACATATTACAAGATTATTTTATTTAATTAAAAGGAGTTTGCTATGAAAAAAGATATGTTACAGTACAGTCGCCATGGACTGGTTATAATCCACACATGGGCTGTGATGTCCATGCATGCACTTAGTATCCACTTACCAGGTAATAAAAATCATCATCAGTAAAATTTTACTTAACGAAACACCGTGTTGTATCTGGTGCTTCATTAATTAAATTTTTGATGATTATTCTTATAATCAGTTTTTGCAATCTAATATTATTGCATCCATGGAAATACTGCCCACCTCATGGAAAGTGACCAGTCCATGGTGGCCATACTGTACATGGGTTTGTTATATTAAGTTAACACAATTGTTCAATCAGAGATATCCATTTAACCCTTTACCCAACGAATCGCCTGTGTCCGTACACGTAATATGCAAATTTAGCAGCTGAAAAAATATTATTTTTCGAAAAATTTCAACAAAACTACATCATGTGACCACTCTTTGGAACGAGCTCGTTCCAAAGAGGGGTCACATGATATGGTTTTGTTGAAATTTTTTTTTAAAATTTAAAAAATGATATTTAAAATAATAAATTTTGAAATCGTCTGCGTTGGGTAAAGGGTTAAGTGGGGTCCACAGTATAGACAACCAAAACAAACTACAGTAGAACCTGTCTTGACAGAACACACTTTTTGCCAGGCAAATGTTGTCTCTCAAAACAGGTGGTCTCTCATGACAGGTCAATTAAGACTAAAACAACCAAATGATACAAGGTCACAGCGGTCTCTCAAGACAGTGGTCTCAAACAGGTTTTTCAGTACCACAACATATTAAGGCATTCAGACACCAGCTACAGTTAAAACTAGAAGTCCTGTCATGAAATGCGCACAAATAGCATGTCAATCTGCACATTAATCTACGCGTTATGACCATAGTTAGGCTATCAAATTCTGTACATATGGCCTGTTCACAAGCAGTGTTTCAGCCAATGAACCTCTGGGTAACCCGGAGGTCCATTAGCCGAAACATTGCCTGTGTTTGCTATGAGTAAGCAGGAAATCCTGCCGTGCTTTGAATGCCATTCGATATGACAACTGTGCACAATTCCTACGCGCAATTAAGCCTAGAAAAGTGCACAGTTCGTGACAGGACCTCTAGTTTTAACTGTGAAGAACAAAATCAGTCTACAGAATATGTATTTATGACACCAAGAAGTGCATGTGACCCCTCACATGATCTTTAGATATCTGTAGATATATGTGCTTATTCATTAGCAAAGTTTGTGGGAAATTTTGGCAACCAATCTTACTATCATCAGTTATTCCCTTCCTCCCCCTTTCAAAAAAGGGATATAGTGAAGAGCTATCTGTACATCCAATGAGAATCCTAATTTATGTGACAACTTGAACAATAGGTATCAAATTTAAATAAAGCTTACTTCATATTAACAATATTTTTAGCAAATTCAATAACCACCTCAATTTGATAATGATTTTGAGAGTTGTTGCCCTTTGTTGCATTTTGCTTGAAATTTTCTTGTTTATGCAGTAACCTGAACACTAATCATCAGAAGGAAATAAATTTTAATCAGGGATTCTTTCGGATGTCTAAAAGAGTCATTTTTGGGACCCTTTTCCAATGACATTAGGGCATGATTATTCCCAATTCTTAACTCCAAGTGTCCCAATCTCAGTTTCCGCACAAAAATACAATGCACAACTGGTGCATTGGTTTTCTGAGGACTTATGACTGTCCAGTGCAGACACCAACTGTACATTAAATTTAAATTGCTTGCCTAATGTAGTCTCTTTATTCAAAGGAAAATGACAAGTTCTTCTTTAATAATATAAGAACAGTTTAACCCTTTACCTAACATGAAAAGCAGACGACACTTGCAAAAAGAATTCTTGAATAACTAATTTTTTTCATTTTTTGTCTCAAAAACATAGGTTATGACCCCTCGTTGGAACGAGCTCAACGAGCTCGTTCCAACGAGGGGTCATAACCTATATTTTTGAGACAAAAAATGAAAATATTTTGAAAATTAATTGGCGATATTTGAGAATAGCGCTGGCCGGTTTTGGCCATTATGTTGGGTAAAGGGTTAATAGAGACAACAGAGACTGCATGAACATGAGTCCTTGTTACTGTTATAAAACTTTTTTAACAAATTCCCCAAAATGTGTTTGCTCCATTTTACTTGAATTTTTAATGTTTTTGTGATAACTTATCAGATTTCAATAAAATTTATAAAAATGCTTTAGGCCTAAAAGCATGAATAAAAGGCCACCCAGCCACATATCCCCCGAAAAAAGTGTGCAATTCGAGGTATTTGAAAAAAATTGAATTTTTTGAATTCGAAAAAGGGACATAACTCTGGCAGAAAATGTTGGACCAAACCCTGATTTGAACTTGACCTGTATTTATGTTGATACACCTACATATCAAATTTTATTTGAATTGGTCAACAACAACTACCCCTTTAAGGTTATCATTGGGAAACCCAAAAATGAATTTTCGAAGTCAAAAAAGGGACATAAAAATAGTTGGTCCATAAAAATAGTTGGTCCACACCCTGACTGAAACTTAACCTGCATTTTATGTTGATACACCTTCAAAACAAATTTTATTTGATTTGGTCAACAACTAAATTTATTAGGAAACTCAAAAAAATGAATTTTTGACATCAAAAAAGGGGCATAACTCTGGAAAAAATAGTTGGACTGCACCTCAATTCAAACTTCACCTGCATTTTATGTTGATCCACCTTCATACCAATTTCATTTGATTTGGCCAAGTATAAAGTTATCATCAGGAAACCAAAAAAATGAATTTTTGAAATCAAAAAGGGCATAACTCTGGCAAAGATAGTCGGACCACACCCTGATTTGAACTTGACCTGTATTTTCAAAGTAAAAAGAGAGGCATAACTCTGGCAAAAATAGTCGGACCCCATTTTGCAAACCTGACCTGCATTTTTTGCAGGTGTATCAATATAAAATACAAGTCAAGTTCAACCCAGGATGCAGTCAGACTATTTTTGCCAGAGTTATGCCCCTTTACAACTTTCCAAAATTCATTTTTGGTGGTTTCTCGATGATAACTTCAGGTATAGTTGGCCAAATCAAATGCCATTTGGTATGTCGGTGTATCAACATAAAATAAAGGTCAAGTTCAAATCAGGGTGCAGTCCGACAATTTTGGCCAGAGTTATGCCCCCTTTTTTGAGTTTGAAAATTCATATATTTTTATACTGTACCAATGACCCAGACTTAGCTGGTTCTAAACTCTTTAATTCAGGGCTAAACACAAATTTTGTCCCCCCCCCCCCCCCCCCCCCCCCCCCCCATCTCCAAAATTTGCATCAAAATTGAAAATTACATGTCCTATATGGTCCTCCATACATTTACACCTCTGCGCATGTGCAGTGTCAGGAGGTCCCGAAATTGGCGCCAATTATCATTCTTTGTTTGGCCCTCAAACAGTTAATATTTCACTGTCATTTGTGCTTCCAAATCTCAGTTTTCATGATGCCAGACACATTTTGATGAGAGAAATGGTGGAAATATAGAGGAAATATAAGGAGGAGAGGAAAAAATAGTGCAAGAAAATGTTCAGGGCTGTAACTTATAATTATTTTACGAAATTATTTCATGTTGCCTATTTTCAAGGCATGGCCCTGTTGTCATTCTTGCTATGAATGTGCCATTGTTTGATCAGTGTTTCCTCTCTCCCTTTCCTTATTCCCCCCTAGCTATTCTCCCATGTTTTGGCTTATATTTTGTAATGTTTATTACTAAAATTTCTTGGGAGTTTTAGCTTGGTAACAGAATTTTTTCCCCATGTTTACGTCCTTACCCTAGGGGTGTTTAGGTGTTTTGGTCTGCATCCACCATCTGATGTTCTACAGTTTCTTCTCTGGATGCCTCTGTTTTGCATCAGATAGTGTTTAAATTGGTAACTGATTTCGGGCCAGGTTTTTTCAGTGCCTGGAGTCATGTTTCCAGTTTGTTGACACTTTTGCTTAGATTGACAACAGTTACTTCTGATAGTGATAGTGATTACTTGTCTTCTGCATCACTTATTTCATAGCAAGTTACATTAATATTGTCCGTAAGTGTTACATTAATTTTTCAAAATTATTTAAAATTTTTGTCCACACTTAGGCTTTTTTGGGATCCATTTGGGCTCAGAGTTCCCATTGGGAACTTGGGCTCTTCTGAAAAACTTTTTTCGAAATTTTTTTTCTTTTCGAATCATTTTTTCGTAATGATTATTATGGATTGTTTTATTATGTATCTTTATTTTCAAGGATTAGTACTATGATTGTTTACCTTTTTCACAATGAATGATTATTGTTCAAATTGGAATAGGAGGAAATCTTCCTCTGACTCTCATGATCTCTGTATTAATTGTACTCAGTGTACTCACACTGATCTTTGTTCTGTGTGTTTCAATTGGGATGACAAACGTTGGAAACATGTGTCACAGTATGTTGTTATTGGGGAGAGGGCCATGCCGATCCTCTCTCTGCAGAGTCACTCTAGTCTCTCACTCTTTTTCAGAGGAACAAGAACAGTGTGATGTTTCTATGATGTCATCCAGAAGTGTGCCTCCATCGTCACAAACAAGTGAAGAGCTAGCGGCAAAAGTGCTCATGGAGATCCGTCAATTACCCGGGAGTTCGCAGTTCAATCGAAGGGGTTGACGTCCGCTAGCTCGCCCGGTGTCGTGTCCATTCACCGAATGGGTCAGCACCCTGGTTCTTCCGTTGCGGTCCAGGAGAGAAATCCAGGTGTTGCGAGCACTATAAAATTACCTCGTGTACACCCAGTGACGACGGAAAGGAGGATGGAGCGGAGGAATCCTGACTGTCCGGTATTCAGCTTGTCCAGCTCGGCACGAGCTGCAAGCGAGAAGGATACCTCTCTGAAACAGCAACATCGGGGACCTGATGTTGTAGTCCGTAGCGTTACGCAGTCGGATCATACGTCCGCCGCTCGGGACGCTCCGGTATATAGGCAGTCCGGCGAGGCTACCTATAAGGCTTCCACATCCTCCCCGCAGCACACACGACCGCAACTTGGCTACGTGACCAGTGAGATTCAGTCAGCTTCGCCAGCCAGGGATTTCACGGCGACCAGGTCACGCCATCCGGTAGCCAGGGATACGAGGCCTTTTACATCTAGACATTCGCACAAAAGATGTATGCAGGATGCAACGTCCAGGCAGCTTCCGGCGGCCAAATCCAGTAAGACCGCGGATCCCCAGGCCTCCGTAACGGATGTGCTATCACAGATAGCAAAGATCATAGCAGCATCCCAGCAACCGGCAGAGCCTCTGTCGGATCATGATGTTTCAGACGATGCTGGGTCGGTATGTTCCGCCGCAGGATCAGGTGCGGACGATCGGGAATCACAAGAGGTCCGGCAGGATGGAGAAAGGGATTCCGAGGAGTTAGACTTTTCCCTTTCGGAACAACATAAAATTGCTGTTGAGTTCATCCGGCAATACCTACCTGAAGTTGTTCCGCCAGACCAAAATGCTGCGCAGCCGGATAGGAGGGTGATAGTGCCACTGGATACCGACTTTTTAAATCGGTTTAGGGACATTATCCCGGAATTTCCGTCACAGTCCAGGAACGTCTCACGGATTTTTGAATTATTGGATGACGCTATCGACAAACTTGCCAACAAGACGGGCAGGTCAACCTTCCTACCGGCATCTGCTCTACAGCTGTCTTTCATCAATCCAAGGAATAAATTTGAAACAGCAGGTCAGGGCATCCAGAGAGTTCCTCTGCGTTGAGACGACCAGGCTGAAGACCTTGATTTATCCATGCTGTCATCTATGTCACTTCCTTCGTCTACGTTGGAAACGACAATATCGTCTAACAGGGCTAGTTTAGACGCTCTTTCATACGCAGATCACCTTACCAGAGTATTGTCATTACGCTTAGAAGGACCAGAACTCCAAGATGTACAGACGTCCTTAAGAGTTCTGGCCAGGGCCATAGCTTTCTCCATGTATAACTCTGCCCTTTCAGTGGCAAATCTGGAGTTAGTTAGACCTTACGCGGTCCTAGCTACTTCCACACGCATGGACAGTAAGGTGAAAAACTCTCTTAGAGTCGCTCCGGTCTCCGGAGAGTTTCTCTTCAGTGGCAAGCTTTCTGCAATATATGATAAATTAACTAAGAAAGCTTTAGACTCTCTGCTATTTAGTTCTGCTTCCAAAAAGTCGGAACCAGCAGAGAAGAGTAGGCTAGGTACTTCTGGGACGAGTTCATCCAGGGGAAGTTCCTATAGGGGTTCCTATGCGTCCTCTAGGTCTTACTCAAGAGACCGCCAGAGTAGCCACTCGAGTAGGGGCTGTAACGCTGGCCGAAATAACCGGTCGACGGATCGAGGTGCGGGTCGTGGAGGACGTAGTTTTCCTCCCGCAAGCCTCGCAGATCCAGGAGGTGATGGTTTAGACCTCTGTCGCGTTCCGGTGGGCGGAAGACTGTCGAGTTTCTCAAACAACTGGGAATCAATTACGGAGGACCCTTGGGTTCGAGGGGTTATTTTGGAAGGACTAAAACTGTCCTTCAAAAGCAAACCTCCATAAACTCGATGTCCAAGATGGACTCAGCTTCCGTCAAATGTTCAGAAAAGAACGGCTCTTCTATCAGAAGTCCAGTCTCTTTTAAGAAGAACGTGATAGAGGTCGTCGTAGAAAACCAGGAATCTCCAGGTTTCTACAGCCATCTCTTTCTGGTTCTGAAACCAGATGGCTCGTTCAGTCCAGTGATCGATTTGAGCTGGATAAACAAACTGATCGTGGCTCCAAAGTTCTATATGGAGACCATTCGATCGGTCAGAGCGAGCATTCGAGTGAACGACTATGCTGCGAGCATAGACCTCAAAGATGTGAACTTTCACGTCATGGTACATCCGACGTTCAGAAAGTATCTTCGCTCTGCTGTCCTAGTTGTTGTTTATCAGTTCCGAGCGATGTGCTCTGGTCTGAATCTAGCGCCCTGGGCTTTCACTCGAGTACTGAACTCGGTAATGAGTTATTTCCGAGCTCATTCGTCTGCGGTAACGTTGGCCTACCGGGATGATATTCTTCAGAGATATGGCAACGAGTTAACACTTCAGAACGATATGCAGAGTCTGCTTCTATTGCTCCGACATCTCGGTTTCATAGTAAACGAAGAGAAGTCGGATCTGGTGCCGTCCAGGTCATTCACCCACCTGGGGATGAGCTTTGAGGCGCACAACAATCTCGTTCGTCTGCCTTTAACCAGAGCGAAACTAGTCAGTTTTTACGCTCGCTATTGTCTTCACTCAGACAAAGTTACAGCGAGAGAATTCATGAGACTGATTGGTCTGTGCGGAGCTGCCGTGGACCTCATTCCAATGGGGTGGCTACGCACTCGTCTCCAGGTCCATCTGACTCACAATTGGAGAGTGAAGATTCATTCGCTCGAGACAGACATCCTCTTGTCAATCCAAGTGAAACAAGAGATTCAGACTTGGGCAGATATTCAGTGGTTAACTCAGGGAGTTCCACTGCAATTGCCAGATCCGAGTTTTACGATCATAACGGATGCCAGTCAAACAGGTTGGGGCGCAACACTGAGCCCATTGGATTTGAGATGCCAGGGTCTTTGGGATCCGCAGTTTTTAAGCAAGCACATCAATATCAAAGAGATGATGTCCATTTGGCTTGCTCTACGTCATTGGATAGACGTTTATTCAGAATGTACACTGCAAATTCTGTCCGACAGTACGATGGTAGTTGCGTATATTCAGAACCAAGGTGGCACTCATTTCATTCCGTTGCTCAATCTAACGGAAAGAATTCTTCTGTTTGTACTAGAACATCAGATTCTTCTCTCCGTCCGTCATATTCCGGGTCGTCTGAACGTCTTAGCAGACTCCCTTTCACAGAGGGGTCGCCTGTTGCCGTCATAATGGACACTCAACAAGCAAGTATTCAATCAGATTTGCTACCAATGGGAACGGCCAATGATAGACTTATTTGCGACACATCTCAACAATCAGTTGCAGACGTATGTGTCACCTTGTCCTGATCCTCGAGCATTTGCAGTAGATGCTCTCTCGATCTCTTGGGACGGAGTGATAGGATATGCGTATCCTCTAGCGCCGTTGATTCAGCAGATATTGCTCAAGATAAAACAATCGCAATTCAAGATTCTGTTGGTAGCATCTCTGTCGCAACAGAGACCGTGGATAAATCTACTCAGGTGTCTGTTGTGGGAATGCCGAGGAAGCTTCCTCAACGGGAAGATCTTCTTTCGCAGGGGAAATCGCGCATCCTCCATCACAATCTGCAAGGTCTAAACCTTCACGTATTTCCATTGTGCGGTCCTTCTTGCACGGAAAGCATTTTACAGGACGAGCAGTGGACGCGATTTCTAACTGTAGGAGAACCTCCTCTTTGCTGAACTATGCTGCTAAGTGGGAGGTCTTTCGTCAGTGGTGTGGGGATCATTCCGTAGATATTTATGATCCTTCCATTCCAGACATTGCAAACTTTCTAGTATACTTGTTTGATGAGATCAAATTGCAGCCTATCACCATCAAGGGTTATAGGTCTGTGCTATCCGATACCTATGCACATCATGATAGCTTAATGATTGGAACTAATGTCTCTTTATCTAAATTAGTTAGAAATTTCTCGATAAATAGACCTAGAACCCTTAGATTAATTCCCAAGTGGAATTTGGCTTGGGTTCTTCTTAAGCTAAAAGAAGCGCCTTTTGAGCCTCTTGACACAGTGGACTTCAAATTCTTAACATATAAGACAGCTTTTCTATTAGCCTTTTCTTCGGCTAGAAGAGTTAGTGAGCTTCATGCACTATCTGTGGATGATTCTCACTACCGTAGTGTTGGTAATACTATTACTTTTACCACCAATGTTGGATTTTTGGTTAAGAATCAGGCTCCTATTAAATATCCTGAACCTATTGTTATTAAGGCCCTTCCATCTTCTGATGGGCGTAGGCCTTTACTTTGTCCTGTTAAAGCAATACGTATTTATAAACGTAGATCCGAGTTCATCAGAAAGGGACGTAAGCGTTTCTTTCTGTCTTTGATGCCTAATAGAAAGGATATTATGGTCCATTCTATTGCTAGATGGATTCAATTCACTATTTGTACTGCTTATGAAAAATTATCTTCTCAGCAGTCGGCACTCAAGATCTCGGCTCATGAAGTAAGAGCTCTTTCTACTTCTTGGGCCTGTGCTAATTGTATTGCTATTACTGATTTAATGACGGCTGCATATTGGCCTCAACATTCTACATTCACTAATTTTTATCTCAGAAATATTGAGTCCATTTCTGGGGACCTCCATTGTTTAGGTCCATTATCAGTTGCTCAGAATATTGTCCACTAAACAGTTGCAACTATAGTTATGTAGGCTTTTTGTTCCGGCAGTGACTCTGTCCTGCTGCCCTCTTCGCTCTGGGATATTTGACCCAGGGCAAGGGGAAGGGGGAGGGTGGGGGGTGTTCCCTTAGGTCACCTGCTTTATAGTGAAAAACAAGGGAATACCTCCCCTAGAGTCAGTAATTCCGAGTCGGTACCGGGATGGATTTAAAGTGTAAAGCTAATGTTTACTTATGTCATGTAATATTTTTAAAGTGTAGCTCGGTGTGAAGCATTTGTATATGTCACATGTCAAACGAGCGTTAATATACAATCATCGGATACTTTTAATGAGTATCAAGAGTCTCATTTCTCTGGACTTCCTTTATTTATTGGCTTACCTTTAAAAATATTAGTATAAAGGGTTATACTGGATGTTAATAGAGATCATTGATGATTATTAGGCTCAATTACTGATTGGTATTGTGTCTTTCTTCTTTAGTATAAATAAGAAAGATACATGTAAAGCCTATCGCTCCTTTTCTCCTGGAGGGGATATTCTGTTATAGATAATTGAGCTTATTGGATTTTCCTTTATGTCCAAAGGCCCTCCAGCCTATTTACTATTCAGCTAAGTCTGGGTCATTGGTACAGTATAAAAATGTTAAAAAATTTATAGTAATTTATATATTTTTTATACTTACCAATGACCCAGACGGGGATGGCCCTCCCATGAGTTGGGAACTCTTACCTCCCCGCTGAGCACATAACGCTTACCAGGCACTGGTTGTAAGAATGATAATTGGCGCCAATTTCAGGACCTCCTTGACACTGCGCATGCGCAGAGGAGTAAATGTATGGAGGACCATATAGGACATGTAATTTTTGGTTTTTGATGCAAATTTTGGGGATTGGGGGGACAAAATTTCAAATTTGTGTTTGGCCCTGAATTAAAGAGTTTAGCACCAGCTAAGTCTGGGTCATTGGTAAGTACAAAAAATATATAAATTACTATAAATTTTTTAACTTTTGGTTTCCCATAGGGTTGCACAGTATTCAAATTTCAGTACTGGTACTGCAAAAAAAAACGTGATATACCTGTATATTATTATTAAACATGGGCAAAATTTCACCAAGATTCCATGAATCGATTTACGTAAAGATTTGCTAAAAAAAAAACAGTTCTTATCGTCGAATAGGCCAACTTATTACTTTCTGTTTTGGGCTATTTCATGACCGCAATACATGTGTAAAGTAAAGTTTATCCAGCTGGTGTTTAAGTCGCATTTTTCCCCTTAAAAAGATTCTCAAATTAAGGGTGCATCTTATACACCAGTAAGACAGACTACCCAATTTTGGGGAGAAAAACCGATTGGAGCCGAAAGTTTAACTTAGTACAATATGAGGAATGTTCTTTAAAAATCTTCTTCAGATCTGCCAGTCAGAATCTTTTCATATTTGGTATCCAACATCTCTAGAGGGGTCAGATTCAACAAGTTGGTTCAAATCGGGTCCCTGAGTTCAAATCTGAGCTCTCTGTTGGAGCCCACATTTTACCATTGTGCAATATGAAGAATGTTCTTTAAAAATCTTCTTCTTCAGATCCACCAATCAGAACCTTTTCATATTTGGTATGCAACATCTCTGGGGGGGGATTTGATTCAAGATTGTTCAAATCAGGTCCCGAGTTCCTATTTGAGCTCTCTATTTGAGCCTGAATTTTAACTTAGTGCAATATGAGGAAATTTCTTCTTCAAATCCACCAGTCAGAATCCTTTCATATTTGGAAAACAACATCTCTAAGGGCTGGGAAGGTGGGAGGGGGGGGGGGGGGGAACCAGATTCAAGTTTCTGCACACCGCGTCCCTTGGTTAATATTTTGGCTCTCAATTTGACTAAGTGCAATATGACTACATTTCTTTAAAAGCCTTCTTTTTCAGATTCACCAGTCAGAATTCTTTCACATTTGGTATATAACATCTCAAGGAGGGATCAGATTCAAGTTTGTTCAATTTGAGTCCCAGGCTTAATATTTGGCCTCTCTGCGTGTGGGGGGTGGGATTGGGGGGGAGGGGGGGGTGTCTGGGGAAGCATGTTAGGTTCAGGTTTGTTCAAATCCATTCTTCAGTGTTTTTTCATAAAATGTGCCTTTCGTGACTTCATTCCATTGTAGTGTTGATGAACCATGTCAACCTGAATATGACTCCAAATACTTCATTGAACCACTTTGGCAGGTGAGTGATTAAGGCCCCTTGGGGCCTCTGGTTCTGTTTTGAGAGTGATGCAATAAATAAAACAAACAGTCCCTATAATGATTGTGTGAGTATATTATTATCCATGAGGGACAAATTGAGATTACACACGCAAATGCATCAAAGTATTCATTCCTTGAATTCGATGCACTCCCGAAATATTCGACTTTCTGTTTCAAATTGCTGGTATGGGTATACTTATTTGTAACTTATGCACCTCAAGTACATTACAAACTGTGTTATCATTGGTCAAAAGTAGATTGATTGACATGGGCTTCATAACAGGAGTTGTCAGTCTGTGAGGAGTTTCAAGTAGTATTCATCTGTTTTCTATGATTGACATTTGGGGAATGACAGACATGATAGAATACAGTGTCTGTTTTTTCCCTGATAATATATCAACTTCAGCTTTGATAATTTGATACAGTACTGTTTCTTTCGAGTACTTTTAAAACAATACCCGTATTCATCTGGTATCATTCTCATTACTGGTAATTACTGGTATACTGTGCAGCTCCAGTTTCCCGATGATAACTTTAGTTATAGGTGGCCAAATCAAAGGTAATTTAATATGTAGGTGTATCAACATAAAATACAGATCAGCTTCAAATCAAGTTGCAGTCTGATAATTTTTGCCAGAGTTGTGCCCCTTTTTCAACTTTGAAAATTTATTTTTTTTTGTTTCCCAAAGATAACTTCAGCCGTTACTGACCGAATCAAATAAAATTTGGTATGTAAGTGTATCAATATAAAGTAAGGTCAAGTCAAATCGGAGTTTGGTCTGGCATTTATTGCAAGAGTTATGTTTGTTTCTTTAGTTCGAAAATTTCAATTTCTTTCATATACCTCGAATTGCACACTTTTTGGGGGGTGGGGGGGGGGGGGGGGGGGGGGCGTTCAACCTTTTTTTCACTTTTGAAGGTTTTCAAGTGATATTTTATGAAAAAACAATTCAACCTTACTGTCGCCCTAGAAATCTGGGCATTTAAATCATCGGACATGGGCAACAAAGTTATAAAGAATTAAATAACTTCATTCCTCTCTAGTGTTAACAAGTCATGGTATAATACTTCACCAAGCTATGTTCTTGTTTCATAAAGTGATAGGGTGGATTGTCCATTTGTTGAGGTTTTGGAGACTAAATTGTTTGTTTTCTCATTTCAGGTCCAGTCTGTGCCTAGTGTGTATGGAATGAAGAATGGGAAGGTGAAAGACACATTTATTGGACTGATTGATGATGATAAAATTGATACATTTGTGGAGAATCTAATTAACTGAATAATTATACTACTACATAAGCTAGCATTGCTTCCCCTCTATGTATCAAACATTCAAACTCAGTGAATGGAAGAGCCATTTTACAATCAGAAATATTCACATAAAAGTAATATTGTAGTTATATGTATTCTGACATATTAGAAGCTTCGTCATTCAGTCATCTTGTTTGACAGAGCTGAGAGAACTCAGGATGTTGTGCAATATTCAATATAAATACCTAATTCCATAATTTTTGCACAACATGGTTTTGTTGAAGGGTTGAACCTTGGATATTTTCTCTTAGTCTAAAAATACCAAAACCAATACTGAACTCAAAATTCCAATACAGTAGAACCCTGTTAATTGAATAGCCACTTTGTCAGGTGAAAATTATTCAGTTAACAGGAGTATTCAGTTAAGTGGGCTTTGTCGCTATGCTGTATTCTGTAGATAAACTGAACATCTATTCTATTTTATCATGTTTGACAGAGCTCAGAGAGCTCTGTCAAACAAGATATAATAGATTAAATGCCTATAATGGATGTACTGAGGCCAAGTATGTCTATAAAGAAGGAGAATTTGATAATTTTCAGGGTATTTCTACGACCTATTGCACACTTGTTTATTCAATTAACAGGAGTTCACTCTATAACCCACATTCATTTAACAGAACAAATTTGAACTGAAAGAATGGTAAATGTTTGGTGTTTGCAAATTATATTTAATTAACAGGGTTATTCATTTAAGAGACACACAAATAAGTGGGCTTCACTATTCTGCCCATCTCTAGTTTATATCAGTCAGTTAGATTCAGCCTGCCGCTTTGTCTTCCAAAATTCCAAGGGAAATCCTGTAGCATGTAGAGTTCTTATTTATAGACATGGCAGTTGTATGCATGTGCACATGATCATAGTCTTACTATCATGTATTGGAAAGCTCTCTGTAAGAGAGCTTTTCAGTTAATGATAACAAGTCATAGGGATTCTTTTGGGAATTCACAGCAGCCATTTATGGGAACCTTTCCCAGTGACATTTGGGTATGATTTTTCACAGTTTTTAACCTCAGTTTTCCCAACCTCAGTTCCCACTCAATACACTCATTTAATGCACAACTGGTGCCCTGAATTGGGTAGTCACAAGACCTCAGAAAACCATTGGTTTTCTAAGGCCTTATGACCACCCAGTTCAAGTCTCTTAGTTTGAAGGCAAATTACAATTCCTTCTTTTGTATAAGTACAGTTTGATAGAGACTGGAGAGACTGCATGAACATGATTTCGTGTGACTGTTAAAAAATTTACTTATAGTATTCATGTAGTTGCTTATGTGTTGGTCTTAATGTTATCTGCTCAATTCAGATGTTAAATTTCTTAGTTTTTGTTTGTTTTTAACCCTCCAAAATAAATTCCCAATTTTCTGTGCCTGCAAACTTTCCCAATGGCTTGAGCCCTGGACCCATTCCCAAACAGGGCAGAAGAATCCCTGAGTCAAGAATTTGTTGAAGCCTCCTAAAATTCGACCTGTTATAAAATTAGAAACAGGAAAAAATGTTTAGATATATGAAGAGTTGTTTTGTTATGTATCTTCATATTAACTGAGATTCAGTTTTAAGGAATTGTACTGGTCATTATGCCCCGTGGCAACCCCTGGAAGTGGATCTGTGCTTGTTTTCTGTGGTAAACAAGTTCTACTTTACTGGTCAAATGAGGCCTGGAACCAATTCTTGGGGTGGAAGTCCTCTAAAGTGGGTAGCATATATGTAAAGGATTGGCTAAGCTGGACTTCATCCATATGTTTCAGTCATGAGATAGCCACATATGCTGAAAGTGACCTTAAACACCAATAAATAAATATTGGTCATTTTATCGGGTAAAAGTGTTTGTCAAACCTACAAATTGTGCCTGTTAATGGTCACGATATGATTCATATTTGAGGGTTTGAGTACCTGCATTTTTGATGATAATTTGATATTTTAATTCTTTGATATATTTTATTTAACCCTTTACCCAACATAATGGCCAAAACCGGCCAGTGCCATTCTAAAAAAATCGCCAATTAATTTTCATTATTTTTGTGTCGCCGCCCCACGAAGTGGGGAGCGACATATAGGGATTACTTTTGTCGTCTTGCGTCATCCGCGTCGTCCGCATCTTCTGCGTCACACTTTCTCTTATCCGCCACTCTTCTTTAACCTATGAATGGATTTTGATGAAACTTTCAGTGATTCTTTATCACATAATGGCATTGTGCACCTCCTATTTTATTTTTTGATCAGCTGTATTTTTTCCAGAGTTATGCCCTGTCGTCTTGTGTCGTCCACGTCGTCGTCCGCATCACACTTTCTTTTATCCGCCACTCCTCTTTAACCTATGAATGGATTTTGGTGAAACTTTCAGTGATTCTTTATCACATAATGGCATTGTGCACCTCCTATTTTATTTTTTGATCCGCTGTATTTTTTCCAGAGTTATGCCCCTTTTCCACTTAGAATTCTGTCTGAAACACCAGCCGACACACGTCTTCCATGGAAGACACACATCTAAGTTCATTTTTTGTTTCAAAAATATAGGTTATGACCCCTCATTGGAATGAGCTCTTCTAGCTCATTCCAATGAGGGGTCATAACCTATGTTTTTGAGACAAAAAATTTAAAAAATTAGTTATTCAAGAATCTTTGCGCAAGTGTCGACTTCTTTTCATTGAAGTTAGGTAAAAAGTTAACTTTTTACACACTGCAACAGTCAAATCTGTCCAATGCTTGTCACAAAAATCACCATTCAGATTTGATTATTTTTTCAATTTTTACCTCCAAAACATGTCTTATGATTTCTCATTGGAAGAAACTCCAAGAGTTCATTCCATTAAGGTGTTATATGCTATGTTTTTTAGGTGGACCTAAAGTTAGCCAGGGTATTCCGCCTCCCCCAATACCATGCATGACCATGCCCATCAGATAATTTTGTTGGTTGCTCGAATGACAACATTTTCTCTGCAAGCCACCAATTTGTAAAAAATGTTATTTTGCAATAGCACAATTTTTATTATTACAAAATATCCTTGTGTTTCAAATATCTTTGGTACGAAAATGCTCTTCGTGTATAAAATGGCAACCGTGTAGTTATGCATATGAAAGAATTTTGTGCATTATTATTATTTTAAAGAATTATTTTCATTAAATGAAAGTAATTCTATAAAACACTAATAATAAACAAACATTTAAAATGTGTTTTATTTTTTATTATTTTAAAAGAAGTATACTGAGTTAGGTTTTAAGTTTGTATTGACAGACAGTTTGAGGGCTTGAGTACCTGCATGAACAATGTCAGAGAATTTGGAGATACAGTAGAATCCTCTTAATTGAATATCCATTTTGCCAGTGAAAATTATTCAATTAACAGGAGTATACAATTAGCAGGGATTTGGTCAGCCTTTGAATTGCAGTATCTACAGTTTGTTTTTAGAGGAATGTTTTATTTTTCAAATTAAAAATTAATTTATTTGTATAAACATGCACTTTCTATATTTCTGTGTGTAAAAGGACAGCTGAAATCCTCTCCATTTTGCTCACTTTTTGAAAAAGAAAAATTAAAAATAAAACCCTCCGTCTCTCACTGATTTGAAAAAAAAATTGCCTGACAATCAATTAATTTATTATGTGTGGCCTAAGATTTTATTATTTTTTCAGTTTTTTTCCTCAGAGACATACCTTTTTACCCCACATTGGAATGAGCTCATTGTGTGTGTGTGTCCCAATAGGGAGGTGGTTTATAAGCTTTTTGGGGGGTGGGGACAAACAATGAAAAATTAGTTATTTAAGACTCATGTGTGAACATGTTATCAGTTAGTTGTGTTTGATAAAGTGTTAACTTAGATTCAGGCAATTTAGAAATAACTTCATTTTTCAGTGCATATACTAAATGAGTTTGGGACTAGGTTCATAACCTGCTAGGCAGGTTGTGAAAAACGTTTGTCCTGAAATCATTGAGGTTATTTCTTGATGTATGACAAAATAATCATTCTTTTTAACCCTTTACCCAATGCAGTCGAGATAAAAATTTATTAAGGGTTGATTTTTTTTTTAGAAACTCGACCAATAGTTTGATGAAGTTGTGTGTGGAGAGGCAGACCTCCAGATGGGCGGACAAATGGGCATAACCTTTCTTCTTAGTGCAAATACTTAAACAAATCTCAATGGTTTTGGTTAATATTTGATATGTGAGACTTCTTTAACAATGTGTTGCTTGAGTTCGAAAAATGGCACAGTTTGGTCATACTGAGCAGAGTTATGGCCCTTAATTAGTTAATATTTGCAGGTTTTCAGCTTGTTAGCTTGATAACTTGAACAAATATCAATGGATTCGGTTTTCTTTGTAATGACAAGCCTAACAGGTGTACCCACAAAAACCTTGACGTGACCGCAATGCGTAATTCTTGTTGTATATACTATTCTCTCAAATTTTAAAAAATATTTCACCAAAACCATATCATGTGACCCCTCACTGAAATGAGCTCGATGGGCTTGTTCCAATTAGTGTTCAACCAATCACCAAAAATGGTCGCTGACCGATTACCGGTTATCTGAGCTCACAATCGGCCGATTCTGATGCTGATTCTGATTATAATACCGTGCACTACTGGACAAGTCGAGGCTCGAAAGAACTGCATTAAACTTGACATTTTTCACAGTGTTAAACTTTGTTGACTGGGGTCGCAGTAAAATTACCAGTCACGCTCACTTGGGCGGTAAACGTGGCTCAGAGATCTACATTTACCGCCCAAGTGCGTGCGACTGGTAATTTTACGGCGACCTGAGTCAATGGAGTGCGACCTTCACTTTTTCGGTATGAACTGGCGATTGCTGCAAGTACGCAAGTGTAAGCTTTACATGTCGTTTAACTTAAATATCCCGTAAAGTGGCATCCAGAGAGATTAAGAATACACATGATGGTTATTTCTCAACTTTATTGAATGGTATCATTGACATCATTTTACATTAACAATTGAACAATTGCAGAAGATAATAAAATGCGGTTAATGAATCCTCACAAAATGCTTGGCAGCAATCGACTGAACCGATGTTCCAGGTGCCGTTGCCGTTGTCATCCAATTGTCCACAATCGGCCGATTGTGATGGCCGGTTCCGATCATCGGTGGAACACTAGTTCCAATGAGGGGAAATTTCTTTTTAAAATACTTTTTAGCTGTGTCTAGCAGCTCAATAAGTGGCAATGTTGGTCTGTCTGTCGGTCTGTCTGTCGGTCGGTCTGTCTGTTTCAAAACTCAATAACTTTTGAAATACTTGATGGAATGACTTTATATTTGGCATGTAAGTGTATCTTATTGATGTCTAGCCACTGTTCAATCCATGAGTTGTTCCAAGTATTTTTCTTGGAGTTATGGCCCTTGATGAACTTAGAATTTTGTGTGATTGCACCACCCGTCGCAGCTACGGCGTCGATGTCGCGATTTTTTTTTCGATTGCTGAATTTGTATAGTACGTGGGCAGATATTGCTGATTCATTAGCTAAAGGGTTTACCCTCTCCACACTGATGTTGAAATATCAAAGTTTCAACCTGCAAATTTTTCCTATAATGCAACTAGGAATTTAACCAATTCAGTCTTGTTTGACAGAGCTCAATGATATTTTGTATATGAGTCTTTCACATCATTAATATCGAAAATTCTTAGTTGCATTATGGGAAAATTTTCTACTTAAAAGTTTCGTAGTTTGACATCAGTGTAGAGATGGTTAATATAATTGAATTTGGTATTAACTGGTAGAGTGCTAAATTATTTTTGGATATCAAAATTTGCTTACATGTCTTTGCCTTGTTACATTTTATGGGATAGTGCCCATAGGCACTATCCCATAAAGTGTAACAATGCAAATCCATACAGACAAAATGCTGTCACTTTAAAGATAATATGAAACACATCTACTGAATATGAAGCTTATGCATTGCGGTACCTGCACTTCAGAATAAAGCCCAAATATGGGCTTCCAGCACTCTACCAGTTAAATGTACAGTATGTGGAGAGTGGATTGTAACTAAATCACCCACTGATTGGAGTTATCACGCAAAGAATCACTTTCAAATTCTGAACATATGGACAGAAAACACACACAATGCTTCAGCCAATGGACCTCCGGGTTTAACCCGGAGGTACATTGGCTGGAACTTTGCTTGTGCTTGTTATGCATTGCAACAAATTTGCAATGATTGCTTGAATGGGATTTCCACTCTACAGGTGATATAGTAATATATAGGTGGTGTAGATATAGTAATACACTCTCCACGTGCTGTATAGGTAATTTGAGTTTGAAATTATTTTATGTCAAACGTGTTGGTTGGTGTTGACAATGGTTTTAAGTTAAGTTTGATTCAAGTCTCTTGCTTATTGTAAATAAAATATATGTCGGTTGAAGTATCAGCTGAATCTTTGATCATCTTGTGTAATCGGAATACATGTTGCACCTGAGGTGATAAAAATGAAATATATCAATTTTTATCTGCAATGGTGGACCTACATGCAAACTTATAATAAAAATTCAGGGCTGTCAAGGAGTTGACACTTTGATGGCTTCAGATATGACTAGACATCAACAGCTTTGATAGGTCATCTTTTCAGGCACGAGAGAGTTCAGCTAATTAGCTAATTGTCGCTAATGAGTGATCAAAATGCTGAAATTTTATTTTCATGTAAATTTATAGAAATAGATTCACAGTGGCTCTGTGGTTAGAGTACAGATATCAAACCGAGAGGTCCACAATTTGATCCTGAACAGGGATAACTGCAATGTGTCCTTGAGCAGGGCATTTAATCACGGTTGCCCACATGGTGGCACTTTGTACTAAGGTGTACTGTGCATCAGTGGTGCTCTTATTTTCATCCAATGTGCAGAGTGGTGTGCTGGAGTGTCAGTCAGTTGCTTGCCTCTGTTTGGTCATATTCTTTGGCTAGTCCGGCTTGCACCACCTGTAACACTGTCCGGGACAAGGTGACCCTTGCTGCCAAAAGTGGTGTTAGCCCCCCCCCCCCCCCCCCAAAAAAAAAATAGGAATAAAAAATGTTTGTCTTTTAATAATTTCAGTTAAGGCCCCACAAAGTTGGTCTTCTGTTTCTCATGTCATTTTTTGTAAATATGCATGTGGGCAGACGGTTTTATTTTTTATTTTTGTAATCATTTCTTAGCCATCAGAAGTTCATGTTCTTGTTTTGTTTTATGTTTTAGGCCTCATAATCGCCAGAATAGCATGGGTGGTGGTGTATTTCATCCCTTGAGTGCAAGAGTGCTTTACAATGCTGAAGCATTGCAAAGCCTTGTTGCACTGAAGAGTCAAATTTCTCAATTTTATTAACTTTGGTAAAATATTGGACATAAACTATTTAATTTCTATTTTTTCAAGTTTGCATTGGTTATAAAAAGAAAGCATGAGGCAGCCAGCCAAAAGGACCATGTGGGAGGGCCTGAGAAACAGATTTTTAACTTTTTTTTAGGCCTAATACCTTTCAGTTTAAAAAAAAAAAAATTAACAATCTTCTCAGTAAAATTTAAGACTTTTAGCTAATATACACACACACACAGAACTCTCATCCATGATATATTGACTAGTAGTCTCAATCTTTTTGGTGTGTTTGGCATATATATCTACATGGATTTTTTATTATTTTTGAATTTTAATGTAATAAACTGTAAGATTTTGAAAGTGATGTCAAACTTTCCTGAATTAAATTTTATACACACATGTACCTTTTAAGATATTTTCCCAATAATTGTTTTTGCATACCCAAGAGTGGCCCGACATTTGTGTAAAAGTGTGTGGTAAAGCAGTACATATTTAAATGTTCATATCATTTAGTGTTTTGGGCTGAAGGTTGGCCTCGAAGGTCAACTATTTCTCTGATTTTTACAGAAGAATTACTCTCACCTGCCAAATAATATTGTTGGCATTATTATTATACCCCCAGCAAACAAAGTTTGGGGGGTATATAGGAATCACCCTGTCCGTCCGTCTGTCCGTCCGTCCATCCTTATAAGCACAACTCCTCCTAAACCATTTGAAAAATTTTCATGAAACTTTACACAATGGAAGAACTCTATATGAAGATGTCCATGAAGTAATATAATTCCGTTCTGACATTTCCAAGGGGAAATAATCTAACTAATACATTTTAATGTACCAAAAGGCTACAACTGATGTGCAGGGGGGGGGGGGGGGGGGGGGGGGGAGGGTCACTTTGTGAGCTTGCTCACAGTACCTCTAGTTAATTTTGGATAGAAAAGTTGACCATCACTTTTATTTGTAAATAAGACAAAGAGCGAAAATACCACCACTATTAATACATTTTATTAAAAATGCAAGGTATCACTATTTTTCAGCCATCACTAAGGGCCCGGCGAAGCTTTGAGATGTGATTCAATTTCGAATGTTAAGTTGGTATGCGATTCGTTTAGAAATCGGCTGCGCGATTCGTTTCCTCTCGAATCCTCTTCACATAAATATAGCATGGTTCCATTCCCTTTTCATCGTCTCACAAAACATATAGTTCAGATGAAAATTGTACATAAATAATGGTGAAATAAAAGGGTGAGTGTAACTTCCGCTACATTAACATAAATAGCATCTGAACTCAAGCCGCCAGCCATGCTAATTCCAGTATCACTAGTCCCTACCACTGTAACATGGAAATTTAAAGTTTAGAAGCAATGTAGACGGTGAACTATAATCCTTACAGGGTGATATTTCAACATCATCAAGGCATGCCTTGATCAGTGGCTGCGCCAGAGTTACAAAAGTGAGGGGGTACAGTTGGGGATTGTGAAGCGCCGATCTGGAGTGGGGTGGGGGGGGGGTGGGGGTCCTCGCCCTAAGTTGAGAAAATTTTTAACTGTATTGCAACAAAATCATGCGAATATGGTTATCATTGGAACCGGCTGAACAAGCCGGTTCCAGTGATATTCATATTTGCATGATTTCATTGAGTTATATCTTTGAGAATTTTTCTAAAATATTAAGTTTCTTTTATTTTTTTTAAATTGCTGTAGATGAATTCCAAACGGATGCCTTGCACGCTCTCGATTCTAGCATTCGTCGAATACTCTTAAGCACTATGTTTTAGTCCGTTTAAACGGGGCAAACCTTATTGCAATTTGGACCCTCGACTCTTGTTTGTTGTTTGCAGCTAGCGTGTGAGTGGAGGGACGGGGGTGGGGCAAACATAATTTCAAAATTTCTCTGATTTAGTGCACTTGGGAATATGGGATTAAGCATACCGACCATTACACCGCAACGTTCAATACAACAAAAAATAGAATGATAGTATTGTTTTACTACACTTGGCGAAAAAAGTGGAGGGGTAAGGACCCCCACATACCCCTCCATGGCGCCGCCACTGGCCTTGATGAAGTTGGATTATTTTATCAGTCGGGACTTTAGCATCACAGTTGGAACAAATCGGATTTGTAGCATCCCCATCCACCATCTTTAGACGCCTCAGATTCGATTCGTTTCGAGATTCAATTCGATTTTGAATAATAGACGCTATTCGATTCTTCTGGACTCTTCCAATTGATGCCAATGAACTGAAAAAGGAAAGGTACCATCAGGGTTGAAAGGGTTAATCATGATATTATGAAAACCACTTATACCCAAGTCTTAAGGTAAATTTGTGTCATTTAACCCTTCACCCTTATGAAACTCATTCAAACTTTATTTTAACCTTTTGCCCCCAAAACATAGCTTATGGCTCTTCATTAGAATGAGCTTGTTGAGAGTTGAGTAAACTGTTAACCCTTTCAACACCGATTACCGGGATCGTATCTTCCTACAAACTACTGTCAACTGCACCATTGATGAGTCTATGTTATTTATTTATTGTCTATTAGGGTTTAACATATGTCCCTGCGAAGCCCTGCGAAGCTTCGAGATTCGACTCGATTTCGAATCTTAAGTAGATATTCGGTTCAATTAGCAATTGGCTGCCTAATTCGTTTTCTCTCGAATTTTTTTCATAGGAATATAGCTTCGTATCAGTCATCTTCATCGTCCCACAAAACATATAGTTCAGATGAAAATCATAATAAATAATGTTGAAATAAAAGACTGAATGTAACTTCCGCTACATTAACATAAATAACATCTGTATTTATGCTACCAGCCATGGTAAATCCAATACAGTGGAGCCCACTTAATTGGATATCTCTTAACTGAATAACCCTGTTAATTGAATAAAATTTCCCCACACAAAACCATTTGGCATACCTCCAGTACAAATTGGACCTGTTAATTGAATGTAGGTTGTAGAGTAAACTCCTGTTAATTGAATAAAAAATCTTGTAACCTGTTGAGAAATTATCCTGTCTCTCCCCAGTGTTCCTTTGTTTATAGACCTATTTGACCTCAGTACATCCAATACAGGCATTTAATCTATTATATCTTGTTTGACAGAGCTCATGGAGCTCTGTCAAACAAGATATAATAGAATAAATGCCAAGTATATCTCTAGAATACAGGAAAGTGACACAATCCATATTAATTGATTATTCCTGTTAATTGAATAATTTCCTTTGGCAAAGTGGCTATTCAATTAACAGGATTCCACCGTATCACTACTACCTACCACTGTTGAATGCAAATTTAAGGTTTCCAAGCAATGCCGACGATGAACCAGGATCCTTACAGTGTAGTTTTCCAACTACATCATCAAGGCATGCCGTCGTCGAAGGCATGCCTTGATGATGTAGCTGGATTATTTTATCAGTCGGGACTTGAGCCATCACAGTCGGAACAAATCGGGTTCATAGCACCCCAACCACCATCGGTCATCATCAAAATGCCACTGATTCGATTCAAATCCTAAATGTGTGATTTGAGGAGCCCTAGTTTTACAACACACTTGAGAGCCAGGCTATCCTCGTGTCTGACAGTTTTACCGGTGGAGGAAGCCGGTGTACCAGGAGAGAGCCACCCGGCAGCGGTGGACAATTGTCAGACTCCCAAACCTCGCACAAGAAGGATTGCCCAAAAACCAAACAGACAAATAGGACAGAGGACTGGGCTAGATTTAGACATGACAGAAATTAAACTATATCACTCATACGGACAGCCAAAGCAGAATACGATATTAAAACTGAAACTTATGTATCATCTCGTAACTTTGGCAGTAAACATTGGTGGGGGACTCTTAAACCTTTCTCTAAAGAGCACAATTTATCGAATGAACTTTTCCCGCCACGTGAAGAAAATGGGGAAATAATTAGCGATGCAAAGTCGATTGCAGACGTATTAAATACGTATTTTGCTAGTCAAGCTAACTCAGTTGGTGCCAAAGAATTACCACCCATGCCACATTGTGAAATGAGTCTCGATGGGGGCGCGGTGGCTCAGTAGGTAGAGGTGCAGGCTACAAGCCGAGAGGTCCTCGGTTCGAATCCCACCTGCGGCAACCGCGTTGTGTCCTTGGGCAAGACACTTCACCCCCATTGCCCATGTGGGGGCATGGTGACGCTGTGCACTAAAGCGTACTGCACGTCGATGGTGCACCTGTCTTCAACCAATGCTAACCCTGCTTGTGTGCAGTTAGTATGTTGTGGAGCTGACAGTTGCTCGTCGTTGCTCGGTGATTCTCTCCGGGTACTCCGGCTTCCTCCACCCGTAAAACTGTCGTGGTCATGATTAGCCACTGTGCAGAAATATGTGAGCTTAAACACCAATAAATAATAATAAATAATAATAATAATGAGTCTCGAATCCACAGTAATTTCCAAAGAGGAAGTCCTGTCACTTATTAGTAATTTAGACCCCCAGAAAGCTAGTGGCCCAGATTTAATTAACAACAGAATTATTAAGGCATGTTCCCAAAAGTTAGCTCCCCCTCTAACTTATCCTTTTAATCTGTCCTTTTCACGTAATGAGTTCCCAAATTTATGGAAGATGGCTTGGGTTGTGCCTATTCATAAGAAATTATCCGTCAATGACAAGGAAAACTATCGGCCAGTCTCTCTAACAAGTTCTGTCAGTAAAATTCTAGAAAACGTAATTTTCAGACGCATTTTTTCCTTCTTGGTTGGAAACGGATTGTTAACACCCTTACAATCAGGCTTCATTCCGGGTGACAGTACAATTTACCAACTCATAGATATTGATAACTATATTGCCAACAATATGGACACCAATAAAGACGTCAGAATGGTTTTCTGTGATATAAGTAAGGCTTTCGATAGAGTATGGCATGACGGTTTAATTCATAAATTAGACTCTATTGGAATAAGAGGTAACCTACTCACGTGGTTTAAAAGCTACCTAACAAATCGCTCCCAGCATGTAGTCGTAAATGGTGAGAAATCCAGAAATCAAATCATTAAAGCTGGTGTGCCACAACGATCCGTTTTAGGCCCCTTCTGTTTAACATTTACATAAATGACATTGTTAAAGATATTATGCATGATATTAGACTTTATGTCGATGATACTACACTTTATCTAGTAATCAAAGATGCAAATTTAACTTAGCAGCAGAAGTTTTGAATAATGACCTGAGAAAAATTGCTCAGTGGCCTAACACATGGCAGGTCTTATTTAATCCACTGAAGACCGAATCATTGTACTTTCCAAGTAAAGTAAACCCTACGCTTCGTCCCCATCTTTATCTCCTAGGACAGCAAATAGAAGAGACGGACACTCATAGACATCTTGGGCTGATACTTTCAAAAGACGACGTCACAAATTAGTAGCTCTGTATAAAATCATGTTCACAAACGTGCCAAACTACATTAGGCTGCTCATTCTGCGACCTGTACCAGAACTGGCCTATTACCCGCAAGATCTTCAAACTCACTAAGGGAAATTAAATGCAACACTTATAGGTTCTCTAACTCGTTTCTGCCATCAGCGGTAAAACTTTGGAACGGCCTACGTACAGATCTGCAGAACTGTTCTTCCGTAGACCAATTTAAGAAGAAAATTGCAGTTAGTGACAATGTCGTTCCTGGGTTTTATTATGTGGGTGGCAGAAGGGAACAAATCTTTCACACGAAATTGCGTTTTGTAGTGATTTAAACGGACACAAATTTGATAGATTTATAAATGCTAATGCTTCTTGTAGCTGTGATCATGTATATGAGACACTGAACACTCTTTATTATTGAAGGATTATCAGTGGGTGAACGGAAGTGTACCACTGATGTGTAGTATGCCTTCAAACACACCGGCGTCGTGTCCCCACATGGACAATCAGGATTAAGTGCTTTGCCCAACGACTTGACACAGTTGCCACTGGTCAGGATTGAACCGTGGATCTTTCGGTTTGTAGTCCAGTGCTCTAACCATTTAGCCACCATGCTCCCCGAATCTATGTTGTATATGTCGGGATATTCAGTTATCATATATTTCTATAGCCCTATAACTTAAGGCTATAAGATACAATTATCGCTGATCCTTCTACCCCGATAGGTGTTTATTATGTTGTCTACTCGCGGATCGCCAACTTTTGCTTTAACCTTTTACCTAACAAGAAAAGCAGACGACACTTGCAAAAAAAATTCTTGAACAACTAATTTTTTTTTTTTTTTCATTTGTTCTCTCAAAAACATAGGTTATGACCCCTCATTGGAACGAGCTCGACGAGCTCGTTCCAATGAGGGTTCATAACCTATGTTTTTGAGACAAAAAATGAAAAAATAATGAAAATTAACTGACGATCTTTGAGAATAGCGCTGACCGGTTTGGGCCGTTACACTGGGAAAAGGGTTAAACAAAAATTTGTTCATACCAGTTTGGATGGGATAAGCTAAGTTCTGGGGTCCAAAAATGAAATTTTTAGGTACTCTAAAAAAACTTTTTCATGTGGTTTCTTTAGTTGTGTAAGATGAAAGGTTAACATTTATCCAACGCACAGAATATCAAAATTATTTTAAATATTTTGTTTTGAAATTTTTCATAAAAATTTCAGTGAAATCATATCATCTGACGCCGCATTGGAATGAGATCGTTGAGCTCATTCCAATGAGGGAGTCACATGATATTGTTTTGTTGAAACTTTGAAACAACATTTTTATTCTACTGCTAAATTGGAAAATTACATGGATTGATGCGGCCGATTCGTTAGGTAAAGGGTTAAGTATGAAATGTGTTGCACACAGCATCACCTAATTGCTGCGTTCTCTTGATTACTATGGTAAGATGAGAAAAATAAATGGTTTTATTCAGGTTGCATGCACCACAAAAGAAGGGGCATTCGGTCTTGATTTTTGAAATATATTTTAATATTTTATTTTCTCATAGTCATTTGTCCCATTACCAAATGTAACACTGCCAAAACCAGCCAGTGCTATCTACAAAAATCATAATTCAAATTTTATTATTTTTCATTTTTGCCTCAAAAACATACTTTTGGCCCCTCATTAGAACGTTCTCAATGCGCATGTTCTAGTGGGGGTCAAAAGCTATATGTTTCATTAGGCAAAAAAAAAATGAGAAAATTTATACATATTCATGAAATTTTTTACCAAGTGTCTTCTGCTCTTCTGATGAGATGAACATGTATTAGACATGGTGTACATGTATTGGACGCCAGGCCAATAAGTATCTTGAGATATTGTGTTGAATATATGTAACTTTTTTCACGAAGAGCTCTTAAAAATATTAGGATCAGCATGAAAATAAGGATCGACCAGGAAACCTGAACGATTTCATTTTTTTTCTCATCCTAAACACGTTCTCTTTTACTCAGGGGGGAGAAATTTCAACAAACGTGCTAAATTCTGCGTATTCATGCCCAAAACGCTGAAATTTTATTTTTATAAATTTACCTGATACTTGTCTTCTATAAAGTTACACGATAATGGTCATAAAGGACAAGTTTCATGTAAATTTTCAAAAACAAGAGCGCTCGTATCGCTGAAGCAATACAATGTCCCCTACCGGACTAATGAGCATTAATAATTATACAAATGTTATAACCTAGATGTGATCAGCATGAATTCCGTTGAAGCATTTCCAAAAAAAAGTCCTCAAAAATGATATTTTGGCGCTTTTCCATATTTCCAAGGGCCATAACTCACACAAGAATAATGCAATCAATATGAAACTCAAACTTGATCTGTAAGTCATCATTCTATAGTAGGTTACCAAGAATGAAATCATTCGGTTGAAGCATTTCCAAAAAAAGTCTGGAAAACTAAAGTATGACTGACAGACTGACTGACAGACTGACGGGTGAATGGACAGAGTGTAAATGAAACTTGATCTGTAAGTCATCGTTCTATAGTAGGTTACCAAAAATGAAATCATTCCGTTGAAGCATTTCCAAAAAAAGTCTGGAAAACTAATGTACGACCGACAGACTGACTGACAGACTGACGGATGGATGGACAGAGTGTAAATGAAACGTGATCTGTAAGTCATTGTTCTATAGAAGGTTACCAAAAATGAAATCATTCCGTTGAAGCGTTTCCAGAAAAAGTCCAGAAAACTGATATTTTGGCGCTTTTCCATATTTCCAAGGGCAATAGCTCACACAAGAATAACGCAATCAGCATGAAACTCAAACTTGATCTGTAAGTCATCCTTCTATAGTAGGTTACCAAAAATGAAATCATTCCGTTGAAGCGTTTCCAAAAAAGTCCGGAAAACTGAAATTTTGGCGCTTTTCCATATTTCCAAGGGCCATAACTCACACAAGAATAAAGCAATCAGCATGAAACTCAAACTTGATCTGTAAGTCATCGTTCTATAGTAGTTTACCGAAAATGAAATCATTCCGTTGAAGCGTTTCCAAAAAAAAACTCCGGAAAACTGATATTTTGATGCTTTTCCATATTTCCAAGGGCCGTAACTCACACAAGAATAATGCAATCAGCATGAAACTCAAACTTGATCTGTAAGTCATCATTCTATAGTAGTTTACCAAAAATGAAATCATTCCGTTGAAGCATTTCCAAAAAAAACTCCGGAAAACTGCTATTTTGGTGCTTTTCCATATTTCCAAGGGCCGTAACTCACACAAGAATAATGCAATCAGCATGAAACTCAAACTTGATCTGTAAGTCATCGTTCTATAGTAGTTTACCAAAATGAAATCATTCCGTTGAAGCGTTTCCAAAAAACTCCGGAAAACTGATATTTTGGTGCTTTTTCCCATATTTCCAAGGGCCGTAACTCACACAAGAATAGTGCAATCAGCATGAAACTCAAACGTGATCTGTAAGTCATCGTTCTTTAGTAGTTTACCAAAAAATGAAATCATTCCATTGAAGCGTTTCCAAAAAAACTCCGGAGAACTAAAGTGTGACTGACAGACGGACAGACTGACAGTCTGACTGATGGACGGAGTGCAAACCTATAGTCCCCTCCAGTGATGCCGGTAGGGGACTAATAAAACATCGGCGAATCAGTGGTTTCATTCTATCTTCTTTTTTTTAAAGAAACAAAAATTTCACAATTTTGTTCCCCAAAATGTGAGAATTTCAAACTAATATTAGCAAATATAGTTGCATTCTATTTCTTATCTCTGTTTTAATAGCGTCTAGTAACCAATGGTTGAGGTGCAAGTTCTCTAATATAATACAATTACAACAGCGTACATGCAAAATTGTCGCTCAATTCCAACGTTATTGGTGCCACCATATCCCTTGCATCATAAGTATTTTTGGGTGGCGGGTTTGGTTTTAACATATGAGTTTCATGACTTTACTGCCAAATTTTGCCACCATACTGAACTAATAGTTTCGAGTAATAAATTTGGAGTTGCACCCCCCTCCCCCTCCCTCGCCCCCCCCCCCCCCCCCCCCTATTTTTTCACTTGTGACTGCACACGCTTTTGGGGCCGAATTCTCGTTTATTCTGTCGGACTAATTAAAAAGCGTCACACCTCTCTGAGGGGTAGCTATGAAGTAATAAACGATAAGTGGATACGAACAATTGGCGACTTGTTGCAACCTGAACATCGTATTCTAAATACTTGTATGTTCGAGATTACCCCTGAACTTAAAAATAAAAAAAAAATAATGACTACAATTGGTGTAAAATATTTTAATTGGTAAAAGTTAAACCCTTTAACATGAAATACATAACAAGTAAGTAAATATTTAAAAAAAAAAACACTCGCCGAGAAACAGAAATCTCAAAGTATACATGTATGTGTGTCGGAGGGAGGGGAGGGGGGGTGGGGGGCTCCATTGTGTCACTTACGTTAGAAAATGGCAATTTAAGCCATGTATGGGGTTACTGTTGCAAACACCCGAGATTATTTTCTCCGAGAGGAGACTAGATCGTCTGCTATTAAAACGATTTAACCTTAGCAGCAGACCACAGTTGCTAAAAAAATTCGCAACGCTAAAATTGTTCATTTTTTCCATCAAAAACATAGCTTATGAGCCTTCATTGGAACCGACACTGAGTAATTATTAAAAAAAAAAAAACACCAACACCTAAGGGTTTTCCAGTTAGCTGTCAATTTCTGATCCATCAAATTGTTCAAAACTTTACCTCCCAAATGGTTATTAATTCTAAATCGTTAAAATCACATTGAAATCGAAGCGTTTAGTTTTGTGGCCAATGCAAAAATAAAAACCTTTAATTTCAAGCCCATAGAAATGACGTCGCTTTGAAGTGGGCACGTTAACATTTCTGAATGTGGGTGACACCAGAAACTGGACCATCCATGTTTCTGGTGCCACCTGCCAGGTGATATTGGACTTTCCAATACCACCTGGAATGGCTCCAACTAAGAGACCAAAGAAGCTAGCAGCCAGACCATCGACCTCTCTGGGGAGTGATAGCACCTTTCCCCAGTCGGGCTCTGGTCCACATCCGGAGAACGCCGAGAAAACCAAGAAGAAGAAAAAGAAGAAAAGCTCGTCCTCAATGCGCCGGGATGCCAAGCGCTCAGAAGATTGAAAGAAAAAGAAGGCAGAAGAATCCCGCGAAGAGAAGGAAGAGGAAATATATGGAAATCCACGCCTCTTGCCGGCCGGAAAAACCACTAACAGACACCACCCATACATAAACATCTATCTCTCCAGTACCATCTCCAGCCTGGACCCCCACGCTAAACAGGAAGATGATGAAGAAATAAGCAAGCTTGGCCACGAACTGGAAGAACAGATCGTGGGCACTGAAGAGCCAAAACAAACAACAAAAGAACTCATGAAAGAAGCCGAGCGAGAAGCTACTCTTTGAAACGAATATCGAAACGAGCGCATGAACGACATGGAAAACCAGCTGGCAGAACTCAGAAAGGCAACGGCGGCTCCACAATCCAACGCCGCACTCGCAACAACACTAGCGCAAAATAGGACGATACCACGGCCTCCATCGCCAATAGTCAAGCAATTGCCACCTCCACCTCCAAAGAAGAAACGGAGGAAACAAAAGAAGTAGGAAGCAAGACCAGCCGAGCAGCCACTAATCCACTTCGGGCGGTACGCGTACGTGAAAAGAGAACATCGACATCTATCAACTTTTGGAATGCACTTCGCATACCCAAACTCAGATTATTTCGTGGAAGTAAAATGGAAATATTAAAAACTAGCCCATAGCAAAAACTTTCTTAAACCATCAAACAATTTGAAGATTGCTTTCTTCGGAATGATGAACGCATAAATCATGCTACAAGAAGTTAATATCTTCTTTTTTTTCTTCTTCTTTTTTTTTTTTTTTTTTTTTTTGCTCTCCATTGCTCCGTGGTTCTCTCCGGGTACCCGTCGTCCTCCATCCGTAAAACTGTTGTGGTCATGATGAGCAACTGTGCAGAAATATGTGACCTTAACACTTTACCTAACATGAAAAGCAGACGACAATTGCAAAAAAAATTCTTGAATAAATATTATTTTCATTTTTTGTCTCAAAAACATAGGCTATGACCCCTCATTGGAACGAGCTCGACGAGCTCGTTCCAATGAGGGGTCATAACCACTGTTTTAGAGACAAAAAATGAAAAAAATAATGAAAATTAATCGGCGATTTTTGAGGATAGCGCTGGCCGGTTTTGGCCGTTACGTTAGGTAAAGGGTTAAAACCCCAATAAATAAAATAAATAAATATCTTTTTTAAGTTTAAAGCCTTTCCAGTCAGCCTTTTTTCATTAATTTATAAGGAAATACACACAGATAAAATTAGAAACTTTAAACATAAATGGAAATATGAAGAACTTTGTCTACCAATAAGGATTTAACATTATTTTAATAAGTATATCCTAAACAATTTGACTATATGAACCGCACATTTGATGGAAAAACAATTTTGGGTGAAAACTGAAGTTTTCCGTCTTTCATTGACAGCTATATAGTACACTGGAAACAGAAAGTAAATGAGTTTTTCGAGCATGCGCATCCAGGTGGATAGAAACAGTTGTTCATGTCCCAAGTGGAGCCACTCAGTGTTGTCGCTCCCACCATCTTTGATCAATACCGTATAATTATAACTGATTGATTGAAACTGACTTTTTTGTTTTGCAGTCAGGATATTATTAACTGCACTATTTGTTCATGACCAAATATTGTATGTCGTCCACTGAGTGGAACAAGGCACCATCTGCTAAAGCATTGTAGATAATATTTTCTTACACTCAAGGGACAGTATACGTTCCTTACTTTATGGTTGCACGAAATCTTTGGTTAAAATCCAGATACTATCCAAAAATATGCAGCCTGGGTTGTTTATGGGAAGTCAAGGTTCTCCCATAACAATACAACTCTAGCAAAGCTTCATTGGCTCCCGATTCAGCAGAGGGTAATTTTTAAAATTCTCTATCTCACCTTCGAGTCTCAGAACCCAGAAATCGTCAACGTCCAATAATCTGATTCATATCATATTAAGTACGACATTAACCCTTTGAACACCAGAGGCCGGTTTTTTCCGGCCGGGTCATAAGCTACGTCGAAATGTCATTAAGGGGGGTGGCTACAAGGTAAATGCGTGGTGTAGACCAATCAATATTTTCAACGTGCAGCCCTGAGGCTACACGTTGAAAATATTATTTGTCTAACCCAAAATAATAAATATGGACTCTTCCAATTGCTGCCATTGAACTGATATGGAAGATACCACCAGGGTTCAAAAGGTTAAGGCAGAATATGTCAAATTTGATAGACACACTTCCATCAAAGAAAATGTGAATGTAGATATAGAGGTTATGAATCTGCGTCCATAAGAAGATCCTAAGGTATATACCTGGTGACCTGGTTACTGCAGGTGATTATTTTTTTTACTTTTGCAGTGCCTTACCTTTTGACTCAGCTTAAAAGACCAGACTCTGAATTCTTTTAAAGGATCATTAAAAACGTATCTCTTCAAGGACGCCTCTGTACCTGCTACCGATGTATAACATTAAACTACTGCATTTCTGCTTGTGATCCAATTTAAATGGTAATACCACTGCCTTTTCATATAAACCTTTGTAAAGCCCATGCGCACATCTGTGGATATTCGGCTTTAAACAACATTATTATACCCCCACCTTTTCAAAAGTGTGGTATACTGTATTGCGCCTGTCCGTGCGTCCGAGTGTCCGTCCGAACTTAGTTGCCTGTTCGCATTATAACTTCAACATTACCGCTCAGATGTTGATGATATTTCATACAGATGTTCACCATCATGAGGTCTTAAGTTGCATCAGCCGCTTTGCTGTTGGTATATTTTTTCTGTGAGTTTTGGCACTTTGAATACACAAAAATAGGATATTTATTTGTCTGTTCGCCTCGTATCTCTGGTTTGGCATACTGGATCTCAATGAAATTTGGAATGAAGATTGTTTACGGGAAAGGCTTTCAAATGAGTCTCTCGTAATATTTCTTACTTTTCATGTTTTAGACTTATCCCCCTTTTTAACTTTGACAATTCGCTGTTTACCTCGTAAAATAGTTAATCGTCGAAGGCATGCCTTGATGGCGTAGTTGGATTATTTTACCAGTCGGGACTTGATCCATCACAGTCGGAACAAATTAGGTTTAAAGCAGCCCATCCTTTATCTTCTGACTCGATTCGAGGTTCCACTCTATTTCGAATAACATACGTGATTCGATTTGAGATTCGATTCGAATCGAAAATGTGTGAATTGCAGGGCCCTTGTCGTGCTTTGCATCTATCTGGACATCCATTAGCAGACATTTTGTTTTATTTCATGTGATTTCCTCAGTATAACCATTACTTTGTGTTCCAATAGTAGGACTATACACCTGGTTCCCAAATGACCAGGTCCAGATACAAAGGAAGGTGTGTGAAGGTATCAAAAACACGAGCGGATGGTGGGTTTATTGAATAATATTTTCCCTTGCATCTCTACTAGTTTGTTATATCAGTGAGATTAGGAAGCCCAAGTAACATATAACACCAAAAGATTCTTATTCTCGAATTCTATACGCACAAGACTAGGATGCATACGAGGTGTCCCTCATTGCTCATCCCACATACACACATTTCCAGCAAGGAGAGTGCAGGGTACTTCTCTCAAACAATTTCTCCAAACACACCTTCAAGTGGACATAACCCGAGCTGTACAACTCCCACCCCACTCACTCTTTGCCCTTAGATTTTCAATTTTGTAATTTTTAATAATCTTTGATTTTATTTTATTTTTATTTTTATTTTTTTGTAAAATCGTATTTTAAACCCTTGGGAACATCTAAAAAATATATTTCAACAATTTTTAATAAGGAGGGAAATTTGCCCTTTTCATTTCGGCGACATCACATGAAATGAAACTACTTGACATTCTCCCCGTTTTGCACTTTCTCCATTTTAATATAATGTTTTCCAAGATGCGTTGACCCCTTTTGGGAGTGTTTGCAAAATAGATCTAAAAACTTTAAAAAGATAAATTCACCTTTTGAATTGCAGCGATGTAATGTCAGATCGCCAAAAGTTTGAAAATTAGAAATAATGACATTTGATAGCTGTTGATAGGATCGTGTAGACAACCAGATGTAAAAATGTACAAACATTGTGTAAGGCCCCACAAAGTAGATCTTCTGTTTCTCAGGTTCAAGGTTCTGTAATCCCTCTCAGTTCTCTATCCAGGTCCATCAAGACACGTTCGTTGAGTTCTGTGCGCACCAAATGCTGTCGATCCAGTAAGCTTTCCAGTAAACTGGGTTCGACCAATACGTAATCCTTCTCTTCTTGTCCCTTCATTGTTGGATTAGGTTTTCTTCCCTGTTCCAGTCATTACTGTCCGAGACATTTCTGTTGGTGTTTTGGTACCCACAGGTTTCTGGTTGGTTCGTGGTTATTCACCTGGTACGCATTTGGCAGTTCCATTGATTCAACTTGTTTCATTCGTTTGCGTTCTTATCGTCTGCATGATTGCCGTAGTTCCAGTGGTGAGTGGACCTTCTCGTGTCTTTTTAGGTTGTCTTTTCTATTAAACGTTCTTGGACATCTCATGCACTGGTAGATTCCGGTCCTGTGGGCAGTCTCCCTATGTCGATAAAGATCACATTTCTTTGTGAAAATTTTCTGGCACTCTTTGCAGGTGTGATGTGGATCCATCGCTGGCTAAACGTGGAATGACAAAATTTAGTTAGTTAGTTAGTAGAATGGTTTCGCGCACCGAAGGCGCGCTGGGACGATTTGGGGCGTGCCCTTTCGACCCTCAATTACTGTATAATATGGTTTCCATAATTTTTGAGTCATCACCACCCGCATCATGTCTGGTCGGTGTAAAGGAGGAGGAGGATTGGAGTTGATGATTCTGGTTGTTGTTCTTCAGGCAAGTATAGTCTGCCGCTTGTGATTTGGAGTTGAAGACAGGCCTTCATCGGCAAGTATAGTCTGCCTTAGGCTCTTGGCTGGCGTGTATGGCGGTTGAGAGAAAAAAAACGGACCTTGACAAGGTACCACCAACCTGAACATTCCTGGTTCAGGTAACAGGCCTGCTATTATCCTCGGGTCGGGACATGCTGTGCGCTAGAGGAGCGCTTTACAAAAAGAGGGCAAGAAGTCGGGACGCAGGACCAACGCTCGCCTCCCTGGGGGTGAATGTCCACCTTCAAGGATGGAGTGAAGGATGTGCTGAAGCCATAACGGTTATTGTGTTGCCATTGCGGTTATTGGTATCCATAGCGGTTATTGTAGTCCATAGCGGTTATTGGGGAGAAAGGCAGAGTCAGAAAGATAGTAAAAAACACTTGGACTAAAAGCGGCAAAAGGTGGAGTCCAGTGAAGAAGTGTGTGCATTTGCAGGGTCTTTTCTGGATGTATTTCTGTCGAGTGTGATTTTCAGGCAAGTTTAATCTGCCACTTAAGTGAGTGTTGGAGCTATCACTGGCAAGTATAGTCTGCCTCAAGCTCTTCTGTTGTTTGTTTCGGCTGTTGTGGATGTTGCTTGGTTTGGATGACGAGGAGTCTTACTTTCAGCGGTGACTGGACTGGCGTGTTATGGTGCTTAGTTCTGTGCCCCTCCCGTAGCTGACATCGAGAGGTAAGGGATGGTTGGAGTCTCTCCCTGTCTTCTGTTTTCGTGTCGCGTGCCTTGGCTTGTAGTTGTATTGTCGGGTGTTATCGTGGTGGATCATCTCTTGTGTCTTGTTTGTGTGTTTCTTCGGGCAAGTATAGTCTGCCACTTGTGTGAGTGTTGGAGCTATCACTGGCAAGTATAGTCTGCCTCAAGCTCTTCTGTTGTTGTTTGTTCTGGCTGTTGTGATGTTGCTGTGTTGGTTTGTTATGAAGTCTTTCTTTGGGTGGTTTCCGGCCTGGTGCGTTTGTGGTGCTATGCTCTGTGTCTCTGCCGTGGCTGAAATTGAAAAGTATGGGATGATTAGAGTAAAACAAAATTTTGGAGGTATCCTCCCTTTTATACCCTGTGAGAATTACACACAACTCAGACCAAAGACAACTCGGACCAAGACAACTCGGACCACTTTTGAAGGCAACTCGGACCAATTTTGAAGACAACTCGGACCAACTTTAAAGACAACTCGGACCACTTTTGAAGACAACTCGGACCAACTTTCAAGACAACTCGGCCCAACTTTTGAAGAAGTCGACCCAAGTTTCAAGACAAGTCGGCCCAACTTTCTAGGCAACTTGGACTGACTCGGTGAATAATTCGGACCTGAATAGTGCACAAATGAAGATTCGGAGTTGGTGGGGAAAGTCACAGAACAACCAATCTCGGTTTAAACGATTTATTAAAAATTGAGGCATGACAATCAAAGACATGAATAAATGAATGAATAAAAGTGTTCACATAAAAAACAATGTTCAGCACATACGTGATTCGCTCGTTTCAATGGGGGATCATGGGTTATTTTCAAATTGTGGGACAATTTCAGTCCACGTCCAACAATTCAAAAAAAATGTCGGGAATGCTTGAAGTAGTCCTGAATAATTTTGAAGTATCTTCTTATTCAAACATTTTTTAACAATCAATAAACCTAATCGCAAATCATTGGGTAGTCAGCTACCCATCCATGTCATCATTATGTCATTTCCGTCACAGTCCGTAGATCGAGATTTTTTTTATTTTACCATCTTTTTTAAAATAAATAAACTAGCTACAGAAATATACAACCTGACTTATAATATACTTGAGCGTTGTTCTTTCCTCAGCAGGAATGACAACGGACTAATTATTACAGATGGGAGTAACAGCGATGCGTAAAGTGTTGTCCGAGATTTCTCTGTCAACTCCGTTTGAATTCAAAATCCTGGTATTTTATCAGCCTTCCATTAACACATCAAGGGACATAACCTTATCATTGTACACGAGAGTTACCCTTTCTGGGTGCAAGCAGACGCTTTTTTCAAAGAACGCCATTTGTCAAAAACAGAGAAGGTGAATTTGGACCATTGTGGTGAGTATATTAATTCTCTGTCAGCTCCATACCTATCGTCAAACAATTTGTCGTGATAAAACTGCGTGAACAAGTTTTATGTTTGAAGCAAGACCAATATAGATTCAAAACAGAAAAAGAAAATTTAGCCTAAACATAAACATATCTCATTGGCTGGAACATATTTATGGAAACATCAACTCCGTAACGGGTCAACACCGTAACATCAAATTGATAACGGTGTTGACAGCAAATGTTACGGAAGTGATTTTCCCTTTTTGGCGCACATGGGAGTTAGATTTACCAGAGTTACGGGGGAAGGGGCTATCCAACCCTCACCGTATCTGAGAAAAAAAAAAATTGGAGGAATTTCGTGGTCTGGTCGAACGATACCTTCCAAAAAAATCTTCGATTTCCTCCTAAAGTACATGGTCGGGAACGGAATGTCCATTACAATCAACCTCAGACTATCGAATTATTCAAAATTTACCAGGAAAAGACCCTAATACTCCAACTCGAATGTGTGTATGTGTGTGTGTGGGGGGGGGGGGGGGGGGGGGGGGGGGGGGGGGCATACATTTATACCCTCGATGGTGCTCGTAAAATCATATTATCGGGCAAGATCTTCTAACCTAGCTCCCCGCACCTCCCCCAACAAATTGTGTCTATTGGCCCAGTACGCCTATAACCCGAGACCTGCATATGCATCCAGAATAATCAGACAGTCATTCTCCCTGGAGTCCTGAGAACGGATCATTCATTTTAGCAAAATCATCACCCCCCCCCCCCCCCCCAAACACAAACATCCCCCCCCCCCCCCCCCCACACACACACACACACGCGCGCGCAAAGCTTCAAATTTTACGATAGATCCCAAAAGTTGCTTACAGTTACCCCTCTAATGCTGTGTGTGAACCCCTATTTCAATATTTTATTTTCTTCTTATTTATTTTTTCAATTATTTCAGATGCACATACATATATACATATGTTATAAAGAGACAACATATGGTAGAAAAAGACAGAAAATACATCACAAATCACGAATAAATTATGTAAACACTCTTTCCAAAATTTTAACTTGAAAGTGTTTTATCTTTTATTTAAAGTATTGAATCCATCCGGGAAAGCATCCTGTTTGAATTAGCTATCTGATTTTCGCAATTCAGGCTTGCACGCCAAATATTCATCCAGTGGTTCGCAAATAGGGTCTACAAAATGACATGGCTATCATGCTTTTTGAGTAAATGAAGTTCTATTGTTGACTAGCTAATTCATCCCAAAATGTTTTGATAAACTCTAAAATCAGTTAGGCTGAAACTTAATCAAAATCGAAAGGGTTGAGTGAATTTGTACCCCCAACTGGATTCATCTTCACTAAGCCCAGTCGATTCGGATTTATTTCCAACCCAACCTATTTCATAGTTTAGTAATGATAGTAATCAATCCTCCTTCACCAAGGGCGTAGGAATCGGGGGGGGGGGGGGGGGGGGGGGGGGGGGGGGGGGAGGGTGGGGGGGGGGGGAGGGGGGGGGGGGGGGGGGGGTGGGGGGGGGGGGGCACAGGGGGCACGTGCCCCCCACACACTTTTTCCCGCGTTTTGGTGAAAATAATAGGCCTCGTAGTGAACTCTCTTACTGTCCTACATGTCTGTGATTTTGCACCAGTGTTGGCTGCCTGTATAACCAGCCAACACTGTCAAATTTGTCTTGGTACTACATGCACACCAGAGTAACTTACACTGGTGTGTAAGCAGTACCAAGACAAATTCAGTTTATTGTTTGCGGTTTCCATGACATATTCATGAACCTATAGATGCATGATCAGGCATCTGTTCCAGCGGATACGACATTTCCTTTGCGTAAATTTCGCAAATCCTGTATCACTAGGATGCAGCATTTGCATAATTCACGGGAAGGAAGTACCAGCATCTTTAAAAAGTTCCAACATGCTGTTAAAAAGTCGACTTTTTCTATTGAAGAAAACAGTAAGATTTTCATCCCAAAAGCCACCAGAATGCACAATTTGATACCTCTGTTTTAAATTTTTTCTCGAAATGACACCCCCCCCCCCTTCGCACCTTCTGCACTCGTGTCAGATGCTTTTAAATCTGCTGCTCAGCCATATCATTCAATAATGAGAAATGTGTGCCACCCCCCCCCCCCCCCCAACATTCAGAAATGTGTGCCCCCTCCCCCCAACATTCAAATGCTTCCTACGCCACTGTCCTTCACACACTATGGGAAACCAACTATGAATACTTTTTCTGTTCAATGGTTAAAAATAAACAGGGTTTGTCTTGAATATTTGAATAAATATGTTAATATTATGGGCCATATTAATTCAGTGGTATACTTTGTTTTGTTTTTTTCTTTCCAAATGTTCAATACATTTTTAAAAAAAATTCTGTTCTATATGTATGTTTCAACTCCGTTTACTTTCGTCACCTCCGTCACAGGATGTCAGCTCCATAACAGCACACAACAAAGGTTGAAAAAATAACTTGTAACTTGAGTATAATTTCACAAGTCTATCGTCACATTCATTCAATGCTGCCCTTTGAAATAATAAACAAACCAAGTGACTTTTCATTTTCTAAAAAAGTGACATCACTCTTGAAACGCCCCCAAAAATCCTCAAAATTTGATAGCATCTAAAATTATGCACACTTCTGGTAAACAACATGAAAACGTTCATCATGCCCGATAATTTAATTTGATATACTGTCGAATATTGAATTCCAAATAACTGAATATGCTAGATTTTATATATCTAGATATTTGAGTTTGAAAATGCTTGTAACGGAGATGACATATTCTAATGCTGATTCGCGAAACTGGCTAGTTTTGAATGAAGAAAGTCACTGGAACTTGGCTGCTGATGTGTGAAATCAAACTTACACTTATTTTTTTAAAACATGAATAATTTCTCTGGTTTCCATAATCACAGTGAAAATCACATTTTTGAACACCCCAAATTGTCCTACAATTTGAAAATAACCCTCATAACCTATGTTTTGGAAACCCCAAAAATGAAAAAAAGATTGAATAGCAATTTTCGTGTATGAAGGTATAAGTTAACTTATCCTCTTACAATTATGAGATATTTCTTTCAAGTCCTGTTGACACTTCTTTTGTGAAATTACAATTAATAACAATAACCTTTGAGTAAATGGATAAACCAGAGACAACGAGCAATAAAAAAAGCCAGTTAACAAATAACACGCTAATTGTTTAACAATTAGTAAAACAAACATTGTATTGTGAAGGTTACCTAACGCTAGTAGCAGACGACACTCGTAAAAAATCTCGTGTAACTATAAATTTTCATTTTTTTCTTGCAATACATAGGTTATGATCCGTCATTAGAACGCGCGCGACGAGCTCGTTCCAATAAGGGGTCATAACCTATCTCTTAGAAGAAAAAAAAAACAACACTATAAAAAAGATTGAATATCAATTTTCGTGAATAGCGCTGGTCGGTTTTGGCCGTTACGTTAGGTAAAGGTTTAATAACCATACAGTTTAAGATTGTGGCCCATAGTAACTCCCACACGTTTTCAACAGTTGGTGGGCACTGATTTCCCCAAACAGTGTACCTTCTCCATACATCGAAAAGTTTACCTTGTACACAGCGAACATTCTTTCTTTGTATTCTTTTCAACTTACCTTTCGAGACCATTTTTACGGGAAGCTGCTTAGCTTCAGCATACATAAAGTTAATAACAAATAAAAATGTAGATTTCCCTTTTTGGCTTTCTGATTTAGCCTAACATTCCACCCTTCACAGTCATTATTGGTACGTATGGTGCAACCAAAAACACTCCAAGACTCCACTGGCCACACAGAATGAATGAATGAATGAATGAATGAATATGAATGAATGATCATCTTTGCTTTTACCCGACAGGATGACGAATAAATGAAAGAACGCATCTTTACTTCATCAGCCATATGATTGAATGATCAAAATTCTTGAAAGGAACATAATATATCGAAAAACTAATGCCTAAAACAACATGTCGGTAATCTGTGAGATCACATTTAATTATTTTCTACATCATTCTTTTCTTCACAGTTGGTCCAACCTGTCTTATAGTCGTTACAACTTGTCTTAAAAGTTGGTGCGAGTTGCCTTCAAAAGTGGTCCGAGTTGTCTTGAAACTTGGGCCGACTTGTCTTCAAAGTTGGTCCGAGTTGTCTTTAAAGTTGGTCCGAGTTGTCTTCAAAGTTGGTCCGAGTTGTCTTCAAAAGTGGTCCGAGTTGTCTTCAAAAGTGGTCCGAGTTGTCTTGGTCCGAGTTGTCTTTGGTCCGAGTCGTCCTGATCCCACCCTGCGAAATGGGGTGACCAGATATCTTCAGATAAGAATCCTCAAAATGTATCCTTAACAGGTGTCCTCAAAAGGTATCCTCAAATAATACAATACCAGGCCATAGGTATCCTCAAATACTGAAATGGGGCTGAGAGCAGTATGTGCGAGTCACTCGAACGAGCAATTGCGCGACAACACATTTCCTCGGTGGACTTCGAGTCGTTCGAGCAATATGTGCGAATGACTCGATCGAGCAATTTTTCTAAAGCTCATTTGCTTGATAGGCTTCGAGTCATTCGAGCAATTACTTTTCAGTAACTGCCTGATAGCTTATAAGGGATATTTGGGATAGGTATGTCTTGTGGTGGCCTAGAAGGTTGGGCCAAACAGGTAATAGTATCCTCAGATAAGTATCCTATAAAAGGTATCCTCGAAAGGTATCCTCAAATAATACAATACCAGGCCATAGGTATCCTCAAATACTGAAATGAGGCTAAGTGTCGTATGTGCGAGTCACTCGAATGAGCAATTGCTCGATATCTCATTTGCTCGGTAGACTTCGAGTCGTTCGAGCAGTATGTGCGAGTCACTCGAACGAGCAATTGCTCGATCGAGTTGTTCGAGCAATTACTTTTCAGTAACTGTTTGATAGCTTATAAGGGATGTTTGGGATAGGTATGTCCCTTGGTGACCTAGAAGGTTGGGCCAAATAGGTAATAGTATCCTTAGATAAGTATCCTATAAAAGGTATCCTCGAAAGGTATTCTCAAATAATACAATACCAGGCCATTGGTATCCTCAAATACTGAAATGAGGCTAAGAGTCGTATGTGCGAGTCACTCAAACGAGCAATTGCTCAGTAGACTTCGAGTCATTCGAGCAGTATTTGCGAGACACTCGAACGAGCAATTGCTCGATAGCCCATTCGCTCAATGAGCTTCGAGTCGTTTGAGCAATGGTTTATCAGTAACTGCTCGATAGCTTATTGGCTTTGGGAATGATATAGGCTTTTGTTATACAGAAGGGAGATAACTCTGCATACAGATTATGGAAACCCGGGTAATCTGATTGGTTAGTTAGCGCCAGTAAAGTGAACTGATTGGGTGATCTAGATAAATGAAACAACAAGAGTACTCGGAATAGGGTCAGAACTAACAAGAACAGACCAGAACAGCTACATATAGTAATAATAAGCAAAGCTGTTCCAGCTGATAGGCTCTTCTACTCTATTGGAGTATACTCCAGGAAAAAAGGAACATGGTCAGGAAGACGAAACTTATTGTATAGATAAATAGAAGCAGAGAATTCTGAAAGAATTCGAAATAATACAACTTGTCGGGTTGTTTGTGGTAATTTATGAAACGGGAAATTACTCCTAGTCAATCGAGCACACCCTTCGAACATAGCCCTGTCTTGTAGGCCTTTGGTAACATACCCTCCATTATTATGGGCTACTTGAATATTGATCTATTAAAAGTAACGTGTCATACCAAAACCGAATCATTTGTTGACCTAATGTTTAGTGAGGGCTTCCAACCAGTTATTACAAAACCAACTAGAGTCACTGGTAGCACAGCGACACTTATTGATAACATATTTTCCAATGAGGTCTCTAAACTTGCAAAATCTGGAGTAATCCTTACCGATGTTTCGGATCACTTTGGAATTTTTTATACCCAAATTTCACATTCCAAACCGGTCAGGTCAGATCCGATTTTGACCAGAGAAATAAACTCCTATTCTGTCGAGCACTTCAAGTCGCTGTTATCCCAAAGTGATGTCAGTCCGGTGATGGAAGCTAACTGTCCTAATGAAGCGTATGAAACATTTCTCAATGTTTATTTGAATGCCTATGAAATGGCTTTCCCCTTACAAAGCCTACACAAAAGTAAAAGATTCATAAAGCAACAACCGTGGATGACAAAAGGCCTTCTTGTCTCAGCCAACAACAAGAACAAATTCTTCAATAAAAAGTTAAAAGCTCCAACAGAGGTCAATATCGGAAATTATAAAAATTACTGTCGGATATTTAATAAATTAAAGAAACGATGTAAAGCTATGTACTTTGAGAAAATTCTTCTAGAAAATAAGAACAACATGCGGAAAACGTGGCAAATCCTAAATAACGCACTGAACAAAAATAAAAACAAACGGACTTTACCGTCGTTCTTTAATCTTGGTGATACGAAGATATATGAGCCAAATGAAATTGCACAAGAATTTAATAATTTCTTTGCCAACATTGGAATTCAGACGACAACTCATATATCCCGACCTCGTAAGTCATTTGTCGAATTTTTAAACGCTTCCTTTACAGGAAACTTTTTTATAAGACCCACATCGCCTAATGAAATCCTAAATATTGTAAATTCAATGAAACCTAAGCCAAGTCAGGATTGTGAAAATATTACGTCCAGTATTTTGAAACAATCAATAAATCTAGTCGTCACCCCACTTGCTCAAATTATGAATAGATCATTCAGTCAGGGAATAGTTCCAGACAGAATGAAACTTGCCAAGGTAACTCCTGTTTTCAAAGCGGGTGATGAGAATAATTTTACAAACTATAGGCCAATCAGTATTTTACCAGTTTTTTCCAAAATTTTAGAAAAGCTCATGTCTGTAAGGCTTGTTAATTTCTTAGATAAATTCGAAATCCTCTATCATCACCAATATGGCTTTAGAAAGCGCCATAGCACACTACATCCTGTTATGCATTTACTGAAATATGTCGCCACGGAAAACAATAAAAACAGCAAAGACACTACATTAGCTCTATTCTTGGATCTTCCGAAAGCCTTTGACACTATTAGTCATGATATGCTACTTCAAAAAATAGAATATTACGGAATAAGAGGGGGTGCGAACAAATGGTTTAAGAGTTACCTACAGAACAGAAAGCAGTATGTCTCTTTTGGTGATAGTAAATCTGACCTATCTGAACTAAGCTGCGGAGTACCACAGGGCTCAATACTGGGACCTATTCTGTTCCTCATATACATAAACGATATTTGTAATTTAACTAAGTTAAATCTACTCTCCTTTGCGGACGATACGTCCACATACAAGGCTGCGGCAGAGTTAAATATGCTGGTGTTGGAATTTAATGAAGAACTTCAAAAGATATTTGACTGGTGCACAGCCAACCAGTTGGTACTAAACCCCAAGAAAACAAACTACATTGTTCTTAATCCATCCCAAAATAAGAATGTCATACTTCAGGACATTAAAATTAATAATCACATTATTAATGCTGACAATTGCGGAAATAGGGGAAAGTCTATAAAGTTTCTTGGTATTACTATTGATGAAAAACTATCATATAATGCTCACATATCACAGATTTCCTCGAAAGTTGCTCTTGCGAATTATGCCCTTAATAGAGTAAAACATATTTTACCACACAAAATCTTGAAAAGCCTATACTTTACACTAATACAGAGTCATTTTATCTATGGAATTCCATTATGGGGTGCATCAAAAGCCAGCAACCGTCTCTTTAAATTACAAAAGAGATCGATACGAATTATAAATAATAAAAAGTACAATGCCCACACAGACCCTCTATTTATCAATGATAAAATACTAAAAATAAAGGATTTGTATACCCGACATGTTTCCTTATTTATGTTCGATTGGCATAATGGTAACCTTCCAAAGTCATTTGCCGATTTTTTCTCTGTTACAAATAACGAATTTATGAACACGCGGCAAACGGGACTAATTCGCAGGCATAGAACTAGAACTAAAGCGCTAGACAGCTTACCTGTGTTCGCTTTCCCAATACTATGGAATGGCCTAGATAGGTGTATCCGAGAAACCAAAAATAGGAAAGAATTCAAGACCAAGCTCATAACAAAAATTTTTGCGACCTACTCGAAAAATGTTTCCTGCTCCAACCCCTACTGTCCAGATTGTGCCTTCTAGTATACCGTTGAACCTAAAATAATGCCTCTTACTATTCCCGGTTACTACTCACAATGCATTTGTAAACTGTTGACTCAACAAGGAATATCCGGATAATAAAGGCATTGCAATGTACCACCTGTACCAAACGGTCTTCGGTCAGTACATGATCTATCTTCAATGGGAACAATCGTCTGGCATCTCGTCCTATTTGGTCTCCCGGCTTGGTCTCTATTACTTCAAAATATGGAGTTGTTACTTTTGTAAAATCAGTCCTTTTCTGTTCTAATTAACCGCAATAACTCTAGAGACCAATCGGAGAGTACTGTGTTGTAACCTACGCTGACCACCTAACATATTTTGCACAAAAGCCATAATTTATTAGAAGAACTTTGGATTGGTATACAGAGAAAACAATGTTGCCTCCACATACCCCTTTTGGGTTATTTCCGCCATTCTAGGGATTCTTTGGTTTTATTTCCCCTACTATAGGGAAGGACAGGAAGACAGCCAATCTGGCTATGCCTTTCCCTACTGGTATACAAAAAGAAAATGTGTCATACCATTGTATGGGTATTGAAAATATCTTATTGTACAACGAATTTTGTTATGCTTGTAAAACTATTATGTATATATCTATACTTTTTGTATACTGGTGAATAAATACATATCATATCATAGCAATCACGTGCTACCATAGAAACCAAGATGGCGGCCTCCAGTATACAAAATGGGGACGGAAACACGTATCACCCTAACGACATGCGCCGCGCATGCGCAATAACACCAGGTGTCACTATGGGGATGACGTCGCATCTTGGATGCTCATGCGGGTTACCATGAGAACACAACATGGCGCCACTAGGTCACGTGATATGACGTCACTTCCGGGATCCCCCAAATGATACCTCAAAAGCCCGAGCAATACTACTAACAAACATTATATTATACAGTACGTGGGGATGGATCGTCACTAAATCGTTTAGATTTTCCGCCCGTAAAATATTTATAATTTTGCATCAAAATACAAGAAGCACCAGCAAACTGGTCCATGGGATGAAAGTTTGCTTGGTGCTTCGGTTTCGTTCTCATAAAATAATAAATTTAACGGTAATGTCCTGAGAAAAAATCTAATCCAGCGCGATTTAGCGACAATCCATCATCCACGTACTGTAGACCTAGGCCACAGTATGAAGGCCATGGTCTAGTGTCTTTTTGATTATTTCTGTTTCACATGGGCCGGACTGTAATTTACTAATTAGACAAAATTTCGAAATAAAAAAATAAGCGCTCTCTGGACTGGAGTCTGGAAAGTTCAGGTAGACCTGTAACATAGACCTATGGGCCCATGACTAATAAATGTCCATTACGGTTTTCTGGGTCCCACGTGATACTTGTTTGAATGTATTTTTTTATTTTTTTGCAAAGAAATTTCCGTTTGGCTGTGATTATTTTAAAAACCACAAAAGCGGTCAAGGGGAGATAACGCTCAAGAAACTGAATTGAGAAAAAAAGGTTTTCCGACGTGTTGTTGAAAGAGAACGTATGGTTGAATGAAAATTCATTATGGAGGAAGACGAAGACAACTATATTTATGAAGCCTTGGAAAAGACATTCAAACATAAAGAATTCAAGTCGAAATTACAAAAACAAGCAGTTAAAACTGTTATCGAAGGTTTTTGATTCACGTTGTCTAATTTCGTTGTAAATATCGGGAGATCCGATCGGTCATCCTAAACACCGGAATTATCTATCTTCCACTTATGTCGAATCCCTGGCAAGGACATAGACATTCGGAGCCACAAAGAATGTTAGAGAAATATAGTAACAGACCTAAAGCTGTATAAGATCGGAAACATTTGGTTAAAAAGTAAAAGCTGGGGGGCGCGGTGGCTCAGTTGGTAGAGGTGCAGGCTGCAAGCCGAGGGTTGTCACTAAAAAGTGTACTCCGACCCCGACCCCGACTCTGAAATTACCGGGGAACGGGTCAACTTGCCACTGGGTCAACTCGCCACCAAAAAGAAATAATACAAGGCAGGTTTCTGACACAACATGCGTTTATTCATGATCCATGAATGAACTCATGTTGTGTCAAAAAACTATTCAACAATTTAAGCACTTTTCAAGGAAGACATTGAAATTCAAGCACTTTTCGTTTTGAGTGGGAACCCTGGTTGAGCACATGGAAAACGTTGATTTATTCAAATATTGGACGAATATTTCATACTTTGAGTACATAATCATATGATTATTGGTCAATAGCTATGACGTATATGCGGCTTTCATATAAGTCATAGCAACTGACCACTAGAATGAAATGGTTTCGCGTGCCGAAGGCGCGCATGGACGGTCTTGCAAAGACATTGGAAAAGACATTCAAACATAAAGAATTCAAGTCGAAATTACAAAAACAAGCAGTTAAAACTGTTATCGAAGGTTTTTGATTCACGTTGTCTAATTTCGTTGTAAATATCGGGAGATCCGATCGGTCATCCTAAACACCGGAATTATCTATCTTCCACTTATGTCGAATCCCTGGCAAGGACATAGACATTCGGAGCCACAAAGAATGTTAGAGAAATATAGTAACAGACCTAAAGCTATATAAGATCGGAAAAATTTGGTTAAAAAGTAAAAGCTGGGGGGCGCGGTGGCTCAGTTGGTAGAGGTGCAGGCTGCAAGCCGAGAGGTCCTTGGTTCGAATCCCACCTGCGGCAACCGCGTTGTGTCCTTGGGCAAGACACTTCACCCCCATTGCCCATGTGGAGGCACGGTGACGCTGTGTACCAAGGCGTACTGCACGTCAATGGTGCACCTGTCTTCAACCAATGCTAACCCTGCTTGTGTGGAGTTGGTATGTTGGGGAGCTGACAGTTGCTCGCCGTTGCTCGGTGGTTCTCTCCGGGTTCTCCGGCTTCCTCCACCCGTAAAACTGTCACAGTCATGGTTAGCCATTGTGCAGAAATATGTGACCTTAAACACCAATAAATAAATAAATAATAAGTAAAAGCTGGAGGGAGCAAGGCTACGGTGAGACATGATCAGTATGGCTAAGTGTAACAGCCATATTGAACTGCTCAATGGTAGGGATGGAGGGAATATTAGGTGGGAGGGCATTCCAATGATATACAGTCCTAGGGAAGAATGATTACTTGTAGTAGTCTGTAGTTGCTGTAATTTGTAGCACCATGGGTGGGGGAACGGGTCAACTTGCCACTGGGTCAACTCGCCACGGGTCAACTCGCCACCAAAAAGAAATAATACAAGGCAGGTTTCTGACACAACATGCGTTTATTCATGATCCATGAATAAACTCATGTTGTGTCAAAAAACTATTCAACAATTTAAGCACTTTTCAAGGAAGACATTGAAATTCAAGCACTTTTCGTTTTGAGTGGGAACCCTGTTTGAGCACATGGAAAACGTTGATTTATTCAAATATTGGACGAATATTTCATACTTTGAGTACATAATCATATGATTATTGGTCAATAGCTATGACGTATATGCGGCTTTCATATAAGTCATAGCAACTGACCACTAGAATGAAATGGTTTCGCGCGCCGAAGGCGCGCATGGACGGTCTTGCAAAGCAAGTTCTGCGTATTGTAGCATGATCACTAATTATATAACACTCATTATATATGTTTGGTAATCGGCGCATCAAAAGGGGTGGTGATCAGTTCATCCAAAAAGTAATGAACAATACCGAATACCCAATGATGTGTGATTACTTGTGTGTGATTTTAGTGATTTAACAGCTTAGGTTTATGGTTTCGTCAGAATAATATTGCAAACTTTTATTGAGCCGTCATCACCTTTTAGTGACAGCTGATTCGACAATCTGTGCAATCAAAACAAACCCAAAAGTATCTTCCATTTTGATGGAAAACTCATTCTCGGATGGTCACAGATTGAAAAGTAAGTACAAATAACTGATTATTTTTTTGAAAAAAATCTTGAAAAATCTGTTAAAAAACTTTTCGAAAGTGAGTCAACTCGCCACCAAAAAGTGAGTCAACTCGCCACTAACTGATGGCGACTTAACCTGCGAAAAGTACAGATGGCGAGTTGACCCAGTGGTGAGTTGACACGTACCCATGGGTGGTTATGCCTTATGGCGAGATCTTCTTGTTATTGGAGTTAGATAGCCGTCATTGCCATGGCAATGGGGATACCAACTAGACTGTGTGTTATTTTGTAAATGAGGGACAGTCTAGAGTCTGTAAATACGCCGGAGGTCCAGACATCACCATTTAAGTGTCTGGAGCATTTCTGTGGCACTAGATGTGAGCCTGAATTCAGACTTCGCCCAACGTGCAGATCTTCTTTGGACTGCTTCAGGTTGATCGATTTGGGTTTGGGGTTAGGGAGACCAGACTTCAGAGCTGTATTCCAACTGGAGTCGAATCAGGGTTTGGTAAGCCATGGATTTAAGGGGCTCAGATTTTACTTTTAAGTTTCTGCGAAGAAAACCAAGCGTTTGATTTGCTTTTTTTGTTGCTCTGCTTGGGTGTGTATTCCAGGAGAGATCGCCTGAGATGTCCACGCCAAGGTATTTAGCCAATGAAGTTGATTGTAACAGGGTATTATGTAAAAAGTATTTGGAGGGTATAGGATGTTTCCTTCTAGTGACATGTATAACTTGGCATTTTGAAGGATTGAATTGCATATCCCAGCCCCTTCCCATTTTTCTAAGGTTGCCAGATCGTTTTGAAGAGTCCTTGACTGATTTAGCAAGTGAGTGACAAGTATATAGCAGTAGTGTCTGCAAAAAGGCACACTTTGGATTGGATGTTTTGGGGAAGGTCGTTTATATATGCTAGAAAGAGCAGTGGTCCAAGCACGGACCCCTGGGGAACTCCAGATGAGACCGGTATGGGTTCCACGCGTGTGCTGTTTAAAATTACAGATTGAGAACGGTTATCTAGAAAGCTTTTAATCCATTTGAGGGTGTTGCCGCATGTTCCATAGTTATGCATTTTCAGTATGACTTTCTCATGGCTGACTTCATCAAAGGCCTTACTAAAGTCCAGTAAAATTAGGTCAGTTTGCTTTTTGTTATATACTGACAGGAAGAGGTCATTTACAAGCATTACTAGTTGGGTTACACAGGATCTCTTTTCTTGGAAACCGTGCTGTAGGTGGTATAGGATGCCAAAATTTGTAAAATCTTTGATGATTGAGGATGAGACAATATGTTCCAGCGTTTCGCAGAGTACACATGTCAGGGATATGGGCCTATAATTGGCAAGATCTGACTTGTCCCCCATCTTGAAAATGGGTGCTACATTTGCAGTTTTCCACTGGGAAGGTAACGATCCCTCATCGATGGATTTTGGAAAGATTTTTTCAATAATTGGTGAAAGTTACTTTGATAGTGTTTTGTTTTGAGTACTATGGGTTTGATTTGATCAGGTCCGCATGCCTTGTGTGGTTTTAAATTTGATAGGAGTTTTTCATTACCATTTGCAATTATGTTTAGTGTTCAACTGATCGGAACTGGCCACCACAATTGGCCGACTATGGGCAACCGGATAACAATGGCAACGGCTCCTGGAATATCGGTTCAATCGATTGCTGCCAAGCATTTTGAGATCATTCATTAACCGCATTTTGTTATCTTCTGCAATTGTTCACATTGGTAATGTAAAATGATGCCAATGATACCATTCAATAAAGTTGAGAGACAACCACAATGTGTATTCTTAATATCTCTAGAAGCCCATTTATGGGACATACAAGTTAAACGACATGCAAAGCTTACAACTGAGCAAAATCGCTGGTTCATACTGGAAAAATGACGGTTACACTCCATTGACTCAGGCAGAAGTAAAATACCAGTCGCACGCACTTGGGCGGTAAACGTGGTTTACCGCCCAAGTGTGCGCGACTGTTAATTTTATTTCGATCCAGGCAACAAAGTTTAACAATGAAAAATGTTCAGTTTAATGTAGTTCTTTCAAGCCTTGACTTGTCCAAGTGCACGGTATTAGAATGGAATCGGCATCAGAACCGGCCGGTTGTGAGCTCAAATAACCGGTAATCAGTCAACAACCATTTTTAGCTCACCTACATCTGTAAGATGTGGTGAGCTATTGTGATAACCTCGGGCGTCAGCGTCGACGTCCGGCGTGTCCAATATTGTAAGATTTAATGTTAAGGTGAATTTCTCAAGCATCAGTGGGCTCAGGCCTTTGATATTGCATATGTAGGTTGTAGGGGACTATTAGAACAGTATTTAACCCTGAAACTACGACTTTTTTCCAAATTTCATCTAAAATTTTCTGCCAAAAGTTGTTGTAAGAATTTGCGTTTAGGTGTTGTAAGAATTTGTGTTAAAGTCAGCTGAATTTTCTGCCAAAAGTTGTAAGAATTTGCGTTTAGGTGTTGTAAGAATTTGTGTTAAAGTCAAATTTTGTGAAGATTGTGCTGGTTTAACTTCTCATTACTGTTGATTTTCATATTTCAATAACAACTGTAGGTATTAACCCTACTTTATGCAGAAATTTAACGAAAATTTTCTTTTTTTTCACTCAAAATTTTCATGTTTTTCTCGGACTTAGTAAATTTTAAGTTGTAAAACTTTGTAAACTTTGTGTTTAGGTGAGTTGTGTCTCTATGTGTCTTTCCAAGCGATAAATATTCTACACTTGGGTTACTGAACTCTATTGCAGTAATATTTAACCCTCATTACATGCATATTTGAGGAATTTGAGGCTGATTTTCTGCCAAAACTTGTTGTAAGAATTAGCGTTTAGGTGTTGTAAGAATTTGCGTTAAAGTCAGCTTTTCTGCAGATTGTGGTGCTTTAACTTCTCATTACTCTTGATTTTCATATTTCAATAACAACTGTAGGTATTAACCCGACTGTATGCAGAAATTTAACGGAAATTTTCTTTTTTTTTCAGTCAAAATTTCCATGTTTTTCTCGGACTTAGTAAATTTTAAGTTCTAAAAGTTTGTGTTAAGGTGAGGTGTTAAGGTGAGTTCTCAAAGATCAGTGGGCTCAGGCCTTTGATATTGCATATGTAGGTTGTAGGGGACTATCAGAACAGTATTTAACCCTGACTATGACCTTTTTCCAAATTTCACCTAAAATTTTCTGCCAAAAGTTGTTGTAAGAATTTGCGTTTAGGTGTTGTAAGAATTTGCGTTAAAGTCAGCTTTTGTGCAGATTGTGCTGCTTTAACTTCTCATTACTGTTGATTTTCATATTTCAATAACAACTGTAGGCATTAACTCTACTGTACGCAGAAATTTAATGGAAATTTTCTTTTTTTTCAGTCAAAATTTTCATGTTTTTCTCGGACTTAGTACATTTTAAGTTGTAAAACTTTGTAAACTTTGTGTTTAGGTGAGTTGTGTTTCTATGTGTCTTTCCAGGCAATTAATATTCAGCACTTGGGTTACTGAACTCCATTGCAGTAATATTTAACCCTCATTACATGCATATTTGAGGAATTTGAGGTTGAATTTCTACCAAAACTTGTAAGAATTAGCATTTAGGTGTTGTAAGAATTTGCGTTAAAGTCAGCTTTTGTGCAGATTGTGGTGCCTTCACATCTCATTACCGTTTATTTTCTCATTTCAATAACAGCTGTAGGTATTAACCCTACTGTATGTAGAAATTTAACTGATTTCTTTTCTTTTTTTTAGTCACAATGTTCACGTTTTTGTCTGACTTACTCAATTTTAAGTTCTAAAAGTTTGTGTTAAGGTGAGGTGTTAAGGTGAGTTCTGTTTCTATGTGTCTTTCCAGGCAATTGATATTGTACGCATGGGTTACTGAACTACATTGCGGTAATGTTGCGCCCTTATTACATGCATATTTGAGGAATTTGACGGGGATTTTTGGGACTTATATTCACTTTCTTTAAAAAAAAATTTTTTTAACTTTTTTTTAAAATTTTTTAATACTTTTTCATACTTGTTACTAGTAACATTAAGGCTTATTTTAGTTGTTGATGTGATGTATTTTTGTTGGGACTTATAGTCACTTTCTTGAACGAATGTTTTTCCCCAACTCCTCTTTAACCAATGAATGTACTTCAATTAAAATTTCAGTGATTTATGAAAGCCTTTCCTAATTCTTATTTATGATTTAATATCTGGCCTCACGATTCATATTCTTAATCATAAACATTTCTAAAAGATGTATCCAATGATTCTATGTTGAATTGATATATAATAAATGCAGAAATATAGACTTTCCAAAGCCATCACATAAACCACATTAATCATTTGATGCCTAGTTAATGATTTATATTAACTAAATATTAGGCATGTTACATTGGAACGACATTATCAAGTGCGAATGTAGATGAGCGTTGGGATGTAACATCCCTCTTGTTGTTAATCGGTTGAACACTAGTTATGTTAATGTCTGGCATTCTGGGAGATGTTTGATATTCAAGCAGAGATATTTCTTTGCGATCAAGCATATCTTGAATTCTTGTTTTGCAATAAGAAGCTAGGCTCAATGGGGATTTGGGACTAAAAACAGATTGGAACTGTTTATTTAACACTATGGCCTTTGATTTTTCATCATAGTTCAATATGTTTTGGAATTTGAAGGGGGGAAGGGATGCCGGGTCTTGTTTGGAGTGTTTAAGGAGAGCGTAAAACCTCTTAGTGTTGGGTTTGGCATTGGGAGAACCACCTATCTGTTTAACGTTGAGAATATCTTGGAGGTATAGCTGGTATTGGCAAGAATCTTTGGGTTTTTTCCGAACGAGGTGCTTGAGGTCCAAGAATTTCTTTCGGTCACATGGCTTATTTGACTTTCTGTGTTTTTTAAAGGCCCTATCACGCTTTCTGATGATTCTCTTCAGGCTCTGCTTTCCCCAGGGAAGGTGGTCTCGCGTGGAGGACATCTCGGATGGAATGAATTTTTCTGATAGTTTATTTAGGGTGGATGAGAAGCTCTCCCAAAGTCTTTCTGTTTCCAGGGTGGAATATTTGTCACCTCTTAGCATATCTTGGTGGTAATCTAATATGGAACTGTAACCCCTCCTGGGTAAAAAGGAACACAAAAGAGGTGCTGAATTATATTGATGGTTTCTTTTATTCCATTTTGAAACTGTGGTCAATTCAATTCAAAACATATCACATGGAATCATCATAATCAATAATCATCATATTCGTCATCAAAATCATCACAGTTAATCATATATCAACATCATGCTCAATATAAACATCATTGATGAATGACCAGAACCCCTCAGTGTGACGAGTTCACATGATGTATGACTGGCTGTGGGAAATATGCAGTAGTGTTTCTTGACCTTAGCTTCGAAAATCCTCCGAATCCTATATGTTATGAATGATCCAAGAAACACACTGCACATACAAAATTACTCATTCTAACTTTAAAAAAAATATGTAGACTGGAGAAAACACAGTACATCACATTACAACAGCTGATAGCAGGGAACTGACAGATTTGAATTATTGTGTGGATGACACAATAGAATTGACCAATGGGCAGAGAAATAATTAGTGTTCACTGCATGCTGTGAGTGGAACATGAAAATTTGCAATGAGTGAACTGTAAAATCATTCACCTGTAAAGGAAACTATTCAATCCTATTTTTTCTGGTTTCACTCAGAGTTACAGCCTGAAATCATTAACATTCAACCTGCCAAATTAAATATTGCTGGAAATAAATATATTTCTTGAAAATAAACCTGTAAAATACCCTGAAATAACCTGTAAACTGTTTTATCCTGTTTTCTAAATTACCCAATCTACCAGTAAAAAAATTAAGTCCAACCACTGTTAACCCTGCCACATAGTCCCCCCTTCAAAAAAATGTCGTCCTCGACATTTAGTCAGAAGAGAGTAAATTTAAAATTGTATCACAAATTCTGTTATTATTTTGATTAAAAAACCCTTCATCAGATAATGTTTTTAAAAATTCCACTTTTTTTTCCCATTCAGGTTTTGTGACCTGTGACAGATTGTATTCGCCTGTGGTCATCCAACTCGGTTTAGTTTTAGGACGAGTGGAACGGCGTATTCCAACTGGAGGTGGTGTATTACCACCACTAGCAGCATGTATAACACTTCTCGGAACTGATTCATCTTCAGCAGTGGAATGGTCACCACTTGAATCAGACACATGCGTTATAATTCTGTCAACATCTCCAGGCAGTTGATCATCATCACCCAACAAGTGACTGTAGGCATCCCCACCATGACCAACTTCCTGGATGTCCTCAACAGAGCCAAGGTCGTCACCTGGATGTTGAAAGACTGGTTCTCTGTCTTCAAGAGTGCCGGCACCAATTCCAGTATTGGTTGAGATACTGTCATCAATAGGCTTGGAATAAACAATGTATTCCTCCTCACTGTCACAAGTTGAAACATCTGGTTCCACTATGTTCTTTGTAAATTCTGATAATTTCTTTCGAGGTGCTGGCTTGGGTTTTTCAGGAATGGAACTTGGAACAGTTACATTATCTGAAGAAAAGTTGACTTCTTCATTTAATGTTCCAATTGGAAGAAGCATATTCCTATGTAAAATTTTAATCTTACCTGTCCCATCCTCTTTCTGCACTCCATAAACCGGGATTTCCAGATTGGGCTGACTAACGATAGAATAAACATCTTCACTCCATTTATCAATAAGTTTATGACGTCCATCAAAAGCCTTACGCTTTACTAAAACTCTATCACCAATCTGGATATGGGCACCTCGAATTTTAGAATCATACCCTGTTTTCTGATGTTGCTGGGCCTTCTTAATATACAAATTAGCAGTCTCATAAGCTTCTTTGAGCCTCTCTCTCAGTTGTTTTGCATATTTAGTAAGAGACTGAAAAGACTGGTTTTCCTCTAAACAAAACTCAAGGTCAACTGGCAAACGGGGCTCTCTTCCAAACATAAGGTAGAAGGTGAATAACCTGTTGTATCATGACGTGTGCTATTATAAGCATGTACTAATGAACATAAATGGGAATTCCAGTCTGTTTTCTTTTTGGTTTCGAGGGTACCAAGCATATCAATCAGAATACGATTGAAACGCTCGCACAACCCGTTTCCCATCGGATGGTATAGAGTTGTGCGAGATTTTGAAACACCAGTCACTGATAATATTTCTCGAACAAGTTTCGACGCAAAGTTTGCACCTTGATCGCTATGGATACGCTTCGGTAATCCATAGTGTTGCACAAACTTGTTCAAGAAAACATCAGCTGTTGTTTTAGCACTCATATTCTTAGTAAAATAAGCCTGTGCATACCTGGTGTAATGGTCAGTGATTACCAGCACATATTGTACACCACCTTTGCCTACATCTAGCTGTAAATAATCCATACATACCAGCTCCAAAGGCTGATATGTTTTTATACTTACCAGTGGAGCTTGTTGATTGTCAAGACTCTTGAAACGTATACAGCGTCCACAACTTTTAATCCATTCCTCAACATCTTTTGTCATGCCAGGCCAATAAAAACGATCTTTTAACAGGGATAATGTTCTATCTCGACCTGGGTGGCCAACTTCATCATGTAAAGCTGTAATAACACACTGAATAAAAACTGATGGTAAAACTAGCTGCATACGCTTCTCATCACCAAAAGTACTTTCCCTGTATAAAACACCTCTGATAATCTTTAATTTCTCGAAACTTCGATACATGGCTGTGTGGAACGGTGATAGTGGCATTTTAGCTAAAACTGGTCTTTGCTTGTTGGTAACAGCTGAAATCCAGGTGCTGATAAATTCATCATCATTCTGTGCTTTCCGAATATTTTTATTACTTACCTGTAAAGTACTGTCTTGAAGAACATCTTCATCAGGTATTACATTCTCTGACATAGACAAAGTATGAATAAAACCATCAAGCTGAACACTATCACATATAGCTTGAATAGCTTCACCATTAATAATTCTGTTTTCCTGTGTCTGAAAATCTTGGTCTGTATGATTAGGGTGCCTAGAGAGTGAATCAGCATCCGTATTAACCTTTCCAGGCCAATACAGAATGTTAAAGTCAAAAGATGCTAGTGCCGCTAGCCATCTGTGACCTGTGGCATCAAGTTTAGCCGTGGTAAGAACATACGTAAGTGGGTTATTGTCAGTTAAGACTAAAAATATTTTCCCATACAAGTAGTCGTGAAATTTATCACAAACTGCCCACTTTAAAGACAAAAACTCCAGTTTATGAGCTGGATAATGAGACTCAGATTTATTGAGACCACGGCTAGCATAGCTGATTACTCTCTTCAGCCCACCTTGCTTTTGGTAAAGTATGGCTCCAAGTCCAGTCTGGCATGCATCAATATGGAGTTCAAATGTCTCACTGTAGTCTGGATAAGCTAAAACCGGGGGATTAGACAGAATACTTTTTAAAAGTTCAAAAGCCTTGTCTTGTTCTTCACCCCATTTCCAATTTACACCATCAATGGGTCTAGATTTTCTTCTTTTTCTAAGTTTTTTTTCTGGTCGTGGCATCAGATCTGTTAAAGGCTTTGCAACTTGTGAAAAGTTCTTGCAAAATCGCCGATAGTAACCCGCAAAGCCGAGACACTTGCGTACTTCTTCTGGATTGGAAGGTTTGGGCCATAATTTAATTTTCTTTATCTTGTTTGGGTCAGTTTCAATTCCATCGGCTGAAACCATATGGCCAACAAACTTCACTTTTTTCTGGAAAAAGGAACACTTTTTGGGAGAAAGTTTCAAACCAGTTTCTCTGAGACGGTTAAATATCTTCTCTAATCTTTCCATGTGTTCTTGGATGTTGTCGGAGAATATAATTAAATCATCTAAATATATGAAACAAATTTTTAAATGTAATTCTCCGAAACATTGTTCCATAACTCTTTGGTATGTAGCCGGACTATTGGCTAAACCAAAAGGGAGTCGATTAAATTCGTAGAAGCCCAAGGGCCCTACGGTAAAAGCAGTCCTCTCCTTGTGCTCTTCATCAATGTCTACCTGATAATATCCGGACTTCATATCCACCACACTGAAGTATTTTGCTCCACCCAATGCATCAAGTACCTCTTCAATTCTTGGGAGAGCATAACTGTCCTTCACAGTCTTGTTATTTAATGCTCTGTAGTCTACACACATGCGAAGCTTGCCATCTTTTCTTCGCGCTAAGACTACCGGAGATGCATATGGTGAATATGACGACCTTATGACTCCACTTGACACAAGTTGCTGTAAATGTTCCCTAACTTCTTCGTACATAGCTGGTGGAATACGTCTATATCGTTGTTTAAATGGAACATTATCTGTTAGATGAATTTTATGTGTAACTCCAGTATAATGGCCAATATCAGTATCGCTGGTTGAAAACACATCTTTATAAGATGATAACAATTCACAAAACTGATTATTCTGGTCAGGAGTAAGGGCTTCTGCATTTATATCAATACTAGATATAAAGGAATCCAGTTTATTAATTTCTTTTGAATGTTCAATCATATTCCATTTATTTTCTAACACCAATGGCTGAACTTCACACAACAACACGTTAGTTGGTATTGTGACAGTCTTTGACGAACAATTAGAGACTGAAACATCGATAAATGATTTATTCTTTCCATGGTATGGAAAGACAGATGGACATAAATCTAAGTCTTTCATAAAAATAGCTTCAGGTGTGGGTTGTAAAACAGCATGAGTAGGAACATACTCCATATTACTTGACAAACAACCAGATATTGTAGCTGTTTTGTTTGGTAAAATTGTAATGCTTTTACTTTCGGCACACTTCACTTTAGCAATAACATTTTTCTGGCATTTAAGAGTTCTCTCCCTTTGAAGTAGACATCTGAAACAAGTTTGCCAAGTTCCAGGAAGTGATGAACACTGCATCATTCTATCACCATATACAGCTTTACAATCATTTAAAACTGACTTCAAGACGTTAGTTCCAATTAATACAGGCACATTGGAGTTATAAGAACTGGTTGGTACAACCAGTGCTAAACATGGTTTAACAGTAGTTTCTGCAAGTCCCTGGATATTAATTTCAATTCCAATATATCCATCATAAGGGAGTGGCTGTCCATCGGCACACTCGACACGTAACAAACTATTCAATGGCTGGATTGGAATATCTGATAAATGGTCTTGGTAAAATTTACGGGAAATGGTAGTCACGGTTGAGCCAGTATCCAATAATGCCATAGCATCAACTCCATTTACCAGTACTTTGGCTTCACTACTTTCACCCACTAAAGGGTGTTCTAAAAATGGGCAGTCATTAGAACACTGTTGGCCTATGAACTGGCCCCCCATCATAGGCCCTTTTCTGTTTAAAGGTCCCCTATATGGTGGCCTCCTCTGGTGGTCAAGGCGGACACGACACCCAATCTGGATGTGCCCCCTCTGCCCACATCTGTGGCAGATTACACCTCCATAAGACTGTGGGGTACCACCCTGAGTGTGTCCACCACCACCATTAGAGTAAGAGTGGTGCTCCATTTGCTGATGGTTATACTTTGGGGTGTAATTATTACCCCTTCCACCTTGTGTCCTTGGCTGCTGATTTTCATTTTGTTTTTTAAATTGATTTTTTAAATCCTTGACCTCAGCCTGTAGACTATTCACAACACCTGCCAATTGTTTTATTGGGTCATCAGTGACTGAAGTCACAGACATATTCCCTGTTGATGAAGTGGGAAACTGAGACTCAAGCCGCCTTAATTCCACCCGTAAGTGGTCAAAGTTGGAAAATTTTTCAAACAAATATCCCGCTATTGATTTTAACTTGGCATTCAACCCAGCATAAAGTGCTGAGCACAGCATTTCATCCCTATCGGATGATTTAACAGCTCCGGATTCCACAAGTTTTGCTAGTAAATTCTCAAGTTTATTTGCAAATGAAGAAACATCTTCAGTATCACTTTGCTTTACACCATAAAACGCGGCTAACAATGTTTGTCGGATGTCAACAGAGACGAAAACTGACTCAAATTTCTCTAAGATTTCTCTCACTGAAACATTTTGACCCATATGCATCAACACACGTGCTGCATTTCCTTTTAATGTGCGACGTATCGCTTGAAGTATTTCAGTATTTGAATACACCTTGTCATTTATTAAACAAGTAACCTCATATTTCCAAATATCAAAATCTGAATCTTTGGACCCTTTTTCACCAGAAAAAAATGAAATTTTTAATGGACTATGATATGCTATATGAGATTTTTCTAAGTGTTTTACATCAGGTTTTTTATCTGGTTCAAGTTGACCAGAATTTACAACATCAATCATCCACTGCCTAAGCTCTTCTGGTGAATCAGTTTTAGGTCTAACACCTAAAGAGCTGAAAGCCTCTGAGAGCTTATTTAGCTCTTCAGGATCCATGATTAAATATATCGAGATGTATTAGAATAACAGCTGAAAATTAGTTATTGTTGTTTAAGGTTACTTATTTATATTAATTTATTGTGATTTAAGGTCACAACTTCAATTGTTATATTTACTTATTGAAGTTTAAAGTCACATACATTTGTGCAAGAGCTATGTAAGTTTATTGTTTATAAGGTCACAAATTTAAACACCAAAGACTATTTATTCAATGATGTTCAAGGCAACGTGCACCATAGCGATAATATATCATAGAAACATGATACACAAGGGACTGTTAGCACTTGACACAGAGATTAGATTTCATACATATTAGTTGTTTTTGTTTTTTTTTATATATACACAACTTGAAGATATTTGCAGTATAGCACAATATGTACAGTATATGATACTCTCACTTTGTATAGTACATCTTTGTGCACCACATATTATATTAGTGATCTACTTTTAAATACAAACACTTCACTAAAACACAGGAAATGTTTGGTATGATTACATGTAAGCACAAGTTATTATTATGTGTGTGCTCAACCACAACAGTAAATATATTATGTACACTCTACTGGCTCTAGCACAAAATTGAGGGGCTAAGTACAGCCATATATAAACTCAGATTAAATTATTTGTACTGTAGTAGCAGTAAACATATAGTGTGAACCAGTTTTGTTTTAATGGAGCACAATACTAATTGTGCACAGACATTATCAAGTTAAAGCAACATTCACATTTATTGTGAACAACACCTAATGTTTCCTTACAGCTGTATAAAACACTTTTTTCTGTACTTGTTATTAGTAATGTTGATTAGTAGTACTAGTAGAAAACAATCAACATGATAACTGTAAACAAATATTTTCAAATCACCCTGTATATGGAGTGAAATATATGAAGCTGAAAATTTTTTTTAAGTGCTTTCAGTAAGTTCCTCTAATTACCACAAACAAGTAAAACACTATAACCTGAAAGCTCATGCTGCAAAAGAAAATCTGAAGACGTGTGTAATAAATGATTTTTCAAAAATAATTTTTCTGTAGTTGAACTAGCAAGCTGAAAATATTTTAGTGGTGCAATGAACAAGTGCACAAACAAATAATCAATAGTAGCAGCGACAGTGCCTGCGCAGATTGCAATTTTCTTAAAGCGCAAGCATTTGATTAAAAGTAGCTGAAAATAATAGCAGACGACATGTCTATGTCCCCAAGGGCATGTCAGTGACACGAACTTGTGACATAGTACATGTAATTTACTAGTCTGTGAGGGGAAACAAAAAAAAATATTCTGGAAAAATACACAAATATGTTATAACGATGAAATTATTCTATAAAAGAATAATTTCCATGCTTTAGCAGGCTAAAGTTAAATAGTAGTATACTGCAGCAATGTCAGGCAGTCAACACACTGTCGAAGTAGTAGTACTGGTGGTAATAGTAGGTCATGTAGTAGGCGTCATCATTATGTCATCACAAAATTGTCGAACAGTCAACACATCAGGAAATAATTGACGAAACGTTGAAGGCACAACTCAGTGTAGAAAATCCACAGGAAGTTTACAGTTGACACACATCACAATCACAGTTCCGGAAGTCACGTTGGGCGCCATTTGTAACCCCTCCTGGGTAAAAAGGAACACAAAAGAGGTGCTGAATTATATTGATGGGTTCTTTTATTCCATTTTGAAACTGTGGTCAATTCAATTCAAAACATATCACATGGAATCATCATAATCAATAATCATCATATTCGTCATCAAAATCATCACAGTTAATCATATATCAACATCATGCTCAATATAAACATCATTGATGAATGACCAGAACCCCTCAGTGTGACGAGTTCACATGATGTATGACTGGCTGTGGGAAATATGCAGTAGTGTTTCTTGACCTTAGCTTCGAAAATCCTCCGAATCCTATATGTTATGAATGATCCAAGAAACACACTGCACATACAAAATTACTCATTCTAACTTTAAAAAAAATATGTAGACTGGAGAAAACACAGTACATCACATTACAACAGCTGATAGCAGGGAACTGACAGATTTGAATTATTGTGTGGATGACACAATAGAATTGACCAATGGGCAGAGAAATAATTAGTGTTCACTGCATGCTGTGAGTGGAACATGAAAATTTGCAATGAGTGAACTGTAAAATCATTCACCTGTAAAGGAAACTATTCAATCCTATTTTCTCTGGTTTCACTCAGAGTTACAGCCTGAAATCATTAACATTCAACCTGCCAAATTAAATATTGCTGGAAATAAATATATTTCTTGAAAATAAACCTGTAAAATACCCTGAAATAACCTGTAAACTGTTTTATCCTGTTTTCTAAATTACCCAATCTACCAGTAAAAAAATTAAGTCCAACCAATGTTAACCCTGCCACAGAACATTTGAGTTTTTCCCAGTTAGCCTTTTTATACAGAGGGATTTTTCGGGGCTTTTTTTTTGGTCGCAGACTTTAGCAGAGGTGTTTACTTTAATATTTACAATGTTATGGTCACTTATGCCAGTGACCAGGGTAGGATTGGTCGTGAGGAACAGATCTAAGATGTTGTTTTCTCTAGTGGGTTGGTTAACCATCTCTGTGAGGTTTGCATCATTAAGGGTTTCTATGATATCTCTGTAATATGTTAGATATTTACAGTCTATAGATGGTCTCCCTGTCCATTTTGGGTAAATTCAGGTCTCCAGCAACCCAGATGTTAGAGTATTGCTTGTTAACCTTTTCTAAGGATTTTGAAAATTCTAATGAGCTGTTTATATCTAGTTCTTGGGGTTAATAATATGCACCTCTTATTAGGGATGTACTGCCTGCTAGATCTAACTTATCCAGAGATCTTCGCAGTTGGTTTGAATAGGTCTGCACAGTATATCGATAAACCGATACATGCATATACCGGTATTCAAACCAATATTGACTGAATACTGGTGTAATTACAAAACATCGGTTTATCTTCATTATTTATTTACCCACAATTTTGATTTTCAAGATGTCTTGAGTTTTTCAATTGTAGCCCCGAATGAATAATATTATCCCTTTATCGCCTGCTTATGCCCTCGTAATATACAAATTCAGCTGTTGAAAAATTAATTTTCAAAAATTTCAACAAAACTATATCATGTGACCCCTCGTTGGAACGAGCTCGTGGAGCTCATTCCAATGAGGGGACACATGATATAGTTTTTTTTAAATCTAGGGAAATTATGAAAAACTAATTTTGAAAATAATAAATTTTGATATCGTCTGTGTTGGGTAGAGATTTTTTGAACCGCATCATCAAAATAAATATTTTTTCAGCTGCATAATTTATAAATTACACGGGCAGATGTAACCGATTTGTTAAATAAAGCGTTAACATATAACTTATAGTCTGCTTTTGTTTTATTTTTAGGTAAACATGATGTTTTCGTTTCCATGCCCACCGGAGCTGGGAAATCTCTTTGTTATCAGCTTCCTGCATTGTTGAGTAGTGGTTTGGCAATGGTCGTGTCTCCACTGATAGCTCTGATTCAGGACCAGCTTGATCATCTTGAACAGATAGGCATCACAGCTGAGACAATCAACTCAAAACTGTCAAACAAAGAGAGATTGCGAGTTCTGGCAGATCTTGATAGATCAAAACCAAAAACAAAACTTTTGTACATCACTCCAGAACAAGCAGCAACTGAGAGTTTTAAATCATTATTAGAGAAGCTAGTCAATAAAAAGCTATTGAGTTACTTTGTTGTTGATGAAGCACATTGTGTTTCTCAGTGGGGACATGATTTCAGACCTGATTATCTCAAGTTGGGTCATCTTCGCTCCAAGATGCATGGAGTGCCAGTTGTAGCTCTTACAGCAACAGCCACTAGTCAGGTTGTTGATGACATTGTGAAACAGTTACGATTGACTAAAAATTTACAAAAGTTTAAAACAAGCTGTTTCAGGCAAAACTTGTTTTACGAAGTTAAAATTAAGGAGTTAGTTGGAGATTTGTATGCTGATTTAGCTAAATTTGCAATGACTTGTCTTGGTGGTGAGCCAGAGGATTTGAACAACTGGGTAAGTATTGCTAAGAATGGTTTTATTAATGATGCGCTAACTAGAGTTGTTCGGTTGTGAAATTTGGTCTCAGTTTCAGTGTCGGTTGTGATAAAACAGTTGAGTCTCAGTTTCAGTTTTCATTTAAAATTATTTAAACAAATGGGAAAACTCAACACAATTCTGTTAAAAACTGTAACAAAAGCCAATTTTGGAAACTAAAAGACTTTCCAGGGAGTCCATGATATGGACTTGTGATGTGATGTTAAATGTACATAAAGGTATACAGGACAAGCAACATTCCCTAATATTGTGAGTACACCACCCCTGCCCCTGTCCCCACCCCCTCCCCCACCCCCATCATGCACTTCTATTTTTCCCCAGCAGTTTGATATGCACACACAGCAAATTGCGACGGTAATTGTCAATCTCTCTGTGTTTCTTTACTTGGACATCACACTTGATTTTGAAAATCTTTGGTAGTTATATTTCAGTCAAATTCTGATTTAGTTATTTATTTATTGGGGTTTAACAACACTTTTGACAGCCAGTTTTACCTCGGATCAGACAGTTTTACGGATGGAGGAATCTAGAGTACCCAGAGAGAACCACTGAGCAATGGTGAGCAACTGATAGACTCTCCAGCGTACTAACGCCACACAAGCAGGGTTAACATTGGTTGAAGACAAGTGCACTATCAACGTGCAGTATTCCTTAGTACACAGTGCCCTCATGTGGGCAGTTGGGATTAAGTGTCTTGCCCAAGGACACAACGCAGTTGCTGCACGTAGGATTCGAACCGAGGACCTCTTGGCCTGCATCTAAACCTACAGAACCGCCATGTTACCCAATTCTAATGATCACACATGTTCTGAGCATCAGAATGGGAATTGCAACCAATTCAGATTCAACAGAAAATTTTCTTGACTCGTTGACTTAACCCCTTGCCCCACACAGCAGGAAAAACCGAGCAGTGCTGTTCATAAAAGCCACCATTCAATTTTCATTATTTTTATACCCCCACAAAATGAAGTTTGTGCTGGTATGTGGGAATCAACTTGTCCATTGGTCGGTCTGTCTTCTTGTGGAGCGAACTACTTCCACAGTTTTAGCGGCATTTTCATGAAACATCACAAAAATGATCAACATGATGAGGGGAAATGCGTGATATAATTTTTTTCCCGCTCGGTTTCAAGATGGCCGACTGGCGGCCATATTCAATTTTTTTCATGTAAAGTTGTGGAGCGAACTATTTCCACAGTTTTAGCTGCATTTTCATGAAACTTCACAAAAATGATCAACACGATGAGGGGGAGAGCGTGACATAATTTTTATCCCGCCCAGTTTCAAGATGGCTGACTGGAAGCCATATTAGATTTTTTTATTACGTAAACATGAGGAGCGAACTACTTCCACAGTTTTAGCCGCATTTTCATGAAACTTCACAAAAATGATCAACATCAATCTTGTGGGGAAGTATGTGACATAATTTTTTTCCCGCTCATTTTCAAGATGGTCGACTGGTGGGCATATTGAATTTTTTTTTTACTTAGAAAAATTGAATGCCCCTTTTCAGTCACCCACACTAGGTGGTATGCCATGATGGGGGTATACCAGGTGACAGATCATCTCTAGTTTTCATTTTTTTGTCGCAAAAACATAGCCTGTGACCCCTAGTTGGAACAAGCTCATTAAGCTCATTCCAATGAGGGCCATAAGCTATGGTTTTTTTTTCACAAAAAATGAAAAAAAGTTATTCCAGAATTTTGTTTGCAATTGTTGTCTGCCTTTCATGTTAGGTAAGGGTTAACGAGGTGAGCTGACATAGCAAAATGTTAACAATAACAATGTAAAACAATATTAAAACATTGAGCAGTTTAGCTCAAATTACATGCAAAATAGAATCGAATGATGACCCGGGCCATTTGGTACTGAAACTACCAGACCAGTGACGGTGTACTTTATTTCAAGAAGGTGGCATTGGGCGAAATCCCGCATTTGCCTTGAGGCAGCATTTTAAAGCTTTCTTTGCTTCCAAACACTTCAGGTCTGCATAATTAACTTCGTGCCTCACAGCTTTATTGTGTTTCTGTATTCTGCCTTAATGTTCTTACATAGAGTACATGTGACATATTTGTGTTTTTAATTCTGTTTTTCAAAGTATATCTAGAGGGGAAGTCTAGATGTTCAGATAGCTGAACTAGGAGAAGAGGAAACCTTGGACTTTAGAAAATGAATGAGAAACAATAATACTGTCAGAAAACTAACAGAACTGAGAATTTTAAAAATTATTTCATTTGGTTTAACCCTTTACCCAACGAATCGCCCGCATCCGCCCGCGTAATATCCAAATTCAGTAGTTGAAAAAATATTATTTTTCCAAAAATTTCAACAAAACCATATCATGTGATTCCTCGTTGGAACGAGCTCGTTGAGATCGTTCCAACGAGGGGTCACATGATATGGTTTTGTTGAAATTTTTGGAAAAATTTAAAAAAATAATATTTAAAAAAATAAATTTTGATATCGTCTGCGTTGGGTAAAGGGTTAATAAATGAGAGATTATTACTTTGTTAGTTTCATACTGGCCAAGATATCAATGGTCAGTAATTTCACGTCAGCCAGTCCCGGGCTAAAATAAAGTTACCAGACATGTTAAATCTCTCTATTTCAGAGGAAGACTCACTATTTTCCACAAAATGTTCTTATTATATGAGTCTGAAAATTGGGGAATTTTAACAAGATCTCACTATTAATGTCAATAAATTTTCCTCTTTGAGCTTAATAAAAATCCAAATCGCACTATTTTGGCTTGGAAATTTCACTATTTTTCAATTCACCAGCTTAACATGTCTGGAAGTTACCTTGGGCTGAAATCTTTGACAATATAAAACTAACCAAGTAACAACCTCTAACTATAGCTCAAAGCCAGAAAATAAGCATTAAGCAGACTGTCATCTGCAAGATGAGGTCCCCAGAGGGTGAATTTAGTGATGCTACCCTGCACAGCAGGGTAGCATCACTATATTTACCCTCTGTGAACCTCAATCTGAATCAGGGTCTTAAAACTAAACAGAAAGAAGTACCCAGAGGATAAATTGGCTGACTGTATGGGATAGCAAATTCACCAATCCATCAAATTCACCCTCTTGGAACCTCATTCTGCCTATGTCAGACTGCTTATTTTCAGGCCTGAGATTCCTTTCTGTCATGTATTCTTTCATCATCAGTAGACTAGACACAACTTTCTCAGCCTTTACTGAGAAGTAGATGTAAAAAAGTAGTTTTTTAGCTCATCTTGACAAAGTCAAGCTGAGCTAATCTCATTGCTCTCCGTCCGTCCATCCGTTGTCCATTGTCTGTCAACACCATGTTTTGGTCTTCTCCTCTAAAACCACTAGGCCAGTTCAAGTGAAGGTTTGTGTGAGTGATGGCCCAGAAGGGGCATTGCATTTTTGTTCAAATCAACATGCCCAGCCCCATAGGGAGGGAGTGGGGGGAAAATGCTCCAAAATATTTTTAAAATCTTCTCATGAACCAGTGTGTACAATGCCTTGATATTTGTTATGGAGCTTCCTTTTGAGGTGTAGAATCAATTTGTTCCAACGAAGTTCGTGAATCAGTATTTGGCTTTGAAATGGGAAGGGTAATTTTTTTGGCCCCGCCCAAAACTTCTATATTTTTATACTGTACCGATGACCCAGACTTAGCTGGTGCTAACTCTAAAATATCTAGGGCCAAACGCAAATTTTACCCCCCAATCCCTAAAATTTGCATCTAAAACCGAAAATTACATGTCCTATATGGTCCTCCATACTCTTACTCCACTGCGCATGCGCAGTGTCAAAGAGGTCTCGAAATTGGCGCAATTATCATTCTTTGTTTGGCCCTCAATACAGTTATACTTCACTGTTATTTGTGCATGTACATCTCAGTTTTAAGGATACCAGACACATAATTACGAGAGAAATGGTGGATATAAGGTGGAAATAGGAGGAGAGGAAAAAACAGTGGAAACAAATGTTCAGGGCTGTAACTTATAATTTTTTTACGAAATTATTCATGTTACCTATTTTCGAGGCATGACCTTGTTGTGGTCATTCTTGCTATGAACGTTCCATTGTTTAATTAGTGTTTCCTCTCTCCCTTTCCTTTATTCCCCCCTAGCTGTTCTCCCATGCTTTTGGCTTATTTTTTGTAATGTTTATTACTAAAATTTCTTGGGAGTTTTGGCTTGGAAACAGAATTATTTTCTGTTGTTTTCCCCATGTTTTCGTCCTCACCCTTGGGTGGTTAGGCATTTTGGTCTGTATCTACCATCTGATGTTCTGCAATTTCTTCTCTGGAAGTCTCTGTTTTGCATCAGATAGTGTTTAAATTGGTAACTGATTTCGGGCCAGGTTTTTCAGTGCCTGGAGTCATGTTTCCGGTTTGTTTACACACTTTTTGTCTATGTTGACAATGGTTACTTCTTGTAGTGATTACTTGTCCTCTGCTTAGTTCAGTTCATAGCAAGATACATTTATATTGTCCATAAGTGTTACATTCATTTTTTGAAATGATTTAAAATTTTTGTCCACACTTAGGCTTTTTGGGGATCCATTTGGGCTGTTTTTCCCAATGGGAACTTGGGCTCTTCTGAAAATTTTTTCAAAAATTTTTTTTTTTGAAATTATTTTCTTTTGAAATGTTATAATGGATTATAATATATTATGTTTATTTATTTCAAGGGTTAGTGCGAGTAATATGACTGTGTATATTTTTTCATGTTGAAAAGATATTCTTCAATTGTAATGCGAGGATATCTTCCTCTAATTCACAGGTTCATTGTGTTTCTTATAGTCAATGTAGTCACACTAATTCTTGCTCTGTGTGTGTTGATTGATATGACAACGTTGGAGACGTATGTCACAGTATTTTGTTAGTGGTGAGGACTCCATTACGGGTCACTGTATATTATCAGTTTCTTTTTCAGAATTCAGAGTGATGTTTCCGTGGTGTCTTCACCAAGTGTGTCTCCATCGTTGCAATATTAGGGCTAGCGGAAAGTGCTCAAGGTATTACGACAATTGTCGAAGAGTTCCCTGGTAGGATCGAAGGCATTGATCGTCCGCTAGTCCGCCCGGTGTCGAATGGATTGGCATCCGGGTTCGTCCGTTGCGGTCCAGGAAAGCAGATTGGGTGATGCAAGCACTATAAAACATCGAATGTGCACACCCAGCAATGACGGATCCGAGGATAGTACGAAGGAACCCTGTCATTCCGGTAGCTAGCTTGTCCAGGTCCACCCGGACCGCGAGCGTGAGAGGCCCCCTCCCTCTTACATCAACATCTGTGCCGCGATGTTGTTGTATGTTTGTTCGTTAGTCAGAGCTTACATCCACTCCTCCTGCTCGGGACACTCCGTTGCATAGACAGTCCGATGCGGCTGTTATATTGGCTTCCTCATCCTCACGTCAACACACACGACCGCACCTTGGCTATGTGACCACAGATTTCCAGGGGACGTTCGCATTTCATAACTAAAATTCAAGTAATTCTGGATAGTATACCATCATGTGAACCACCAGAGTTTGATCATCTTGACATACAAAGTGATTTTTCTAATTTTCACTCTGTCTCAGAAGAATACATTCGAAAAATTATTTTTTCATCATCCAATAAATCCAATGATCTAGATGAAATTCCAACATTCCTTTTGAAAGAGACAATTGATTATCTTCTGCCAGCCATAACATCTATTATATCTGCATCCCTACACGAGGGGTTTGTTCCAAACCCATTGAACAAAGCACTTGTTATTCCACTCATCAAGAAACCATCTCTTGATCCTGACAACCTCCAGCATTATCGATCAATATCGAACCTCTCTTTCCTGTCTAAATTGTTGGAAAGGGTTGTTGCTTCACAACTCAAAAATCATCTACAAGAAGATGATCTTTTAGAGCCTTTCCTGTCTGCATATAAAGCTAACCACAGTACAGAAACAGCCTTACTGTGAGTCAACAATGACATTGTTAAATCAGTGCCTGAGGGTAAGGCTGTACTGCTTGTTCTCTTGGATTTGTCAGCAGCATTCGACAAAGTCGACCATGGTATTCTCATGCAGACATTGACACAGAATGGCATATGTGGAACTATCTTATTGTGGTTTGCATCATATCTAGAAGGTCGCAGTCAACAAATATATAACAATAAGATCAGTTCAGAAAGCAGGACATTAAAGTATTGTGTTCCTCAGGGCTCATTTCTTGGACCACACTTGTTTACTCTGTACACCTCTTCTCTAGGTCACCTTCTTAAAAAGCATGGCATATCATATCATCTGTACGCAGACTACACCCAACTGTACATCATATTCAAGCCATCTGTTCCAAGTGACTCATTCACCGCGGTCAATAACATGGAAACTTGCATAAATCTCATGCAGGAATGGATGATAGACTTTAAACTGAAAATGAATGACTCTAAAACTGAATTCTTAGTGATATCTGGGGTTTGCATGCCTACACCCCCTGTTACATCAATTCTGGTTGGAAACAACATCACTATGAAAAGTGAATTGGCCAGGAATATTAGACTGATTATGGACTCAAATTTAAAACTAGACATCCATATCAATAAAATATGTCAAAAATGCTACTGGCAGCTTCGTAATGTTGGAAGACTGCGACCTTATCTTAACCAGTCAGCACTTGAAAAACTTGTGCACTCCAACCTCACCTCACAACTAGACAATTGTAATTCAGTGTTAGTGGGGCTGTCCCAGTGCCTGATTCAGAAGCTTCAAAGAGTTCAGAATACTGCTGCTATGATAATTACTGGTACGAAATGCTCTGAACACATAACACCTGTTTTAACCCTTTACCCAACGTAACGGCCAAAACCTACCAGCGCTATTATCAAAAGTCACCAATTAATTTCGCTATTTTTTACACTTTTTGTCTCCAAAACATAGGTTATGACCACTCATTGGAACAAGCTCGTCGAGCTGGTTCCAATGAGGGGTCATAACCTATGTTTTTTAGACAAAATATTAAAACAACTAGTTATTCAAGAATTTTGTTTGCAAGTGTTGTCTTTTTTTCGTGTTAGGCAAAGGGTTAAGACAATTACATTGGCTTCCAGTTAAACAGAGAATTGATTTCAAAATATTGATCTTCGTATTCAAATATATCCACAAACTGGCTCCAGTTTACCTGCAATAGCTCCTCACTATATAAACCATCACCCAGTCTCAGATCTAAAAACCAAATTCAACTAGTTGTACCTTTTAGCAGACCTAATCAGGCTCATGATCGTGTGTTCTCTATCGTGGGTCCCCGATTGTGGAATTCCCTGCCAATTGGTGTCAGAATTTCAGAAACTCTCAATGTCTTCAAAAGAAATGTTAAAACTTTCCTATGTACTGCAGCATTCTTCTGAACCTCTTTAAGAGGCAACCAAAGCAGATGTGACTCTCTATTTCAGAAAAGTGTATTTATTTCTGTCAAGCGTTTTAGAGCACTATTTGTGGTTTTATGCTCTAGAAAATCACTTATTATTATTATTATTATTTTTTATTGAAATTTTTTATTAAATTTCTTGGGAGTTTAACGTGTATTACAGAATGTTTATTCTGTTTATCCCCATGGTTATGTCCTCACCCTAGGGGTGTTAGGTCGTTTTGGTCTTGCATCTTCTATCCAATGTATCGATTTTTCTTTGTATGAAGATCTTGCTTTACATCTGGTTGCATTTAGATTGGTTACTGACTTTGGGCCTTTTTGTTTATCTGATGTCTTGTTTCTGGATTTTGTCCACACTTAGGCTCTATCAGGATGCCCTTGGGCTCATCATGTTCCCTTTGGGAACTTAGGCTTTTTCCCAAAAAATTTTGAAAAATTTTTGGTTTCATTTTTCGAATTTAGTTTTGATTGCTATTATTTATGTATCTTTATCATATATTTTATTGTGGAGTTTGTGAGTGTGCTATGGACTTTGTTTTTTGATTGAATTATGAAGCTTACTGCTAGCGACTGGCGGTTTCGTTTTTTGGAGTTCGGTTTTGTTTTTTTTTGAGGAAAAAACCTTGGTTTCAGTTCCGGTTTTCTGTATGAAAAGTTTTTATATATGGATGTATTATGAACAGGTTTATTCTAGGAACATTCATAACTGAATAATGGATAGTGGCAATCAAGATATAGGGCCTAGTTTTCGACAAAGCCATTATGTCAGAACAAGTTGTCAAACAGTTTGCTTTATATTATTTAACAAGTGTGTCACTGGTAACATGGGTGGTAAATAAGAAATTTGCTGCAGAATGTTGAAAAAATGCCATGGAAATGACACCTACGTATTTTCTGACAAATTAGTGAATAAAACACTTGAATCCATTCAATCCATGTGTTCTTGCTGTCATTTCGTTTCCAGAATATTTCGGATAATCGGGTGAACAGATACAAAACATACTACTAGTATAACATTTCTATAGCTTGTTTTGGAGTTTCTGTGTGAGAAAAATAGTGTTGAGAACTTGAGAGATGAAGCACTTCAAATAAGAAATTGGCGTTTTATTGCGAGGGAAGTCGGAATTGTTGATTGGTATAGCCCTCCCCCCCCCCCCCCCCATGCCCCACCCCCAATCACTGGCAGTGTATCCACTTGTGAAAAAATGACGCCTCCATGATGGGGCGATGGAGGGATGTCACTATACCAGGGACCAACCATGGTTTGGCCTGTGGCAGGAAAATTTTCAATTCCAGGATCCCCCAAAAACCTATTTCCTTGCAACTGAGTGAATATTTTGAGGTTTTCACGGAGATCTATTTGTAAGGTTTCACACTTTGAGTGCTGGTATCTTTTTTGTAATCATGCAGTGTTATTTTATTATTTTGATTTAGAATCTCAAGATATGGACAAATAATTAACTGGTAGAGTGCTGGAAGCCCTATTTTGGGCTTTACTAAAAGTGACAGGCTATAACTGCCTGTAGCTACATTCTGCCTGAGGAATCCTTTATTGTCCCTAATATGAATAAGATTTTTTATACAATACCTTGCTCTCTGACATTTAATTGGATAGTGCCTATAAGGCACTATCCAATTAAATGTAATAGAGCAGTATATGATGAGCTTTGATTTGTTGTTAGAAAAAACTCAGCACTTTACCAGTTAAGTAACATGACCTTTTCTTCGAAGTTCGAAAACAACATCCCACAATTCACCACTACAGTCACTAAGTTTCATTTGTTTATGAATATTATTTAATGCAGCTGTTATGCCTTATGGCTGTGGTTTTGATCTCCATTGTGTGGTTCTTCTTATACATGACTAACATGAGCTGTTGAATTTTGAGTGTTAATAGATATGCCCAGTGGCTTGTTTTTTGTTAGTTATTTATATTCACTAAGTTGTAGTTGTCATTATTAATGTTTTAATGAATCAGTGTTGTGGGGGCTTCTCTTTATCTTTGTTTCTGTTTCTCCATCATGTGTATGCACAGGGAGGAGGACAACTCGGACCAAAGACCACTCGGTCCAGGACAACTAGGACCCATTTCCAAGATAACTCGGACCTGTTTCCAAGACAACTCAGACTGTTTTAAAGACAACTCGGACCAGTTTTGAAGACAACTCAGACCAGTTGTTTTGAAGACAACTCAGACCCAGTTTTAAGACAACTCAGACCTGTTTGGAAGACAACTCGGACCCTACATCAAAGTAAAGTCGGACCAATGTTGAAGACAACTCTAACCAGTTTTTTAGACAAGTCTGACCAAAATCGTTGGAGAAAGAGTCATGGTGGATTATAATATTAACTGACGAGTGGATGGGGGTGAGGGGGCGGGGGACAAAGCAAAGAGGCCTTTTTGGCCTGCCTCATAAGGAGAAGCCAGGTTTTGAAGAGTGCCTTGATGTCACGTTGGGGGTGGGGGTCACGGTTGTTCAAGCTGAGGTCGCAGTTGCTGGAGCTTAGGAGAAAACCTTGGAAAGAAAATGAAAATGCATGCCAAATGTGTAATCTAGGTGCACTGGAGACCCTGGAACACTTTCTACCTGTCTTTGATGTTGGCCTGAGCTTTCTTCAAAATAGGTCCGAGTTGTCTTAAACTCTGGTCTGAGTTGTCTTCGAAACAGGTCTGGCTGGTGTTGAGCCGAGTGGTCTTTGGTCCGAGTTGTCTGTAATTTGTATGCACATACACCTTAACTGCACCTCCTGTGATGTGGGGCTACCCCATCTTCAAGGATTAAGAACTCAAGATATAAATATTATATGTATCTGAATTTATTCTTAGTTTCTTTGTGGGATTATATGTGTAAAAAATTGAAGTGATGAAAAAAAAATCAGTTTGAGATCGCTTCTTGTCATTTTTTAAACATGGTACTGAAAGTGACAGGGACGTTTTACCCACTTCATCATTGCCATTGAGCAGTCATTAATATTCATAAGTTCAGAGTTCACAATGGCAAGTGTTCATGGAAACGTTGATCAACGTGTTTACCAATTTTATCACTGGATATAATAAATAAAAAAATAAAAACAAACACTCCCAAAAATGATTTTGTGAGTATTTTTTTATTTCCAGCACACATTGTCTCTGCGAATTTGGAGATAAACGGCATTATTATGAATTGGGTCACCAACCTGAACATTTAAGTTTTCCTTCTTGCATTTTTGGTGTAAAGATTCACGTTTTTTGGAGGAGGAGAATGTGTATGATCAATGTTGCTCAGCCGGCCTTGTGAGCACACTGACTGGCCACCTAACCCGATAACAAATCAACAATCGTCAAGAATATTAATCGATCGACAGACATTAAGACATTTCAAAGGGCAACGCTCTGTACAAGCCAGAATGTACGTCATTTGATTGGTGTATTCTGGGCGATTGCTGTAGTGGACAGAAATTCACAGAAAACCGTGAAGAAAGTTTTCCAGGAAAATCTCGGTTCTGTTTTTCGGGTTCATGAAAAAAAACAGAACCAAAAAATTAAAAACCGCCAGTCTCTACTTACTGCTCTTAATGCAAGGCGAGGAAGTCGACCTCGGATTTGCATGCTTGTTGCCTTGCCTGTAGTCGATGCACTCCTATGGATTCTTGTCCTACTGGTGTACATTGGGATGACAGACGTTGAAGATGGGTGTCACGGTACGGTTGTTGGTGGTGAGGTGCCTATGCCGGAACTCTCACCGCAAGATAATTCAAGTTTTTCAGTTTCTATTTACAGAGGAACAAGAATATGGTGATGGTTTCGTGACATCCATCCAAAGTGTGCTACTGTCGTTGTGCTCTGATGAGCAAATAGAGCTAGCTGCAAGGTGCTTCTGAATATATGCAGGGGATAAGGCCTCTAGTTAGTGTTCTTAATCCCTTGCAAGCAGCTAGCTCATCCGGTGAAGCGGTTACTCCGTCTGTGGGAGCTGTGACACCAGGTAAGTCCGTTGCGGTCGAGGGAAGTGTTGATTTGGCTAGAGCAATCACCAAAATCAAAAGCTCACCCAGCGACAAGGGAAATACATGTAGGGAGGAAGTCAGCAAGTTTCTTTTAGGGAGGCTTGGCGAGGTCTAACAAGGCCGCAAGTGGGAGAGGTCCCTCTCTAACCCAACAACATTTGGAACCAAATCATCCCCTGAGTTCCAATGTGTTCTATGTGCCAGTAGACACATAGAACACATTGGACCTCAAGAGACGAAATGTTGTTTTGAAAAACTTGCACCAGCTGGAGCATACGTCCACACTCACTGCTCGGGCCACTCCGTCTAGACAGCAGCTGGCCTCGGCTATAGTCACGTCTTCCTCCGCTATGTTTCAAAGAACACACGACCGCATGCTAGCTACCCAACTTCGGATATCCAGCCAGCTATGCGAAGATGGAGCCAGTCTTCGCCCATGAAATCAGACCATCCGGTAGCTAGCGACCCGAGGCTTCCATCATTGGGACGTTCGGTGAAGAGATCTACCTCCGGATCTTCGTCCCTGGAGCAGCAAGCAGTGAAAATACAGTAGACTGCTGCTCCTTAAGCCTCGGTAACAGACTTGCTGTTGAAGATTACACAGCTAATCGCAGCATCCCAGCAAGTGCAACAGCAGCCTCCCGCAGACTCTGGTGATGAGCTGGCGAATGGTGCTGGGTCAGTCCAGTCATCTGCAAATGCAGATGCGATGGACTGAATGTCATAGCTGAATCAGTTGGATGATGAAAGGGACAAGAAAGAGGATTACTCTTCCCTTTCGGAACAGCATATGGTAGCGATGTATTTTATTTATCAATACTACACTGACTTTGTTCCACCTGATCAGCAAGCTGTGACTGCTAGAGAGAAACTGCTGTCTCTAGAAGCAGATTTTGTGTGGAGGAAAGAGGATGTTCTTTCCTTCCTGAAACAGTCTTCACAGGTGTCGGAGGCCTTCGGCCATGTTAACAAGACCATATTCAACCTCTCTAGAGCTAAGAGGAAGGCAGTTTTTTATCGACATCTTCCATAAATATACCGTTCCTTGGACCATGTACATTTAAAATGGTTGGAGAAAATGTCCAGAGAGCTCCTCTGCATTTAGATGAGCAGGCCGGGAATGTAGATATGTCCCTACCTGCATCATTCAATATATGCTCGGAAGTGATGGAATGTGCTATTTCATCCAATAGAGCGAATCTGGATGCGATGTCCTTCACAGATCACTTCACCAGAGCTATGGCACATTATCTTAATGGGAAGGAATTTGAGGACATTTGTTCCTCGCTCAGAGTTCTTTCCAGGGCAGTCATGTATGCCACGTACAACTCCGCCCTAACAGTGGCAAATTGGGAGTTGATCAGACGTGTTGCTGCCCTTGCGTCATCATCACTTATAGATGACAAGGTGAAAAGCTCTCCCCGAGTTGCTCAAGTCTCCGGATATGCTCTGTTTGACGACAAGCTTTCGTTAGTTTAAGAACAGGCTGCAAGAAAGTTTCCAGTACACTGCTACTGAAGTCTGCGTCTCAACAGGCTACAAGAAAGCTTCCAGTACACTGTTACTGAAGTCTGCATCTCAACAACATGCTTCAACAGACTGGAGTAAGCGAGGCTGTTCCACTTCAAAATCAACTAAGGAACTCCTCTCAAGGGTACAAGAAACCCTCTTACACTTACTCCGGAGGTCATCAGTATAGCGACTCGGGAAAGGGGTGCAGGTTTGATCCGGACTGTAGGTCAGATGCCCCTAAGCCGTCGGGATGAGGTTCTTCGTGGGGAGGATGTAGTTTCTCCTTCTGTAAGCCTTGTAAGTCATACAGGTGATGAATAAGACCTCTATTGCTTACCAGTTGACGGAAGGTTATCAAACTTTGCAAGAAACTGGATTAAAGTCACAGAAGATCAGTGGGTAAAAGTGTTGTCTTGGAAGGCCTACGGCTATGATTCCAAACAAAAACCACCACTTACAAGATGTCCGCGTTGGACAAATCTTCCTTTCAAAAGAGAGTCGCTCCTAGTGGGGTACATACTCTCTTATTGAAGGAAGCAATAGAGGTCGTCGAGAATAGACTCCTGTTGCTGTCCACTTAGTGGAAGGTTATCAACCTTGCAAAAAAGTTGATGAAAAATTTGGAAGATCAGTGGATGAGCATGTAGTCTCAGCAGGCCTGTGGCTATCAGTTCAAGTACATGTAAAGCTCCACTTACAAGAAGTACGTGTTGGACAAATCTTCTGGCGAATTCTTCCAAGAGAGTCTCTCCTTGCAGAGATACAGGCTCTCCTATTGAAGAAAACCAATAGAGGTCGTCGAAATATTCTCTAGGTTTTTTCAAATCACCTGTTTCTCATCCTGAAGTTGGATGGATAGTGCATAGATAGGCTAAGCCAGCTGTCTTGTTTGGAATAGAGCCATTACAGGGAAGAGGTATGTCTTTTCCCTCTCCTTGTTGTATTCCTTGGCGTCAAGACATTTAATGTCATTGTGGATGCCATAGTAGCATTATATACTGTTACAGTGGTATTTTCTCAGCGGCTGGTGTTGTAAGTCTCCATTTAGTGAGCTTTCAAAGGCCTCAAGTGACACAGATATGTCTTCAAGTAGACAAAGACTCATAACTCCGTAGCTACCTTGAGATTACTGTCTCTTGGGGAATTACAGCCGTTAGAATAATGGCTCGTCATTCCTACTTTGCGCGACGATGGTTGTAAGTCTCCGTTAGTGAGCTTTCAAGGTTTCTAGTTACACTGAGATATCTGTCTTCATGGAGAGGATGACATCTAGCTACGTTAGCTAGGCTCTGACTGCTGTCCTTTGGGAGTAAAACCGATAAAGGTATAGTGCTTTTCAGTTTGTTCTCCTATTGAGTCTTATTGTTTACACCATAGTAGCCTAGTTAAAATCATGAGCAAGATTTTTTCAGTAATTATGCAGTGTCATAACTGAATTTATTATCTCTTGGGGAATTTAGGGCTGTTAAAATATCAGCTCTTCATTCCCTATCTTGCAGGACGATAGTTGTAAGTCTCCGTTCAGTGAGCCTTCAATGTCGCAACTTACACTGATATATCTGTCTTCACGAAGATGAAGACTTATAAGCTATGGCTAGCATTGTAAGTCTCCTTAGTGAGCTTCTAAGGCCACACTTATCAGCCTTTTATTGTCTTCACGTATAGGAAGACCTTTTGCTGCTTCAGAAAGGCTGAGTTTGTTGTCCTATAGGACATGATACTGTATGTTAGAGGAAGTTATTCTCTTCCTACCAGTATGGTTTGGTGTTTGTTATATGAGGCGATAACCTCTATTGATGACGCCATATTTACATAGTGCGATTATGTCAATTATGGTGGATTTGTTCATCACAGCCCAACCCGTCCTTAGTGGCATTATGGAGTCGGTCAGATGTGAGGTAGCCCTGCGGTTCCTATACTATTTGATGACAAACACAAGCGCGATTCAAGTAATGCAGATGAGGGGGGGTTCGATATGAATTTTTTGTCGAACCCCCCGCCAATTTGTTAAGAGGAGATTACTGGGCAAGACAGTTTTCTTCCCATAAGCCTCATATGCATTTAAGTATATACATGCCTTTCATGGCTTCTCGATTGGCGGCTGGGTCGTGTTCTAACGGCGACCTCATGGGCACATCTGCTTTTCAGCTGGTTTGTTTCCTGTGGTTGTTCGTTGTTAAGTCATATATGAGCATTTGATTCATTATCAATAAAATTGCCATCCTTCGTGTACCTGTTATAATGGCTGACATGTCGGTTATCTGGGCAACATTCTCCAATGTGGCAATTAGTCCCCTCTAAAAAGTTTTGCTCAGAGCGGTCTGGCCTTTCCTTACGACGTATGAGTTTATTACTCAGTTAACTGCATATTAACATCGTATTATTCATTCAGTTTCCTGGTTACACTTGTATCACTCGGTCATACCGTGGATACAGGCTGTATTCAGATGAGTACATGCAGGATTTCATTGCTCACGTGTATAATATATGTATTTATTAGGCAGACATATTATTGTACACATTATATAAATTATTGCTCTGCTTATAGAGCTTATGAGAATTTTGGGGCTATATGGATCAGTTAGGGATCTGCCAACAGGTCGTCTTTGCATATGTTCTCCATTTTTGGCATCATAATTCGGAGTAGTATATTCTTTCTCTGAACAATCAATAATCAATGAATGAATTATTTCTGGGGACGGTACGTGACGAGTCTGTTAATCATAGCTCGTTCCCTGTTCTAAATCCAGGTTTCTTGAAGATACACATTATCGTATATTCAACGGTTCATTGGAGTGTTATTATTGGAATCAACAGATCATTTTTACATAGCGCCATCTTACATCCGGGACTCAATTTTCCCCCACAAACCGGCTTTATTTATCAACATTACACACACGTGTCCTGAGCTGTTTATCGGCATTTAAAGCTTCATTTTTCATCTCTGTTTTATCAATTAAAATTTGACAGTTTATCTAATTGGCGTTTGTTCTCATCCCAGAAGAGAACAATGGTGGTTGGGTGTTAGAAATTTGTGTATTTTGCGATATTATGTCCATACTTATCATTTTCATGTTACAATCATTCATGTACGTTCCGACGTTCATCACGACTCTCTACTACAACTACAATGTACCTTTGGCTTTTTTAAAGCTAAAATGCTTCGTTCGAAGAACGGCAAGCAAGCACACAATCAAATTTTGTTTCAAAAGAGCAACAGAAATGACAAAAATATTTTTGAAGTGAAAAGAAACGATACCAATGCAGCTTTCAGTACAGTACAGCAGACGTGAGTGCGATTTTTAGAAACAGATCTGAATGGCAGGTTTTGAGGGGGCATATTGAGTCCCAGTTATAAGATGGCCCTATGTAAAAATGGTCTATTGTACACATGAACGGGGCTGCCTGTGGGTTGCCTTAGAAGCGTGTTTGCTCATTAGATACTTTCCATTGATATTCAATTACACAAGTGTATGGTCGTACACTTTATATCACTGGTTTTCATCCTATCTACGTATTCCGACTTCAGTACACGTTAGAAGCATGCTCTGTTAATTACCAGGATCGCCACAATAGTCTTAGCTTCTGAAGTGGCGTTAAGTACCAATAATTATACCCCCACTTTCGAAGATTGCCACCAGCAGCCATTTTGTACCAAAATTAGTGCAATCAGTCTTTTGTACAGAACTTCTGTATGAAAGTTCTGATTTGAATAAATTTTTGTATGAATGTTTCGTAAAATGGAATACATCACATACAGTACGGGTTTTTTTCTCGTGCAGCAATTATGCAAATTAGATGAATTTTGATTTATTTAGTGCTACTTATACACTGTAAGTGCACATGTCAATATGGCTCGGGCTAGAGGCTGAATTTATCAACCGATCTTCACGAAAAATTCTTTGGTACCTTTGTTATCACCTTGGGACGAGAACGAGTGTTTCTGAGTGCGGTCCAAAATTCAAGATGGCTGCCAGTGGCCATTTTGTACCGAAATTAGGTCCAATCAGTTTTTTGTCACAACTTCTAAACAGCTCGTATTTATGAACTGATCTTCACGAAACTTCTTGGGTACCTTTGTTTTCACCTTGGGACAGGAATGAGTGTGTTTTGGGGTGCCTTTGTTATCACTGTGCTATGAGAACAAATATTTTTGGGTTCAGTCAGACCCACTCTGGGACTCAAAGATTTCTTTTCTAGTTTAGCATCTGTCTGTCACCCACCTTTACATTACTTGACCTATACATTTGTTACAGGCTACGGTCAGTATTTATGTACAGACCGTTACAATACTTTATATTTACCTTTGTTATCAGGTCATTACCTAGATGTTTGTCATTGCTGTGTCACATACTATACATGTACATGTCTTGACAAGTTGAGCTACAGTACCATTGACACCTTCATTTTTTTTATTACTTGTTCACGTAGAAATTGTCTGTCCGAGCAAAATTTTGTCTGTTCAGTCTGTATCTCTGGTATCGAATGTTCTATTGCAATGAAATTTGCCATGAACACTGCTTATGGTATAGGCTTTAAAAAAAGGATTCAACGATATTTCTCACATTCCCCTTTTTAGAGTTATCCCCCTTTTTTGACTTAGAAATTGTAGGAAATAGACATTATTTGTCTGTTCAGTCTGTATCTCAGGTATGGGTTATTGGATTTCAGTGAAATATGGCATGCAGTTTGCCTATGACAAAGGCTTCTGCCTCATTGCATAAAACTTCCAAACACCAAACAATTTACCATACCTTTTGACAAATTGTTGAAAACTTTCGAAGAAAATGGGGGGGGGGGGAGGGGGCATACTGGATTGGGGTTATCGGATTTCAGTGAAATATGGCATGCAGTTTGTCTATGACAATGGCTTCTGCCTCATTGCATAAAACTTCCAAACACCAAACAATTTACCACACCTTTTGACTTAGAAATTTATGGAAATTGTTGAAAACTTTCGAAGAAAATGGAAGGGGTGGGGGGTATACTGGATTGCGTTCGTCCATCTGTGTATCAGTCCGTCAGTCCGTACGAGAATATTCATAAATAATATTTGTTGATCATAGGTATGCCCATGCTAGGCGGTACACCACGTGGGGGTATGCACCGGACGGAAGTCCAGCTCTTGTTAATAATAATTATTAACAGGGTGCTTATTGGGCAAATATATTTGGATTATTAGGCTTTCCCAAACCCAGTTTGGGAAAGACTTGTTATTCTTCTTTTTCAAAATTTTTCTTCTCTATTTTTTTTTTTTTTTTTATTTTTATTTTTTTTTTTTCCTCCCTGAATTTTGTCTGTTGAACTGCTCGAAAACAAGCTGTACGATTTTGACCAAATTTGGCACACTTATGTAATGTCATAAAATCTCGTGAAACGCGGTATCGTCATATCTGTGAAAATGTGTATTTTCAAAATATTCTGCCAAAACCTTCAAAATTTCACCATTTTTTGAATGTCTCAAAATTGTTTACAGTTATTTAGCTCAAATTTTCCCCACGTTTAGAGCATAATATGATACACCACAATCACCACTCAGATCTTTCAACTTTAACCCCCACTGGCCAAAAATGACATGCATATAGAATTTTTCTTCAAAATTGACCAAATTCAAGGGCAAATTGCTCTAATAACAAGGTTGTTGTAACAGTTATTTTGGTTTGGATAGATGCAACAATGATTGCGGAAGAAAGTTACTGTTTACTTTTTAATCTCAGATTTAACCCTCTTGCACACTGAGGGTGAGATTAAGAGTACCGTTTGAAAATGCCAAAATTAGCCAACTTTGGTTGCTTTTATCATCATTTTGGAAAGGGGTTAATTTCAAACACTTTTTGTGTACGTATTCACAATTGACTGCCGAGCATATTTGCTGTTGTAAGTTTAGTTGTAAAGTTTAACCCTATCCCATTCTGGTTGCATAAAAGTAGGTACCGTCCAAAAAAACTCCAATTTTTTCAGAATTTGGTAAGTTTAGATGACGATTTACTCCATTTTCAATTGCTTGAGCTCTGAATGTTTTCTATAGCTGCTTGCTGAAGTCAAAGTATGACAAAATTTGTTCTATATGTTATTATTAAAAGTTTACCCTTGGCAGATTTGAGACTTCCCATAAGGGTACTGTCAGAATATTTGTTATTTTCGCCAACTTCAAGAGCAATTTTTTCTAATTACAAGGCAATTATAGTTATTATTTTGGTATGGCTAGATGCAACAATGATGGTGGAAGAAAGTTACTGTTTACTTCTTAATCTCAGATTTAACCCTCTAGCACAATGAGGCCGAGAATAAGAGTACCGTTTGAAAATGCCAAAATTAGCCATTTTTGGTTGCCTTTTCTATCATTATGGAAAGGGTTAATTTCAAACACTTTTCATGTACGTATTCACAATTGACTACCGAGCATATTTGCTGTTGTTAGTTTGGTTGTAAAATTTAACCCTATCCCATTCTGGTTGCATAAAAGTAGGTACCGTCCAAAAAAGTTCCAATTTTTTTCAGAATTTGGTAAATTTACGTGGCGATGTACTCCATTTTTAATTGCTTGAGCTCTGAGTGTTTTCTACAGCTGCTTGCAGCAGTCGAAGTATGACAAATTTTGTTCTATATGTTATTATTAAAAGTTTAACCCTTGGCAGATTTGAGACTTCCCGTAAGGGTACTGTCAGAATAATTGTTATTTTCGCCAACGTTCACATGCACTTTCTCAGCACTGGAGCCATATTGTCTCAAAACCTTTTCCATGAGAGGATTGGGCCTTCATCCAAGAACAATTTTGCTGTTATATTTTTTATTCAAAGTTTTAACCTTCACCCAGTTTTCGGGCCTTGAATTTGAGTGCCCTGAAATTCTTCATAAAATTGGCTAATTTGGAGCTCACTTTTCTTCCATTTTCGAAAGGAATATCAAAAAATGATTTACATGTTCGTATTTACAATTGCCTACCGAGCATATTTGCTGTTGTAAGTTTGGTTGTAAAGTTTAACCCAATGCTTGTTCTGTTTGCAAAAAGATAGGTGGAGTCCAAAAAAACTCTAGTTTTCAGAATGGATGTATGCAGCAGTCATAGTATGACAACTTTTGTTTTATATGTCATTATTAAAAGTTTAACCGTTGGCAGATTCGAGACTGCCCATATAGGTATGGTCGGAATAATTTTAATTTTCATAAAATCACTGAATATTTTGATAAGTGTGCATTGGTAGTTTGGAATAGAATATCCGAAAATGCTTTCGAAATTCGGATTCACAGTTCAATTCCAAGAATATTTTCTGTTATAAGGTTGCTGTAAAGTGTAACGCAATCCCTGTCTCAGATGCATAATGGTAGATGCCATCGAAAAAAACTCATTTTTTTCAGAATTTCGTAGGTTTAAGTGACAGTTTACTCCATTCCTAATTCATTGAGCGCTGAATGTTTTTTGTGCCTGCATGCAGCAAGCATAGCATGACAACTTCTGTTTTATACGTCATTAATAATAATAAATTTTCTATAATAATAAATTTTCTATAGCGTAAAACCACCAGAGGTGCTCTAAAACGCTTTACAAACAGATTATACAAAACTCGACTGGAACAGATACGTTTTCAATTGTTTCTTAAATACATTTAAATTTGTTTGTAGTTGTATTTCAGGAGGAAGCATATTCCATAGGTGTGGGCCAGCAATTGAGAAAGCTCTCTCCCTTGCCAGGCCAGACCTAGTGAATGGTACGTTCAGTAAAAGACTGTTTGAGGAACGTAGACAGCGTTTCGGAATGTGGCGGGAGACTAGCTCGCTCAAGTATGCAGGAGCGAGGCCATGGACACATTTGAATACCAACATGAGAATTTTAAAATGTACTCTGCTCTGTATTGGAAGCCAATGGAGCTCCTTTAAGACAGGAGTGATGTGGTCAGACCGTTTGGCGCCAGTTACAATTCTGGCAGCAATATTCTGAATTCCTTGCAACTGCTGTAACAAGTTAAGTGGCAGGCCAAGGAATAGAGAATAATGTCCAGCAAAAAGTCGTGATCGACCGTGTCGAATGCGGCGGAGAGGTCCAAAAGTACGAGAAGAACGGCTTTACCATTTGCTAATGCGCAGATTATGTCATTGTGTACGCGTAGAAGAGCAGTCTCTGTACTATGTCTTGGTTTGTAAGCTGACTGAAATGGCTCCAAAAGGTTATTCAGGTTAAGATGATTATTCAATTGATCGACTACAATCTTTTCAGTGATTTTAGATATAAAAGATAGGTTTGAGACTGGCCTATAATTCTTCAAATTATTTGGGTCTAATGATGGTTTTTTAATTAGAGGTGATACCAGAGCGTCTTTCATCACATCCGGGACATTTCCTTCCATAAGTGAAGCCTGAACAATTTTAGTGATGATGGGCACAATAGTGGACGCCATAGATTTCACAAGTGATGTAGGAATTGGGTCCAGAGCGTTAGATTTGTTTGGCGAAGAGTTAATGCATTTTAACACCACAGCCTCAGATACTTTTGAAAAATCCGAAAAATTTGATTTCATCGTCAGTTTAGATAGCACAGGCGTATCAGCATCATTAATGCTTTCTTGAATAAGCTTGATTTTTGAAATAAAATAGTCACTAAATCTTGATAGGAGATCGGTTACAGATGAATGCTCAGGAAGAATTATGTTCTTTGTGTTGCCTAGTAACTGCTTTGTGATAGTGGATAAAGATTTACTATCTGATGTGTCTGTAATCAGATCGTTGTAATATTGACGTTTAGCCTGTTTTATCAGTGCATTTGTTGTGTTACGTTGCTGGTGTAACATTTGACGATGAACTTCAAGTTTGTTTGGTCTTATTGTACAGCCGCTCCAACCTACGGCGACTGTGTTTTGCATCCATGATGGCATCCGTAAACCAGGGAGCAGGTTGTCTTTGAGAGATTGTTCTTGATTTCAATGGGGCGTGCTTATCCAAATAGCAGAAAGTGTGTTATTATACATGGAGCACAAAACATCTGATGGCCCAGCGCTGCAGTTAATTAGCTGTGTCGATTTAATGTTTTTTTCAAGGGATGAGCGATCAATAGAGTTAATTTTACGAAACTGTATATGCCGCCGTTGGTTACTTGGTTTTTTCAGTAGCATGAGTGACGAAACGTTAAAGTGATCAGATATTACTGGATCATGTACCGTAATGTTTTTCATCAGTGGCGTGTCACCTTGTCTGATCATTATGAGATCGAGGGTGTGCCCGCTCTTGTGAGTTGGTTCATGCACAAGTTGTGTATAGCCAAAAGACTCAATGAGAGTTAGAAACTTTTGAGCATAGCCATCGCTTAGAACATTCACATGGATATTAAAATCACCAACGATGACTAAATTGCCACCATAAGACACAAATGCCGAGAGAAACTTATTGAATTCCGTGAGAAATTGGGACTGTGTGAGCTTATTCCGCTTCGAAGGTGGAGGGCGGTAGACAATCAGTAAACGGACTGTAATGTCGCTTTTCACCAAGCAGTCAATGTATTCAAATGACTCAGATGGGTTTGTCGATTCATTACCTAGCACGATATTAATGTCGTTTTTAAAAATAACCGCAGTTCCACCATCCCGACTACCTCTAGCTTTCTGCAGAAGGCGGTATCCGGACGGCAGTAAATTACCAGTGGAGTAGTTGTCGCGTTCATCACCCCTAAGCCAGGTTTCCGTCAGAGCAAGTATATCAAAATCATTGTCGGTAATCATGTCATGGATATCTAGTTCCTTCCTGTTGACCGAACGTGCATTGAAAAGTCCAAATGAGACACCGAGTTCGTTAGGAGAAATTGTATGATCAGTAGATAGATTAAGTGTTATAAGTTTATCCCTATTTGTCTCGATTTTAGGAGATGATTGGTCCAGAAAAGAGTTTACATGTGGTTCAGTGTTGGAAGGGTTAACTCCAACCTGTTTTGGGTTAGAACGTATGATGGGTATGTGTCTATGTCTACCACCACGCAATCCGCGTTTCGTAGTCTTCTCATAGCCAATTCCCAACTGTCGAATCCTGGATAGAATATTTGATGGAAGTCTATCAGGTGGGTGAGGGTTAAATTGGTGTAGAAATTTGGAAGAGTACACCAAGTGCTGGTCATTGACTAGTTCATACTCGTGAGCACAGTTCAAGAAAATGTTGTCTTCTGTCGTGTGTGACTGACACAGTAGCCTTTGTTGAATATTTCCATTGATTAGAGAAAGTTTAGGTTCAGAATGGTCACACATAGTTGAACAGGACAATGAACCTTTCACTGATATCAGTTCACAGAAACCAGAAAATATCCAGTAAAGGATACAAAATTCAAAAATCCTCGAAAAACTGTATCCCATATCACTGCAAAAACTAGATGATCAAATTCTATGAATGAACAGAAAATTTTTGATACGATTTCCGAAAGTGAAGAAATCTGACAAAACACTAAAAATGTTCAGAGTAAGAAGAGCTGATTAACAATGCTGCCAGCTGGCGCAAATAATTATCAAAATTTTAACCCTCGGCATATTTAGGAGTTCCCATGTGGGTATAGTCGGAATAATTGTTATTTTCGTAAAATCAATCCCTGAATATATTGGTAACCGTGCAGTGGCCTTTCAGTGGTGCTACATGAAGCCGCAAATAGTTAAGGTTGAAAATTCATCAAATAGACAAATATAATACCTAACTCAGCCGGTGACAGGTAGATAATGAATGGAAAAGTCGTTGATTTGAGAATAAAGTAGGGACGAATCGTGCCCTCGGTTTCCACCTGATCCACGGTATTTCCACGCGGTCTCGGCACTTGACAAAGATACTAAACTGTCGGGCAGGGGCAGTAGGAAACATTCTGGGAATTTCAAGTTGCTGCCTTGCATGATCGGGACATAATTGGAATATATCCGACATTGTATCTTCGGATATATTCCAATTATGTCCCGATCACTTCACCCCGACTGTCCGCTTGGGGGCACCATGACGCCGTGTACTAAGGCATACTGCACGTCGATGGTGAGCATGTCTTTAACCAATCTAACCCTGTCTGTGCTACAGTGCTGAGGCACCATGTTGGGGAGCTGGCAGCTGCTCGTCATTACTCAGTGGTTCTCTCTGGGTACTCCGGCTTCCTCCACCCATACAACTGTCACCGACATAATATGACCTTGGCTGTTAATGTGTCGTTAAAACCTAATAAATAAATAAATAAATCCAGTACCAGTTTTGCTCGTACAAATATTAGTACCATCAGACAAAATTCATTTTCTGATTAATTTCGTACCTTTCTGTACTCACTTTCCCTGGGTAAGATTGGTATACCTTTTCAATCTCAGATTTAACCCTCAAGGACAATGAGAGTGAGAATAAGTGTACCATTTGGAAATACCCAGTTTATCCAACTTTGGTTACTCTCTACTATCATTTTGGAATGGGTTAATTTGAGACACTTTGCTTTGCTATATGCAGAGATGTTTAATCATTAAATCCGGCTTTAGTTATGTTCTGGGACTTAATGAAACATGTCCTGTGGCCACTTAAAAATAGCACTGTCTGCAGAAAATGACTTTGAGTGAATACTCACTTGTCCAAAAACTAAAGGAAAGAGCTCTTTGAGCTTTTCATAACTGCTTTCAAAAATCAATGGGGAACAAATTTTGTGTTATATGTTTTGGTGTTCCGTGTTATCCAACACCAGTTTGGCCGTACAAATATGAATACCACCAGGAAAGAAAGCACATTTTCTCAGTGGTAGACTGTTTGACTTCCATGATAGAGTTACCGAGTTTGATCCCTATCTGGGACGACCCACGTAATGTTCTTGGGCAAGGCACTTTATCCCGGTTGCCAACATGGGGGCACGATGATGCCATGTACTAAGGCGTACTGCATGTCAATGGTGCATATGTCTTCAACCGCTGGTACCCTGCTTTAGCGGAGCTTGAACATAATTAGAATGTTGAGCTGACAGTTGCTCGTCGATGCTCGGTGGTTCTCTCTGGGTCCTCCGACTTCCCCCACCCGTAAAACTGTCACGGTCACGATTAGCCATTGTGGATAAGTATGTGACCGTAAACACCAATAAATAAATACCGTCAGGGAAACCCTCTGTGAAATCCTTCTGTCAGTAAATAGCAAAGTAGTAATGTAATGCAAGAAATATTAACAAGCTGTTCAACATCCCTTTAATCAAATCATTTTGATTTGAACTGTACCCATCACTGTGTATACTAGCTCTCTAGATGATTTAAACCATATCAAATAAACAACTAATTTGTGTGTGACAGTAACTCATATTACATGTATTTCATTGTATCTGAAACAGATATGTTGGAAAAATTGTGAAATCATGGATTAGGAAGCTTCCCCTCGTTTGTTGACAAATCCCACACATTCACAAACAGACAGAATGATAGAGAATAAATTATTGATATTTAAGGTCACTTTCAGCATCTACAGTTATATCATGACCCTAATATAGGTATTTATTCAAGTCCAGGTATTCATTGCATAGGCGTACAGGGCTATTTTTCAGGGGGGGGGGGGAGGGATGAACCCTTTTAGCCCCAAAAAGTTGAATCTCAGGAGGAAATGCCAAATGTGGGTATGGGGTCTCCCTCCCATTGAGTACCCGGAGAGAACCACCGAGCAATGGCACAGTGACTCAGACTCCCCAACATACTAACTCCACAAAAGCAAGGTTAGCATTGGTTGAAGACAAATGCACCCTCAAAGTACCCTTAGTACACATCGCCATCATGCCCCCCCCCCCCTCCCCCACCACGTGGGAAATTAAATTGGGATGAAGTGTCTTGCCCAAGGACACAATGTGGTTGCCACAGGTGGGATTTGAACCGGGGACTTCTTGGATTGCAATAATCATCTCTACCTTCTGAGCCACCGTGCTCCCATAATATGCAGTAATAGAGCTCTTTATGTGTACTTGTGTGATTATAAATGAATAATATTAACGTCGATACGGTTCCACTGAATCAACTTGTACAGTATAATGGTCAGTTTACTTGCAACTTCTAAGTGATGAGATAGGAAATCAACATTTTGTGTGGAAAACCAAAATGTTTTGTGGTCATTTCTGGCAACTAAATTGTCCGAAATTTTCTGGCATATTGGCCAGAAAATCGGCTCCTTCCTGACTCAGGGGTGGGTTGGGGCCCAGTCCTTCATGAAACCCTGGCCCGTACGCCCATAATTCATATGTACTAATTCTTTCCAAAGCACAAAGGACATCGCTTGTTTTGCTTTCTATGAAAATATTCTGTAATTATTGAAGAGCAAATTTTGTGTTAAATGTTTTGGTGTCCTGCTGTATCTCAAATATCTGTTTTGGCTGCATAAAAACTAGTAGCATCACAAAAACTTTGATTTCCACTAAATTTTCTGTTTTCAAAACTAAAACTGATCGATAGTTTTGTGTACAATACACTTTGCCTTTTCACATTAAAAAGTTGGGAAAGCCTGTAATTTGTCCAACAAATTACAATTCTCTAGTTTAGTATTACTTTTCACAGATTCCAGAGTGCTCCCTTCTTTGTTTTGAAGAATATTCCTTCAAAAAAAGGGAGGGGTGATTTTTCTTCATCTCATCCTGCTTGATAAGTGTGTAACTATGAGCGAAGCTGTTTTGTCTGTAGATTATTATTATTATTGATACAGCTTGTTTATTATTTATATATGGTGTATGTTTGTGGGGGTTGATCTCTCACTCTCAAATACACCATAATATTTTACAGGACTTTGTCTGGACTAGCCCTAAATTGGGGGCTTGTTACACTCATTTTGCATAATCTTTCATGCTAAGATTAGAGAATTACTTGGATTGGCTCCTTATTTTTGATATGTCTTCTCTATTATTGTATAGAGCCCGAGAGACATACATGTAATTCCTTTTAAATTTAATTTCCTTTCACCCTGGAATGCAGGCTTAGGAGCTATATTTGGTCAGCTAATTCTTAAGTCCTAGGCCCTCCGACTTTTTACGATTCAGCTAGTCTGGGCCATTGGTTATTAGTATAAAAATATGATAAATTTAAAGTAATTTGTATATTTTATATACTTACCAATGGCCCAGACAGGGATGATAAATTTAAAGTAATTTGTATATTTTTTATACTTACCAATTGCCCAGACGGGGATGGCCCTCCCATGAGTGGGTACTCATACCTCCCCACTGAGGACTCAACATTGAACAATAGCATGCTTCACTTCAAATGGTAGCGAGCATTATACAGCACACCTTCCATTTTCAAAATCGAAAGACTAACCAACAACTGTGAGACAAATCCGGTATTTTCTCCAATATCATCAAGCTTATTCCAATGTGAAGGTTTGTAAGTAATGTTTGTATTCAGAAAAGAAAGTTTTTTTAGGAACTCCAGAAATATTTTTTCATGTGTCATCTAGCTAATGTAAAGTAATGGGTTATGGATATTTTGCTAGTGTTTCCTGGAGATAAGTCCAAGAAGACCTAATTTCTCAGATAATTCTGCCTGTCAATGTGTTGCTGATAAAAAGTGTAGATGACTCAATTATTTTTTGTCTTTAGAATGAAATTGGATGTGGTATTGTATATTGTCGTACAAGGGATGGATGTAGTGAAGTTGCCAGTCGGTTGTCTCAGAAGGGTATCCCAACAAAAGCATATCATGCAGGTTTGAAACCATCGCAAAGGACAGACGTACAAACAGATTGGATGGAAGGAAGAATTCCTATAATTGTGGCAACAATCAGCTTCGGAATGGGTGTTGATAAGGCAAATGTTAGGTGAGTGTTTCAGTTCTTCACCACTTTCTGTTGCTACAGTACCATGATCACAAAAGTGGTATCTTTCTTGAACAGTTTGTGATCATGGCTATGATACACTTACAGTATGGCACCGTGCACTGGCCACTTTTCATGGAGTGAGCAGTATTTCCATGGACGCAATAATATTAGATTGCAAACACTAATTATACATGCAGGATTAACCATGAAAAATTTAATTAAAGCAGCACTGTGTTCAACTTGGTGCTTCCTTAATTAAAATCTTGCTGCTGCTGATTTTTACAGTGCAGTCACCATGGAGTAGTCGCAATCCACGCGTGGGCAGTCGTGTCCACGTATGCATTTACCAGGTAATAAGCATCAACATCAGCAAAATATTAATAAAGCACAGGGTTGTACCCAGTGCTTCACCCACAACCCGGTGCTTCATTAATTAATTTTTTGATGATTATTCCTATAATTAGTGTATGGAATCTAATATTGTTGCATCCGTGGAAATATTGCCCACCTGTGGAAAGTGACCAGTCCTCAGCAGCTGTACTGTACCAGGTAAACGTATGGGATTACGACCACTCCACGGCGACTGTACTGTACACAGTGGGTCCATATTTCGTTCAAAAATATCTTGAAATTAGGAATAAATCAAGAAAAATAAACAAAATTGGCATCTGAGATTCAGTTAGTGATGAACCAATTATCAAAACTTGCTATGAACTGATTACTGATTATTTCTCTGCTGATTCTGCCGATTTCCATGCCGATTCTGATGATTGAAATAGGACCCAGAAGAAAATCTGTTAGTGCCTGTTATACTGCAGAATTTTGTTGATATATCACCAATTACAAAAGCTTAATTTATAGCCAAAATAATATTTGCATTTTGGGGAGTTCGAGTGGGGGTTAGATCGTTATAAACGATACAATCACACGATATTGTTCTCTTGTGATGATTGTGTATTATTCCGGTAAATAGTGTTAATACGGTTTTGTGTAATAATACACTTGGCTGTATTAACCAGGAAGGTACTGAGCACACATACTTTGTATCTTAATTGAATAATAACGTTGATGTTAATGTATGTTATGAAGTTGTATGGCGCATTGTTTACAGACACCCACGCAGCGTCAGAATATATTATTTAATGTTCAGTTGGAGAGAAACATCAAGGGATGTAACTGACTTAAAAAATGAGCTTGACAAACTGAAAATGTGTTTGTGACAATCATACGACTTGTATGTTGCGTAACAATAATCTCCCATCGAAAAAAGAGTATTTTTTAGTTTTTCTCCAATTTTAATTTCTCATTGTGTTGTGAATCTTGCATCATGAAGTACTACAGACTAGTGGCTGAGCGCATTTTATTTATACATGTATCCTCCAATGCAATGTTGTACAGCACCATGAGTGAAGACAGGTGACTTCGTTCAGCTGGGAATAGAGGCGATCTCGTACCGATTGCATATGGTAAATTCTGTAATATCTCGGCTCTGCAAATCCCTAAATATTCTGATATGCACTACACGCATTTTTAATGGGGAAACTTTATTGAAATGGCCAGATATCAAAGAGATTTTAATAGTCAGTGTTACATGTAAATATAGAATAACCGGAAACTGCCGGTTGTCATAATCGGCTGATGTCCCATAACCGGCTGGTTCCAATTCCAATTATCGGTTCATCACTAGATTCAGTGTTCTCAAACTTAAAACGGGAGGTAAGAAAGTGTGGTGACAAGGCAAACAGATAGAGAATTTCAACCAGACCGTGACACAGTTGTAAACTGATTGAAATTCTCTGTCCGCTTTTGTGATGACAGTACCAAACTAAAATGCTGCCTTTGTACAGCCGCCTTGGACTGGTTACTTTCTATGGGTGGGCAATATTTCCACAGATGCAATAATATTTGATTCCAAACACTACATGTAATTATAGGAATAATCATAAAAAATTTAATTAATTAAGCACCGGGTACAACCCTGTGCTTCATTAATTAAAATTTTGCTATGATGATTTTATTACCTGGTAAACGCATGCATGGACATCACTGCCCATGTGTGGATAACAACCAGTCCATGGCATCTGTACTGTACTACTACCACAGCTTGAACTGTTATCCCTACACAGTGTAGTAACATTGCTAGTACCATTGCTGATACTACTAAATTCTGCAAAGTGCTTGTTGACTGTTGATACATGTGTGGTAAAAAAGTTCTGTTGTTTTACTGCAAAGTAGAACCTGATACATAATGCCTGGCATGGAATGGCAGTTCTCTAAAGTATGCAGCCATGGGATCAGCAGTTGCTATCACTTGATTTTATACTTGTGTTGTATTTATGATATAGTCACAGAAAGTGACCATTACAGTATGACCACCATGGACTGGTCACTTTCCTTGGACCGGCAATATTTCCACAGATGCAATAATATTAGATTCCTGACACATTCTGCCAGGCCTGACTATTTAATCAAGATGTTTGTATTTAGGAAAAAAAAAATGGTGTTGGTTTTCAGGCAATCCATCAATCGTTTGAAATAGAAGCCCCTTGGACTTGGTAAATAAGCTCTGTTTTACTGGCAAAATAGGGGTCAGACACCAATGCGTGGGGTGGAAGTCCTCTACATGTATAATGGGCTACATTAAATAATCAATTAAACTTGATGTTATCTCCATGTCGAAGTTACGATTAGCCATTGTGCAGAAATATGTGACCTTAAACACCAATAAATTAATAAATAAAAATTTGTCCTGTTACAATTTATTGGAGAGTGTATATGGGTACTCTCCCATTAATTTTTACAAGGAAAGAACATGTGAACAAACTTTTCCTACAGAAAATAATTTAACACTCTTCCCAGTTATCAAACAAAAAAAAAAAAAATAAAAGCCTCCCTTCCTCATTGATTTGTAAAATTTATTCTCGAGGTCCAGATGTATTTTTAGCTCAACTTGCCAAAGTCAAGCTGAGCTATTGCCATCACTTGTCGTCTGTCGGCATACATATGTCCTTCTGTACAGGGGTACGTACATATACTACAAGTCGGAAGTAGTTGTAGGTAAACCGCAATTATTTCACGTTTTTTTGTGCGGTTATAACTAAACTATGCAAAAAATGCGATTTTCGTTTCCGTACCACTAATAAAAAAGATAACCGCAGTTGCCAATCATTTGTGACCAGAGTCCGAAACGCAAATAAACGATAGTGTTAGTCTTGTGGGAAGAAACGAGATGTGGGCTTCAATGAAACTGCATTGTGGTTTTCAGTCATAAATGCAAATAAACGGTACCAACAATCATTTATGATAAGATACATACACATGTAAAGCAAAAATCCAACATATGTTGTTGGTGTTTGCAATGCTCAAGTCGTGCAATCAAAAATTGAGTACGTCGTCATTCCATTCAAACTATTGTCCATTGTCTGCCTCTTAGGGACGTAATTTCCAATTCGGCAAGTAATAGTGAAGACTGTCAAATAATAAATAACGCTGTGGATCTAATCGCTACAACGAGTGGCAGAGATTATCTTGAAATATCATCTGATGTGAATATAATGCATAATCCATTGTATATTTGAACAAGTTAAAAGTCAAGTTGAAAATATTTTTTTCAGTGTTATTGTCGGTCGCGAGTTTTTAAGTAGGCCCACTAAAGGCAAAGGAAGCCTTCAGAATTTCAATACTGCTGCATCTGATGTCAAAGACGTTTTTACAGATCACAACAAACTACAAATTCAAGAACACATTGTTGGACTTTATCTCTTAATGAAAAAAGTTCCAATGCAACATTTATGAAGAAATAATACGTCCTACGTTCGTTTGGTTTTGCCAGTCGTCATATAAGCCAAAATTGTTCAGCCCTAATAAAAGTGTTGGGGGTACGATTCAATTTCACACCCCCAGAGCACAAAAAAAAATGTTGAGAATTAGGCTAATCATACACTGTAAGCCTGTATTTACATGTACCAACTAAAATTAATGATGGCAACTGGAAGTCTTTTCATATTTTTGAATGCCCTTGTGAAGTTTCAATTGAGTCTTTCTCTTTGGAAAATAAGTTGTTACTGTACGTACAAGCCTATTTGTTTACACCAGATATGGACGCCCACCATGAGAGGGAAAAGAAGCAAGGAAGCAGAATATTAAATAAAGGGAAACAGGCACTGCTGTGGATCACTTTCAAAACTGATGAAATTTCTTGGACTGCCCCCCTCCCCTCCCTCCATCTTCCACATGTACCAACAGTTAGGCCTACACACCACCAACGTTCTGTTCCACTACCCAGTATTCTTAGCCTCCCAGGTTCGATAATCTGTCCCAGTTTAATGGAAGAAAATAACACATTTTTCCAACACAGGTAAAAAATTATTCTCTATCAAAACACCACTTTCACTTTCCATTGCGTTCCTGAGCGACTGATGAGTCATCCAACAATTTTAAGATATTAATAACACCAAGGCAGAAAGCAGAAGTAATATGTTTCATAATTTTTTACTGCCCACACAGTGTTACCATACTAACATGCACACATCTTTCTGAACCGCATTCAAGAAAAATACAGAACTCCAAAATTAAACTGGCCAGTAGGCCTACAGTTACTCAACTATGAGTTTCCCAGGTGTGGGTTAAACTCACTGATGCATTGGTTGCAAATTTCCACTAGACGGGCGAAATTTTTACTGATACCTCAATTTGCATGCCAGGTAACAAGGAAATTGAAATGAATAATGTGTGGGCTATTGTGATTTTCAGCAGGGCAAAAGCCAAAAACTCGAATGAAATGTTTATGTGAGGCAGTTGTTTTGTTGTGAATAAACATTTGAAGAGATATGTGAATGGGCATTTAATCTAATGAAATAAGTTTTGTTGGGATAATGCACGTTAAAAATGTTCATCGAACAAAAAACAACGAATAATGGTTTTAAGCCTTATTTTGTTTATTTGTATGCTAAACCTGAAAATTTTAATTTTTGTCTGAACACGTGCTCTGTACAAAATACGAGGCACCCTCTGCCCACCCAAGTTAGGACCTGCATGTAGTTAAACCAAGTTCCGTTTAAAATTCACCATTCCAAGAGAAACCTTAGAGGAGTACATACACACACCGTGATTTAAATAAATGCACATCCTTGTCGGGAACCTTTGGAAGCAAAGAGTGCTGATCTGCAGATGTGGACATTTATCTCCTGCACCAAAGACAATGTGGGGTGAGGGTGGGCATACTGAAACTTGCTCCACAGGCTCATTGGTGAAAGATATGCAATATCTTTTTTCTCCATAAACGTAGTCTACCATTTGAATTCGATTAACTTAGGCTGTTAAAGAGTTTATTTTACCCATTTGCGGCTTTGACTGACATCATCTAGACCTGGTGGGGTGGATATGGCCCTTCCATTGGGGGGTTTGGGGGCCCTTATTTTTTTCACATATATACGTATATATGTGAAATAATTTCAAAAAATATTTTGTGAGGGCATTTCAGTGGCGTAGGCAGGGGGGCTGATGGGGCACATACCCCCCCCCCCCCCCCCCCCATTTCAGTCATGCCTCCCACCCGGTGATGTGGCCTAATTATCGATACCTTTCATAACTTATAATTTATGGACACAAGCAGACTCAGAGTTCAGGAAATTGCGCTTTTTTGTCTCAAATTTTACAATTTTTTTTCAGGGCAGCACCCCCCCTCCCCCCCTCCCCCCCCTCCCCCCCATCCCCCAGTGAGAGGGGAGCCCCCTCTTGTGCTTGCCCCCATCTCGCTGCTACATGGCTCGGATGGTGCTGGGCATCCTATTCTGTATGCACCCTAGTAGTTCAGCGATTTGAACGTAATGCCCCTCTCCCCACAGGAGTAGCTGCTAAAACTCATTCTGTTGTTTTTTTTATCACATGAACATCTTCGCCCAATAAATGAAAGCAAATAGAATATCAGTGTACCCCAAAGTGACATCCATATGATAAGGGGGTTACATGTAAAAACATGTATGTGTTATGTTTGGAATGGCCTAGTCCTTCAGAGTTCAGAATGAGAAGATGGGATGTGCATGGAGGGGAGATGGATGAGGTGTCATACACCAGGACACTGAAGCCTTTATTCAGTGGTAAATGACATCCGACGTAGCTAAGCATATTACAGCATCAAGGCATTCAACACGCCAAGAGGACACGCATTCTGAGGCAATGAAATAGCAAGTATATTTTTTCTATCAAATTGGAAACTTCTGGACATTTAATCGCCTGAGTTTTAAATGGCGCAATAGAGGGCAGAGAAGTGAAATGGGGTATTGGGAGTTGGTGGGAGGGACAATTGATGCACAACTGTGTTGATGTTGTTTTTTCCATCCAGAACTCCTTTGTCAGCATTTTCTGAGGGGGCAGGGTGAGGGGGGGGGGGAAGTGATGGTATGAAACAAATATATTGAGAAATAGAAATATAACTAACCAGTAACTTGTCCTGTAACTTGTCCTGTACCGATATCTTGTTTTTCAGGCTCATTTATTTATTTTTTAGTAGTATGGCGTTGGGCAATGGAGGTATTCTCAGTTGTATTTGTCAAATTTACTGGTCAAGCGAGTGAGCTGCCAAGCGCTTATCATTGTTTATAAATGGGACTAGACATGAAAGGATAAATGATTTTCCCGTAGAGTAACCATGAAAAAAATGCTAAATGCATTTTTGAATGTCTACATCTGCATTTCTATTCCTGATTACCAGTATACTGGGGTTGTTACTACAACTACTTCTGACTTGTAGTGTATGTACGTCCACAATTTCCTTTGGCACACCGCACAGGTCGCATTTATGATCACATTGCTTTGAAACTTGGTATGCTTGTTTGGGGTGACCTCTAGATGGGAGCTATCAACTTTCTTCCATTTCCGTCAAAAAATGTTGCCGCTGGCAACATTCTTTGAACTTTGTTTAGTCAGACCTCAATATTTCCCTTTGGCACATCCTACAGGGCACATTTATGATCAGATTGCTTTGAAACCTGGTGTGCTTATTTTGGGTGACCTGGGGGCGTGGTGGCATCGCGGTAACCGGTTCTCGTCAGATCACTGAAGTTAAGCAATGTCGAGCGCGGTTAGTAGTTGGATGGGTGACCATTTCAGCGACTGATTCGCACTCCCGCGTTGTGTCCTTGGGCAAGGCACTTAACCCCGATTACCTACATGGAGGCACGATGACGCTGTGTACTAAGGCGTACTGCACTTCGATAGTGTGCATGTCAACCAATTTAACCCTGCCTGTGCCGCAGTTCAGAGTTACGATGTTGGAGAGCTGACAGCTGCTCATCGTTGCTCGGTGGTTCTCTCCGGGTACTCCTCCACCTGTAAAACTGTCACGGTCACGATTAGCCATTGTGCGTAAGTGTGTGACGTTAAACACCAATAAATAAATGAATTTTGGGTGACCTCTAGATGGGAGCTATTGATTTTCTTCCATTTCTGTCAAAAAATGTTGCTGCTGGCAACAACCATTGAACTTGGTTTAGTCAGGCATCATTATATTCCTTTGGCACACCCTACTGGGCACATTTATGATCAGATCAGTTTGAAACTTGGTGTGCTTATTTGGGGTTACCTCTAGATGGGAGCTATCGATTTCCGTAAAAAAATGTTGCCACTGGCAATGACCTTCGATGAACTTAGTGCAGTTATGCATCAATATTTCCCTTTGGCACACCCTGCAGTGCGCATTTATGATCGTATTGCTTTGAAACCTGGTGTGCCTGTTTGGGGTGACCTATAGATGGTATGTGTCGATTTTCTTCCAATTATGTCAAAAAAGGTTGCCACTCGCAATGTTCTTAGAATTTAGTTTAGTCAGACCTCAATATTTCACTTTGGCACACCCTACGGGGCACATTTATGATCAGATTGCTTTGAAACCTGGCATTCTTGTTTGGGGAGACCTCTAGATGGGAGCTATCGATTTTCTTCCATTTCCATCACAAAATGTTGCCAGTGGCAACATTCTTAGAACTGAGTTAAGTCAGACCTCAATATTTCCCTTTGGCACACCCTACAGGGCACATTTATGATCGGACTTGGTATGATTGTTTGGGTTTACCTCTAGATGGAAGCTATCGGTATTTTTATACTACAACCAATGGCCCAGACTTAGCGGGTGCAAACTCGATATAATTCAGGGCCAAACACAAATTTTGAACCCCCCAATCCCCAAAATTTGCATACAAAACTGAAAAATTGAAGTCTTATCTGGTCCTTTATACATTTGTTTACTGCACGTCCGCGGTAAACAGGAAGGTACCGAAATTTGCGCAAAGCATCATTCTTTGTTTGGCCCTAAATCAGTAAACAATGAGCTGACATCTGTGCTTTAAATCTCCATTTTTGAGGATGCCAGACACAAATCAATGAGAGAATTGGTGGATTCAAGGTTATAAATGGATGATGGAAGTGAACAACGGTGGTTTGAGATGTTCAGGGCTGTAACTTGACAATAATTATAAAAATTATTTTATGTTTCCCATTTTTGGGACATGCACCTGACGTCATCATTCTTGCAAATGATTCACCAACTGTTTGTTAAGTATTCCTTCCCTATCCTCACATGAACCCTCCTGTTAAGCTCCTAAGGTTTTTGGCTGTTTTTATTGAAATTAGTTATTAAATTTCTTGGGAGTTAACATGTATTACAGAATGTTTATTCTGTTTATCCCCATGGTTACGTCCACACCCTAGGGATGTTGGGTCGTTTTGGTCTTGCATCTTCTATCCGATGTATCGTTTTCTATTCATATGAAGATCTAGCTTTGCATCTGGTAGTATTTAAATCGGTTACTGACTTTGGGCCTTTTTGTGTGCCTGTTGTCTTGTTTCCGGTATTTAGCTCACCAACTTTAGTTGTGTGAGCTTATGGCATGGCTCGATCGGTCAGTGTCGGCGTCAGCGTCGGCGTCAGCGTACGTGTCCAGTAATGTTAAAGTTTCTGTTTAGGTCACTTATTCGCCCTATTTCCATATCATGGCTTTTATAATGCTGCTATATGATGATTATTATCATTTTACCATGATTTAACCCCTCATACCCTACATTTTAGACATTTTTCTTGACATTTTTAGTTGCGTTTAGTTTTCTGTTCAGCTCAGAATTTCATGTTTAATTAAGTGTTTAGGTCAGCTGCTGTGCTCCTTCTCTTCCAATGGCATTTATATTCATCTTACATGTTCCTCAGTATCATTGTTCCATGATTAACCCCTCGTACACTGCATTTTAAACATTTTTCTTGACATTTTTAGTTGTGTTTAGTTTTCTGTTTAGCTCGGAATTTCATGTTTAACTTAGTGTTTAGGTCAGCTGCTGTGCTCCTTCTCTTCCCATGGCACTTATATTCATTATACATGTTCCTCAGTATTATTGCTCCATGATTAACCCCTCATACCCTGCATTTTAAACATTTTTCTTGACATTTTTAGTTGCGTTTAGTTTTCTGTTTAGCTCAGAATTTCATGTTTAACTAAGTGTTTAGGTCAGCTGCTGTGCTCCTTCTCATCCCATGGCACTTATATTCATCATACATGTTCCTCAGTATCATTGTTCCATGATTAACCCCTCATACCCTGCATTTTAAACATTTTTCTTGACATTTTTAATTGCGTTTAGTTTTCTGTTTAGTTCGGAATTTCATGTTTAACTTAGTGTTTAGGTCAGCTGCTGTGCTCCGTCTCTTCCCATGGCACTTATATTCATTATACATGTTCCTCAGTATCATCGTTCCATGATTAACCCCTCATACACTGCATTTTAAATGTTTTTCTTGACATTTTTAGCTGTGTTTAGTTTTCTGTTTATCTCAGAATTTCATGTTCAACTTAGTGTTTAGGTCAGCTGCTGTGGTCCTTCTCTTCCCATGGCACTTATATTCATCATACATGTTCCTCAGTATCATTGTTCCATGATTAACCCCTCATACCCTGCATTTTAAACATTTTTCTTGACATTTTTATTTGCGTTTAGTTTTCTGTTTAGCTCAGAATTTCATGTTTAACTTAGTGTTTATGTCAGTTTCTGTGTTTTCTTTCAAGAGGTTGTGTTTAGGTAAGCTTTGTCGCATGTTATGAGCCTGTTTGATACAGTTCTTGTGTTTGCCAAAGTTACTATCAAAGAGGAATGTTGGAGAGCTATAGGGCATTGGCGTCCTTCTTGTTTCTATTGATGTTCTTTACATTTGACAATGCCCTTAACATGCAGTATTTAGTATTATAATTCTTTAGAATTATTGTAGGATACATTGATTATGATTCCGGTAGAGTAGCTAAAAAAAATTGGCATTTGTCCACACTTAGGCTCTATCGGGATGCCCTTGGGCTCATGATGTTCCCTTTCAGAACTTAGGCATTTTCAAAAAAAAAATAGAAATTTTTTTTATAATTGTTTTTGTTTCAAAATTAATTGATTGCTATTTTCATGTATCTTTATCATGTATTTCTGTTGTTGAATTTGTAGGAGTGCTATCGACTCTGTTATTTGATTGTAATTATGAAAGCTTACTGCTCTAAATGCAAGGCGAGGAAGTCTTCCACTGATTTACATGCTTGTTGTCTTGCCTGTAGTCGATGCACTCCTACAGATTCCTGTCCTACTTGTGAACATTGGGATGCCAGACGTTGGAGACGGGTGTCGCGGTATGTTGTCGGTGGTGAAGTTCCAATGCCAGATGAGCTGTCACTGCAAGATAATTCAAGTTTTTCAGTTTCTTTTTCAGAGGAGCAAGAACATGGTGATGGTATTGTGGCACCCATCCAAAGTGTGCTGCCGTCATCATGCTCTGATGAGCAAACAGAACTGGCTGCTAAGGTGCTCCTAAATATTAAACAGGGAATAAGGCCTCTTATTCCAGCTGCCAGTTCAACTGGTGAAGCTGCCAACCCGATAGTGGGAGCCGTAACACCGGATAAGTCCATTGTGGTTGAAGGAAGTGTAGAATTGGGTAGAGCGAGCACCTCAAAAACTGAAGCTTACCCAGTGACGATGGCAAAAGGGAAGAAGCCTGCAAGTTTCTCTTCGGGAAGCTCGGCAAGGTCTGATAGACCTCGAGCGGGAGAGTCTTCTCTAATCCAGTAACATTTGGAGCCGAATGTTGTTTTGAGAAACTTGCCTGAGTCGGAGCTAACGTCCACACCCACCGCTTGGGACACTCCGTCTAGACTGCAGCCAGGGTCGGCTACAGTTACGGCTTCTTCCTCAGGTTCAGATAAGCACACGCGACAGCACACTAGCCACCCAAATTTGGATATCCAGGCAGCTGCGTGAAGACGTTCCCTGAGTCTACGCCTGTGAAGTCGGCCAATCCGGTAGCTAGTGATCCGAGGCTTCATTCATTGGGACGTTCGGAGAAGAGATCTACATCTGGATCTCTGTCCCAGGAGCAGCAACCGGCGAAAAAACCAAAGACCGCTGCTCCTCAAGCCTCTGTAACTGAATCAGTCGGATGGTGAAAGGGAAAAGGAGGTGAATTACCCTTCCCTTTCGGAACAACATAAGGTAGCAATGAATTTTGTTCATCAATACTATCCTGACCTTGTTCCACCTGATCAGCAAGCTGCGTCTGCTAGGCAGAAACCGCTGTTGTCTCTAGACAGAGATTTCGTGCGAAGGAAAGATGATGTTCTTTCCTTCCCGGAACTATATTGGCAAGTGTCGGAGGCCTTTGGCCACATTAACGACGCCATATTCAACCTACCAAATTCGAAAAATAAAGGCGGTTTCTTATCTGCATCTTCAATCAGTATACCGTTTCCTGGATCACATTATTTTAAAACAGTTGGAGAAGATGCTCAGAGAGCTCCCCTGCGTCTGGATGAGCAGGTTGGGGATTTGGATATATCCTTGCCTACATCATTCAATTTATGCTCTGATGTGATGGAATCTTCTATTTCATCTAATAGAGCGATTCTGGATGCTATGTCCTATGCAGATCATATCACCAGGGCTCTGGTGCAGCGTCTAAATGGAAAGGAATTTGATGATGTTAGTTCCTCGCTAAGAGTTCTTTCCAGGGCAGTCATGTATGCCATGTACCACTTCACCCTTTCAGTGGCAAATTTGGAGTTGGTTAGATGTGATGCACCCCTTGTGTCGTCATCAATTATTGATGACAGGGTCGAAAGCTCTCTCTGAGTTGCACCGGTCTCCGGACATACACTGTTTGACAACAAGCTTTCCTTAGCTTATGAACAAGCTACCAAAAAAGCTTCCAGTGCACTGCTATTGAAATCAGCATCTCAACAACATGCATCAGCTGGCCGGAGTAGGCAATGTCGTTCCAGTAACCAATCATTGAAAGGGAACTCCTCGCGAGGGTATAGGAAACCCTCTTACAGGTACTCCAGAGGTCATCAGTATAGTGACTTGGGAAAGGGGCGCAAGTCTGACCAAGACTATAAGTCAGACTATAAGTCAGATGCCCCAAGGCCAACAGGATGAGGTTCTTCACAGGGAGGATGTAGTTTCTCCTCCCACAAAGTCAAGATAAGCTATTGCCATCACTCATGTGGAAGTCTGTTAGTTTTTGAGTCTGTTCATGTTTTCCTTTAGCACAGGCTACACTCCGTAGTTCTTGTCCGATCATCACAAAATTTCAATTGCAGGTTTGAGGTCATGTCTAGATGAGAACGTCCCCTTTTTGTCATGATCGGTCAACCATGATGGCAACCCGAGCCCAAAACCTGAAAACCTTTAGCACAGTCTACAGGTCATATTTATGAAGGGATTTCATGGTAACTGGGTAGGATGACTCTGTATAATATCTTGATGAGAATGTCCCCTTTTGGTCATGATCTATCAACCGTGATGGCTTCCAAAGCCCAAAACCCCAAAACTTTTAGCACAGTCTACAGATCATATTTAATATAAAGGGATTTCCTTGTAACTTGGTAAGATGACTCCGTATCATGTCTAGATGAGAACTTCCCCATTTGGTCACGATCTCTCAACTGTGACGACTGCCTGAGCCCAAAACCTGAAAACCTTTTCCATAGTCTACAGGTCATATTTATGGAGGGATTTCATTGTAATTGGTAGGATGACTCCATATAATGTCCAATTGAGAACGTCCCCTTTTGGTTGCAATTGGGTAACTGTAACGGCACCCGAAACCAAAAAACCTTTAGCACAGTCTACAGGTCATATTTATGAAGGGATTTCATCGTAACTTGGTAGGGTGACTCCAGATAATGTCTTGATGAGAACATCCCCTTTTGGTCGCGATTATTCTGCCATGATGGCTGCCCAAGCCCAAAACCCGAAAACCTTTAGCACAGACTATAGGTCACATTTATGAAGGGATTTCATTGTATCTTGGTAGGATGACTCAGTATCATGTCTAGATAAGAATGTCCCCTTTTGGTCATGATCTGTCAACTGTGATGGCTGCCCAAGCCCGAAACCCAAAAACTTTTATCACAATGTACAGGTCATATTTAATATGGAGGGATTTCAATGTAACTTGATAGGATGACTCTGTATGATGTTTAGATGAGGACGTCCCCTATTGGTTGAGATAAGTCAACTGTGATCACTACACAGGCTCGAAGCCCAAAAACCTTTAGCACAGTCTACAGGCTGTATTTATGAAGGGATTTCATAGTAACTTGATAGGATGACTCGTTTTGAAATAATTTCACTGTAACTTGGTAACTTTGGTTTACATACATTAACTGTGAGGGCCAGATACATTAACTGTGAGTGCCACATTAAGCCATCCCTCAATTCTTTAGTACAGTCTGCACCTCAACTTATTTTTATTGAAAACATAGCAAACAGGGAACAGAAATGAACATATTCCTAATTATCACAATTCTTGTTTTATTTCATAATGGTTTAATAAACATTGAACATTATCCTTTTCATCAAACAAAACACACAGTCAGGTTAAGCTACAGTGTCATTGACACTTTCATCGTCCATTTCCGTCAAAAAATGTTGCAGCTAGCAATGACCTTTGAACTTAGTTTAGTCAGGCATCAATATTTCCCTTTGGCACAACCTACAGGGAATATTTGTGATTGAATCACTTTGAAATTTGGTATGCTTGTTTGGGGTAACCTCTAGATAGGAGCTATTTATTTTCTTCCTTGTCCGTCAAAAAATGTTGCCATTGGCAATGACCTTTGATGAACTTAGTGCAGTTATCCATCAATATTTCCCTTTGGCACACCCTTCAGGGCACATTTATGATTGGATCACTTTGAAACTTGGTATGCTTGTTTGGGGTGACCTCTAGATACATGTATATGTAGGAACTATTGATTTTCTTCCTTGTCCGTCAAAACATGTTGCTGTTGGCAACGACCTTTGATGAAGTTTGTGCAGTTATGCATCAATATTTCCCTCTGACACACCCTGCAGGGCACATTTATGATTGAATCGCTTGGAAACTTGGCATGCTTGTTTTGGGGTGACCTCTAGATGCATGGGAGCTATGGATTTTCTTCCATTTCCATCAAAAAATAATTGCCATTGGCAACCACCTTTGATGAACTTTGTACAAACTTTGTGCAGTTATGCATCAATATTTCCCTTTGACACACCCTGCAGGGCGCATTTATGATTGGATCACTTGGAAACTTGGTATGCTTATGTGGGGTGACATCTATATGGGAACTATTGATTTTCTTCCATTTCTGTCGAAAAATGTTGCCACTGGCAATGACCTTTGAACTTAGTTTAGTCAGACCTCAGTATTTCCGTTTGACACACCCTTCGGGGTGACCTCCAGATATGAGTTATGATTTTTTTTCATTTCTATAAAAAAATATTGTCATTATCACCAGCCTTTGAACTTACTGCATTTGTGCAGCAATTTGTCCCTTTTGACTCTTTGCAAGTATATATTTATGAATTTCAATAAAAAAAAAAACCCAAAACATTGCCACAAGCAATGACCTTCAAACTTAGTGCATTTGTGCATTAACATCTTCCTTTGACATGCCCCAAAAGTCACATTCATTATCAGGTTGTTTTGAAACTTTGTATGCTTATGCATGCTGACAAAGATAGGAGCTATCGATTTTCTTTTCATTTCCATCAAAAACTGTTGCTGTTAGCAACAATCTTTGAATTTATTGCATTTGTGCATCAACATTCTTCTTTGACATGGCCTACAGGGCACATTTATCTTAGGATTGTTTTTGAACTTGGTGTGCTCATTAGGTGGGACCTCTAGATAAGAGCTATTGATTAGCATACATTTCTGTGGAAAAGTTGCCGTTTACAGTAACCTCTGAACTTACTGCATTTGTGTATCAACATTCTTCCTTTAGCTAGCCTTACAGTTCACATTTAAAAATGTTCTGAAAAAACAGTATTTTATATTGATGAAGGGTGAGGCTAGTTATAGGCATAGCCTGTTTGCCAAACCCATTTCTGTCAAAAGAAATAAAATATGGTTTAAAAAAAACATTTAAAAATGCATAGATTACTCTGCCGTTGTGCATACACAATGCTGTTAGGTTTAAATTTCACCAAATAACATTGGTACCATGATCTTCAATTTTGCCATTCACTTATAACTTACCAAGTTCAAGTTTGTCAAGTTGAGCAACAGTGTCATTGACACTATCATTTTTATTTGGCCCTACATTCTAAATTTTTCTCATTGATTGAATCCTCGAATACAAAATATTTCCATCTAAGTCCTAATTTCAGTATGGCCACCATGGATGGGTCACTTTCCATGCATGGACAATATTTCCACAGACACAATAAAATTAGATTCCAAACACTAATTATAGGAATAGTCATCAAATATTTAATTAATGAAGCACCGGGTACAAACCTGTGCTTCAGTAATTGAAATTTGCTAATGATGATTTTTATTACCTTGGAAATGCATGCGTGGATATTCCTGCCATGTGTAGATTATGTCCAGTCCCCGACAACTGTATTGTACATGTACATTATCATGATTCACCATCCTAGCATATGCATGTTCTCTCCTCCAAAATAATGTGTGTTTAATCGGTATTAGAAGGGTACAGTGAAACTCTGTTAATCGGATAGTCACTTTACCAGTAAGAAATAAATAACAGGAGAAATCATTCAACAGTAAGGCCTCACAAAGTAGATCTTCTGTTTCTCAGGCCTTTTTTAAAAAATTGCATGCGGGCGGGCGTTTTTTTTATTTTATTTTTTATTTTTGTAATTATTTCTTTACCATTAAAAAGTTCATGTTCTTGGTTTGTTTTATGTTTTAGGTCTCATAACCTACAGAATAGCATGGGTAGTGGTGTTTTACATCCCTTGAGTGCAAGAAGGCTTTGGAATGCTAAAGCATTGCAAAGCCTTCATGCATTCAAGGGACAGTTTTATTAACTTGGGTAAAATATCAAACATAAACCATTTGATTTTGATTTTTCAAGTTTGGATTGGTTATAAAAAGAGAGCATGCGGCAACCAAAAGGACCATGTGGGAGGGCCTGAGAAACAGATTTTTATTTTTTTTAGGCCTAATTTGGCCATCTTCTTCATTTTACTGATGCATTGAGCATTTATTTTATTATATGTTGTTTGACATAGTTCACAGAGCTCTGTCAAACAAGATATAATAGATTTAATGCCTGGACAGTAAGTAAAAATATAGGTCTATAAACAAGTTGAATTCTCTGCTGCTTGCTTCTGTTGGATGTACTGAGGCCATACAGATCTGTAAGTGTAGGACATTCTGAGTTTGTTTCAGTACATGTAATTCTTTGACAAATCACAAGAGTTTTTTATTCAATTAACCCTTTACCCAATGCAGACGATTTCAATAAGGGGTTACATGATACGGTTTCGTTGAAATTTTTCAAAAAATAATATTTTTTCAGCTGCTGAATTTGCATATTATGCGGGCAGATGCGGGTGATTCGTTGGGTAAAGGGCTAACAGTCATTAACTCAACATCCTATATGCATTTAACCGGCCAAATTTGTACTGAAAATTTGATACATGCTTTGGTGTTTGGATGTTATTTGTAATTAACAGGGTTATTCAGTTAAAAGATATCTAGCTCAGTAGGCTTCTCTGTATAATTTTCCAACAGATCAATGTAGTTTTTATTCAACAGGTATTTATTCTATAACCTATATATAAGTGGCAGTTCAGATTTGTACTGTAGGTATGGCAAATGGTTTGGTGTTTGAATAATATGTGCAATTACAGTTTAAACTAGAAGTCCTTTCACAATTTGCGCAGAAAATGCTCATTGGTTAATGCTCTCTGTACTGTAGAAGAATGAAGAAGTCTGAAATTCACAAGAGCGTTTGTGCTGTGCAATGCAAAATATAATGTGGCTAGTAGCAAGGTTGGTAGTGAAATCATGAACTGAAAAGATCAAATAGAAAGAAAATATTGAGACTACAGTGTGTGTGGGAGATCACATAGATATTATATACAATTTCTGAGGACAAAACACAAGAAACACTTGCAAACTTTTATCTCATGGACCACCGGGTTGCACCCACTGGTCCATCTGATGAAAATTTGCAAGTGTTTCTTGTGCTGTTGTGAAGAATTATAAATATCTTTTCGAGTGGAGAATATATGGTGCTAGGTAGGGCTGCACGGTATTACAGTATACCGGTTGGTACCAGTATTGAAATCGTCACCGGTTAAAAACCGTCCATCAAAAATGAATACTGGTATACCGTGAGTAATGGTATACAATTTTTGGGTCCGGTATTATGATTTGAAATTCACATTTTCTTTAAATAAAAATATAAATAATGCTCGAAAATAGGGCAAACACATATTAAATGCAAGGGATATCATGAATAAAAAAGATACTTTTGGAGCAATAGATAGAAGTATTACTTACTGCTCTGGGAAAAAGAGTGATTTGAATGGAAGAACGACAATAATCCATGTCTAAAAAGTTATTGAACCTATTGTTTAATACGAAAATAGGCCATAAAATTATCATTGGGTTTACTGGTTTTCATCTGAATCTCGGATATAAGTAAATTTGTCTTTGTCAATTTAATTCCTGTAAAAACATGGTCAACCTCTCTTGACTGATAAGCGTTTAATTACTGAGCCAGTCATTGTGCTAATTGCGTATATGTGGCTTCATGAAAAACAGTGGCAAACAAAACTTTTTTATCAAAACGTGTGTCCAGTTGATGGAATTCCAAGGGCTTGGTTACACTAACAACCAGTAGTAGCTCCTCCCCTTCTCCTATCTTCCTGCAGTAAACTTCCTCAGATGACAATGTTAAATGTCAGCTGTCATATGTCAGGCCAGCCAGTCTGTTGATATTAAGCACGCCTCCAAGACATGATCACTCTTCAGTTTCATGACAGTCTGCAGGTGTCAATCACAGCCGACAATGTTTCTCCCAGTGATGGCATCACACGTCTGTCATATTTGACAAAAATTGTTGCACATTTCGCAATTGTGAATATGTGTGATCTGAAACATTTTTTTGTCAGATTGCCGACAAACAACGAATTAATGAACTCCAAAATTCTGTTACATTCAGAGTAAACTCAGCACTTAGAACGTACCGAATTACATGAGTTGTTTTTCACCTAGGACCTCGTAGTTGTACATCACATTTATCAAGCACTTTCATAAAAGTAAGGTACATGTATTTCAGTTTTATTTTGTTTTCAATCTGAACTGTTTCACGGTATACCGGTATACCGCGGTATTGTTTTCAATATCGTCACCGGTACCAAAATCCGAATACCGTGCAGCCCTAGTGCTAGGATTAAGTAGTAATCCACTCTCTTCATTCTGTATATGTAGTATTTTGATTTATATCTATTTACATTATTGCAGATCAAGCCTGAATATAAGCAACTTGTCATTTGCAAAATGAGGTTCCCAGAGGGTGAATTTGCTGATGCTATCCCTTACAGTGGGTCAATTTATCCTCTAGGTACATTTGGCTTGAGACCTTGATTCAGACTGAGGTTCACAGAGGGTAAATTTTGTGATGCTACCTAGGGCTGCACGGTATTTGAAATTGAATACCGGTATCGGTATCTAAAAAAATACCGCGGTATACCGGTTTACCGAAGTCGGACGAAATCCACTGTTGACCTGCCTATTTCCTAAAGGTATACTGAAGAGGGATGGGGCAGAGAAAATCATCTTTTTTTCTATGTTTCTTCAATTTTTGGCGGAGATAGCATACCTAATAAAATATACATTGTAATATCAACATTGAAAACAGAATGTTGGCAGAAAATGTATATTTAATTTTGAACGTAAAACTCCGACAAATGCCAACAGAATCATTCGATGGGACAAAAACAATTTTCATTGTTGTTGTCTTACTCCTTCTTTTCATCAAATGGGGTCATAGAAATAGTAGAAAACATACCACAGCTGAATTAATTTGAAAACGACAGTGCACATTGGCCGGAGATGCCACCTTGTCAAGAACCGGAAAATAATTATTATTGTTTCCAGTATCCAGAACATCAAATCGAAGGGAGTCAAGACTCAAGGGGCACGTGCGTCGACACAAGCTGAGAACTCGGAGAAATTATATTTGAAAATTATTTTTAGTGATACTCTTCGCTCTCCTGATAGATTCATAAATAAAATAGTTATATGTATATATCTATTAAGGCAGTGAAAAGGAAAAGGGTCCATGAAAAATAATTATCAAGTATAATTTTTTCTAGTTCTTGGCTTGTGCCGAGCACCGAAGGTGAACAGGAAGAAGGAAAACGAATATCCAGCGTATTCGCGTGAGGCTCCCGATGGGAAAAGAGATGTGCATTATTTTTCAGCAATTTGTTGGGGTGAATGGGAATAAAACAAAAAACCCAAAACGTCCTTTTGTATTCTGCACTTTTATTTCATCAAAGAACTTTAAAACACCATAATCAACAAAAAACCCAAACTACTAAAAAGAACAAACACACGAACAATGAAATCTCCCTCATTAAAGATGTTGGCCCGAACATCACACAGAGTTCGGTGGCTGTGATCTATGAATGCGGACTGACAGACGTTTACTGCAAAAGCACGCTGGGAGTAGGTTGTTTAATTGACAAGTGGTCCATGCGCTGAAATTTGGCGAGTGTTTTTTTTTGAGAAATTATAAATATTTGTCAATTGAGCAGCCTACCCATTCGTTATTTAATGGTATCTCTCCACACCCCCCCCCCCCCCCCCCCCCACCTACCCACACACACACAAAAGATCAAGAAATAATTACGCACACACAGTTCGAGTGCTGTGATCAATGGATGGATGAATGAATGCTGACTGACAGACGTTTGCTGCCAAATTACGCTGGGAGTAGGTTGTTTAATTGACAAGTATTTATAATTTCTGATAAAATACGCTAGCTAATTTTCAGCTCATGCACCACAAAGTGGTCAATGCGCTGAAATTTTGCGAGTGTATTTTTTTGAGAAATTATAAATATTTGTCAATTGAGCATCCTACCCCATTCGTTATTTAATGGTACCCCGCCCCCCCCCCCCCCCTTCACACACAAAAAAAGATCAAGAAATAATTACGCATACACAGTTCGACTGCTGTTATCAATGAATGAAAGAATGCTGACAGACGTTTACAGCAAAATCACGCTGAGGGTGGGTTGTTTAATTGACAAGTATTTATAATTTCTGATAAAAGACGCTAGCCAATTTTCAGCTCATGCACCACAAAGTGGTCAATGCGCTGAAATTTTGCGAGTGTATTTTTTTGAGAAATTATAAATATTTGTCAATTGAGCAGCCTACCCCATTCGTTATTTAATGGTACCCCCCCCCCCCCCCCCCCCCCCCCTCACACACAAAAAAAGATCAAGAAATAATTACGCATACACAGTTCGACTGCTGTTATCAATGAATGAAAGAATGCTGACAGACGTTTACAGCAAAATCACGCTGAGGGTGGGTTGTTTAATTGACAAGTATTTATAATTTCTGATAAAAGACGCTAGCCAATTTTCAGCTCATGCACCACAAAGTGGTCAATGCGCTGAAATTTTGCGAGTGTATTTTTTTGAGAAATTATAAATATTTGTCAATTGAGCAGCCTACCCCATTCGTTATTTAATGGTACCCCCCCCCCCCCCCCCCCCCCATCACACACAAAAAAAGATCAAGAAATAATTACGCATACACAGTTCGACTGCTGTTATCAATGAATGAAAGAATGCTGACAGACGTTTACAGCAAAATCACGCTGAGGGTGGGTTGTTTAATTGACAAGTATTTATAATTTCTGATAAAAGACGCTAGCCAATTTTCAGCTCATGCACCACAAAGTGGTCAATGCGCTGAAATTTTGCGAGTGTATTTTTTTGAGAAATTATAAATATTTGTCAATTGATCAGCCTACCCCATTCGTTATTTAATGGTTACCCACTCCAAAAAAAAGAGAGTTCGACTGATCGAGACAGTTAATTATTTTACAAATTAGCAGCTAAAAATGATAACATATTAACCTTCTCTGGCTTCAAACATGCTCGTTTGGGACAAACAATTTGCCCCGACTTGCTAAAAAGCCTCTCTGATGGTACACTTGTAGCACAAGCACACAGATATTTCACGGCAAACTGAGCTAATGTTGGATATTTAGTCCCATTCATTTTCCACCAGTCAAGTGGGTTAGTTTCACTATCAGGAGTATCTGATCTGAGATAAGCAGATAGTTCTTTTTCTATGTCACCTTCCATGTCCATGGGATTATCACTAATTTTCTTTGCAAAAATACTACCAATTGTCTTTTTCTTTTTAAGAGGGGGTTCTACAGTTTCTGATGGAGCTTGGGTTTTATCAACACTGTTCTTATCTGAGTTCACACACTTTTCTGTTACAATTTCACGTTTGACACTGGCAAAATCACTCTCTGTCAGAAAAGTGTTTTTGAAACGTGGATCTAAAAATGATGTGATCGATAGCAAGTGCAGAGTTTTCTCAGCACATTACTTGTCTGACAAATAAGAGTTTATGCGATTTTTAATATCCGTGGTGAGCTGATGTTTGTCCGTGGAGGTGACAAGAAGGTCATTTCCTAAGTGTGAAAGTAATGGCTTCACTGCCGATATACTGACATAGTTTTCGGCAGACAGAATGTCTGTAAACTCGGACACTGGTTCAAGTGCACATGAGACAGCTTCCATTACCTGGATATCTTGCCAAGTTGGCACGAGATGTGATGTTTTTCTCTCTGAGCTTAGTTCTTTCCTAATTGCAGGCTCCTGTTCTAAAATACGCTGAATCATTTCAAATTTTGACCCCCACCTGGTCACACAGTCTGTTATTAAAGAAAGTTGGGGCAAACCTAACTCGACCTGGTAACTTATCAAATTTCTTCGGTGAATCCAACTTGTTGAAAATGCTGAAACTATTGCCCGACACACACCTAACATTCGAGATACTCGTTTGTCACTTTTTATAGAGTTATTTACAGCTAAATTTAAATTATGTCCGAAGCATGACAGTTGCGGCCAGTTAAGTATTTTTGTAGCACTTAATATGTTAGCACCATTATCTGTTGTTATACAGACAAGTTTTGATAGATCCAATTGCCAGTTATTAAGTATATCTCTCAAAACATTTGCGATATTTTCACCAGTGTGGTTTTCTGGAAAGTATAATGTCTCCAATACACGAGATTTCAATTGCCACTCACTGTCTATGAAATGAACAGTGAGTCCTAGGTAAGGGACCATTCCAATTGAGGACCACAAGTCTGTAGTGACAGAAAAATATTTTGCCGAACGCACTTCACTTTTAACACGATCACGAACTTCATTATACAAACTTGGAATTGCCGTTTCGTTGAAGTAATTTCTTCCAGGAATCTTAAACTTGGGATCGAAAACTGCCAACATTTCACGAAAATGTTTTGAATCCACTGTGTATGTTGGAAGCATATTACCAACCAGGTATTTAGTAACTGACTGCGCTAGCATATTCCATCGCTTTGAACTTTTTTCATATGAAAGTGAATTTGTCACTGCAGCTGTAATTGTTGGCTGGCTTCTAATAGATGTTGCTGGAACTTCTGTGTCGCGTTTTCTTTTCTTCTCTGCAGACAGCTTTGAAAAGGCTACAGGGTGGTTTGCTTTTAAATGTGCTGCTCAGTTTGATGTGTTTCCTCCTTTTGATAATATAATTTTATGACAAAGGCGACATACTGCCTGAGTTTCATCTTTTGGTTTTTTCTTCTCATCTGCTTCATATCCAAAATACGTCCATACAAGCGATTTTGCATTTTGTTTCGATACTAGTGTGGAATCCATGTTTTCAACAAAATAGTTTGTCGCTGTATGAGGTGGGAGATTAATATATACTAATTAATCGACGCCCATTACTCATATTACCCTAATTTGCTAACACAAACACGACAAACAAATTGAAAACAAAAGGGAATGTTTATTGTCTATTCTCTTTCGCCATCGCGGTATCAATAGGTTCACACAACTTCAATGGGATTAACGGCGTTCATTTATCTTGTGCAAGACAGTAGCGGATTAGGGCAGGGTAAATCACTATCACAACAGAAGAGTCAGTTTCACCACGTGTTTTGACACTAACAGTTATCATAACCTAATCGTCATGAAAACAACTGTAGAAACTTTTCTCCTGGACACATGTTAATTGATAATTGAAGTTGAATTTCACCACTGGAAAGACAGTGCTAGAAGGCATACTGAACAATATCGTAAGTATTTTTAAAAATACCGTGAATATCGATAAACTGATATTTCTTCAGACGTCTCGGTATTCTACCGGTAGCACATTGAATACCGGTAATTACCGGTTTATTGAAAAACCGTGCAGCCCTAATGCTACCCTGATGTGCAGGGTAGCATCACCAAATTCACCCTCTGGGGACTTCATTTTGCAGATGACAGTCTGCTTATATTCAGGTTTGTTTCAGATACATGTATCCCAGTAGAGGTTTAGAATTATGTTAATGATCTCTATATATTAGTGTAGAATTGTTGGGCATGCTGTTCAGGCCTTCAAATTCTACCCAAATAACTACGGTAAACGCTGTGCCCAAATAAGATAATTCCCCCTATATTATGCAGAGTTTGAAACTTTTTCCAAAGTTTTTCGGAATGTTGGCAATATATAGTTTGGCCAGGTTTCCCTAATGCTTGTAATATAATTTAGCGCTCACCTTCAAATCAAACAATGCGACAGATAAATAATTAAAAAAACCCACAGAGTTCGCCATAGAAAAGCATTCTGTGTCAACAGTGTCATGTACGACACTGTCGATGTCGATTGCTTTTCTTTGGCAAATTCTATATGCTCATGCACATAAAGCTGGAGATCTGTTATTTCTTATCAACCTACTCACAATTGTTTACTTCAGGCTTGCACTACAGTGGAAGTCCCTAACTCGGATATAATACTCTCTATTTTTGTCTTTCCCAAGCAAGTTGGGAAAGAAAAGTGGTGCAAAAGCACCAATAAAAAATAAGCCAAAACTGGGTCGAGTGCATCCGGCGCAGACCCAGTACAGGATGCTCTCTCCCAAGTACAACTCCACGACTTCCGTTGCCAGTGCGCATATACCGTCTCTAAAGAGTCATTCTTTTTATAATCCGCTTCGTGTCGAGATGTTTTTGCATGCTTACCAGTGTTCCACCAGCTCGATGTTTGATGATTCCTGATTCATTGTACCACAGTGTATCCTTTGTATTCTCAGGAACAGTGTTTTTTTTATATTCTCTTTTCTATTATATGTCCATAATGTATATTTATTTGATCTCTCTCGAGTCGCGCGTGAATTTCATGTGCCACGCAGTTCGGACTTAGATTATTTCACAATTATTGTTAATGCTTTTTTTGCAAAATTTTCTAATTGTGTTAGAGTTAGGTGTCAGCGGGGTACCACTCCTACAGTGTTTCTTCTTTCTTTTGAGAGTAGTCTTCCTGTTGTGTGGCTCCCGGTCGACCGTCTGGGGTCTTTGTTTCTGTCACCTTTCTCTCTTCTTTGGGGGTGTTCTGTTTTCTGATTTCACCTTCTCTGCTCCTCTCACCTCTATCATGCCCAGGACAATTCCTTGTGGGCAATGTCTGCTGCCAAAGCATGTGGACGATGTGCATTCGTTGTATTCCTCCTGTAATGGGTGTTCGGCCGAGCGGCCATGTGGTGTCTGTGGAGCATGGTCTTCCACCTTCTGGGCGTCAGTAAACCGTGTCGTTCGTTCTCGTGGCCGTGCCTCCCGCTTCCGTGGGAAAGGAGAACGTGGTCGTTCGGGGCCTCCCGAGCCGACTTTGTCTGGTGAGAGTTATTCCTCCTCCATGGGGGATGTGCAGTCTTTTCCTGTGGTGGATACTGTGGGAGCCGTTGAGTGTTCTGGTGAAGAGATGCCTGGTTCCGGGACTACGGTCCCCCTCCAGTCGACATCTGAGGCTGTCACTAGGGTTGTGACTCCTCCTTCGGAGCCGAGCCAGTGTGCTCTCTCCACTATTTCACCAGCCTCAACGACTCTCGACATATCTACTACTACTGCTGGTCCGTCTGCTTCGTCGTCTGTTTCAGCCGGCCTCGGCTTTTCGCTGCAGGGGACTGCAGGAATGTCCGATACTGTAGACATGGGATATCGGCCTCAGCCTTCCCTGACTTCAACTCGGCGAAGTCGGAAGGGGCTGCCGGCCGAACCCATCTCTATGGTCTCTTCGCTGTCGAACACCACAGTTGTGTCTTTGGATTCGGATGTTCGTAGTGGAAACACTATGAACTCCATGGCGTTTCCGTCTACTCATTCTGGCCACACGACCAGTTTTGGGGGACCAACGCCTTTTGTGCAGCCTGGACCTTCTGCCCCGCAGAGGTCCGCGGTGACTCTCATGAGTTCTCGCCATATTGATCCTCGGGGTGCATCGTACCCCTATACACGTCTGCCTTCAGATGTTTCGGCTGCCGCCCGTCGTCCCGCGTCGGGTGTTTTGGAGGATCGTGACCCTTCGCTGGTTAAGAGGGTCAGAGCTGAAGCCACTTTGCCGGTTCGCTCCCCTGTCAAACCGGTCGGTACGGGCAGTGAGCTTAGGGAGGCCCTCTCCTTACTCACTCAGGTTCTTTCTAAGAGCCTTCCTGTTGCTTCCAGCGAGGCTATGAGTGGTTTCCAGGCGCCTCCTATGGCGCCGCCTCCCGGGATTGGAAACAGGCCGGTTTCTGATTCCTCTGGTGTTCCGACACCATGGGAGGCGTCGGCTGGTTTGCCCGCGATGGGCTATGTGTCTTATGACTCTGGGGAGGTGTCCGACATGCTTGAGGTCGAGGGCCAGCAGTCTTCGGACTTGGGGGCAGCTCTTGACTTTGTGTTTGGGTTTCTGCCAGATCTCAAACCTGCTAACCAGCCGACAGTGTCAGCCTGGCCGCGATCATCGGTCGCGCGCCAACAGCCTATGGAGCAACCTGCTTCTGGGCGCCTTCGACCGTGCCAGTCGGTACAGGTGGTTGAAGCTTTTTCAGCGTTGGATTCCAAGCTGAATTCCAAGGCTTTGAAGACTTCGTTCTTCACCAGGGTTGACACCTTTTTGCCTCCTGTGCGTTATCGTTCCTACGATTCTGCCAATCCGTCGGTCTGCCAGACTTTGACGGTTCTGGATCAGGACTCCACTTCCCTCCTGCTTTCCAAGCCCAAGTCTGCCATCATTCCAATGACGACTCTGGAGTCCACGTTGGGCTTATCTAGAGAGATGCTTGGCATGCTTTCTCTCTCAGATCACGTCGTCTCAGCTTTGGCTGCTTATCTGCCTCCAGATAAGTTTGACGAGGTACAGGCTCCTTTGCGTGTGCTGTCCAAGGCGCTTATGCACCTTACTCACACGCATGCCTGTAACACGGCTAATTTGGAATTGGTTCGAAGGGACGCTGTGCTGGACACAGGACGATCCCTTCCCGAGGAGCAGCGTGCTGCTCTTCGATCTGCTTCTTTGGCAGGTCCGCAACTTTTCCATGGTGCCGCGTCGACGGTCCGGATGACGTCCTACGTCATTCCAAAGATCAGCTGCTGTTTCGTCAGCTTGATCAGCCTTCTCGGGGAGGCAAGGGCCGTTCCAAGCCTAACAAGTACCCTTCTGCTTCCTCTGTGAAGCAAAAGGCTGGTCCTTCTGCCGCCGCCTCTACTTCTTACTCACGGGGTAAAGGTAGGGGTCGGCAGAATCGAGGGAAGTCTCAGGATTCTTCATTTAGCAGAGAGGTGGTTTCTCCTCTTGCGGGCCTCGTCGGGGCTCGAAATGAAGGTCCTCACATCAACTCGTCCCAGGTTGGAGGAAGGATAGCAGAGTTTGCAGACCATTGGGCCACCATCACATCCGATCCGTGGGTGTTAGATGTTGTTCGGTCCGGGCTGTGCCTATCCTTCCAACGGCACCCCACTCTGTCAAGGGTGCCTCTTCCAACCACAGTTCCTTCAGACGTTTTACGTCGGGAACTTTTGTCCACGGAGATTGCCAATCTCCTGGCAAAGGGGGCGATCGAGGTCATCAAGAACGTTCAGTCAGTGGGTTTCTATTCCCGCCTGTTCTTGGTGCCGAAGAAGGACGGCCGACTCCGACCGGTTATCGATCTGAGTATCCTGAACCAGTCTATCATTGCTCCCAAGTTCAGCATGGAGACTTTCAGGTCGGTCCGCCAATCAATTCACCAGGGAGATTTCGCAGCCAGCATCGACCTGCGAGACGCTCACGGAAGTATCTCAGGTTCGCTTTTCTGGGGCGAGTTTACCAGTTCAAGGCCATGCCTTTCGGCCTCAACCTGGCTCCTTGGGCGTTCACCAGACTGATGTCGCATGTGATAGCGTTCCATCGCACACAGTCCAGGGTGACTACTTCGGCATATCTGGACGATATCCTCCAGAGGCATTCCAATGCTGCCTTACTGGAATCGGATGTCCCCACTCTGTTGAGCTTGCTCACGTCGCTAGGATTCAGAGTCAACGAGGAGAAGTCGGACCTGGTCCCTTCTCAGTCGTTTTGTCATCTGGGGATGTCTTTCCAAACCAAATTCAATTTGGTGGCGGTTCCCCAGGCCAAGGCTGTGATTCTCTCAGCTTTTGCTCTGACCCTGTCCCAATCCAGGTCCGCGACCGCGAGGAGTTTTCTCCGGCTGATCGGTCTCTGCGGTTCGGTGACGGATCTCATTCCTCTAGGTCGGCTGCGTGTCCGACCTCTCCAACACTTTCTGCTCAGTCGTTGGAGGCCGAATGTAGATTCTCTGGATAAGGTGCTTCCGTTTCCGGACTCTCTGTATCCTCACCTTCTTCCCTGGACAGATGTTCAGTGGATTACGCAGGGTGTTCCACTGGACTTACCCACGTCCGATCGCGTTCTGACGGCAGATGCCAGCGATCTCGGATGGGGTGCGACGTTGGATCCTCTCGGTCTTTCCCTACACGGGATGTGGGACCAGAATCAAGCAGCTCTACACATCAACCAGAAGGAGCTTCTTGCTCTTCCTCTGAGTTTCAGGGAGTGGATCCCTCACCTGTCGAATCGCCAGGTCCTTCTACTATCCGACAATTCGACAGTGGTTGCTTACATTCGGAACCAGGGCGGCACGCACTCGGTTCCGATTTACGAGTTAGCTCGGGATCTTCTACTGCTCGCTCAGGATGTTCATGCCGGAGTGGTTGTTCGTCACATTCCCGGTCGTCTGAACGTCCTAGCCGACTCCCTGTCCCGACAGGGCAGGGTTATTTCCACCGAGTGGATGCTTCACAGGGCAGTGTTCCAATCGCTTTGCGATCTCTGGGGACGTCCCCACATCGACCTCTTTGTGACTCGTTGGAACCATCAGGTGGACACTTTCGTGTCCCCGTGTCCAGTCCTCTGGCTTTTGCCGTGGACGCTCTGTCACTCGATTGGAACGGTCTAGTCGGCTACGCCTTCCCACCGGTTCTGATTCTTCCTCAGGTTCTCGCCAAAATTCGAACCTGCAGTTGTCGAATCATTCTGATCGCTCCCCTGTCGCCTCAGCGGGTGTGGATCAATCAGCTCCGCTCGCTGATGGCGACGGTTCCGGCACGTCTCCCGCTACATCGCGACCTTCTTTGTCAAGGTCGCCCGAGGAGGTTTCACGTCGACCCGACTTCGTTGTGCCTTCACGCATATCTTTTGTCAGGTCCTGTCTCCTCCATAGAGGTTTTTCGAGACGAGCAGTGGAGTGCATTTCTTCTTCAAGGAGGCACTCCACTGGTTTAGCTTATGCAGCTAAATGGAAGGTCTTCTGTCGATGGTGTGCTGATCACTCTGTTGATTATGCCAATCCTTCGATTTCACAGATTGCGGAGTTTCTGGTATATCTGTTTGATTCTCGGGGTCTCCAGCCTGTTACCATCAAGGGTTACAGGTCTATGCTTTCAGAGACTTTTTCTTATGTGGGGAAGCGTCGTATTGGCACTAATCCTTACCTCTCCAAGCTTGTTCGGCACTTTTCTTTGAAAAGGCCTCGGACTTTGCAGCTTACTCCACGATGGAATCTTTCGTGGGTGCTGCTTTGGTTGGGGGGAGGGGGGGGGGCACCGTTCGAACCTTTATCCCAGGTGGATATGCATTTTCTCACATATAAGACGGCTTTTCTGATGGCATTTGCTTCGGCCAGACGGGTTAGCGAGCTTCACGCCCTCTCTGTTGACCCGGCCTTTTTTAGGAGCTCTCCCAACAGTGTTACTTTTACCACTGATTGCTCCTTTTTGGCTAAGAATCAGTTACCAGATACTACTCCTCCTCCTATCTGTATCAGGGCTCTTCCTTCTGTTGAGGGTACTCGCCCTTTGCTCTGTCCGGTCCGTGCTATTCGCATTTATCTTGATCGGACACGCTTCATACGGAAAGGCAGAAAACGTTTTTTTCTGTCTCTCATTCCGGGTCGACAGAAGATCTCTCCTCAGTCCATTTCTCGATGGATTTGTCTTGCTATTTGTACGGCTTATAGTCGTTTAGCAGCTGGCGATTGTATTACCAATCGTATTTCTGCCCACGAGGTGCGGGCACTGTCTACCTCTTGGGCTTATTCTAACTCCGTCAAGTTGTCGGATGTTATGCAGGCAGCCTACTGGAGAAATGCTTCTACTTTCTCCACCCTTTATTTGCGCCAGTTGCAGGAGCAGTCGGAGGACCTTTTTGCCCTGGGTCCTCTTTCTTCTGCTCAGGCTGTTGTCTGCCATAGCCATTAGGCTTCTTGGAGGTCAGTTTCAGCCTTGTGCTGTTACTGCCCTTTTTCTGTCTGTGTGTCACACAGGCTCATATGTCTCTTTTCATTGTCCTTTACCAATGATTGCGACATTATGGTTGATAAGCCTCGGGACCTCTTCCTTCTACTTCACGGTTCCAGTGCACTGGGGTTATGTGGGGGTTGGTTATGCGATTCCCTCCAGCCTTTTGTCTATTCAGCCTGAAGTAAACAATTGTGAGTAGGTTGATAAGAAATCTAAATTTTATAATAAATTTCCTTTCTTATTATACCTACCACAATTGTTTACATGGAGGCCCTCCCGTCTTCTTTACGGGTAAAGAATCTTTCCTCCCCGCTGATCACATAACTCTAACGTTTACGGATTCAAAAAGAATGAGTCTTTAGAGACGGTATATGCACACAGGCAACGGAAGTCGTGGAGTTGTACTTGGGAGAGAGCGTCCCGTACTGGGTCTGCGCCGGTTGCACTCGACCCAGTTTTGGCTTATTTTTTATTGGTGCTTTTGCACCACTTTTCTTTCCCAACTTGCTTGGGAAAGACAAAAATAGAGAGTATTATATCCGAGTTAGGGACTTCCACTGTAGTGCAAGCCTGAAGTAAACAATTGTGGTAAGTATAATAAGAAAGGAAATTTACTATAAAATTTAGATATTCATGTTTTTGGCATTTCCTATTAAATGTAATGTGTAATTTACATTTAAATAGGACTTTAGCTTGACACTGTGAAACTAAGAAGCCTTCTCGAATAAACTTACATCAAGGAGTAGTGGGAACTAGTTATAATGGTGAACATCTATAACAAGGGGTTGTAAAATATCATTTTAAGAGGGAAACCTGAAACCTAAAACAGATGCCAAGAAGAAAAAAATACCGGCATTTTTCTCCAACCTTGCAGGTCACAATGTGGCTGATCAATATTTGCTGTTGTGCCCAAATTAGACTGATCTAAAGGTCTGATGCTGTTTTTCTACGGGAATTGAGTTACGCCAATGGGGCAATTTGTATTTGAGAGGGACAAAAAGTGCACTTCAAAGTATTGTGCGCAATAGAGTGACAGGTCTTCTAGTATCAACTGTAACAGGATTATTCTCTTGGATAATATATGTGATTATGAGGTATTAATTTTAATTGAAGGTTTGTTGCCCATTGGAACCTTCCCAAGTCGATGGCAGGATATTACCAAGAATCAGGACGAGCAGGTAGGGATGGTAAACAGTCCTTTTGTAGACTGTATTTTTCAAGAGATGACAGAGATACTGTGGCTTTTCTTATAAACAAGGAGATTTCAGCATCCCAGGTAAGATATAATGACAACACAGTTGTAAATGTGGTTTTGAAGATTCATGTCCCTAAATGCAGTTACATGATGTCATTCATTCCAAATGGATGGATAAGCACTCAAAAATACAAATAGCAAATATGGTGGACCACACTTAATCAGATATCTTATAATTAAATAACCCACATAAACCCAATTGCCTACTTGGGTGGCATGGTGGCAGTGTGCACTAAGCATACTACACATTGATGGCACACTTGTCTTCAATCAGTGCTAAATTTGCCTGTGTGAAGTTAGTACATTGGGTAGTCTGACAGTTCCTTGCCATTGCTAGGTGGTTCTCCGGGTATTCCAGCTTCCTCCACCCATAAAACTGTCTGACAGGAGGTGACAAAAGTGTCATTAAACCCCAATAAATAAATAAATAACCCTGTTAACTGAATATAACTTTCTAACTCCAAACCATTTGCCATACCTGCAGTACAAATTTCATCTGTTAGCTGCATTATTGATTATAGAGGAACCTCCTGTTAACTGAGTAGACAATCTTATAATATGTCAAGAAATTACCCCTGCTAATGACTAATTCCTCTTGTTTATTGGCATAATTGTCCTCACTACATCCAATGCAGACATTTAATCTATTATATCTTGATTGACAGAGCTCCATGAGCGCTGTCAAACAAGATATAATAGAATAAATGCTCATTTTATCTCCAGAATACAGAAAAGTGACCAAATCCCTGTTGTGGAGACGACAAGTTATAAGCTTTCAGTTTACTGTCAAATCCACCAGCTTGTTCTATTCACACTATGTTTGCTTGTACATTTGGAAATAAATATTGTTTAAACTAAATCCCTGTTAATTGAATACTCCTGTTAACTGAATAATTTCCACTGGCAAAGTGGCTATTCAATTAACAGGATTCCACACTGTAATCATCCCCACCCACTCTGCTCTGCATACATACACATTCTTTAACTAATAATGAACAGTTCAAGATCCAAGTCTCCCAAGAATCTTTATACAGTTAAAACTAGAAGTCCTGTCATGAAATGCACACAAATAGCACGTTGATCTGCACGTTAATCTACGCGTCATGACCGTAGTAAGGCTATCAAATTCTGTACATATGGCCTGTGCACAAGCAATGTTTCAGCCAATGGACCTCCGGGTTACCCGGAGGTCCATTGGCGGAAGCATTGCCTGTATTTGCTATGAGTAACCAGAAGAACCTGCCGTGCTTTGGATGCCATTTGACATGGCAACTGCACGCTATTCCTACGCGCAATTAAGCCTAGATAAGCTCACAGTTCGTGACAGGACTTCTACTTTTAACTGTATAAGGCTATTAAAACTAATTTTTATTTCTCAAGCACCTTTTATGTCATTGCTCGTCTGTCTCATCACATTTATTACATGGAAAGCAGTTTGATGAAATTGTTTTCCCCTTGTAAGATTCAAAATTTAATCAACTATGTCTTGTTTGACAGTGCTCACTGAGAGCTGTCAAACAAGATATAGCTGGTTAAATTTTCTACTTCATTTTGGAAGATCTTCATTGCTGAAAACATTGATTTAATTCACAGAATATTTTAAGGATTAAATTACTAATTCACTTCGAGTACTGTTTATAGATTTAAAAAAAAGGAGAAAAAGCCTCCCTCCCTCCCTCCCTCCCTCCCTCATCATAAAATTGAGGAAAAATTGACGGAGAAACCAGAATTTTTATATATGCCCAACTGTATATACATATACATTTTTACAAGTCAGTGCATACTGTTCTTTGGATAATCTTGAAGATCGTTTCAAGTCAGTGCCTGTGTGTTTGATCACACATTATAACCAAGGATATCTACCTCCCTCATGTGTAAGATCCTTTTTTTCCTTCATCACAAAAATTCTGCTCCAGAATCTTTTTAGCTGTTTTATTTTTAACCACTCAAAATCTACACTAATAAAAGCTAATTCTTTTCAAACTTTGATGTGTAATGAATATGGTGGAGAGTCCCAATTGCAAAAAACAACTGTAAACGGGTGGTACAGAAGGGTGGAGAGGGCTAAAGATAAAAAGACAACTGAACACATCTGGTGGATTCCATGAAATGTTAACTCTGATTTGGCATGGCAGTACTGATCTCTATACAATTGTATTGCTTGAACATAGCGAAAAAAGTATCTGAATCTGCCCTTTGAAGATGGTGTGAAGTCATTTAACATGTTTAACTTCTCCCAACAGTGACAGTTGGTGATTTGAAAGCTGTTACACTGTGACTGTAGTCACAGTGTAACAGCTTCACATCACCAAATCTCAAACAAAAGCTGAGCATGAAAACAAGGAACATGGTATCATCATTCCAATATCAGTGCTTGTTTTTTTGACAGTGATGTTGTAAATATTCAATTTGTATTGCTATAAAATTTGTGCACATAAACAACATATTCGTTTTTAGTGGGCATCAAAGTATATTCAATTGGCTATTGTGGTGCATCTGAAAATTGAAAACTATTTTGAGAAAAAAGTTTTTGTTAGGCATTGTTTATTTATAGCAGTATTCCACCTACCACTCACCCTAAATGATGAAAGATGGTTTCCGATTCCATTTGTGTCTTTTTTTGTGACCAATGGGCATTCCAGTTCTAATAGAGATCTGTGTTTGGCAAATGCAGTCTACTTTGTTAGTACAATGTGCTAACATTTCATATGCCTGTCACTGTTCAGTCTTCGATTGATTGTAAATATTACTGTAAGTTAAAATGAGAGTGGGCTTCAAAAATATGGGTGGGGATGGATGATAATCTACGATTTTTTAAATTTTGGCCTTTATTAATTATTTTAATAGCTATCACTTCTTATATTTTGCAGAAATATAAGAAACCGGCAGATATTAAAAAGAGGGCTACTCAGGAAAGCTTTGAGTTCTTAACAAAATATTGTGAAGAAAGACTTCCAAAGTAAGTAAAGACAGACAATTTGCATACATTAAAAGTTTATCACATATCTGAAAAACCGTAACATTTAAAGACCTATTTCCGACTTTTGTGACCTCAGAACAGGTGCCCTTAATATGCCATCATGAGGAGGTTCTGCTGGCAATAGACAAATTGCCTAGCCAGTGGTTTCTTGTCAAGTCTTGGCTGCCTTGATAGGAAGCCAAGATTTGACTAGAAATCAGTGGTAAGCCACTGGACATGTACAGGCTGTGGCCAGGTGTGAATTGTCCAGGCCCTTAAGAGTCAAAGTATATATTTTTATACTGTACCAATGACCCAGACTTAGCTGGTGCTAACTCTAACAAAACCAGGGCCAAACACAAATTTTGCCCCCCAATCCCCAAAATTTGCATCCAAAACAAAAAGAAATCATGTCCTAAAGGACCTCCATACTACGCCTCTACTGCGCATGCGCAGTGACGCAGACGTCCCGAAATTGGTGCCAATTATCATTCTCTGTTTGGCCCTTCATCAGTCAACATCTCACTGATCTTTGTGCTTGTAAATCTCAGTTTAAAGGATGCCAGACACGTAATTTTTGGAGAAAATGTGATTCTAAGGAGGATAGAAGGAGGAGAGGAAAAAGAAGTGACAAAAACTAATCAGGGCTGTACTTAAAATTTTTTGATGAAATTATGTTAAGTTGCCTATTTTCGAGGCATGGGCCTCTTGTTGTCATTCTTGCTAATTGTTGCACTGCTTATTCAGTGTTTCCTCTCCCCTAGCCTTCTAAAGTCCCCCCTTGCAATTCTCCCATGCTTTTGGCATATTTTTGAGAAATTTCATTTCTAAAATTTCCTGGGAGAGTTGCTTGGTTACAGAATGTTTTCTGTTATTTTCCCCATAGTTACGTTTTCACCCATGGGTGTATAACGTTTGTGTTCTGCATCTTCCATCTGATGTTCTGCAGATTCTCCCCTGGGAGTCTCTGTTTTGCATCAGATAGAGTGTAATTGATGACTGATTCCGGGCCAGTTTTTTCAGTGCCTGGAGTCATGTTTTCTGGTGTTTTTACACTGTTTGTTTTCATTGGCAACAGCCTTTTTTGAGGGGGCTGTTTGCCTTTGCTGTAGTTTATCTCACTATAAGATACATTTATATTATCCGAAAGTGTCTCATTAATTATTTAATATAAATTTAAAATTTTTGACCACACTTTGCCATCGGATCCATCAGGGCTCAACGTTACTTTTCAGCAACTTGGGCTTCGCTGAAAAAATATTTTTTCAAAATTATTTTGTTTTGCAATTGTTTTTTCATTTATTAATGGATCATGTTATTATGTATCTTTGTGTCAGGGGTTTTTGCGAGTAACTAGGACTTATTGTTGTTCTTTCATAATGAAGGGACGTTGTTCAAATTGTAATAGGAAGAAATCTTCCTCTGACTTTCATGATCATTGTATTAATTGTAGTCAGTGTTCTCGCATTAATCCCTGTCGTATATGTGAACATTGGGATGAGAAACATTGGAAACGTGTGTCACGATATGTTGTTTCTGGAGAAAGAGCGATGCCGGCTCTTTCTCCGCAAGGTCACTCTACTCTCTCAGTTTCTATTTCAGAGGAACCAGAACAGGGTGATGTTTCCATGTTATCTTCTTCAAGTGTGCGTCCGTCGTCACAAATGAATTCAGAGCTAGCGGCAAAAGTGCTCATGGAGATTAGACAAATGTCGTCCGCTAGCTCGCCCGGTGTAGCGTCCATTCACCGAATGGTTCGGCAGCCGGGTTCGTCCGATGCGGTCCAAGAGGAAATTTTGGGTGATGCGAGCACTATAAACATAATAGATGCACACCCAGTGACGGCGGATAGTAAGCGAGAACGGAGGAAGCCTTTGAGTCCGGTTCCTAGCTCGTCCAGGTCCAGCCGGGCCGCGAGCGAGAGAGGCCCCTCTCTCGTACAACAACATCTGGGACCAGATGTTGTGGTACAAAATGTGTCTTTAGCGGAGCATACGTCTGTCGCTCGGGACGCTCCGTTGTATAAGCAGTCCGCAGAGACTGTTAAGGCTTCCTCTTCTCATCAGCGCACACGACCGCACCTTGGCTGCGTGACCGCCGATATATTACCAGCTTCGCCGATCAAGGATTCTCCGGCAGCCAGGGATTCGAGACCGATGGACTCCGGACGTTCGCATAGGAAAAGTATGCGGGAGCCATCTGATGCGGAGCTGCCCTCGGCGAAGCAGCGAAAGACTGTGCCTCCGCAGGTCTCGACGCCGGACATTCTTGTGCAGATAGCACAGCTTATCGCAGCATCCCAGCAGCCGACAGAAACGATGTCGGATCGAGAATTATCCGACGGCGCTGGGTCGGTACGCTCCGCCGAAGCATCGGGGGCGGACGACCGGGAACATCATGAGGTCCGACCGGATGGTGAAAGGGATACGGATGACTTGGAGCTATCCCTTTCGGAACAACATAAAGCTGCCGTGGACTTCATCCGGAACTTTCTCCCTCAAGTTGTTCCGTCGGGCCAGACTGCTGCGCTTCCGGACAAGAGAATTATAGCGTCATTGGACTCTGAATTTTTTGAGCGGTTCAGGGACATCGCTCCCGAGTTTCCGTCGCAGTCCAATAATGTTGCAAGAACATTTGAATTATTGAACGACGCTATATTTAAACTTGCTTCCAGGACGGGGAAAGCAGGTTTCTTGTCCGCTAATACTCTCAACCTGCCTTTCATTAATGCAAGGAATAAATTCGATACGGCAGGACAGGGTATACCGAGAGTTCCTCTGCGTATGGACGACGAGGCGGAAGACTTAGAGCTATCATTACCGTCGTCAGCTTCTATTCCAACCGCGGTGTTGGAAACAGCTATTGCGTCTAACAGAGCCAATTTAGATGCCTTATCTTACGCAGATCACCTTACTAAGGCGTTATCACTGCACCTTCAGGGGAAAGAGTTTCAGGATATACAATCCTCTTTAAGACTTCTTTCAAGGGCAGTAGCTTATTCCACGTGTAACTCTGCCCTTTCAGTGGCAAATCTGGAGTTGGTTAGACGTGACGCAGCCCTAGCTACATCCACACTAGTGGATTCTAAGGTGAAGAACTCTCTTAGAGTCGCTTCGGTCTCAGGAGAACTTCTCTTTGACGGCAAGCTTTCCGCTATTTATGATAAAATTACAAAGAAAGCTAAGGATTCTCTGTTGTTCAAATCTGCTCCTAAGAAGTCGGATACAGCAGACACGAATAAGACAGGCACTTCTGGGTCTAATGCGCCCAAGAGAGGTTCCTATAGAGGTTCCAGTGCGTCCTCTTGGTCTTATTCGAGAGACCGTCAGGATAGCGACTCTCGTTCGGGACGTCCTTCAGGTCGGGACAATCGGTCGGACGCCCCGAGGTCGACGGGGCGAGGTGCGGGTCGTGGAAGACGTGGTTTCTCCTACCGCAGGCCTCGCAGGTCCAGGAGGTGATGGCTTAAACCTCTATCGCGTTCCGGTTGGCGGAAGGTTGTCGAGCTTTTCACAAGAATGGGCGTCGGTTACGGACGACTCTTGGGTGAGAGGAGTGACTTCGGAAGGTCTAAAGATATCCTTTAAACGAAAGCCTCCATTAACTCGAAGTCCAAAGTGGACTCATCTTCCGTCAAATCTGCAGAAAAGAGACGCTCTGTTATCAGAGGTGCAGTCTCTTTTAATGAAGAATGCGGTAGAGGTCGTAGAAAACCAGGAATCTCCGGGATTCTACAGCCATCTGTTTCTGGTTCCGAAACCAGATGGCTCGTTCCGTCCAGTCATAGATTTGAGCTGGATAAACAAGCTGATCGTCGCTCCGAAGTTTTATATGGAGACGATTCGATCGGTCAGAGCGAGTATTCGGGTGAACGATTATGCAACGAGCATAGATCTCAAAGATGCGTACTTTCACGTCATGGTACATCCGACATTCCGAAAGTATCTACGCTTCGCAGTCCTAGGAGTGGTGTATCAATTCCGGGCGATGTGCTTCGGATTGAATCTAGCACCCTGGGCTTTCACTCGGGTAATGAACTCGGTAATGATCTACTTCCGAGCTCATTCGTCTGCGGTAACGTCGGCCTACCTGGACGACATTCTTCAGAGGTATGGCAACGAGTTAATGCTTCAGAACGATGTTCAGAATCTTCTTCTATTGCTCCGATGTCTCGGTTTTATAGTAAACGAGGAGAAGTCGGATCTGGTGCCGTCCAAGTCATTCACTCATCTGGGAATGAGCTTCGAGACGCACAACAATCTTGTTCGTCTACCGTTAACCAGAGCGAAATTAGTCAGTTGTTACGCTCGCTATTGTCTGCATGCAGACAAAGTCACGGCAAGAGAATTTATGAGGCTGATAGGTCTGTGCGGAGCCGCCGCGGATCTCATTCCGATGGGGCGGTTACGCACACGTCCTCTTCAAATTTTCCTGACTCAGAATTGGAGTGTGAAAATTCATTCGCTCGATGTAGATGTTCTCTTGTCAGATCAAGTGAAACAAGAGATTCAGACTTGGGCAAACATTCAGTGGTTAACTCAAGGAGTTCCGCTGCAGTTGCCGGATCCGAGTTTTACCGTTATGACGGATGCCAGTCAAACAGGTTGGGGTGCATCATTAATCCCAACAGATTCGAGATGCCAGGGTCTTTGGGATCCGCAATTCCCGTGCAAGCACATAAACATCAAGGAAATGATGTCAATTTGGCTTGCGTTACATCACTGGATGGACATTATTCACGATGCTCATGTCCAAATCCTATCCGACAATACGACAGTAGTGGCGTATATACGGAATCAGGGAGGCACTCATTCAGTTCCGTTGTTCAATCTAACAGAAAGAATCCTTCTGTTTGCGCTAGAACATCACGTTCTTCTTTCGGTCCGTCACATACCGGGTCGTCTGAATGTGCTAGCAGACTCCCTTTCACGAAAGGGTCGCTTGTTGCCGTCGGAGTGGACTCTCAACAAACAAGTATTCAATCAGATTTGCTACCAATGGGAACGGCCAATGATAGACTTATTTGCGACACATCTCAACAATCAGTTGCAGACGTATGTGTCTCCGTGTCCGGATCCAAGAGCATTTGCAGTAGACGCTCTATCGATCCCTTGGGATGGAATGATAGGATATGCGTATCCTCCAGCGCCGTTAATTCAACAAGTATTGCTAAAGATAAAACAATCTCAGTGCAAGATTCTGTTGGTAGCATCTCTGTCGCCACAGAGACCGTGGATAAATCTACTCAGGTGTCTGTTGTGGGACCTACCGCGGAAGCTTCCTCCACGGGAGGATCTTCTTTCGCAGGGGAAATCGCGCCAACTCCATCACAACCCGCAAGGTCTCAAACTTCACGTTTTTCCGTTGTGCGGTCCTTCTTGCATGGCAAGCACTTTACAGGACGAGCAGTGGACGCGATTTCTAACTGTAGGAGGACCTCCTCTTCGCTAAACTATGCGGCTAAGTGGAAGGTTTTTCGTCGTTGGTGTAGGGATCATTCTGTAGATATATTCGATCCCTCTATACCAGACATTGCAAACTTTCTAGTATACTTGTTTGACGAAATCAAACTGTAGCCTGTTACTATAAAGGGTTATAGATCTATGTTATCTGATACCTATGCACATCATGATAGTTTACAAATTGGATCTAATGTCTCTTTATCGAAGTTGGTTAGAAACTTTTCGATAAATAGACCCAGAACTCTTAGATTAATTCCTAAGTGGAATTTAGCTTGGGTTCTTCTTAAATTGAAGGAAAAGCCATTTGAACCTCTTGGGACAGTAGATTTCAAATTCTTATCTTATAAGACAGCTTTTCTCTTAGCTTTCTCTTCTGCTAGAAGAGTCAGTGAGCTTCATGCACTATCGGTGGATGATTCTCATTATCGTAGTGTTGGGAACACTATCACCTTCACTACTAATGTGGGTTTTTTAGCTAAGAATCAGGCTCCTAATAAATATCCGGAACCTATTGTTATTAAGGCTCTTCCGTCTTCAGACGGGCGTAGGCCTTTACTCTGTCCTGTTAGAGCATTACGTATCTATAAACAGAGATCTCAGTTTATCAGAAAGGGACGGAAACGTTTCTTTCTGTCTTTGATGCCTAATAGAAAGGACATTTCAGTCCATTCTATTGCTAGATGGATTCAGTTAACTATCCGTACTGCTTATGAAGATTTATCTTCTTCTCAGCAGTCTGTGCTTAAGATTTCTGCTCATGAAGTAAGAGCTCTTTCTACTTCCTGGGCTTATGCTAATAGTGTTGCTATTACAGATTTAATGAAGGCTGCTTATTGGTCTCAGCCATCCACATTTACAAATTTTTATCTCAGAAATATTGAGTCCATTTCTGGAGACCTGCATTGTTTAGGTCCGTTATCTGTTGCTCAGAATGTCGTCCACTAAACAGTTGCAACTATAGTTATGCAGGCTTTCTGTTCCGGCAGTGACTCCATCCGGCTGCCCTCTTCGCTCTGGGCTATTTGACCCAGGGCAAGGGGAAAGGGGGGGGGGGGGGGTTTGGGCGGGTGTTCCCTTAGGTCACCTGCTTTATAGTGAAAAGCAAGGGAATGCCTCCTCCAAGTCAGTATTTCTGAGTCGCTTCCGGGATGGTTTTAAAGTGTAATATTAATGTTAAAATTCATTCATGTCTTATTTTTAAAGTGTAGCTCGGTGTGAAGCATTTGTATATGTCAAGTGTCAAACGGGCTTTAATATACAATACTCGGACACTTTTAAATGACTATAAAGAGTCTCAATTCTCTGGACTACTTTATTTATTGGCTTGCTTTAAAAATAATTAGTATAAGGGTTATACTGGATGTTAATAGAGAACATGAATGTTATTGTGCTCAATTATTAAGGGTAGTGTATCTTTCTAATTTAATATTAAATAAGAAAGATACATGTAAAGCCTAATACTCCTTTTCTCCTTAAGGGGTTACCTCTTTACTATATAGTTGAGCTTATTGGATTTTCCTCTATGTCCTAGGCCCTCCAGCCTGTTTACTATTCAGCTAAGTCTGGGTCATTGGTACAGTATAAAAATGTTAAAAAATTTATAGTAATTTATATATTTTTTATACTTACCAATGACCCAGACGGGGATGGCCCTCCCTGGAGTTGGGAACTCTTGCCTCCCCGCTGAGTACATAGCGCTGACCAGGCACTGCCAGTAAGAATGATAATTGGCGCCAATTTCGGGACGTCCGCGTCACTGCGCATGCGCAGTAGAGGCGTAGTATGGAGGTCCTTTAGGACATGATTTCTTTTTGTTTTGGATGCAAATTTTGGGGATTGGGGGGCAAAATTTGTGTTTGGCCCTGGTTTTGTTAGAGTTAGCACCAGCTAAGTCTGGGTCATTGGTAAGTATAAAAAATATATAAATTACTATAACTTTTTTAACTTTTCAGCCAAGTTAGATATGCTGTGTTACAGGAGAGTGGGTGGAATGAGTATGTCCGACTGTGAATGTTTTGACTTGCTTACTGAGGTTCAGGAGCACGGTGGTTCAGTAATTAGAGAATTGGGCTTTAAACTGAAAGGTCAATGATTCGATTATGACGTGCAGTAACTGCGTTGTTCCCTTGGGCAAGACACTTAATACTCTTTGTCCACATGAGGCACTGTGTACAAAGGATGGTGCAGCTGCCTGCTTGTGGAGAGTTAGTAAGATAGTGAGTCAGACAATTGCTCACTGCCGCATTGTGATTCTCTCTGGATATGCCAGCTTCCTAGTTTGACATGCTGTGATCCTGGCTGTTGAAAGTGTTGTTAAACCCCAATAAACAAACAATCCTCAAGTTTGTAAAGATCCTTAAAAATGCTTGAATTTTAAACCTCTACAAACTGATGTTGAAATCTCAAAATTACAAGCAAAATATTATTTTTATACTAAAACCCTATAGCCCAGACTTAGCTGGTACAACCTCAATATTATTAAGGGCCAAATACAAATTTTAATTGCCTCAATCCCCCAAATTTGTATACAATACCAAAAATTAAAAGTCCTATCTGGCCCTCCATAGTTTGAGTACTTGGGCATGTGCAATACCCAAGAAGAGACCAGATTTGGCACTAACATCATTCTTCTGTTTGGCCCAAATTCATTAACAAATAAACTGACATCTGTGCTTTAAAATCTCATTTTTATATACCCGTTTTGATAAAATGGTTGTATTATGGTATACCGCTGTCCATCTGTCTGTCTGTCCGTCTGACCATCCACACGTTGTACAATAACTCGAAAACACTTCGAGCAATTTTTGAGATGTTTTAGTGGAAAGTGTATGTTGATGGAAGGAAGCTCCCTTTCGATTTGAGTCACTGTCTGATTTGTCATTCCAGAGTTATGAGAAGTTATTTGTAAAAATATAGGCAATTTTCCACATGTCAGACAATAACTTGAAAATGCTTTGAGCAATTTTCATGATTTTTTGGTGGCAAGTATATGTTGATGGATGGAATCTCCCATTCTATTTGTCTCGCCGTCCGATATGTCATTCCAGAGTTATGGGACTTTATTCGTCAAAATATAAGCAATTTTCCACATGTCGAACAACAACTTGAAAATGCTTAGAGCAGTTTTCTTGATTTTTTGATTGCGAGTATATGTTGATAGAAGGAATCTCCCTTTCGATTTGTGTTGCTGTCCGATTTGTCATTTCAGAGTTATGGGACTTTATTCGTCAAAATATAGGCAATTTTCCACATGTCGGACTTTGAGCAATTTTCATAAACCTGACAAGTACACATGTATACTCATATTGTGTGCTTCCCTCTTGTAATTAATAATGGGCATATTATGCACTCATGGCGCAGCTGTTTATTGAAGATGCAAGACACAAATCAATGATGTTTTTCATGAAAACAACAATGTAGCAGGATGCTGGAAGTGAATAAATATGGTTTCGGATGTTCAGTGCTGTAACTTTATAATTTTTATGTGAAATTATTCATGTTCCCCAATTTCGGGGTATGATTCTGAATGTCGTCATTATAATATGACTCCATTGTTGTTTTGTTAGTATTACTTCCCTTCCCTCTCCTGAACCCTCCTGTTATACTCCCAAGCTCTTTCGGCTTTTTTGACAAATTTTTTATTGAATTCTTGGGAGATTAACTTGTAAAATGGAATAGGTATTCCATTTATCCTTTGTGTTTTCATTCTGTTCATTACTTGCAGGACGTTTTGTATTCTTGCATCTTCTGCCAGATGTATTGTTTTTTCTTCATATGAAGATCTAGCTTTGCATCAGGTGGTTGTTGATCGGTTACTGACTTTGGGCATTTGTTGTGCCTATTGTTGGTAAGTTTCTGGTTTTTCCTCTTGATGTATGTTCAATAACGTTTTGGATTCGTATTAATTCAGTGTCAGACAGGGGTCAGATTGAAGTTTGTTCAAATTGAGTCCCAGGGTTAATATTTGGGCTTCCTTTGGAAGCCCACTTCCTTTGGAAGCCCGAATATTAACTTGGTGCAATATGGGGAATAATCGTTAAAAATCTTCTTCAGATCCACCAGTCAGATTCTTTTTATATTTGGTATGCTGCATCTCTAGGAGGGTTAGATTCAAGTTTGTTCAAATAGGATCCCTGGATGAATATTTGGGCTCTTTATTGGAACCCAATTTTTAACTTAGTGCAATATGAGAAAATTTCTTAAAAAATTTTCTTTTTCAGACCCATTAGTGAGAATCCTCTCATATTTAGTATGTGATATCTCTAGAGATATAAGGTTCAAATTTGTTCAAATCGAGTTCCTGGGTTAATATTTGGGTTCCCCAAGGGAGCCCAAATATTTACTTAGTGCAATATGGGGAATTATCATTTAAAACCATCTTCTTCAGATCCAGCAGTCAGATTCTTTTGATATTTGGTGTACAACACCTCTGGGAGGGTTAGATTGAAGGTTGTTCAAATCAGGTCCCTGGCTTAATATTTGAGCTTTTTATTGAAGCCCAAAGTTTAACTTAGAGCAATATGAAAACATTTCTTGAAAATTCTTCTTTTTCAGATCCACCAGTGAGAGTCCCTTCATATTTGGTATTTCTAGGGGTGTCGAACACAAGTTTGTTCAAATCGATTCACTTGTTTTTAGCTCACCTGACTGAAAGTCAGTGTAAGGTTTTGCCATCACTTGGCATCCGTCGTCCATCGTACATTAGCTTTTACAAAACAGTCTTCTGTCAAACCAATGGCCCAAATTGAAACATATATGGCCCACACCATCTTGGGGGCATTCTGTTTTAGTTTTGTTCAAATGGGGTCTCTGCCCTTTTTGGGCATGGTCTTGTGCCCACATATGATGAAATTCTTTAAAAATCTTCTTCTCGTGAACCACAAGTGGGAATGCTTTGATATTTGGTATGAAACTTCCTCTGGTGTTCAAGATTAGAAGTTGTTCAAAGAAAGTTGATAGGTCCATATTTGGGCTCTCCAGGGGATGAGCTCACTTTTGAGCTCCCCCTGAAAATTTCTATTTCAAGAACCAATGGAGCGATTTGAACCAAATTTTATATGTGGCATTAGTTGACCCTAAGTACTTCATTAATCCCCTAAAAAACGAAAAGTCCAATATTTCCCAAACTGCACGGACTAGAGATTTTGTATTTGGTATGAAGCTTTCTTCTGAGCAGTTGAAACAATTGGACAAAAAAAATTGCTGGCGAATCTGTCATATGGTCTGTTTTCGGTGTAATGAAAATATGATGACTCAGCATTTATTAACACTGAAGTCAATGGGAATAGGAAAAAGATTACATGTTTACCTTTTTAAAAATATCTTCTCCTCACAAACCAATGGCCCAATTGAAACATATATGGGCCACATCATCTTGGGTGTATTCTGTTTAAGTTTTGTTCAAATGGGATCTCTGTCCTTTTTGGGCTTGGGCTTATGCCTAAATATCGTGAAATTCATTAAAAATCATCTTCTCATGAACCACAAGTGGGAATGCTTTGTTAACTGGTATGAAACTTCCTCTGGTGTTCAAGATTAGAAGTTGTTCAAAGAAAGTTGATAGGTCCATATTTGGGCTCTCCAGGGGATGGGCTCACTTTTGAGCTCCCCTGAAAATTTCTGTTTCAAGAACCAATGGAGTGATTTGAACCAAATTTCATATGTGGCATTAGCTGACCCTAAGTACTTCATTCATGCCCCCAAAATTTTTCGCTGTTCCCCATAGGAACCCCTGGAGCAAAAAATAGAACTAAAATGAAAAGTCTTATATTTCCCAAACTGCACCGACTAAAGGTTTTGTATTTGGTATGAAGCTTTCTTCTGAGCAGTTGAAACAATTGGACAAAAAAAAATTGCTGGCGAATCTGTCATTTGGTCTGCTTTTGGTGTTTTGAAAATATGATGACTCAGCATTTTTTAACACTGAAGTCAATGGGAAAAAGATTACATGTTTAGCTTTTTAAATGCTAAGACTAGAAGAATGATAGCTGTTTTTGTGGTTAAATGCATTTTATGTATTGAGTTATAGCTATTGACTGAATGGGGGTTAATAATTATGTTATCTGAATTAGGTCCCTATCAAGGTACTTGTCAAATGTGTGGTGAATTGTACTACAGGTGAACACATCTGTAGTGGACCAATGAAACGTTTTAGTTCTACGATGCCAAAGAATGATGGATATGAGGTTTTGTCATTCCCAAACTGGACGAATTGTCACCAGGACGGAACATAATATTTAACAGGGAGTAATACATGATCAATCTGCATGTCAGTATTTTAGTGATATCTATAATAATATTTCAATCCCTGGGGTTCAATTTTATTATTATTATTCTTTTTTTTGAAGTTGATTATATATCATAAGTGATCGTTCACCTGTTAAAGTCCTTGTCATTGGGACTGCCTACTTTTTGCGTTTAGCAGAATTCCTAACTAAATCACGCAGCATCACATGATCATGACCTTGCGTCATATCATCACCTTCAGGAGCACAAAGGTCAAAAAATTATTTGTAGAGTAGTTGGGAAACCCGGGGGCATATTCCCCTATTTTCGTGCATATGCTGCGAGGTATGTTAATATGTTTTGTCCTGAGTTAATGATATTACAAGTGGGTGGGAATGACATAGGAACGTGCGACCGCCTCACTGTTGGAAATAGTATTGATAATCTGGCACAGCTTCTAACGGATAAGTACGGTGTCGAATGGGTGTTGGTGAGACAATTATTTCATTGTACTTCCATTCGTCAACCTCGAACTCGGCCCAACGTATTGGTTGCAGAGTCCAATGCCAAAATTGATATTTTTAATCGTTTTTTGACTGAAGTTTTGCCCTCCTCATCGTTTCGATTCAGATTTTGGAAACATTCAAGATTGCACCCAATCGGTCGTAAACATTTATGTGATGGGGTACATTTTACTTCACAGGTTTTGACAAAATATTACTGCAGTATTCAGGGAGCAATACTTTCTTACTTGAACAATTTATCTTAACTGATTTCACACTCTATGCTCCTTTTGAGTCATTTAATGTAGTATTTTTGAATTGTGCTTTGAATAATTTCATTTACCTGTATTCCTACATGTATATATTATATTGCAAGCTACGTTTCATTAATTCACAGTGGATGTTTCTCTGGAAGTTGCAGTTGGACTCATTTCACACCTGTGGTGATGAATTATGTTGCCCATATTGTTTCACAATTGGTAACGGGTCTGTGTGTTCTATTTTGACATCCAGTGATTGTTTTTGCATGGGGCCAGATGGGGTTATTTTCCATTTCTCTATGACCAGACACAGTGCAGAATATGATGCATGCATCATAGGTGGGTGGTCTTGTTACAATTGCATAATTTATTTTTTTTTAATGGGAACGTCCATCCGTCCCCGTGTTTGAGCACCAAATTTTTTAGGGCTGTGTCCCAGTTGTTTTTTCCACTGTTTGAATTGTTGATAATGTTATTTCCACTGTTAGTGGGGTGTGGTCCATCTTTGAGTAGTGGTCCACCGTGGTGTTTATTGCAAACCATCAATCTGTTTATAATACTTACATTCAAGAATATTTTCTTTTTAAAAAGCTCACCTGACTTTCAGTTAGGAGAGCTATAGTGATCACTCACCGTCCGTTGTCCGTCGTCGTCCATGAACATGGTGTTTGCGCCTTCTCCTCCTAAACCGCTGAACCAATTTAATTGATATTTGAGATAATAGTTTGTTATGACATCGCAATTTGATTTTGTTCAAATCAAGTTGCCTCGCCCCTTGGTAGGGCCACGCCCAAAAAGTGTGTAGAAATCTTAAAAAATTTTCTTCTCATGAACCAGCAGTAGCAGAGACTTGATTGATACTTGGTGTGCAGCTTCTATTTGAGGTGTAGACTCAGATTTGTTCAATAGAAGTTTGTGGGGCTATATTTGCCGTTGTTATGGGAGGGGCAAGAATTTTTGCCCCTCCCAAAATTTCTATTTTACAAACCGAAGGGAAGATTTGAACCAGATTTGATATGACGGCTTATTGGGTCATAACTACGTAATTTATGCCCAAATTTTTTATCACGTCGCCCCACGGGAACCGCAGGAGCTAAAAATAGAAAACAATTAAAAAGCTCACATCTCCAAAACTACACAGCACTGAGAATTCTTATTTGGTGTGAAGCTTCCTTAGGACCAACAGAATGGAATGGTAAAAAAAAACATTGCTATCGATGTTATCATGGGGTACTTTTCTGGGACTTTTGAAAAAGTGCTGAGTCAGCATTTTTTAACACTGTGGGTAATGGGAAAAACATTTAAGACTACTTTTCTCCCAAACCACTGCTCCAAAAGCTTTCAAATTTCACTTATAACATCTTTGGAAGATTGTTTCACATGTTTATTGAAATCAATTCCCTGAGTCCATATTTGGGCTCTCTATGGGAGCCCAAATGTTTAAATTAGTGCAGTGTGAGGAATATTCTTTAAAAATCTTCTTCAGATCCCCCACTAAAAATCTTTTGATATTTGGTATGCAACATCCTCAGGGGGGGTAGATTCAAGTTTGTTCAAGCCAAGTCCCAGGGTTCATATTTAGGCTGAAAATTTGGGGTCCCATTCCAGACTTAGAAATTTTGGACCAAAATCCGGAAATTATTTTTTTTGTTTTTTATGCGTTTTGGTCAATTTCAAGACAAAAAAAATTAACTTTTTTTTAACACTGAAAATTTGGGGTCCAGGTGGGACTGAAAATTTTGGACCAAAATCCAGAAATTAGTTTTTTGGTTTTATGCATTTTGGTCAATTTAAGATAGATATTTTTTTTTTTTACACCGGGTGGGACTTAGAAAATTTTGGACCAAAATCTGGAAATGAGTTTTTTGTTGAAATGAGTTTTTTTTGTTTTTATGGATTTTGGTCAATTTTAAGACAAAAAAAAAAAATTTTCACCTTGATAATTTGGGGTCCGGGTGGGACTTCGAAAATTTTGGACCAAAATCCGGAAATTTGTTTTTTGGTTTTTTATGCGTTTTGGTCAATTTTAAGAAGAAAAAAAAATTTTAGGCTGAAAATATTTTGTTTGGGACTTCGAAAATTTCCGAACAAAAATAAAAAAAAATCTGTTTTTTATGCGTTTATCTCAATTTTGGGACATAAAAGTGCAGGAACTGAAAATAGAAGGAAAATCATGTGTATTGTGTGGGCACAATCGCTTCATCTAGTTGGTATATGCTTTTCTTAGGAAAGGCGTATGCAGCTTATTCAAGTCAAGTCCCTGGTTTGATATTTAGACTACCATGTCAGGTGAGCGCCCTCAGGCCCCTGGGGCCTCTTGTTTCAACTATCTTTTCAGTATGCCAATGCGGCGGCGGCGGTTAGATTTAAGTGACCATTTATCAGAATTTTATACACCTTCAAATCCCAAATGGCGTTGTACAAATAGAAACAATATTCCTTCAATGTCAGCGCCTGCTACTAACCATAGACGATCAACCGCAACTCGTCGGTCGGCTTCTTCAACTTCAGTTTCAAATGACACAACTTTTGTACCAATGACCTCCCTTTCAAATCTCAGTATACCACACACTGTTACACTTAGTTCATCTCACAATGTTTCGGATGTTACCTTGCCAAATGTCATTCGAATGACCGTTGCCTCAACTGATAATATTTTATGACCTAGACTTAGCTGGTGCTAACTCCTTAAATTCTAGGGCCAAACACAAATTTTGCCCCCCAATCCCCCAAATTTACATCAAAATCCAAAATTTCAATGTCCTATGTGATCCTCCATACTTTTTATCCACTGCGCATCCGCAGTGTCAAGGAGGTCTTGAAATTGGTGCCAAAAGTCATCTTTGTTTGGCCCTAAAATCAGTAACATCTCACTGATATTTGTGCTTGTAAATCTCAGTTTAAATGATGCCAGACACATAATTATGAAAGAAATGGTGGATCTAAGGAGGAAATAAAAGGATGAGAGGAAGAAACAGTGGCAGGATGTGTTCAGGGCTGTAACTTATAATTTTTTTACGAAGTTATTTCATGTTCCCTAATTTTGGGGCATGGTCCTGATGTTTACATTCTTGTTATCCCTGCATTTGAAAAAATGCGGGGATATATTGGTCGTCTTCGTCCGTCCGTCCGTACGTCCGGGGATGGTTTCCGGCGAAAAACTCCTAGGGGTTTCAGTTCGAAACATTGAAAGTGTGTTCATGTTCATTCATAGGGTCTGTAGATGTGCATAAAGGTTTTGGATTTTTGATTCGGCCCTCGGGGGCATAAGTGGCACCACTTTTGTCGTTAGAGGAATGGTTTCCAGCGAAAAACACCTAGGGGTTTCAATTCGAAACATTGAAAGTGTGTTCATGTTCATTCATAGGGTCTGTAGATGTGCATAAAGATTTTGGATTTTTTATTCGGCCCTCGGGGGCGTAAGGGACACCACTTTTGTCGTTAGAGGAATGGTTTCCGGCGAAGAACTCCTAGGGGTTTCAATTCGAAACATTGAATGTGTGTTCATGTTCATTCATAGGGTCTGTAGATGTGCATAAAGGTTTTGGATTTTTGATTCGGCCCTCGGGGGCGTAAGGGGCACCACTTTTGTCGTTAGAGGAATGGTTTCCGGCGAAAAACTCCCAGGGGTTTCAATTCGAAACATTGAAAGTGTGTTCATGTTCATTCATAGGGTCTGTAGATGTGCATAAAGGTTTTGAATTTTTGATTCGGCCCTCGGGGGCGTAAGGAGCACCACTTGTGTTGTTAGAGGAATGGTTTCCGGCGAAGAACTCCTAGGGGTTTCAATTCAAAACATTGAAAGTGTGTTCATGTTCATTCATAGGGTCTGTAGATGTGCATAAAGGTTTTGGATTTTTGATTCGGCCCTCGGGGGCGTAAGGAGCACCACTTTTGTTGTTAGAGGAATGGTTTCCGGCGAAGAACTCCTAGGGGTTTCAATTCGAAACATTGAATGTGTGTTCATGTTCATTCATAGGGTCTGTAGATGTGCATAAAGGTTTTGGTTTTTTGATTCGGCCCTCGGGGGCGTAAGGGGCACCACTTTTGTCGTTAGAGGAATGGTTTCCGGCGAAAAACTCCCAGGGGTTTCAATTCAAAACATTGAAAGTGTGTTCATGTTCATTCATAGGGTCTGTAGATGTGCATAAAGGTTTTGGATTTTTGATTCGGCCCTCGGGGGCGTAAGGGGCACCACTTTTGTTGTTAGAGGAATGGTTTCCGGCGAAAAACTCCTAGGGGTTTCAATTCGAAACATTGAAAGTGTGTTCATGTTCATTCATAGGGTCTGTAGATGTGCATAAAGGTTTTCGATTTTTGATTCGGCCCTCGGGGGCATAACGGGCACCACTTTTGTCATTAGAGGAATGGTTTCCGGCGAAAAACTCCTAGGGATTTCAATTTGAAACATTGAAAGTGTGTTCATGTTCATTCATCGGGTCTGTAGATGTGCATAAAGGTTTTGGATTTTTGATTTGGCCCTCGGGGGCATAAGGGGCACCACTTTCGTCGTTAGAGGAATGGTTTCCGGCAAAAACTCCTAGGGGTTTCAATTTGAAAAATTGAAAGTGTGTTCATGTTCATTCATAGGGTCTGTAGATGTGCATAAAGGTTTTGGATTTTTGATTTGGCCCTTGGGGGCATAAGGGGCACCACTTTTGTCGTTAGAGGAATGGTTTCCGGCGAAAAACTCCTAGGGGTTTCAATTCAAAACATTGAAAGTGTCTTCATGTTCATTCATAGGGTCTGTAGATGTGCATAAAGGTTTTGGATTTTTGATTCGGCCCTCGGGTGTGTAAGGGGCACCACTTTTGTCGTTAGAGGAATGGTTTCCGGCGAAAAACTTCTAGGGGTTTCAATTCGAAACATTGAAAGTGTGTTCATGCTCATTCATAGGGTCTGTAGATGTGCATAAAGGTTTTGGATTTTTGATTCAGCCCTCGGGGGCGTAAGGGGCACCACTTTTGTCATTAGAGGAATGGTTTCCGGCGAAAAACTCCTAGGGGTTTCAATTCGAAACATTGAAAGTGTGTTCATGTTCATTCATAGGGTCTGTAGATGTGCATAAAGGTTTTGGATTTTTGATTCGGCCCTCGGGGGCATAAGGGGCACCACTTTTGTTGTTAGAGGAATGGTTTCCGGCGAAAAGCTCCTAGGGGTTTCAATTCGAAACATTGAAAGGGTGTTCATGTTCATTCATAGGGTCGGTAGATGTGCATAAAGGTTTTGGATTTTTGATTCGGTCCTCGGGGGCGTAAGGGGCACCACTTTTGTCGTTAGAGGAATGGTTTACGGCAAAAAACTCCTAGGGGTTTCAATTCGAAACACTGAAAGTGTGTTCATGTTCATTAATAGGGTCTGTAGATGTGCATAAATGTTTTGGATTTTTCATTCGGCCCCGAGGGGCGCAAGGGGCACCATTTTTGTCGTTAGAGGAATGGTTTCCAGACAAAAACTCCTAGGGGTTTCAATTCGAAACACTAAAAGTGTGTTCATGTTAATCATTAGGGTCTGTAGATGTGCATAAAGGTTTTGGATTTTTGATTCGGCCCCGAGGGGTGCAAGGGGCACCACTTTTGTCTTTAGAGGAATGGTTTCCGGCGAAAAACTCCTAGGGGTTTCAATTCAAAACACTGAAAGTGTGTTCATGTTAATCAATAGGGTCTGTAGATGTACATAAAGGTTTTAGATTTTTTATTTGGCCCTGAGGGGTGCAAGGGGCACCATTTTTGTCGTTAGAGGAATGGTTTCCAGAGAAAAACTCCTAGGGGTTTCAATTCAAAACACTAAAAGTGTGTTCATGTTCATCAATAGGGTCTGTAGATGAGCATAAATGTTTTGGATTTTTGATTCGGCCCTCGGGGGCGTAAGGGGCACCACTTTTGTCGTTAAAGGAATGGTTTTCGGCGAAAAACTCCTAGGGGTTTCAATTCGAAACATTGAAAGTGTGTTCATGTTCATTCATAGGGTCTGTAGATGTGCATAAAGGTTTAGGATTTTTGATTCGGCCCCGAGGGGTACAAGGGGCACCATTTTCGTCGTTAGAGGAATGGTTTCTGGCGAAAAACTGCTAGGAGTTTCAATTCAAAACCCTGAAAGTGTGTTCATGTTCATTAGTAGGGTCTGTGGATGTGCATAAAGATTTTGGATTTTTTATTCGGCCCTCGGGGGCATAAGGGGCACCACTTTTGTCGTTAGAGGAATGGTTTCCGGCGAAAAGCTCCTAGGGGGTTTCAATTCGAAACATTGAAAGGGTGTTCATGTTCATTCATAGGGTCTGTAGATGTGCATAAAGGTTTTGGATTTTTGATTCGGTCCTCGGGGACGTAAGGGGCACCACTTTTGTCGTTAGAGGAATGGTTTCCGGCAAAAAACTCCTAGAGGTTTCAATTCGAAACATTGAAAGTGTGTTCATGTTCATTCATAGGGTCTGTAGATGTGCATAAAGGTTTTGGATTTTTGATTCGGCCCTCGGGGGCGTAAGGGGCACCACTTTTGTCATTAGAGGAATGGTTTCCGGCGAAAAACTCCTAGGGGTTTCAATTCGAAACACTGAAAGTGTGTTCATGTTCATTAGTAGGGTCTGTAGATGTGCATAAACGTTTTGGATTTTTGATTTGGCCCCGAGGGGCGCAAGGGGCACCATTTTTGTCGTTAGAGGAATGGTTCCCAGACAAAAACTCCTAGGGGTTTCAATTCGAAACACTAAAAGTGTGTTCATGTTAATCATTAGGGTCTGTAGATGTGCATAAAGGTTTTGGATTTTTGATTCGGCCCCGAGGGGTGCAAGGGGCACCACTTTTGTCTTTAGAGGAATGGTTTCCGGCGAAAAACTCCTAGGGGTTTCAATTCGAAACATTGAAACTGTGTTCATGTTCATTCATAGGGTCTGTAGATGTGCATAAAGGTTTTGGATTTTTGATTCGGTCCTCGGGGGCGTAAGGGGCACCACTTTTGTTGTTAGAGGAATGGTTTCCGGCAAAAAACTCCTAGGGGTTTCAATTCGAAACATTGAAAGTGTGTTCATGTTCATTCATAGGGTCTGTAGATGTGCATAAAGGTTTTGAAGATTCGGCCCTCGGTGCCGTAAGGGGCACCACTTTTGTCGTTAGAGGAATGGTTTCCGGCGAAAAGCTCCTAGGGGGTTTCAATTCGAAACATTGAAAGTATGTTCATGTTCATTCATAGGGTCTGTAGATGTGCATAAAGGTTTTCGATTTTTGATTCGGCCCTCGGGGGCATAACGGGCACCACTTTTGTCATTAGAGGAATGGTTTCCGGCGAAAAACTCCTAGGGATTTCAATTCGAAACATTGAAAGTGTGTTCATGTTCATTCATCGGGTCTGTAGATGTGCATAAAGGTTTTGGATTTTTGATTTGGCCCTCGGGGGCATAAGGGGCACCACTTTCGTCGTTAGAGGAATGGTTTCCGGCGAAAACTCCTAGGGGTTTCAATTTGAAAAATTGAAAGTGTGTTCATTTCATTCATAGGGTCTGTAGATGTGCATAAAGGTTTTGGATTTTTGATTTGGCCCTTGGGGGCATAAGGGGCACCACTTTTGTCGTTAGAGGAATGGTTTCCGGCGAAAAACTCCTAGGGGTTTCAATTCAAAACATTGAAAGTGTCTTCATGTTCATTCATAGGGTCTGTAGATGTGCATAAAAGTTTTGGATTTTTGATTCGGCCCTCGGGTGTGTAAGGGGCACCACTTTTGTCGTTAGAGGAATGGTTTCCGGCGAAAAACTTCTAGGGGTTTCAATTCGAAACATTGAAAGTGTGTTCATGCTCATTCATAGGGTCTGTAGATGTGCATAAAGGTTTTGGATTTTTGATTCAGCCCTCGGGGGCGTAAGGGGCACCACTTTTGTCATTAGAGGAATGGTTTCCGGCGAAAAACTCCTAGGGGTTTCAATTCGAAACATTGAAAGTGTGTTCATGTTCATTCATAGGGTCTGTAGATGTGCATAAAGGTTTTGGATTTTTGATTCGGCCCTCGGGGGCATAAGGGGCACCACTTTTGTTGTTAGAGGAATGGTTTCCGGCGAAAAGCTCCTAGGGGTTTCAATTCGAAACATTGAAAGGGTGTTCATGTTCATTCATAGGGTCGGTAGATGTGCATAAAGGTTTTGGATTTTTGATTCGGTCCTCGGGGGCGTAAGGGGCACCACTTTTGTCGTTAGAGGAATGGTTTACGGCAAAAAACTCCTAGGGGTTTCAATTCGAAACACTGAAAGTGTGTTCATGTTCATTAATAGGGTCTGTAGATGTGCATAAATGTTTTGGATTTTTCATTCGGCCCCGAGGGGCGCAAGGGGCACCATTTTTGTCGTTAGAGGAATGGTTTCCAGACAAAAACTCCTAGGGGTTTTAATTCGAAACACTAAAAGTGTGTTCATGTTAATCATTAGGGCCTGTAGATGTGCATAAAGGTTTTGGATTTTTGATTCGGCCCCGAGGGGTGCAAGGGGCACCACTTTTGTCTTTAGAGGAATGGTTTCCGGCGAAAAACTCCTAGGGGTTTCAATTCAAAACACTGAAAGTGTGTTCATGTTAATCAATAGGGTCTGTAGATGTACATAAAGGTTTTAGATTTTTTATTTGGCCCTGAGGGGTGCAAGGGGCACCATTTTTGTCGTTAGAGGAATGGTTTCCAGAGAAAAACTCCTAGGGGTTTCAATTCAAAACACTAAAAGTGTGTTCATGTTCATCAATAGGGTCTGTAGATGAGCATAAATGTTTTGGATTTTTGATTCGGCCCTCGGGGGCGTAAGGGGCACCACTTTTGTCGTTAAAGGAATGGTTTTCGGCGAAAAACTCCTAGGGGTTTCAATTCGAAACATTGAAAGTGTGTTCATGTTCATTCATAGGGTCTGTAGATGTGCATAAAGGTTTAGGATTTTTGATTCGGCCCCGAGGGGTACAAGGGGCACCATTTTCGTCGTTAGAGGAATGGTTTCTGGCGAAAAACTGCTAGGAGTTTCAATTCAAAACCCTGAAAGTGTGTTCATGTTCATTAGTAGGGTCTGTGGATGTGCATAAAGATTTTGGATTTTTTATTCGGCCCTCGGGGGCATAAGGGGCACCACTTTTGTCGTTAGAGGAATGGTTTCCGGCGAAAAGCTCCTAGGGGGTTTCAATTCGAAACATTGAAAGGGTGTTCATGTTCATTCATAGGGTCTGTAGATGTGCATAAAGGTTTTGGATTTTTGATTCGGTCCTCGGGGACGTAAGGGGCACCACTTTTGTCGTTAGAGGAATGGTTTCCGGCAAAAAACTCCTAGAGGTTTCAATTCGAAACATTGAAAGTGTGTTCATGTTCATTCATAGGGTCTGTAGATGTGCATAAAGGTTTTGGATTTTTGATTCGGCCCTCGGGGGCGTAAGGGGCACCACTTTTGTCATTAGAGGAATGGTTTCCGGCGAAAAACTCCTAGGGGTTTCAATTCGAAACACTGAAAGTGTGTTCATGTTCATTAGTAGGGTCTGTAGATGTGCATAAACGTTTTGGATTTTTGATTTGGCCCCGAGGGGCGCAAGGGGCACCATTTTTGTCGTTAGAGGAATGGTTCCCAGACAAAAACTCCTAGGGGTTTCAATTCGAAACACTAAAAGTGTGTTCATGTTAATCATTAGGGTCTGTAGATGTGCATAAAGGTTTTGGATTTTTGATTCGGCCCCGAGGGGTGCAAGGGGCACCACTTTTGTCTTTAGAGGAATGGTTTCCGGCGAAAAACTCCTAGGGGTTTCAATTCGAAACATTGAAACTGTGTTCATGTTCATTCATAGGGTCTGTAGATGTGCATAAAGGTTTTGGATTTTTGATTCGGTCCTCGGGGGCGTAAGGGGCACCACTTTTGTTGTTAGAGGAATGGTTTCCGGCAAAAAACTCCTAGGGGTTTCAATTCGAAACATTGAAAGTGTGTTCATGTTCATTCATAGGGTCTGTAGATGTGCATAAAGGTTTTGAAGATTCGGCCCTCGGTGCCGTAAGGGGCACCACTTTTGTCGTTAGAGGAATGGTTTCCGGCGAAAAGCTCCTAGGGGGTTTCAATTCGAAACATTGAAAGGGAGTTCATGTTCATTCATAGGGTCTGTAGATGTGCATAAAGGTTTTGGATTTTTGATTCGGTCCTCTGGGGCGTAAGGGGCACCACTTTTGTCATTAGAGGAATGGTTTCCGGCAAAAAACTCCTAGGGGTTTCAATTCGAAACATTGAAAGTGTGTTCATGTTCATTCATAGGGTCTGTAGATGTGCACAAAGGTTTTGGATTTTTGATTCGGCCCTCGGGGGCGTAAGGGGCACCACTTTTGTCATTAGAGGAATGGTTTCCGGCGAAAAACTCCTAGGGGTTTCAATTCGAAACACTGAAAGTGTGTTCATGTTCATTAGTAGGGTCTGTAGATGTGCATAAACGTTTTGGATTTTTGATTTGGCCCCGAGGGGCGCAAGGGCCACCATTTTTGTCGTTAGAGGAATGGTTCCCAGACAAAAACTCCTAGGGGTTTCAATTCGAAACACTAAAAATGTGTTCATGTTAATCATTAGGGTCTGTAGATGTGCATAAAGGTTTTGGATTTTTGATTCGGCCCCGAGGGGTGCAAGGGGCACCACTTTTGTCTTTAGAGGAATGGTTTCCGGCGAAAAACTCCTAGGGGTTTCAATTCGAAACATTGAAACTGTGTTCATGTTCATTCATAGGGTCTGTAGATGTGCATAAAGGTTTGGGATTTTTGATTCGGTCCTCGGGGGCGTAAGGGGCACCACTTTTGTTGTTAGAGGAATGGTTTCCGGCAAAAAACTCCTAGGGGTTTCAATTCGAAACATTGAAAGTGTGTTCATGTTCATTCATAGGGTCTGTAGATGTGCATAAAGGTTTTGGAGATTCGGCCCTCGGGGGCGTAAGGGGCACCACTTTTGTCGTTAGAGGAATGGTTTCCGGCGAGAAACTCCTAGGGGTTTCAGTTCGAAACACTGAAAGTGTGTTCATGTTCATTAGTAGGGTCTGTAGATGTGCATAAACGTTTTGGATTTTTGATTCGGCCCCGAGGGGCGCAAAGGGCACCATTTTTGTCGTTAGGGGAATGGTTTCCAGACAAAAACTCCTAGGGGTTTCAATTCGAAACACTAAAAGTGTGTTCATGTTAATCATTAGGGTCTGTAGATGTGCATAAAGGTTTTGGATTTTTGATTCGGCCCCGAGGGGTGCAAGGGGCACCAATTTTGTCTTTAGAGGAATGGTTTCCGGCGAAAAACTCCTAGGGGTTTCAATTCGAAACATTGAAACTGTGTTCATGTTCATTCATAGGGTCTGTAGATGTGCATAAAGGTTTTGGATTTTTGATTCGGTCCTCGGGGGCATAAGGGGCACCACTTTTGTTGTTAGAGGAATGGTTTCCGACAAAAAACTCCTAGGGGTTTCAATTCGAAACATTGAAAGTGTGTTCATGTTCATTCATAGGGTCTGTAGATGTGCATAAAGGTTTTGGAGATTCGGCCCTTGGGGGCGTAAGGGGCACCACTTTTGTCGTTAGAGGAATGGTTTCCGGCGAAAAACTCCTAGGGGTTTCAATTCGAAACACTGAAAGTGTGTTCATGTTCATTAGTAGGGTCTGTAGATGTGCATAAACGTTTTGGATTTTTGATTCGGCCCCGAGGGGCACAAGGGGCACCATTTTTGTCGTTAGAGGAATGGTTTCCAGACAAAAACTCCTAGGGGTTTCAATTCGAAACACTAAAAGTGTGTTCATGTTAATCATTAGGGTCTGTAGATGTGCATAAAGGTTTTGGATTTTTGATTTGGCCCCGAGGGGTGCAAGGGGCACCACTTTTGTCTTTAGAGGAATGGTTTCCGGCGAAAAACTCCTAGGGGTTTCAATTCGAAACACTGAAAGTGTGTTCATGTTAATCAATAGGGTCTGTGGATGTACATAAAGGTTTTGGATTTTTTATTTGGCCCCGAGGGGTGCAAGGGGCACCATTTTTGTTGTTAGAGGAATGGTTTCCAGAGAAAAACTCCTAGGGGTTTCAATTCAAAACACTAAAAGTGTGTTCATGTTAATCAATAGGGTCTGTAGATGAGCATAAATGTTTTGGATTTTTGATTCGGCCCTTGGGGGCGTAAGGGGCACCACTTTTGTCGTTAGAGGAATGGTTTCTGGTGAAAAACTCCTAGGGGTTTCAATTCGAAACATTGAAAGTGTGTTCATGTTCATTCAAAGGGTCTGTAGATGTGCATAAAGGTTTTGGATTTTTGATTCGGCCCCGACAATAATCACAAATGCTAATGCGGGGATATACTATAGTGTGCTTTGCACACAAATGACACCCCTCTAGTTATGAAATTTTCACAGTTTGTTCAGTGTTTCCTCTCTCCCTTTTGTTAATACCCCCTTGCTATTCTCCCATACTTTTGGCATAATTTTTGTAATTTTTTTTTACTAAAATTTCTTAGGAGTTTTGGCTTGGTAACAGAATAATTATTCTGTTTTTCCCATGCTTACGTCCTCACCCTTCATTACGTGTACAGTACCCATATGAGACTGGTCAATCAATACCCCACTTATTGATGCTAAATTTAGATTAGTGCTGTCTATTTATAGAGGAACTATTTATGAGTGGGCGTGTACGATTAATTACTTATCTCCATTGACAACAGAGCAACAATAACAGGAACATTGGCTTTGACATATTTTATTTCATTCAAGTGTTTCAACTTTTAACAAGCGATAAACTATAGAAACATAATTCACTGCACATAGATATTAACATAAATAAGTTTGTTTTTTGCACATAGATATTTACATAATGAGTAGTCTTTTTTAATCTTTTAACTTCATTTGGTTTCTGATAACTAACATTACAGTACGTTCAACGTGGATTGAAACAAAAACGCCGCCGCGGTGTGTTCTCCACCGTGGAGTTCCAGTGGACCGCAGTTTTTGATCAGTGGAAGACAGTTTTCAAAACACTGTGACCCACCGTGGTCACGAGCGTTAACTATTTTAATTGCTTTTGCATGTCAGTTTCTCTGCTGATTAATAAATACTGTCTTGTGACGTCAACTGGCAAGACAACTACGTTTGTCACTGGTAGTAGATAATTTATTTTAAATTAAAATTGGAATTTGGAGGAGGTAGACGGCGACTATTGCTGTAGTTTGAAATTGTAAATTGGGAATAGAACAGTCAGTTCCATTTGGTTATGTACAAAGTCCTCGTCACTCTCGAAACTAAACTGTTGTGTTTGCACGATCGATTTGATCGAGGAAATAAATAAACCAGACTTGAGAAAAACAACTAATATTCGCGAAGTTCGCAATTTCACATTTTGTTTACAGCTGCATGCCAACACGTGATGAACCGTGTTTTTCTTGGGTGGGAAGTGGGGGCGAAAAAGCCTCCTGCGCCACGAAAGCGCCCACGGCGCATGGCTAATGATCGAAGTGATAACAGTTTACGACATTGAGTCAACTCGACCAGCCCATCCTCTTTCCTGTCTTACTCTTGTCAGGCAACGCAATTAAAGATTCTTATCAAAAGGATACAGTAAAAAGAAAATATAGTGTTTTTGAATGGATACCAAAAAGTATCTCACTCGTGACTGAAACTAATGATTATTTCACAGGGGGGAGGGAGGGGGGGTGGGGGTGGACGGGAGATATTTGCATACCGAAACAAATATCCTTCATCCAATTCGCAAGGGGTTTGTACATACTTTTATACTCTGCATTTGCAGATTTTTCAACGTTCCTATACATTGTTGTTATTTGTATTATCAATTGAAATAGCTAAGCCTGTGTGTTTGTAAAAATACGTGGGTGAATATAAGGGAGATACCGAATTGAAATATCTGCGAATGTGCCATTCTAAGAGAGAGTACACTTCAGTGGGAAAGAGATAGAGAGAGACAGATATACGTGATGGGGGGGGGGGGGGGGGGGGGGGGAGAGAAAGTAAGAAAAAGTGAAAGAAAATTTGTACACGAAAGTATACGCAAATGCATGCGGGTGTATGTCTGCATATTACTCTCTGTGTGTTTGTGAGGGGGGGGGGGGGGGCGCAAGGATGTGTGTGTGTGTGTGTGTGTGTGGGTGTGCGTGCGTGCATGTGTTTTGGTTTTTCGGGTTTGGGTTTTTGTTTTGTTTTTTTTTTGGGGGGGGGGGGGGTTGTTTTTTTTTATCAACTACTGTAAAAAAGACCTACCTCTGATGAAAATGTGTCTCATAAGCCTCCATAGGCTGGATTTCATATAAACATTTTGTTAATACTCTTTGTATATTATGTATGTGTATTGAAATGTGCCACTTAAATAAAATATTCTACTACTACTACTACATTAATGTAGTCGGGATTGAAGTGATTAATTAAATATAGTAGATTAAACTACCACTTGCCCAAGGTGTGAAATAACATTTGAGTGGTGCGACTAAGCACAGAGCAGTCCTTCAAACCAACATCTGTTTTAACACCTCTGCACATGACAAGCCTGAGAAAAAATAAGAGACAAATCAACATTTTCAATTGCTTTTTATTAATTCAGCAATCATAATTATAACCATATGTAAATAAAATCAATAGAAAATAATATTTTTTTTATTTTTCAATAATGACATGCCGATCGACAAGCCAGACCACCACGCATCATAACCCTAGCTCAAACATGCCCCGAAATTTCGTATTATAATTTTTTGGTTTTGTCCCGCACAGGTGTCTTGAAACCCCAAAAATTAAATAAGTCTTTCAGACAGGAGATTTTAATTCCTCTATCGGAGATTTTCTGGCGCAGCCTGCACATCAAAAATTTCAGTAGATTGGCAGTGTAAGATTCAGTCATTCATACCACTCCTAAATGGTGAAGAAAATAGTCCCCCCCCTTCCCATCCCCGAAACGAGACCAAGACGATTGGACACCAGACTCCCATAAACCCACACGCACAAATAGGCCTATATTATTGATTGCTTGCCCATCTATCCCCCCCTGCCCCCCCCCCCCAATCTTGGCCAGTTTCCCTTGCTATAGTGCATGCAGGCGCTTCAATATACGGATTCCGAAGCGTCTTGGGTTGAAACGTCCCAGGGCCACCACAAGCATTCCTTTTTCGTTAATGTAGTTTATATGTGTTAATTCCACTCTCAACATGTACATTTTAACATTCCACTCTGAACTTAACTTTTAAAATCGTAAATCGGGGGGCGCGGTGGTGTTGCGGTAACCGGTTCTCGTTAGATCACCGAAGTTAAGCAACGTCGAGCCCGGTTAATCAATTCGGACTCCCACGTTGTGTCCTTGGGCAAGGCGCTTAACCCCGATTGGCAACATGGGGCACGATGACACCGTGTGCTAAGGCATTGGCCCTACTGCACGTCAATGGTACGCAAGTCTTCAACCAATCTGACCCTGCCTGTGCTGCAGTGCAGAGTTACGATGTCGTGGAGCTGGCAGCTGCTCGTCTTTGCTCGGTGGTTCCTTCGGGTACTCCGGCTTCCTCCACCCGAAAAACTGTCACGGTCATGATTAGCCATTGTGCATAACTATATGACCTTAAACACCAATAAACAAATAAATAAATAAATAAAATCGTAAATCGGATTCCCTTCCCCCAACCCACAATTTATTCAAAATTCAGTATGGGTAACATGATTCTTCTCCGTCAATAGCTACAGTTAGGTAAAAGACCGTCGGGGAAATGTCCAGATATTGTGCTGGTCAAGTTATAATTTTTTTTTAACTCTCATCCATGATTTCAGTACGGTATAATATTTATTTTTTCGTAATTCCTCGAGTTCTGAATCGATTTTGAAGAACAACATTCAGAATCGCAATAGCTTTTAATAACTTTTTGAAATATTGAACTATCTTTTTAATATTTCAAGTAAAAGTAAAAGTAATTTTTCACTGACTGTGAAAAAATGTGATCTAATTAAGAGCTGGTGACTGAGAGATCAAAAGATAAACCGACATCAGCCGAACATCCCATCACACAGTTTGACATATTCATGCGAGATTAAAAACACGATTCAAACTCCATATTTTGATCGTTTGTCTGCCAGATTAATGCTTTTTATTATAAAAAAACATGTATGGAGCATACGTATTCAATTTATACTTAAGTGCAATACCTAACAATCACTAAACAACAATGAACTGAAACTGTTTTTGGTGGAAGAATAAACCTGATTACCGCACTTGCAAAAACACAAGTTAATTATAGACAAATTGAAGTCACGTGGTGGGGTTTTGAGACCCCACCTCGTAGTGTAATTAGTGGGGTCTCAATTTCTGTGTTCATATGGGCAGCGTACACGACATGTTGGGTGGTTAGGCGTTTTGGTCTGCATCTACCATCTGATGTACTGCCGTTTCTTCTCTGGAAGTCTCTGTTTTACATCGGATAGTGTTTAAATTGGTAACTGATTTTAGGCCATGTTTACAGTGCCTGGAATCATGTTTCCGGTTTTTGTACACTTTTGTTTACGTTGACAACTGTTACTTCTGATAGTGATTACTTGTCTTCTGTTTAGTTCTGCTCATAGCCAGATACATTAATATTGTCCGGAAGTGTTACATTAATTTTTAAATATGTTTTAAAATTTTAGTCCACATTTAGGCTTTTTTGGGATCCATTTGGGCTCATTGTTCCCATTGGGAACCTGGGCTCTTCTGAAATTTTTTGGAAATATTTTTTTCTTTTCAATTATTTTTTCGAAATGTTATAATGGATTATATTATATTATGTATCTTTGTTTTCAAGGGTTAGTGCGAGTACTATGACTGTTTATATTTTTTCATGATGAAAGAATATTGTTCAAATTGTAATGCAAGGAAGTCTTCCTCTGATTCTCATGTTCATTGTGTTTCTTGTAGTCAATGTACTCGCACTAATTCTTGCTCAGTGTGTGTCAATTGGGATGACGTTGGAGACATGTGTCACGGTATATTGTTAGCGGTGAGAGGTCCATGCCGATCCTCTCTCCGCAGGGTCACTCTAGTTTTTATACGCCCGTTTTGAAAAAAACGGTTGTATTATGGTATACCTCTGTCCGTCTGTCCATCCGGTCACATGTCGTAAGATAACTCAAGAACGCTTTGAGAGATTTTCGTGATTTTTGGTTAGGTGGTGTATATCGATAGAGGGAAGCTCCCTGTCGTTTAGTGTCACTGTTTGATTAGTTATTCCAGAGTTATGGGACTTTATTACTTAGAAAATTGTTGATTTTTTACACGTTGTACGATAACTCGAGAACGCTTTGAGAGATTTTCGTGATTTTTGGGTAAGTGGTGTATATCGATGGAGGGAAGCTCCCTTTCATTTAGTGTCGCCGTTCGATTAGTCATTCCAGAGTTATGGGACTTTATTACTTAGAAAATTGTTGATTTTTTACACGTCATACGATAACTCGAGAACGCTTCGAGAGATTTTCACGATTTTTTGGTAGGTGGTTTATGTTGATGGAAGGAAGCTCCCTTTCGGATGGTGTCGCCGTTCGATTAGTCATTCCAGAGTTGTGGGACTTTATTTTTCACATGTCGAACAATAACTTGAAAATGCTTAGAGCAATTTTCATGATTTTTTGGTTGCAAGTATATGTTGATAGAAGGAATCTCCCTTTCAATTTGTGTCACTGTCCGATTTGTCATTCCAGAGTTATGGGACTTTATTCATCGAAATATAGGCAATTTTCCACATGTTGGACTTTGAGCAATTTTCATGATTTTTTGGTGGCAAGTATATGTAACCTGACAAGTACACATGTATACTCATATTGTGTGGTTCCCTCTTGTAATTAATAACGGCGTATCATGTGCTCGTAGTGCAGCTGTTTATTCAGTCTCTTTTTCAGAGGAACAAGAACAGGGTGATGTTTCCGTGATGTCTTCAAGAAGTGTGCCTCCGTCGTCACAGTCTAACTAAGAGCTAGCACCTAAGTGCTCATGGAAATACGACAATTGCCTAAGAGGTCCCAAGTAGGATCGACGGCGTTGTCGTCAGCTAGCTCGCCCAGTGAAGCGATCATTCATGGAATGGCTCGGCAGCCGGGTTCGTCCATTGCGGTCCAGGGAAGGAGTTTGAGTGATGCGAGCACTATTAACATTGAACGTGCACACCCAGCGACGACGGATCCGAGAATAGTACGGAGGAAGCCTGTCAGTCCAGTTGCTAGCTCGTCCAGGTCTACCTGGACTGCGAGCGAGAGAGGCCCCCTCTCTCTTACAGCAACATCTGGGCCCAGATGTTGTTGTATGTAACCTTCGTTAGTCGGAGCATACGTCCACTCCTCCTGCTCGGGACGCTCCCTCGCATAGACAGTCCGACACGGCTTGTCTATTGGCTTCCTCATCCTCACGTCAGCACACACAACCGCACCTTGGCTATGTGACCACAGATATCCAGCCTGCTTCGCTGACCAGGGAGTCCACTTCGACCAGGTCACGCCATCCGCTAGCCAAGGACATGAGGCCTTTCCAGTTGGGTTGTTCGCATATGAGAAGTATGCAGGAATTAACGTCCCTGGAGCTTCCAGCGGCTAAATTACGTAAGACCATGGCTCCACAGGCGATCCGTGACAAACTTGCTATCACAGATAGCTCAATTCATAGCAGCATCCCAGTAGATATCAGAAACTCTTTCAGTAAAGAAACTGTCTGAGCAAGCTGGGTCGGTTCGCTCCCCTGCAGAATCAATAAGGGACAACCGAGATTATTATGTGGTCCAGGCGGATGGTAAAAGGGAATCGGCACAGCTGAAATTTTCCCTTTCCGAACAACTTAAGGTGGCTGTAGATTTCATCCGGCATCACCTTTTAGAAGTTGTTTTTCCGGACCAAAATGCTGCATTACCTGATAAGAAACTGAAAGCATCACTGGACACAGACTTTTTCGGCCGGATTAGGGACACTGTCCCTGAGTTTCCGACCCAGTCCAGAAATGTCACAGACATTTGAACTTTTGAATGACGCTATATTCAAGCTAGCCTCTAAGACTGGCAAATCTGGTTTCTTGTCGCCTAGTGCTATACAGCTGCCTTTCATCAGTGCTAGACATAGATTTCAAATGGCAGGACAAGGCGTGCCGAGAGTGTTCCTCTGCATTAGGACGACTAGGCTGAAGACCTGGAATTGTCATTGCCGGCGTCCATGTCTGTTAACTCCAGTATACTGGAGGCGACAATCTCGTCTAATAGAATTAATGTAGATGCATTATCTCACACAGATCACCTTACCAGTGCGTTATCACTATGTCTCGAAGGGAAAGAATTCCAGGATGTTCAAACTTCCTTAAGAGTTCTTTAGAGGGCTATAGCATATTCTATGTATAACTCCACCCTTTCAGTGGCAATATGGAGTTAGTCAGACGTGATGCTGCCCTGGCTGCATCCACAAGAGTGGATAGTAAGGTGAAAAAAAACTCTCTTCCAGTCGCTCTGGTCTCAGGAGAGCTTCTCTTTGATGTTAAGCTTTCTACAATCTATAAACAGATTACTAAGAAAGGTTCGGATTCTCTGCTTTTAATTCCGCTTTGAAAAAGTCGGACTCAGCAGGGAGGAGTAATGCAAGTACTTCGGGGGCGAATACGTCCAAAGGAAGTTCCTATACAGGATCTAAGAAAGCCTCTACGTCTTACTCCAGAGACCGTCAGAGTAGCGACTCACATAGGGGTCGTAATGCTGGCCGAGATATCCGGTCAGACGCCCCTAGGTCAACTGGGTGAGGTGCGGGTCGTGGAGGACGTGGTTTCTCCTTCCGCAATCCTCGCAGGGCCAGGAGGTGATGGTCTAAACCTCTATTGCGTTCCAGTGGGCGGAAGGCTGTCAAGATTCTTAACCAATTGGTTGTCAATTACGGACGACCCATGGATGCAAGAGGTTATTTCCGAAGGTCTAAACTGGCCTTCAAGGAAAAACCTCCGTTAACTCGAAGTCCACGCTTGTCACAACTTCCGTTAAACGTTCAGAAGAGAGATTCGCTTCTATCAGAAGTTCAATCTCTTCTGGACAAGAATGCTATAGACGTCATAGAAAAACAGGAATCTCCAGTTTTCTGCAGTCACCTGTTCCTGGTTCCAAGATCAGATGGCTCGTTTCGTCCAGTTATAGATCTGAGCTGGATAAACAAGCTGATCATGGCTAAAAACTTTTCTATGGAGACCATCCGATCGGTCAGAGCGAGCACTCGAGTGAACGATTATGCTGTGAGCATAGATCTCAAGGATGCGTACTTTTACGTCATGGTACATCCGGTGTTTAGAAAGTACCTTCGCTTCGCTGTCCCAGGAGTTGTTTTCAGTTCCGAGCAATGATGCTATGGTCTGAACCTAGCGCCCTGGGCCTTCACTCGAATAATGATCTCGGTAATGACTCATTTCCTAGCTCATTCGTCTGTGCTAACATCGGCCTACTTGGACAACATTTTTCAGGGTTACGGCAGCAAGTTAACACTTCAGAACGATGTTCAGAGTCTGCTTCTATTGCTCCGACGTCTCGATTTCATAGTAAACAAAAAGAGGTCGGATGTAGTGGCATCCAAATCGTTCACCCACGTGGGAATGAGCTTAGAGATGCACAACAATCTCGTTCGTCTGCCGTTAACCAGAGAGATATTAGTCAGTTGTTACGCTCGCTTTTGTCTTCACTCAGATGTAGTAACAGCGAGAGAATTCATGAGACTGACAGGTTTGTGCGGACCCGCTGCAGATCTTATTCCGATGGAGTGGCTACGCACTCGTCCACTCCACATATATTTTATCTCAGAATTGGAGTGTGAAGACTCATTCGCTCGAATCGAACATCGTCTTGTCGAATCAAGTGAAACAAGAGATTGAGACTTGGGCAGATATTCAGTGGTTAACTGAAGGAGTATCACTGCAACTGCCTGATCCGAGTTTTACGATAATGACAGATGCGAGTCAAACAGGTTGGGGCGCAACTCAGAGCCCAACGGATTCAAGGTGCCAGGGTCTTTGAGATCTGCACTTCCTTAACAAGCACATACACATCAAGAGATGATGTCAATATGGCTTGTGCTATGTCAATGAATGAACATTCTTCAGAATTCGCATGTTCAAATTCTGTCCGACAATTCGACAGTAGTAGTGTACATTCGGAACCAGGAAGGCACTCATTCCATTCTGTTGTTCAGTTTAACGGAAAGGATCCTTCTGTTTGTCCTAGAGCATCAAGTTCTTCTGTCGGTCCATCATATACCGGGTTGTCTGAACGTTCTAGCAGACTAGTCATTCATCCGCCTGTCCATCGTCCATCAACACCATGTTATGGTTTTCTTCACCAAAACCACTGTGCCAATTTAAGTGAAAGTATGTGTGAGTGATGGTCCCAAAGGGGCGTTGCATTTTTGTTCAACTCAACATGGCCAGCCCCATAGGGAGGGAGTGGGGGAAAAGCTCAAAAATATTTTTAAAATCTTCACATGAACCAGTGTGTACAATGACTTGATATTTGTTATGGAGCTTCCTTTTGAGTGTAGAATCAAGTTTGTTCAAACGAAGTTCGTGAAGCAATATTTGGTTTGAACCAAATTTGGTATGTGGTATTATTGGGCTATAAGTACTTGACACATGCAGAAAAAAAAAAAAATCCTGCATCCTCATGGGAACTCTGGGAGATAAAAATATAAATATTTTCAAATGCCTGTATTTCCCAAACCACACAGAACAGAGGGCTGTTATTTGGTATGAAGCAACCATAGGACCAGTACAATTGAATGGTAAAAAAAAATTGCCATCGGTTATGTCAGGGTGTTCTGTAATGGGAATCGAAAAAATGCTGAGTCAACATATTTGCAAAAGTTTAAAAAAATCTTTTCTCCAGAACCAATCAACAGAATCTTTTGATATTCAGATTCAATTTTGTTCAAATCGGATCCGCAGGTTAATATTTGGGCTCGCTATGCCACCCAAGTTTTAACTTAGTGCAATATGATGAAATTTCTTTAAAATTTCTCTTCTTCAGATCCAGCAGTCAGAATGCTTTCATAGTTGGTACACAACATCTCTAGGGAAGTCAGATTCAACTTTGTTCAAATCGAGAGCCTGGGTTAATATTTGGGCTCCTGTGGGAGCCGGAATTGGCCATGTTGCTGAAGAATTCTCAAGAAGACTCAAGGATTGACAGTGTATCCTATGGAGATGGATTGCTTTCTTGGACTCTGTTTATATTGTGTTCTGTTCAAGATGAGCGCTTCAGACCCTGTGGGGCCTCTTGTTATAAAAATTATTTCCTGTTTCCCAATTTCAGGACATGTGCCTGACGTCATCATTCTTGCTTATAATTTATCTGCTGTTTGTTAAGTGTACCTGTTTCCCAATTTCAGGACATGTGCCTGACGTCATCATTCTTGCTAATGATTTATCTGCTGTTTGTTAAATGTTCATTCCCTATCATTCCTTGAAGCCCTCCTGTTAAACTCTCAAGCTTTTTGGCTTATTTTTATTGAAATTTTTATTAAAAAAGTTTAATGTGTATTACAGAATGTTTATTCTGTTTATCCCCATGGTATTGGATATGTGATCGTCCAAGCGATCAATTCAGACTCCCGCGTTGTGTCCTTGGACAAGGCACTTAACCCCGATTGTCCACATGGGGGCATGATGACACCGTATACTAAGGCATACTGCACATCGATGAGTCGCATGTCTTAAGCCAGTCTAACCCTGCCTGTGCCGCAGTGCGGAGTTACAATGTTGTGGAGCTGGCAGCTGCTCGTTATTGCTCGATGGTTCTCTCCGGTTACTCCGGCTTCCTCCACCCATAAAACTGTCACGGTCATGATTAGCCATTGTGCATAAGTATATGACCTTAAACACCAATAAATATTAAATAATAAAATATCCCCATGGTTACATCCTCACCCTGGGGGTGTTCAGTCATTTTGGTCATGCATCTTCTATCCGATGTATCATTCTTTCTTTCTTTGAAGATCTTGCTTTACACACACAGTCTACAGGCCGTATTCATGAAGGGATATTGTAACACGAAAGCATGATTCGTTTCGGAATAATTTCACTGTAAGTTGGTAACTTTCATTGACATGCTGTGAGGGCCACATACATTAACTGTGAGGGCCACATTAACCCACCCCTCATATTCTTTCTGTTGAAAACATAGCATACAGGGAACAGAAATTAATGTATTCCCAATTATCACAATTCTTGTCTTATTTTATAATCCTTCCATAAACATTAAACATTATCCTTTTCGTCAAACGCAACACACAGACGAGTTAAGCTACAGTGTCATTGACATTTTCATAGAATTATTATCCGCATAGTCTGCATATGAAGCAGTCAAAATCCTATCATGTTAAAGGAGATCTTTGATTTTCATTTTAGATGTCGTCATGCATTAATTTGTAATTTTTTTGGGGATGATAAACCAGACTGTCAGAAAAATTGTGATGTTTGTAAATATCCTAAAAAAGTAGAGAAAGACGTGGAAGATTTACATAAAGCAGCTTTTGCATCGGTCAACAGCAAGAAAGGATATCGTACAGCCATTTACTATGCTGATGCTGAAGATGGAAGTGAGCCAGACATGTATATGGGTGGGCGAAAAGGAGTAAAAAGGTATATATACAGTGAAGCCAGCTTAATTGATATCTCTTAACTGAATAATCTTATTAACCCTCTGCATGTCCACTGTCTGATCCTGACCAGTAACTGCATTGTGGCCTTGACCAAGGCACTTAATCCCGATTGCCCACACATTGACATGGTGATGCTGTGTACTAAGGCATACTGCACATCAATGATGCACTTGCCTGCAACCAACACTAATCCTGCTTGCAGTCTTTGTATGTTGAGGAATCTGACAGTTGCTTGACACTGCATGTCAGTTCTCTCCAGTTATTACAGCTTTCTCCATACGTAAAATATGTTGTGACCCTGGCTGTCAAAAGTGTCATTAAACCCCAGTAAATAAGTAACAATAAATGACCCTCGGCACATAGATGTCGAAATATTAAAATTTCAGTCTGCTTATATTTTTATACTAATAACCAATGGCCCAGACTTAGCTGGTGCAAACTCATTAATTTCCAGGACCAAACAAATTTTGAGCCCCCAAACCCAAAATTTGCATACAAAACTGAAAAAGAAAAGTCCTAACTGGTCCACCATACTTTAGCTTACTGCAGATGCGCAGTAACCAGGAAGTGACCAAAACTGGCGCGAACATCATTCTTCTGTTTGGCCCAAAGTCAGCAACATCTGAGCTGACATCTGTGCTTCAGGTAATCTTTTCTGAAGATGCCAGACACAAATCAATCATGATTATGGTGGATTCAAGGAACTGAAATGATACTGGAAGTGAACTATGGAGTTTTGGACGTTCAGGGCTGTAACTAATAATTTTATAAAATTATTCATGTTTCCCATTTTCGGGACATGGGCCTTAACATCATCATTCTCACTAATGATAAACCTACTGTTTGTTAAATGTTTCTTCCCTCCCTTCCCATTGACCATCCTGTTAAACTCCCATGCTTATTGGCCTTTTTATTGAAAATTTTTTATTAAATTTCCTGGGAGTTTAAAGAGATCTATGGAATGTTTATTCCCTTTATCCCCATGGTTACGTCCTTATCCTGGGGGGTGTTGGGACGTGTGTTGTCTTCAATCTTCTACCAGATATATTGTTTTTTCTTCTCATGAAGATCTAGCTTTGCATCAGGTAGTTATTCCCCAGTTTTTGACTTTGGGCTTATTGTATAACCCGTTGTTTAGTTTCCTGTTTTGCCTGTTGACGTTGTTTTTTCACTTGGACAACGTTTTAAATTAGTGTATTATTATTTTATAGTATAGCACAGTTATCCTATTGTACTAGGATACATGTATTTATGATGCTGGTAGTACAGATTAAATTTTCTGGTGTTTGTCCACACTTATGCTTTATTGGGATGCTATTGGGCCCTAATTCCTTTGGGAACTGAGGCGTTTTCAAGATTTTTTCTTCATCAAGTACCAGGCACATTAGACTACTCATTAGCTATCCGACTTCGGAAATTCAAGCAGTTACGCGAAAACGCTCCCAGTCTTCCCCTGCAAAGTCAGGTCATCGGGTAGCCAGTACATCGAAGAAAGAATATGCAAAGCATTTGGGGCATCCAGTGAAAAGATCAATGGACAGATCACCATCCCGAGAACATCATGCAGTAAAGAAACATAAGACCGATGCTCTGCAAGCCTCAGTTACAGGCTCACTGTTGCAGATAGTACAGCTTATCGCAGCTTCCCAGCCAACACAAGTGCGACCATCAACAGACCCTGGGAATGAGCTTCGGACGGTGCTGGGTCGGTACGGTCATCCGTTCACTCGGAGTGAGCTGACCAAATTTCACAGCCTGTCTATGCAGATGATGATAGAGAGGTGGAGGAAGATTCTCCAACCAATATGGAACAACATATGGAAACTATGAATTTTATTCATCAGTTTTTTCCTGAATTAGTTCCCCCTGGTCAGCAAGCTGCATCTACTAGGCAGAGACCGCTTTCCTCCCTAGATAGTGATACCTGTGGAGGAAAGAAGACGTTCTTTCCTTCCCGGGTCAGTCGGTCCATGTGTCGTCGGTTTTCAACCATGTTGGCGACACATTATTTAACCTAGCAAGTTCAAGAAGGAAATATCCTTTCTTAATAGCATCTTCCATTCACATACCGTTTCCTGGATCTAGCAAATTACAAATGGTTGGAGAAGATGTACAGAGAGTTCCTCTTCATTTGGATGATCGTGCTACAGATATGAACATATCATTACCCACATCATTTAATGTCCTCTCAGATGTGATCGAATCTACAATTGATTCTAGTTGGGCAGTTTTGGATGCTATGTCTGATGCAGATCATATCACCAGGGCTTTGGACCATTGACTTGTGGGGAAAGAATTTGATGATACTAATGCTAATGCGTTGCTTAGAGTTCTTTCTAGGGCAGTTATGTATGCCACACATCATTCCACCCTTACCATGACAAATACAGAATTATTAAGACTTGCTGGAGCCTTGGCATCGTCTTCTTTGATTGACGATCGGGTGAAGAGCTCTCTTAGAGTTGCTCTGGTTTCAGGTCATACGTTGTTTGATGACAAGTTGTCCTTGGTGTATGATGAAGCTACCAAGAAAGCTACCAGCATTCTTTTGCTGACGTCAGTCTCCCAGCATCATCCATTTGCTAGACTTGGTACGCAAGGGGGCTCCAGTTCGCAGCCTAGCGAAGAAAAACTTCTCGTGGGGTTCTAGTAAACCCTCATACAATTATTCGGGAAACTGGCAGTGCAGCGACTCTGGAAAGGGGCGTAAGTCATACAGAGACTATAAATCAGATGACACTAGGCCGACAACACAAGGTGGTTCTCGGGGTGGGGGGGGGGGGATGTGGTTTCTCCTCTTGAAGGCCTTACAGGTGATGGTCAAAACCTCTATTGCTCTCCAGTTGGCAAAAGATTGTCAAACTTCCCCAAAAAGCTGGACAGATAAAATGGAAGATCAGTGGATCAGAAATGTAGTCAGATTGAGACTGCGATTATCATTCAGATCAAAGCCCCCACTTACCAGAAGTCCACATTGGACAGTTCTTCTGGCAAATCCTTCAAAAAAGGAGTCTCTTCTTGCAGAAGTTCAGTCTTTCCTCCTAAAAGATGCAATAGAGGTTGTAGAAAATCCCAACTCACCGGGATTTTACAGTCACCTGTTCCTTTTTCCAAAACCAGACAGCTCATTTTGACCGGTCGTATACTTGAGCTAGATAAACAAACTGATTATCGCTTCAAAGTTCTATATAGAAACCGTTCGGTCAGTAAGAGGGAGCATTCAGGTAAACGACTTTGTGGCAAGCAAAAATCTAAAAGACATGTATTTTCATGTGGTTCATCAGGCTTTCAGAAAGTATCTGCCCTTTTTCCATCCAAGAGAAGGCTTACCAATTCAGAGCGATGTGTTTCGGTCTGAACCTTGCACCTAGGGCATTCACTCAGATAATGAACTCAGTAGTAATGTATTTCCAAGCTCATTTAGTTGTGATTACGTTGGCTTATCTGGATGACATTCTTCAGAGATATGCTGACAAAAATGCACTTCAGAATGATGTGCAGAGGCTGCTTCACTTATTCCGACGTCTCGGTTTTATAGTAAATGAGAAAAAGTCAGATTTAGCTCTGTCGAGGTCATTCATTCACTTGGGAATGAGCTTTGCAAATTTCGTCAATTGCTATGCTCACTTCTGTCTAAACTCTCTAACAGTATCAGTGAGAGTTCATGTGACTAATAGGTCTGTGCAGAGCTGCGACGGACTTGATTCTGCTGGGGCGCTTACGCATGCGTCCTCTCCAGATATTCTTTACTCAGAACTTGAGTGTCAAGATGCTTCATTAGAACACAAGATTGCCTTAACAGATCTGATAAAAACAAAGTGTTCAGATTTGGGCAGATCTCGAGTGGTTAACTCAGGGAGTTCTGCTTCAAGTACCTGATCCGGTCTTTACAATTATGACGGATGTGAGTCTAACAGGTTGGGGTGCGTCCCTGATTCCTACATACCTGAAGTGCCAGGGTCTTTGGGACTCATTGTTCCTGCAAAAGCACATAAGCATCAAAGAGATGATGTCTATTTGGCTTGCAGTGATGAAATGGATTACTCGCTTAGCCAATGTACATGTTCAGATTCTGTCAGACAATTTCGACAGTAGTGGCGTATCTCAGGAACCAGGGTGGCACTCATTCAATTCCTCTATGCGAATTGATGGAAAAAATTTTCCTATTTGCCCTGACTCATTACGTTCATCTCTCCATCCATCATATTCCGGGTCACCTGAACATAGTAGCAGACTCGCTCTCAAGGAAGGGTTGCCTGTTGCCATCTTAGTGGACTCTCAACAAACGAATATTCCGGCAGATTTGCTACCACTGGGATCGTTCCATGATTGCCACAAGCCTAAACAATTAGCTACCAACGTTCATGCCACCTTGTCCAGATCATCGAGCGTTTGCAGTAGATGCTCTATCGATCTCATGGAACAAAATAATAGGATATGCATATCCTCCAACTTCCCTGATTCAGCAGATTCTGTTAAAAATCAGACAGTCTCACTGCAAAATCTTGCGAGTAGCACCTCTATCATCTCAGAAACCCTGGATAATCCTGATCAGTTGTCTGTTATAAGACATTCCTCGGAAGCTTCCTCCTCTCAAGGACCTTCTGTATCAGGGGAAGTCCCACACACTGCATCACAACCCAGAAGGTCTCAACCTTCACATATTTCCATTATGCGTTCTTTCTTGCACGGGAAGCAATTTACTGGACGAGCAGTGGATGCATTTTCTAACTGTAGGAGGACCTCCTCTTCGCTGAATCACGCCGTGAAATTGAGGGTTTTCTTTCCTTGGTGTACCGACCAGTCAGTGGATATCTGTAATCCATCTATTCCTCAAGTTGCGAGATCTACTTGTTTGACGTACTGAAACTGTAGCCCATTACCTTCTGTATCAGGGGAAGTTCCACATACTTCATCACAACCAGGAAGGTCTCAACCCTCACGTATTTCCATTGTGCTGTCATTCTTGCATGAAAAGCAGTTTACAGGACGAACAGTGGACACAATTTTTAACTGTAGGAGGACCTCCTCTTCACTGAATTACGCAGCAAAGTGGAGAGTTTTCTTTTGCTGGTGTGCAGATCAATCAGTCGATATCCATAATCCATCTATACCTCAAATTGCAAATTTTCTGGTCTACCTGTTTGACGTATTAAAACTGCAGCCCGTTACTATTAAGGGCTATAGGTCTGTGGTATCAGACATATATTCTCGTCATGATAACTTGAGTATTGTAATAGATCCTTCCTTATCCAAGCTAGTTAGAAATTTCTCTGTCAATAGACCTAAAATCCTCAGATTAATTACTAAGTGGAATATGGCTTGGGTTCTTTTGAAGCTTCAAGAAGTTCCTTTTGAGCCATTAGATGATGTTGAATTTAAATTCCTCACTTATAAAACGTCTTTTCTCTTAGCCTTCACTTCTGCCAGACGAGTTAGTGAACTCCATGCATTATCTGTCGAAGATTCCCATTACTGTAGTGTGGGTAATGCTATTACTCTTACTACAAAAGTGTGATTCTTGGCTAAGAATCAAATTCCAGATAAGCGGCCATAACCTATTGTCATTTAGGCCTTTCCATCTTCAGACAACCATGGGCCTCTGTTGGGTCCAGTGAGAGCAATGCACACATATAAACGTTGATCTAGCTTCATAAGAAAAGGAAGAAATAGGTTTTCCTTTCTCTTATACTTAACAGAAAGGATATTTCTGTTCATTCAGTCGCTAGATGGATTCAGCTGGCAGTAATAATCACTTACGAGAATCTGTCGGCGGATCAACGTTCTGTCAATTTCAGTGCATGAAGTTAGGGCACTGTCTTCTTCTTGGGCTTATTCAAATAGACCGTCTTCATTTACAAAGTTCTATCTTAGAAATTTAGAGTCTACCTCCGTGACCTGAGGTCCTTGGGTCCTCCTTTTGTCACACAGATGTCGTCCATTAATTATTCATCTCAGTGATGTCTTAGGCAGTCTGCTCAAGCACTGACACCATTCCGCTGCCCTCTTCATTTTTGAGGAATCAGGAATCTTCTTCAGAACAAGGGGAAGTGGGGGGGGGGGGGGGGGGGGGTCCCTTTTTATCATCTGGCTTTATAGTGAAAAGCAAGGGAATACCTCCTCCATTGTCAGTAGTCCAGCAACAGTGCTGAGTGGTTTTAATGTGTAGCTCGGTGTGAAGCAATAATTATGGGTCTGTTTCCGTGGGCCATTCCAAATATATTCAGAATTCACCCGCAATTACAGAACCTTATTCTCAAGGAAACTTTCATTTCACATTACATGATATTCAGAATAATCGATATTGATCAAGATTGCGTTTCTCGTCGAAGAATTAACCGATGACGCAGAAAAGGTTGGTTGCGTTATCGGCAGCTAACAAGAATTATTCTGTGCACAGGCACTCGACAAATTATCAGATTTTATTATTTTTAATAAAATATATATTTTATTATCAATACTAAAAAAATTAGTGTTGATAATATAATATATATTTTAATAAAATTGATAAAATCTGATATTTTGTCGAGTGCCTGTGAATGGAAGTAGATTCGACACTTAATGTAAATGCAATGTGCAAAACCTTTGGAAGCTTTGAACCTTGCAGTAGCTTTCAACAATATTTTATTTTATGGTAGAGTGAGATGTGGCTGATACAGTTTGGTCTCAACGCCGAATTGGAATTATAAGAATAGTCTGAATTTATCTATGAATGGTAGAGTGAGATGTGGCTGAAACAAATTGGTCTCAACACCGACACGGAATTATAAAGATAGTCTCAGTTTATTGTTCTATGAAATTAGAAAGCTAAAGTACAGACTTGGGTACCAGAATAAGGCGTCACCTCACAGAAACTTGGCCAGTAAATATATATGGGGCCAACAGAAATCATGTGTTACGGCTTATTTCTCAATAGGTCAGTGGCGTAGTGTGTATTTGGGGCAGGGGGACAAGGGAGGGTCTGGTCAAAATGCCAAGTTGCATAATTTAATCACCTACTGTATGAAGATTTTATATGCGTGTGGCTGCGTTGTGCTATAGAACAGGGGAATTAAAGAGTCCGAAAGATTTCCCGTATGATACAGCAGTAAAACACGCAGGGAGAAACAGAGGATTGGGCGCACATTGGACACCTGTCACAAAAAGTCGACTAAAGACCAGGTGGCAGTCAGATGCTTGGGCTCGGTGTATAAAGTTGGTAGAGCTGCATGGGGTTTGCTCCGAGTCCTCGAGTGTTAAAGCGAATGGGCCGTAGCAGTACAGTGTTACATGGGGTAAAGCATGATAAGTCCCATTTGGGTGGGGTGTAATTCTGTAGTCGCGGTTGAGTCAAAGAGGCCTTGTGGGCTACTAGAGTGACATCGCAAAAGAGTCATGGGCACGAGAGACATCAGAGCGAGAGTGTGGCTGTGCACTGAGAATGCTCGTTCCATTGTAACAATGGAGGTGTGTGTGTGTGTGGGGGGGGGGGGGGGGGGGTACAGTGTTATATAGAGTAAACAGGCTACGAAAGAAGGCGTTGTGCAATAGCATCGGTAAAAGCATCGGGTCAAGCCGTATTGGAAAGGCCCAAAAGCCCCAGCAACGTTGAGGCCCCGCTGACCAACAGACCACATCCTGGAAAATCCAACGGATTTGTTTACGTAAATAAAACTGCTTCATTGGTCATGGACCTTCTTCAGAGACCCTTACCATAGGCATGGGGATACACGTGGGCTTCTAGCCATATACTGTACATACCAACACATATCGCTCTACTACTTTACAAGGTCTGTACCCAGTCACATAAGCCTTAAAATCCCATTCTAATACCACATCTGTGAACCATAAAGGTTTTATTTGCACAATCGCGTACAAAAGGTAGATGGTTGCACAGATGACGGAACTTGTCAATTCTTTTCTTAAATTGCACAAGTGTAACTTGAAGGGACTAGGAGGCGTGCACCCCCTCCCCACTCCCAAACAATAAAAATCCCATTAATTCTCACCCCTGAAAGCGTACTTGTACGCTATTTTTCAGGGGGGGGGGGGGGGTGGGGGGGGGGCAGTATTTTGACTTACAGTACTGACCATGAAAACACCATTCTGAAAGGTTCTGCTGTGACATTTTCACGATACCCCCCTCCTACATCCCCAATTACATAACTTCTGTAATTGCAATTCCCTAAAAGAAGACATTTTTCGGTCCTACCACTTTCCTATAATAAAACCCAATCAATCAGATTACTAAACTGTTATAACAGATAATTAGTTTATTTATTGAGGGTTATGGTACTTTCGAATACCAAGGCCATATCATGTCGAGCAGTTTTACAGATGGAGAAAGCCGGAGTATCTAGAGAAACCATTGCACAGCTACAAGTAACTGCTAGACTCTCCAACGGACTCACCAGACACAATGCACGCGTGCCATCACCGTGCAGCACGTCTAAGAACAGTTTGCATCTGTGCCCCTGTGTGCGCAGTTAGGAGTGACTTGCTCATTGTCACAATGCAAGTGGTATGGACCTCTTTCGAACTGTCAACCTCTCGGTCACAAGTCCGATGCGCCTGTCAATGAGCCGTCGTGCTCCCCATTAGTTGCTTTTAAAAGATAACTATAACAGATCATTAATTGGTAAAAATAGATAAGGCCAACTTAATCTGTTACAACAGAATATTAGTTGGCTATAACTGTATAAAAACTGTTAAAAACAGATTATTAGTTGGTTTGTTTTAACACATTACTAATTTGTTAAAACAAATTATGAATCTGTTATAAAAGTTTATTAATCTGTTGGAACAGATAAATAACTGGAGGCGGGTTGGCACTAATTTGCCACCACTGAAAACAAATTTCGGCCTCAAGATTTGTGATGTGCAAAATTATTTAGTCAGTGCGCAATACTTCGCATGTCTAGAATAACGTTTATTAATGGATTAACAGAATACATTCCGAATTTTATTCCAGAATACATTTACTTGAACAGAACGACACAAATCACATTCTGCCTTATCTGCGCATGTCCAGAATAACACTAGTATTCTTGAATGGCCCATGGAAACGTACCCCATGTCTCATTTATGAATTGCTTTTAAAGTGTAGCTCAGTGTCAAGCATTTGTATATGTTACGTGTCATACGATCGTTAATATACAATCCTTGGACACTTTTAATGAGTATAAGGTGTCTCAGTCTCTTTACTTCTTTATAATTAATTTCCTTCACTGAATAGGCATAAGGGTGCTTTTAAAGTGTAGCTCAGTGTGAAGCATTTGTATATGTTACGTGTCATACGAGCGTTTCATTCTCTGGCTTCTTTATAATTGATTTCCTTCACTGAATAGGCATAAGGGTTATGCTGGCATTAAATGGAGAAATTATTATGCTTACTCCAGTATATATATTGGGTGTTTTGTCATTCTCTTTTTAGCTTAACTTGACAAAGTCAAGATAAGCTATTGCCATCACGCGTGCGGAAGTCTGTTAGTCTGTGAGTCTGTTCACATTTTCCTTTAGCACGGGCTACACCCCGCAGTTCTCGTCTGATCGTCACGAAATTTCATATGCTGGTTTGGGGTCAGGTCTAGATGAGAACGTCCCCTTATGGTTGCGATCGGTCAACCGGTATGGCTGCCCGAGACCAAAACCCAAAAACCATTAGCACAGCCTACAAGTCGTATTTATGAAGGGATTTCATTGTAACTTGGTAGGATGCCTTGCATAATGCCTAGATGAGAACGTCCCCTTTTGGGCATGATCTGTCAACCGTGATGGCCGGTCTGCCGGTCATGTTTGCCAACCGTGAGGACTGCCCGAGCCCAAAACCAGAAAACCTTTAACACAGTTTACAGGTCATATTTATTGAGGAATTTCATTGTAACTTGGTGGGTTGACTTCATATAATGTCTAGATGAGAAAGTCCCCTTTTGGATGTGATTGGGCAACTGTGATTGCTACAGGGGCCCGAAGCCCAAAAATCTTTAGCACAGTCTACAGGTCATATTTATGAAGGGATTTCATTGTAACTTGGTAGGATGACTCCAAATAATATCTAGATGAGAACATCCCATTTTGATCACGATCATTCAGCCTTGATGGGTGCCCGAGCCCAAAAACCTTTAGCATAGGCAAAAGGTCATTTTTATGGAAGGATTTCATTGTAACCTGTTAGGTTGACTCCATATAATGTCTAGATGATGACATCCCCTTTTGGTCGTGATTGGGCAACTGTGATGGCTACAGGTGCCCGAAGCCCGAAAACCTTGAGCACAGTCTACAGGTCATATTTATGAAGGGATTTCATTGTAACTTCGTAGGATCACTCCAGATGATGCCCAGATGAGGTTGTCCACTTTGGTTGCGATCATTCAGCCATCATGGCTGCCCAAGCCCGAAGCCTGAAAACCTTTAGCACAGTCTACAGGTCATATTTATGAAGGGATTTCATTGTAACTTGGTAGGATGACTCCAAATAATGTCTAGATGAGAACGTCCCATTTTGGTCGCGATCATTCAGCCTTTATGGCTGCCTGAGCCCAAAGACCTTTAGCATAGTCTATAGGTTATATTTATGGAAGGATTTCAGTGCAACTTGTTAGGTTGACTCCATATAATGCCTAGATGATGACATCCCCTTTTGGTCGTGATTGGTCAACTGTGATGGCTACAGGTGCCCGAAGCCCAGAAATCTTGAGCACAGTCTACAGGTCATATTTATGAAGGGATTTCATTGTAACTTCGTAGGATCACTCCAAATGATGAGAATGTCCCCTTTTGGTTGCGATCATTCAACCATTATGACTGCCCAAGCCTGAATACCTTGTGCACAGTCTACAGGTCATATTTATGAAGGGATTTCATTGTAACTTGGTAGGTTTGACTTCATATAATGTCTAGATGAGAACGTCCCCTTTTGGACACGATTGGGCAACTGTGACAGCTACAGGGGCCCGAAGGCCGAAAACCTTTAGAACAGTCTACAGGTCATAATTATGAAGGGATTTCATTGTAGCTTGGTAGGATGACTCCAAATAATGTCTAGATGAGAACGTCTCCTTTTGGACATCAACCTTGATGGCTGCCTGAGCCCAAAAACCTTTAGCATAGTCTATAGGTCTATAGGTCGTATTTATGGAAGGATTTCATTGTAACTTGTTAGGTTGACTCCATATAATGCCTAGATGATGACATCCCCTTTTGGTCGTGATTGGTCAACTGTGATGGCTGCAGGTGCCTGAAGCCCAAAAATCTTGAGCACAGTCTGCAGGTCATATTTATGAAGGGATTTCATTGTAACTTCGTAGGATCACTCCAGATGATGTCCAGATGAGAATGTCCTCTTTTGGTTGCGATCATTCAACCATGATGGCTGCCCGAGCCCAAAGACCGAAAACCTTTAGCACAGTCTTCAGATCATATTTATGAAGGGATTTCATTGTAACTTGGTATGTTGACTTGATATAATGTCTAGATGATAACAGCCCCTTTTGGACACCATTAGGCAACTGTGATGGCTACAGGGGCTTGAAGCCCAAAAAAACCATTAGCACAGTCTACAGGTGATATTTATGAAGGAATTTCTTTGTACCTTTGTAGAATGACTCCAAATAATGTCTAGATGAGAACATCCCCTTTTGGTCGCATTCAGCCTTGATGGCTGCCCGAACCCAAAACCGCAAAACATTTAGCATAGTCTATAGGTCATATTTATGGAAGGATTTCATTATAACCTGTAAGTTTGACTCCATATAATGCCTAGATGATGACATCCCCCTTTGGTCGTGATTGGTCAACTGTGACGGCTTCAGGGGCCTGAAGCCCAAAAATCTTGAACACAGTCTACAGGTCATATTTATGAAGGGATTTCATTGTAACTTTGTAGGATCACTCTAGATGATGCCCAGATGAAAATGTCCCCTTTTGGTTGCAATCATTCAACCATGATGGCTGCCCAAGTCCAAAGCCCGAAAACCTTTTGCACAGTCTTCAGGTCATTTTTATGAAGGGATTTCATTGTAACTTGGTAGGTTGACTTCATATAATGTCTAGGTGAGAACAGCCCCTTTTGTACACTATTAAACAACTGTGATAGCTACAGGGGCCCGAAGCCCGAAAACTTTTAGCACAATCTACAGGTGATATTTATGAAGGGATTTCATTGTACCTTGGTAGGATGACCCCAAATAATGTCTAGATGAAAATGTCCCCTTTTGGTCGCGATCATTCAGCCTTGATGGCTTCCCGAGGCCAAAACCTTTTGCATATTTATGGAAGGATTTCATTGTAACCTGTTAGTCTGACTCCATATAATGCCTAGATGATGACACCCCTTTTGAGCACAGTCTACAGGTCATATTTATAAAGGGATTTCATTGTAACTTCGTAGGATCACTCCAGGTGATGCCCAGATGAGAATGTTCCCTTTTGGTTGCGTTCATTCAACCATGATGGCTGCCCGGGCCCAAAGCCTAAAAACCTTTAGCACAGTCTACAGGTCATATTTATGAAGGGAGTTCATTGTAACTTGGTTGGTTTACTTCATATAATGTCTAGATGAGATTTGGACGGATGGCTACAGGGGCCCGAAGCCCGAAAACCTTTAGCACAGTGTACAGGCCATATTTATGAAGGGATTTCAATGTAACTTGATAGGATGACTCGTTTTGGAATAATTTCACTGTAACTTGGTAACTTTCGTTGATATATGTTAACTGTGAGGGCCACATACATTAACTGTGAGGTCATATTAACCCACCCCTCAGCTCTTTAGTACAGTGTACACCTCATATTATTTTTATTCAAACATAGCATACAGGGAACAGAAATGAACATATTCCCAATTATCACAATTCTAGTCTTATTTCATAATCCTTTCATAAACATTGAACATTATTATCCTTTTCATCAAACACAACACAGAAGTTAAGCTACAGTGTCATTGACACTTTCATTTTTATTGGGAAGAAAAAGAGATAGACATGAGTAATTCCTATATCTTCTCCTATTTTCCTGTAGGGGCTATTCTTTGTGATGGAGTATTTGAGATGCTACAGTCTTCTAAAAGTCGTAGGCCAACCAGCCTTTTTACGATTCAGCTAAATTTTTTTAAAAGTGTCATCTGTTTTTCATGTTGTGTAAAGTGTAAAGGGTTAAATAAAAAAAAATCTCATTTGCCTAAGAATTATTCTGACAACCTGTTTATATATTTGTTTGTCCTCGCTTGTTAGACAGACCTCCATGAGCTCTATGAAACAAGATATAATAGAATAAATGCCCAGTTTGTCACTGGAAAACAGAAAATGACTAAATTCCTGTTAAATAATTTCCACTGGAAAAGTTGCAATGGTACAGCCGTCGTGCACTGATCAAATTCCCCACGTGGACAGTGATATCCACACGTGTTTACAAGGTAATAAAAATCATCAGCAGTAAAATTTTAATTATACCCCACAAAACGAAGTTTAAGGGGGGGATGTAGGAGTCAACTTGTCGGTCAGTCGGTCGGTCTGTCGTCATCGGTCCGTTGCACATTTAAACTTGTGGAGTGAACTACTTCATCAGTGTTTGCTGTATTTTCTTGAAACTTCACAAAAATGATCAACATGATAAGGGAAAGTGCATGTCTTGTGAGTTGCACACAGGTTACAGAGGGAATCCCTTTAAAATGAATAAAAATGTTATAATCTATCAAAAAATATTTCTGGAAACCCCTGAGTTTCCAGTTTTACTTGGCATTTCTAATAGAAGCATTTATTTGCTCACCTGACTGAAAGTCAGGGTGAGCTTTTCTGATCACTTTTTGTCCGTCGTCCGTCGTCCATCGTGAAGGTGGTGTTTGGGCCTTTTTCTCCCAAACCACTGGCCGCATATTAATGAAATTTCATGTGAGCAGGGGCTATATAAGGGCATTTTGATTTTTTGTCAAATTAGGTTTCGGCTCATATTGAGCAGAGGGATGGGGCAAAAATGCTCCATTTCTTAAAAAATCTTCTTCTCAAGAACCAGCAATAGCAGAAACTTGATATTTGGTATGCAGCTTCCTTTTGAGGTGTAGACTCAAGTTTGTTCAAGAGAAGTTTGTCGGGCATTATTTGCCTTCGTTATGGGAGGGGCAAAAATTTTGGCCACGCCTAAAATTTCTATTTTCAGAACCATCAGGTCGATTTGAACCAAATTTGATATGAGGTGATAATGGGTCATAAGTAGTTGACTGATGCAAAAAAAAAATTTCTCATTGCCCCGTGGGAACCTCGGGAGCTAAAAATAGGAAAAACCTTAAAACTGCCATATCTCCAAAACTACACGGCACAGGGAATTCTTATTTTGTATAAAGCTTACTTTTATCTAGTAGAATAGAGTGGTTAAAAAAAATCCCTATCGGTTTGATCACAAGGTACTTTTTTCAGGACTTTGAAAAAGTGCTGAGTCAGCACTTTTTAACACTGTAGGCAATGGGAAAAAGATTAAAAAATCTTCTTCTCCAGATCCAGCAGGCAGAATCTTTTGATATTTGGTATGCAACATTGTAGGGTGGATCTTATTCAAGTTTGTTCAAATCGGCCCCTGGCTTCATATTTGGGCTCAGTACAGGAGCCCGATTTCGAACTTAGTGCATTTCAGGCAAATTTCTTAAAAAATCTTCTTCTCCAGATCCAGCTGGCAGAATCGTTTGATATTTGGTATGCAACATTGTGGGGTGGATCTGATTCAAGTTTGTTCAAATCGGCTCCCTGGATTCATATTTGGGCTCACTATAGAAGCCCGAATTCGATCTTGGTGCATTTCAGGCAAATTTCTTAAAAAATCTTCTTCTTCAAATCGAGCAGGCAGAATCTTTTGATATTTGGCATGCAACATTGTGGGGTGGATCTGATTCAAGTTTGTTCAAATCGGCCACCTAGGTTTATATTTGGGCTCAGTATAGAAGCTCGAATTCGAACTTAGTGCATTTCAGGCAAATTTCTTAAAAAATCTTCTTCTCCAGATCCAGCAGGCAGAATCTTTTGATATTTGGTATGCAACATTGTGGGGTGGATCTGATTCAAGTTTGTTCAAATCAGCCCCCTGGATTCATATTTGGGCTCACTATAGAAGCCCAAATTCGAACTTTGTACATTTCAGGCAAATTTCTTGAAAAATCTTCTCCAGATCCAGCAGGCAGAATCTTTTGTTATTTATTATGCAACATTGTGGGGTGGATCTGATTCAAGTTTGTTCAAATAGGCCACCTAGGTTTATATTTGGGCTCAGTATAGAACCTTGAGTTCGATCTTAGAGCATTTCAGGCAAATTTCTTAAAAAATCTTCTTCTCCAGATCCAGCAGGCAGAATCTTTTGATATTTGGTATGCAACATTGAGGGATGGATCTGATTCAAGTTTGTTCAAATCGGCCCCCTGGATTCATATTTGGGCTCAGTATAGAAGCTCGAATTTGAACTTAGTGCATTTCAGGCAAATTTCTTAAAAAATCTTCTTCTCCAGATCCAGCAGGCAGAATGTTTTGATATTTGGTATGCAACATTATGGGGTGGATCTGATTCAAGTTTGTTCAAATTGGCCCCCTGGATTCATATTTGGGCTCACTATAGAAGCCCGAATTCGAACTTAATGCATTTCAGGCAAATTTCTTTGAAAATCTTCTTCTCAAGATCCAGCAGGCAGAATATTTTGATATTTGGTATGCACCATGCTTAGGGGGTGAGATTCAAGTTTTTTCAAGCCAAGTCCCTAGGTCCATATTTGGACTCACTGTGGGAGCTTGAATTGTAACTTAGTTCAAAATGAGGAATTTTCTTTAAAAATCTTCTCAAGATCCAGCAGGCAGAATCTTTTGATATTTGGTATGCACCATGCTTAGGGAGTGAGATTCAACTTTGTTCAAGCCATGTCCCTAGGTCCATATTTGGACTCACTGTGGCAGCCCGAATTATAACTTAGTTCAATATGAGGAATATTCTTTAAAAATCTTCTTTTTTTTTTAGATCGACTGGTCAGAATCTTTGGATATTTGGTATAAGCTTTTCTTAGGAGGAGCAGATGCAGCTTGTTGAAATCAATTCTCTGGGTTGATATTTAGGCTACCATGTCAGGTGAGCGCCCTCAGGCCCCTTGGGGCCTCTTGTTTTATTATCTTGGTTGTCTGTATTACCAGGAAAAAGACCATTCTCTGGTTAATTGCATACTTCTGTTATTATGGGTATTTTTCACTGGCATAGTGACAGTTCTGCTAACTGATTTCTCCTGTCTTCATAGCAAATGGAGATTTTAGATGTCTTGTAACTGAAGGAACTAACAACAGTCATTTGAAACCAGCACAATCTTCAGTGTGTTATATTTCTGCAGGTGCCATGATTTTAAAAAGTGTGTAATTTGTGAAAAATACATGGCAGCAAAATACTATATAGGGGTGGAGGAGGGGAGGGGGTGTAGGTCAGGTTCAGCAGTCATGTTCCTGTATTTAACCCTTTACCCAATGCAGACAATATCAAAATTTATTATTTTAAATATCATTTTTTTAAATTTTTCAAAAAATTTCAACAAAACCATATCATGTGACCCCTCGCTGGAACGAGCTCGTTCCAACGAGGAGTCACATGATATGGTTTTGTTGAAATTTTTTGAAAAATAATATTTTTTCAACTGCTGAATTTGCCATGTTACGTGGGTGGATGCGGGCGATTTGTTGGGTAAAGGGTTAACCCTGGCTGGGCAAATGGTGAAAATGGCCAGTGGATGAGATTAGCTCCCTCTAGGCAAATCTTTCTTTATTTCTTTATTATTTGGGATGGTCATAGAGTGGTAGCTAATAAGGAAATAGTCTTTACCCATCTCACCCACACCCCTAAACTACACACACAACATGGAATTGCTGTATTAACTTTTAACCTTTCACCTAATGTCACTGCCATCATTGACCAGCACTATTCATAAAAATCATCCTTCAGTGTTTTTTCAAGTTGTGTTAACTACTGAGACCTATGGTTTGGCGATGGTCTGTGAGTGTCTGAGCAGGAGTTCAGGCATCCTTGCAATGCTAGCACAATAACTTGAACAAATGTTCTCCGATTTGACTAATATTTGACATACAAGTCTATTGCAAGAATATCTCAAACAAGTTCAAAAACAGGCCTGGACCGATTTTTTCTTACAGAGTTATGGACCTTATCCCTTTACCCAAAGCAGACGATATCAAAATTTATTATTTTAAATAGCATTTTTTTAAATTTTTCAAAAAATTCAACGAAACCATATCATGTGACCCTTCATTGGAACGAGCTCAACGAGCTCGTTCCAACGAGGGGTCACATGATATGGTTTTGTTGAAATTTTTTGAAAAATAATGTTTTTTCAACTGCTGAGTTTGCATATTATGCGGGCAGATGCAGGCGATTCATTGGGTAAAGGGTTAATTAGTTGATTTTTATGAATTTTAGGCTCGTTAATGCAATAACATGAATATTTGGCAACCGGCATATAATTGATAACCAGGTTAAGGACATGCAACACTCTCTGATTGCTACCATAATACGACGTGTGCATCCCGATGCACACCTCTTGTTTTAAAAATTGTTGCCTGAAAAACATTGCTTATGACACCTCATTGGCGCAATCTCATTCCAATGACAGGATCATGACCTTTGTTTTTTAGGCAAAATTGAAAGTTTTTTAGTACTTAAAAAGGTTCTATTCATGTTGGTTGAAGGGTTAAAATCCACCTCCTCACTCCCAATCCACCCCACCCATACTTCCTGGAAAATCTGCTCCCAACTTGCCTTCTAAACAAAATTCTTGTCCTGGCACTGTACCTGCATGTGGAGTGCAAACCAGTCATTGGAATTTGGTCTCAATTAAATAGTCGATGCTCGGTGGTTCTCTCCCGGTAACCCAGCTTCCTCCACCCGTAAAACTGTCACAGTTTAGCCATTGTGCATAACTATGTGACCTTGAACACCAATAAAGAAATAAATACTTATTCCCAGATCCTTATTTGCATTTATTAACCTGTTTTATCTGTTGATAACAAATGTCAAATAAGAAACTGGGAATAAGTATCAGTTGTCACATCCTCTGAATGGTTGTGGCAACCGTTACTTATTCCCAGTGGGGTGTGGTGGCATTGCGGTAACTGGTTCTTATCAGATCACTGAAGTTAAGCAACGTCAAGCCCGGTTACTCATTGGATGGGTGACCATCTGAGCGATCAATTTGGACTCTCGCGTTGTGTCCTTGGGCAAGACACCTAACCCCGATTGTCCACATGGGGGCATGATGATGCTGTGCACTAAGGCATACTACATTTCGATGGTACGCATGTCTTCAACCAATCTAACCCTGCCTATGCTGCAGTGCAGAGTTACGATGTTGGAGAGCTGGCAGCTGCTCATCGTTGCTCGGTGGTTCTCTCTGGATACTCTGGCTTCCTCTACCCGTAAAACTGTCACGGTCATGATTAGCCATTGTGCATAAGTATATGACCTAAAACACCTATAAATAAATGATACTTTTTCCTAGTTGCTGATTTGGCTTTCATTATCAATCAATTTTATTGGTTGATAATGAATGTCGAATAAGGAACTGGGAATAAGTAATGGCTGTTACGTGCCCTCATTAATGGTTTGTGAGTTTCTGAGTTTTTATCATGTAACATTTGAAATGGTTTGGTTGAATAAGTTAAAATGGGAGGACTTGTATAAAATAGAAACATATATGATTGTTAATTATTATAAGCACATATTTCTTACAGAGAGTGGGATGAGTATGAACATGATGGTGATGAGGACAGCTATTATTATAATCAAAATCAAGAAGCTGAAGACAAGAAAGAAAGAACAAACTTTATTTTGAAAGAATTCAAGAAGAGAAAAGTTGTAAGTGGGCCACCTGACTAAGCCATAAAAAATAAATAACAAAATTATCTTTTATTTTTATGCCTCTGCCATAATATCACCAGGGACATATATTGTTATCCTTGTCCATCTGTCATTCTGCAATTCTTTAACAATGTGCTTGTTTGTATGATAAAATCAACAAATATTATCCGATTTGCTTGATATTCGACATTTGAGTTGTGCTTAATACTTTTATGATCGAATTTGAAAACCAGATCTGATGATCAGGGACAGAGTTATGGCTTCTAATAAGTCAGTTTTCGTGAGATTTTTCATTCGTTAGAACGGTAACTTCTACAAATATTATTAGTCCCCTATGGGAAACGTAAGGGGACTATAGAATTGCACTCCGTCCATCTGTCCGTCTGTCTGTCAGTCTGTCTGTCTGTTTTTATGTTATCACCTCTCCCTCCAACATGCTTTAAGCTACACCTTTCATATTTGGTACATGGATAAATGGTTCTGAGGGGATGATGCACGCTCAAAATTTTTTTTTCGAAATCCAAGATGGCAGAATGGCAGCCATTTTTGTTGTGTTTTTTAAGCTTTTTTTCTCTATTTTCATGTTACCACCCCTCCCACCAACATGGTTCAAGCTACACTTTGAATATTTGGCACATGGATAGAGGGTTGGGAGGGGATGATGCACATTCAATATTTTTTCTTCAAAATTCAAGATGGCGGCATGGCAGCCATTTTTGTTGTGTTTTTTTTTAAGCTTTTTTCTCTATTTTGTGTTACCACCCCTCACTTCAACATGGTATAAGCTACACTTTTTATATCTGGCACATGGATAGAGAGTGTTTCACGTTCAATATTTTTTTTTCAGAATTCAAGATTGGGCCATGGCAACCATTTCTGTTGTGTTTTTAAGCTTTTTTCTCTATTTTATGTTACCACTGCTACCTCCAACATGGTTCAGGCTACACTTTTCATATATGGTACATGGATAAAGGGGTTGTGAGGGGATTATGCACGCTCAATATTTTTTTTTTCAAAATCTAACGTCTGTCTGTCTCTGTCCATCCGTCCGTCCATCCGTCCGTTTATCCGTCCATCCATCCGTCCGTCCGTCCGTCCATCTGTCCATCCGTCCGTCTGTTTTTACGTTACCACCTCTCCCTCCAACATGCTTCAAGCTACACCTTTCATATTTGGTACATGGATAAATGGTTCTGAGGGGATGATGCACAGTCAATATTTATTTTTCAAAATCCAAGATGGCAGAATGGCGGCCATTTTTGTTGTGTTTTTTAAGCTTTTTTCTCTATTTTATGTTACCACCCCTCCCTCCAACATAGTTCAAGCTACGCCTTTCATATATGGTACATGGATAAAGGGTTGTGAGGGGATTATGCACGCTCAATATTTTTTTTTAAAATCCAAGATGCTTATATACTCCAGTGTCTTCTGTTACAAAAACACCTTATGTCACAAAAGCGCCGTAGGGGACTAATACCACCTCGGTGGTCAAACACTTGTTTGATTGGTGAGTTTGAAAACCAGTCTGGTTCGATGATTAGGAGTGGAGTTACAGTCCCAATTAGTCGATTTTACTTTCTTTTTTTTCTGCAGATTTAGCACAATAACTTTAAACAATATTTATTCATTGAGCAAATATCTGATATTTGAGTTCACCCGAAGATTCTGCAGGTCAGGTTCAAAATACCAGCCCAGTCAGGTATTGATTTTAACAAATTTTTCATTTGTTAGCACAAAAACTTCAACAAATATTAAATGATTGGACAAATATTCGATATTTGAGTTTATTCAAAGAATCTACAGTTCAAGCTTGAAACCATCCTGGTCCGATGATTAGGGGAAGAATTATATGGCCCCTTAGTTAGTCTATTTTATTTTTTTTAATTGTGGAGTTAGTTACCTTCAGCTTTAATTTTAACTTTTTAGTTCACCTGAGCGAAGCTCAAGGGGAGCTTTACTATTCACTTACTGTCTGTCATCTGTCTGTCATTAGTCATCGTCCATTGTCCGTCCGGTGTAAATTTTACATTATCGACTTCTCACAAACCCCTGGACCAAATTGAACCAAGTCTGGTGTGCATCTTCCTTATCGTATGTCAATTCAAGTTTATTCAGATAAAGTTGCCATGCCCACAAGGGGCATAACTCTGATAGCACCCATAAAATACAAAAAAAATCTTCTTCAGATCCAGTGGTCAGAATCTTTTCATATTTGGTATACAACATATCTAAGGGGGTCAGATTCAAATTTGTTCAAATCGAGCCCCTAGGTTAATATTTGGGCTCCCTATTGGAACCTGAGTTTTAACTTAGTGCAATACATGGAATATTCTTTAAAAATCTTTTTCTTCAGATCCACCAGTCAGAATCTTTTCATATTTGGTATACATCATCCTGGGATCCTGGGGGGGGGGGGGGGGGGGGGGGGGGGGGGGTGAGGGAGGAGGCAGATTCAAGTTTGTTCAAATCTAGTTCCTGGGTTAATATTTTAAAAAATTTTAACTTTGGACGTGGAATATTCTTTAAAAATCTTCTTCAGATTTACCTGTCAGAATCCTCTCATGTATGGTATATAACATCTCTAGGGGGGCCAGATTCAAGTTTGTTCAAATCGAGTTCCTCAGTTAATATTTGGACTCCCTTTGGGAGCCTGAATTTTAACTTAGTGCAATATGATGAAATTTCATTGAAAATCTTCAGATCCACCTTCTGAATGGAAGACCCAGGATAATAATCTTTGGACATGGACACTAGAGCTTTGAATAATTTCATGACTTCATTCCTCTGTAGTGTTGATGAACCATGACTAACTGAATGTGATCCAAAATAGTTCTTTGAACCACTTTGTCATGTGAGCGATTAAGGTCCTTTGGGGCCTGTTGTTTTGCTATTTGCTGATTTTAATATGTACCTTTGCTATGTGCACCTACTAGTAGAGATTAAGTTTATTAAGCTTGGTTGATGTTTTTACAAAGTTACTTAACTTTTATTTAAACACGGTATTACTTAGAATTTCAGTTTTCTCAGACTCTTGGAGATTGGAATATTATAAGTTGTTATTTATTTCAAAATACAGAGGTATTGTAAATGGTTAATTATGCAGCAGGTGTTCAAATCCAATGCTCAATGATACTACTCCATGGGGGAAAGCGTGTCAAATGATACATCTAGTTTCCTATTTATTTTCAGGGAATCAAATGGTTCGCATGAAAACACCCTCCATGTATTCATATATATATTTTTCTGCATTAACTGGTAGACTGCTAAATTATTCTCAGTTGTCAAAATTTGCCCACATGTCTTTGCCTTGTTACAACTTATGGAAGAGTGCCTACAGCCTTTTAAACACCCAAAATGCAAACAAATCAGTTAATTGTCAATCTAAATCAGTTAATTGTCAATCTAAATCTTTATTTGCAAACATACTCTTACTGTTACCCAGCACAAATAAAGTTCAATAGTTACACCTGTTGTAATTGCACCCAAGGCACTTCGCTCAAAGTCTCTGATACCTCAACTTTAAACTCTTTGAATCCACTTTCACATTACCTTCAAACTGACAAGATTTAACTTCATACAATACCATGGGAGATAACTTCCAACTCCCATTAAGTAATCCAAACCAGAAGCATTGCCCATCTCAAACTATAACAAGGGAGGCTAGTCTGCAAGGTCATCACTTGGTCAGCTATGGCTCATTAACATGATGCCAAATTTCCCAATAACCATTTTTTATGGCCCTCACTCCAGGTGTGTTGTCAGGGACCCCTTCCTAATGGGCAGCTGCTACTTTAACTGAGGCATAGCCCCAATGACCCGGTCAATATTTTTACACTGTAAACCAATGGTCCAGATTAGCTGGTGCTTACCTCAAAGTTATTAAGGGCCAAACACAAATTTTGATCCCCCCCCCTCCCAATCCCCAAAATCTGCTTGCAAAACCGAAAATTAAAAGTTCTATCTGGCCCTCCCTACATTTACTCTCCATGCGCAGACGTCAGGAAGTGATCGGAATTGGCACCAACATCATTCTTTATTTGGTCCTAAAAGCCATCAACAATGAAATGACATCTGTGCTTTAAAATCTCCTTTTTTGAGGATGCCAGACACAAATCAATGCAAGAATTGGTGGATACAAGGCTGTTATTGGATGAAGGAAGTGTTCAATGGTGGTTTTGGATGTTCAGGGCTGTAACTTTATAATATTTATAAAATTATTTTATGTTGCCCAATTTCGGGACATATGCCTGACGTCATCTTTTTTGAAATGATTATTCCACTGTTTGTTAAGTATTCCTTCCCTATCCTTCCATGAAACCTTCCTGTTAATCTCTTAACCTTTTTGGCTATTTTTTATTGAAATTTGTTATTAAATTTCTTAGGAGTTTAACATTTATTACAGAATATTATTCTGTTTCTTCCCCAGGGTTACGTCCTCAAACAAAGGGCATTAGGCTGTTCAGTCTTGCATCTTCTATCCGATGTATCGTTTTTTAGCTCAACTTTGGCGAAGCCAAATTTGATGTATTGTCATGGCCTGTGCTCCGTCGTCCGTCTGTCCCTTGTGCTGTACACACTGCTCGGCTAGAGGCTGTATTTATGAACCGTTCTTTACGAAACTTCTTGGGTACCTTTGTTATCATTGTGGGACTAGAACGAGTGTTTTGGGGGTCTGGTCCAAAATTCAAGATGGCCGCTGGCAGCCATTATGTACAAAATTAGGTGCAATCAGATTTTTGGGCGCAGAACTTCCATATGAAAGCTCTGATTTGAATAATTTTTTGTATGAATGTTTAGTACCATGGGATACATCACATATAATACAGATTTTTTTCTCATGCGTAAATTGGGCAAATTAGACTAACTTTGATTTATTTAGTGTTACTTTCAGCGCTGAAAGTGCAAATGCCAATACGGCTCGGGCTAGAGGCCGTATTTATGAACTGATTTTTACGAAACTTGTTGGGTACGTTTGTTATCACCGTGGGATGAGATCAAGTGTTTTTGAGTCCGGTCTGAAACTCAAGATGCCAGCTGGCAGCCATTTTGTATAAAATTAGGTGCAATGAGATTTTTGCGCAGAACTTCCATATGAAAGCACTGATTTGAATAATTTTTTGTGTGAATGTTTAGTACCATGGGATATCACTGTGGGACGAGAACGAGTGTTTTGGGGTCTGGTCTGAAATTCAAGATGGCCGCTGGCAGCCATTGTGTACAAAATTAAGTGCAATCAGATTTTTTGGCGCAGAACTTCCATATGAAAGCTCTGATTTGAATAACTTTTTGTATGAATGTTTAGTACCATGGGATACATCACATATAATACAGGTTTTTTTCTTGTGCATAAATTATGCCAATTAGACTAACTTTGATTCCCCGTGGGAACCCCGGGAAGTAAGCAGCACTTGTTTACTGTGGTAAACCAGTTCCGCTTTACTAGTAAAATAGGACCCAGTCACCAATGCTTGGGGTGAAAGTCCTCTAAAATGGGCAACATGTTGATCAACGATTGACTAAACTTGACTTCATCTCCATGTTGTGTCACGATTAGCCATGGTGCATAAATATGTGACGTTAACCACCAACAAACAAACAAACTAACTTTGATCTATTTAATGTTACTTTCAGCACTGTAACTGCAAATGCTAATATGGCTCGGGCTAGAGGCTGTATTTATGAACCAATCTTTACGAAGTTATCACCGTGGGACGAGAATGAGTGTTTCTGGGTGCTGTCCAAAATTCAAGATGGCCGTCAGCATCCATTTTGTACCAAAATTAGTGCAATCAGTTTTTTGGTGCAGAACTTCTGTATGAAAGTTCTGATTTGAATAAATTTTTGTAGGAATCTTTAGAAATTGGATACATCACTAATAATACAGGTTTTTTTCTCGTGCAGAAATTATGCAAATTAGATGAACTTTGTTTTGTTCAGAGCTACTTATACACAGTAAGTGCACATGTCAATATGGCTCAGGCTAGAGTCTGAATTTATGAACTGATCTTCACGAAACTTCCTGGGGTACCTTTGTTATCACCTTGTGACAGGAACAAGTGTATTTGGGTGCCTTTTTTATCACTGTGCATTGAAAACAAATATTTTGGGGTTCAGTCAGACCCACTCTGGGACACAAAGATTTCTTTTCTAGTTTAGCATCTAACTGTCCCCTACCTTTACAATACTTTACCTATATATTTGTTAAAGGCTACAGTCAGCATTTATGTACAGAACGTTACAATACTTTGCATGTATCTTTGTTATCAGGTCATCACCTAGATGTTTGTCATTGCTGTGTCACATACTATACATATACATGTCTTAAACAAGTTTGAGCTACAGTGTCATTGACACTTTCATTCTTAGTATGAAGATCTAGCTTTGCATTTGATAGCATTTCAATTGGTTCTGATTTTGGGCCATTTTGTGTGCCTGATGTCTTGTTTACATTGACGTTTACATTATCAACGTTCTCATAGAAAGGTAGTTTTTTATATTCTATTACTGTAATATACTGTAGGATACATGGATTATTATTTTGGTAGTGCAGCTCAAAAAAATTTGGATTTTGTCCACACTTAGGCTCTATCAGGATGCCCTTGGGCTCTTCATGTTCCCTTTGGGAACTTCTCCCCAGATCTAGCCTAGTGTCCCGTAGAGAAACTTCTGGCTTCTTCTACATGCACAGTTGACTGGACCAACCCAGCACCATCCACCAGCTCACCACTGGAGTCTGCGGGAGGCTATACTTACATTGCTGGGTTCTCTCTGGACATCTTCTCCAACTGTTTTAAATAAACATGGTCCAAGGAACGGTATATTTCTTATATCTCAATAAGAAACCGCCTTTCATCTTAGCACTTGAGAGGTTGAATATGGCATTGGCAATATGGCCGAAGGCCTGCGACAAGTGTCTAGACTGCATCGGGAAGGAAAGAACGTCCTCTTTCCTCCGCACGAAGTCTGCATTCAAGGACGATAGCGGTTTCTCTCTAGTAGTCGCAGCTTGCTGATCAGGTGGAACAAATTCAGGATAGTATTGATGAATAAAATCCACCGCTACCATATGCTGTTCCGAAAGGGAAGAAGGGTAATCCTCTTCCTTGTCCCTTTCACCATCCGACTGATTCAGCTGTGACGTTCGGTCCATCGCATCTGCATGTGCAGATGACGGAACCGACCCAGATCACCACCAGAGTGTGTGGGAGGCTGCTCTTGCACTTGCTGCCCCAAATGTTGTTGGGTTAGAGAGGGAACTCTCCCACTCACGGCCTTGTCAGACCTTGCCGAGCCTCCCGAAAAGAAACTTGCTGACTTCCTCCCTATTTTCATCATTGCTGGGTGAGCTTTTGATTTTGAGGTGCTTGCTCTACCCAAATCTACACTTCCTTCGACCGCATTGGACTTACCAGGTGTCACGGCTCCCATGGACAGAGTAACCACTTCACTGGTCGAGCTAGCTGCTTGCAAGGGAGTAAGAATACTAACTAGAGACCTTATCCCTTGCTTAATATTCATGAGCACTTTTGCAGCTAGCTCTGTTTGCTCATCAGAGAGCGACGATGGCAGCACACTTTGATGGGTGTCACAATACCATCATCATGTTCTTGTTCCTCTGAAAAAGAAACTGAAAAACTAACATACCATGACACCCGTCTCCAACATTTGTCATCCCAATTCACGCAGATCAAAATACAAAGTCGATAGCACTCCTACAAACTCAACAATAAAATATATGATAAAGATACATGAATAATAGCAATCAAAATTAAATTCGAAAAAAAAAAAATTTAACCAAAACATTTTTCGAAAAATTTTTGAAAAATGCCGAAGTTCCCCAAGGGAACATGATGAGCCCAAGGGCATCCCGATAAAGCTTAAGTGTGGACAAAATCCAAATTTTTTGAGCTACACTACAGGAATCATAATCAATGTATCCTACAGTAATATAATACTAAATACTTCATATATTTGAGGACGTTGCCAGAGTAAATAATGTCAAACGAAAAAATGGAAACAAGACATCAGGCACACAAAAAGGCCCAAAGTCAGAAACCGATTTAAATGCTACCAGATGTAAAGCCAGATCTTCATACGAAGAAAAAACGATACAACGGCTAGAAGATGCAAGACCAAAATGACCTAACACCCCTAGGGTGAGGACGTAACCATTCTGTAATACATGTCAAACTCCCAAGAAATATAATAAAAAAAAAAATTTCAATAAAAAGTAGCCAAAAAGCTTAGGAGTTTAGCAGGAGGGCTTCAAGGAAGGATAGGAAGGAACACTTAACAAACAGTTGATAAATCATTAGCAAAAATGATGACGTCAGGCCTATGTCCCGAAATTTGGAAACATGAAATAATTTTTATAATTATTATAAAGTTACAGCCCTGAACATTTGAAAACACTGAAGTTCACTTCCATCATCCATTTACAGCCATGGATCCACCAATTCTTTCATTGATTTGTGTCTGGCATCCTCAAAAAAGGAGATTTTAAACCACAGATGTCAGATCATTGTTACTGACATTAGGGCCAAACAAAGAATGATGTTGGCACCAATTCCGGTCTCTTCCTGACTGCTGTGTATGTGCAGTTGGTAAAAGTTTGGAGGGCCAGATAGAACTTTTAATTTTCGGTGTTGTTTGGAAATTTTGAGGATTGGGGGGTTCAAAATTTTTGTTTGGCCCATGATAATATCGAGTTTGCACCAGCTAAGTTTGAGCCATTGGTTATTAGTATAACAATACTTATTCTCTCACAGAATCAGGTTTTTCATCCTGAACAAATTCAACACAAAAATTTTCATTCCAGTGTTATAGGCCATCTGGCCATAGTTTGGAGGCAACTGTAGCTGGATGTTTTGTTTTCAATACTGTTACCAGTTATTCAAATTTAAATACCATGCAGCTCTAAGCATGGGAGCGCAGTGTCTCAACGGTTATAGCATTGGACTTCAAACCCAAACGTCCATGGTTAGATCCCGACCAGCAGTAACTGTGTGGTAACTTGTGCAAGACACTTAATTGTGATTGCCCATGTTTGGGTATGGTACCACAGTGCACTAAAGTGTACTGCATATCAATGGTGCACTTGTTCTCAAACCAGTGCTAACCACCCTGCTTGTGCAGAGTTATTAAGTTGGGGAGTCTGACAGTTGATTATATACTCCAGGTCTGCCCCGGTCAGAATCTGCCACTTAAACCTTAAAAGTGAAATGTATTTTAAGAAAGGTTTCCAGTCTGTGTAGTACTATAATGGCACAAGCTTCAAAAACACCCTGTGTCAAAGGATTCAATCAACACTAAAAATCCTCAACTTTACCGTCATGAGAGTCTTGTGCCTTAAGGTATAGTAAAATGTTATTGTTTTGAGTGAGTCTATGAGATATCAGCTTGTTTTAAATTTCAAAGGACATACAATTTGTACTTGGCGTGAGCTTTTAACTCCTTGCATGCTGCTGGCAGACATTCCAGCGCATGACAGGAAATCTCCGGGCACATTTAACCAAATTTCCCCCCTGTAAATTGAATTTACTTTTTATACACCTGTTTGTAAAAACAGATGTATTATGTAAATGGTCTGTCTGTCCATCTGTCTGTCTGTCTGTCTGCCTGTCCATAAACAATTGGTTTCCGACCAATAACTCCAGTTTGGATTATTTGATCTCAATCAAAATTGGTATGTGCATTCCTCAGCTAGTAATATAGGCCAAGTTCGAACATGGGTTCCGTCCGATTATTAGCTCAACTTTGACGTAGTCAAATTTGAGGTTCTGCCATGGCCCTTCGTCCGTCTGGACATCTGTCCATCCGTCAATAATTCAATAGGCTCGGGCTAGAGGCCGTATTTATGAACCAATCTTTACGAAACTTCTTGGGTACCTTTGTTATCGTCGTGGGACGAGAATAAGTGTTTTTGGGTGCGGTCTGAAATTCAAGATGGCCACCAGCAGCTTTTGTACCATTATTAGTGCAATCAGTTTTTTGCACAGAACTTCTGATTTGAATAAATGTTTGTATGAATGTTCAGTAACATGGAATACATCACATATAATACAGGTTTTTTTCTTGTGCAGAAATTAAACAAATTAAGTGTTTTGTTCATTGCTTCTTATAGACAGTAAGTACACATGTCAATACGGCTCAGGCTAGGGGCTGTATTTATGAATCGATCTCCACGAAACTTCTTTGGTACCTTTGTTATCACCTTGGGATGAGAACGAGTGTTTTTGGATGCGGTCCGAAATTCATGATGTCTGCTGGAGGCCATTTTGTACTGCAGTTAGATGAATCATTTTTTGGTACAGAACTTCTATATGGCTCTGGCATGAGGCCATATTTATAAACCAATCTCTACGAAACTTCTTGAGTACCTTTGTTATCACCGTGGGACGAGAACAAATGTTTTTGGGTGCAGTCCGAAATTCAAGATGGCCACCGGCAGTCATTTTGTACCGAAATTAGTATCAGTTTTTTGTACAGAACTTCTGTATGAATGTTCTGATTTGAATAAATCTTTGTGTGAATGTTTAGTAACATGGAATACATCACATATAATTAATACAGGTTTTTTTTCTCAGGCAAAAATTATGCAAATTAGATGAACTTTGATTTATTCAGTACTACCTTTACACAGTAAGTACAGATGTCAATATGGCTTGGGCTAGGGGCTGTATTTATGAACCAATCTTCACAAAACTTCTTGGATACCTTTTTTATCACCTTGGGATGAGAACAAGTGTTTTGGCATGTGGTCCGAAATTCAAGATGGCTGCCAGCGGCCATTTTGTACCAAAAATTAGAGATAATCAATTTTTGTACAGAACTTCTATATGAATACATTATTGAATGAATGTTTAGTAGTATGGAATACATCACATGTAATACAGGTTTTTTTCTCATGCAGAAATTATGCAAATTAGATCTTCTTTGATTTATTCAGTGCTACTTATAAACAGTAAGTCCACATGTCAATACGGCTCGGGCTAGAGGCTGTATTTATGAACCGATCTTCACAAAACGTCTTGGGTACCTTTGTTATCACCTTGGGACAAGAACGAGTGTTCTTGGGTGCGCTCCAAAATTCAGGCCATTTTATACCAAAATTAGGTGCAATCAGTTTTTTGTACAGAACTTCTAGGACTATGTTTGTTATCATCATGGGATAATAACAAGTGCTTTTGGGCTTGGGCAAAAATTCAAAATGTCTGTCAGCAGTCATATTTACAGGAATTGTGTGTATTACATTTTTTGTACAGAACCTGTAAAGAAGATTTTTTGTATGAGTAATGTTTGCTATAAATTTATTGAGTGCCTCCTTTATCACAGTGGTATGTGAACAAATATTTTGGGGTTCAGTCAGACCTACTCGGAGACTCAAAAAGGGAGATAATTAAAAATCTTTTCCAAAAACACCAGACAAAAATAATGGTTCTTGAATTCAGCGTTCCTAGTATGTGTATATTCAGATGTGTTGAAGTCAAGTTCCTGTGTTAATATTTGGTCTTGTTTGGGGAAGGTAAACATTATTAGCACAACCCGATTTTCTGTTTCCAATGAAAGAAAATGAAACCTCACCCGTGGGAACCCTATTTGCAAAAAGATAAAAAATTCAAATGCCTATATTTTAAGAAGGACTGGACAAATATTTATTAATTACTTTGAATCAACCTTAGAAGGGTTTGAATCAAACCTGCCAAAACAGTTGCAAACATTTGGCTTATGGTGCACCATACAAGGATCCCCATTGTAACATTAACCCCATAGAGATTTCTTTTCTAGTTTAGCATCTAACTGTCAGCCACTTTTACAATACTTTACCTGTACATTTGTTACAGGCTATGGTCAGTATTTATATACAAACCTTTGCAATACTTTACATATACCTTTGCTATCAGGTCATTACCTAGATGTGTGTCATTACTGTGCCACATACTATACATGTACATGTCTTACACAAGTTGAGCTATAGTGTCATTGGCACTTTCATTTTTAATGAGTTATTGCCATTTTTCTACGTAGAGTCCGACTGTCTATTAACATTTTTGGTTTCTGGCCAATAACTCTACTTTGGATCACTTGATCTCAACCAAAGTTGGTAAAATTCAAAATGGCTAACAGGCATATTTGGCTATACCTTGCAATGCTCTTGTTGACCAATAATTTCTGGAGTTAAATTGAGATGAATTTTCATCAAATCAAGTCATGGCTGCTCCACAGCATCCATGACTAGATTTGATGAAATATACTTTTAAAATACTCCGTGGGTTAAGTGATAATGCCTAAACCCTTACAGGCCTGGACAGAGTTATCTACAATTTTGGCCACTTATCACAAGCTCAGTACTGCGGCTTAACAAAGATTTCTGTAAAAATCTTGGCTGCCTATACCGGCAGCCAAAACTTCACTGGAAACTATTGTCAAGATACGTTATGTTGACTCATCAAAGTAACACAAAACCTGCATTCCTTCTGAAGTAGACAAATTGACCAAAGTTAAAATTTTGCCATTGAGTTTAAACATGTTATTTATTTTTTCAGGATAGTGATAAAAGTGAAAAAGACGACTTTATCCCTCCAGATGAAGACTGTCCATTGAGGGATGCTGATAGCCAAAGAATTCCCAAACTTTCAGTGAAGGTCAGTAATTTGAATTTGCATATAATGCTTCACAAAGTAGATCTTCTGTTTCAGTCCGGCCATCTTTTGTAAAATTGCATGTGGGTGAGCGTTTTTTTATTTTTATTTTTGTATATTTTTGTAATTATTTCTTTGCCATTGAAAGTTCATGTTCTTTGTTTATTTTATTTTTTAGGCCTCATAATCTACAAATTAGCATTGTGTTGTGGTGTATTTCGTCCCTTGAGTGCAAGAAGGCTTTGCAAAGCATTGCAAAGTCTTATTGCATTCAAGGGGCAAATTTAGCAATTTTATTAACTTTGGTAAAATTTCAAACAAAAACCAATTAAATTTTTATACTGTACCAATGACCCAGACTTAGCTGGTGCAAACTCCATTAAATTCAGGGCCAAACACAAATTTTGCCCCCCCCCCTCCCCAATCCCTCAAATTTGCATCAAAAACCGAAAATTAGATGTCCTGGTAGGGCCTCCATACTTCTACTCCACTACGCATGCGCAGTGTCAAGGAGGTCTCGAAATTGGCGCCGAAATGTCATTCTTTGTTTGGCCCTGAAAACAGTGTCACCTCACTGATTTTTGTGCTGTAAATCTCAGTTTTAATGATGCCAGAGACATAATTATGAGAGAAATGGTGGATATGAAGTGGATATAGGATGAGGAGATGAAAAACAGTAGTTTCAGATGTTCAGGGCTGTAACTTATAATTATTTTATGAAATTATTTCATGTTGCCTATTTTCGAGGCATGGCCCTGTTGTTGTTATTCTTGCTATGAATGTTCCATTGTTTGATCAGTGTTTCCTCTCTCCCTTCCCTTCATACCCCCTAGCTATTCTCCCATGCTTTTGGCTTATTTTTTGTAATGTTTATTACTAAAATTTCTTGGGAGTTTTGGCTTGGAAACAGAATTATTTTCTGTTTTTTCCCCATGTTTACGTCCTCACCTTTGGGTGTTTAGGCGTTTTGGTCTGCATCTACCATCTGATGCTCTGCAGTTTCTTCTGGGGAAGGCTCTGTTTAGCATCAGATAGTGTTTAAATTAGTCACTGATTTCTGGGCCATGGTTACCAGTGCCTGGAGTCATGTTTCTGGTTTGTTTAGACTTTTTGTTTACGTTGACAACAGTTACTTCTGATAGTGATTTCTTGTCTTCTACCTAGTTTAATTCATAGTAAGATACATTAATATTGTCCGTAAGTGTTACATTAATTTTTCAAAATGATTTAAAATTTTTGTCCATACTTAGGCTTTTTTGGGATCCATTTGGGCTCAGGGTCCCCTTTGGGGACTTGGGTTCTTCTGAAAAAATTTTTTTCAAATTTTTTTCTTTTTGAATTATATTTTCGTATTATTATAATGGATTATTCTATTATGTATCTTTGTTTTCAAGGCTTATTGTGGGTACTATTACTGTTTCTTTTCACAATGAAAGATTATTGCTCAAATTGTAATGGAAAGAAATCTTCCTCTGATTCTCACGATTTCTGTATTAATTGTAGTCAGTGTACTCGCACAAATCCTTGTTCAGTGTATATCAATTGGGATGACAAACATTGGACACGTGTGTCACGGTATGTTGTTAGTGGGGAAGTTTTTCACTCTCTTTTTCAGAGGAACAAGAATTGGGTGATGTTTCCATGATGTTGTCTACAAGTGCGCGTCCGTCGTCACAATCTAGAGAAGAGCTAGCGGCAAAAGTGCTCATGGATATACGGCAATTGCCTAAGAGGTCCCAAGTAGGGTCGACGGCGTTGGCGTCTACGTCCGCTAGCTCGCCCGGTGTCGCGTCCATTCACCGAATGGGTCAGCACCCGGGTTCGACCGTTGCGGTCCAGGAAGGCTGTTGCGAGCACTATAAACTTACCACAGGCACACCCAGTGACGACTGAACTTACATTAGGACGGAAGAAGCCTTTGGGTTCGGTTCCTAGTTCGTCCAGCTCCACACGGGCGGTGAGCGAGAGAGGTCCCTCTCTCGTTCAACAACATCGCGGTCTGGATGTTGTTGTACATAACGTTCCTCAGTCGGAGCTTACGTCCACCCCTGGGGATGCTCCGGTGTATAGACAGTCTGGCGAGACTGTATCGGTGGCTTCTTCATCCTCACGACAGCGCACTTGACCGCACCTTGGCTACGTGATCGCCGATATCCAGCCAGCATCGCCGTCCAGAGATTCCTCGACAGCCAGGTCATGCCATCTGGTAGCCAAGGATTCGAGGCCTTCCTCTTCAGGACGTTTGCATAAAAGAAGTATGCAGGAGACAATGTCCATGGAGCTTCCTGCGGCAAAATCCCGTAAGACAGCAGATTCGCAGGCCTCATTAACGGACGTGCTATCACAGATAGCACAGATCATAGCAGCATCCCAGCAGCCGGCAGAGGTTCTGTCGGAGCAAGAGTTATCTGATGATGCTGGGTCGCTACGTTCCGTAGCTGGATCTGGAACGGATGACCGAGATATTCATGAAGTCCGTCAGGATGGAGAAAGGGATGTTGACGAGTTGGAATTCTCCCTTTCGGAACAACATAAAATCGCCGTCGAGTTAATCCGGCATTTCCTTCCTGAAGTTGTTCCAGCGGACCAGGATGCTGCTCAGCCGGATAGGAGGCTTATAGCGCCACTGGACACCAATTTTTTCAATCGGTTTAGGGACTCCGTCCCTGAATTTCTGTCTCGGTCCAGGAATGTCTCACGGACATTCGAGCTTTTGAACGACACTATCAGTAAGCTTGCTTCTAAAACGGGCAAGTCAGTCTTCTTTTTGTCTAATGCTCTTAATCTGCCTTTCATTAATTCAAGAAATAGGTTTGAAACGGCAGGACAGGGCGTTCAGAGAGTTCCTCTGTGTCCAGACGACCAGGCCAAAGACCTTGAATTATCCATGCCGTTGTCTATGCCTATTCAAAGCTCTACGCTGGAAACGACAATTACTTCTAATAGAGGAAATTTAGATGCACTCTCGTATGCAGATCACCTTACCAGAGCGTTGTCATTACGCCTTGAAGGACAAGAATTTCAGGACATACAAACTTCCTTGAGAGTTCTTTCAAGGGCTATTGCCTTTTCCACGTATAACTCCGCCCTTTCGGTGGCTAATCTGGAGTTGGTTAGATGTGATGGAGCCCTAGCTACGTCCACGAGAGTGGATAATAAGGTGAAAAACTCTCTTAGAGTCGCTCCGGTCTCCGGAGAACTTCTCTTTGACGGCAAGCTTTCTGCTATTTATGATCAGTTAACTAAGAAAGCTTCAGACTCTCTGCTATTTAAGTCTGCTTCTAAAAAGTCGGAGTCAGCGGAGAAAAGTAGGCCAGGATCTTCTGGGATGGGTACATCCAGGGGAAGTTCCTATATAGGTGCGTACACGTCCTCTAGGCCTTATTCTAGAGACCATCAAGGCAGCGACTCTAGTAGGGGTCGTAACGCTAGCCATACTAACAGGTCAGACACCCCTAGGTCGACGACGCGACGCGCGGGCCGTGGAGGACGTGGTTTCTCCTTCCGCAAACCTCGCAGGTCCAGGAGGTGATGGTGTAAACCTCTGTCACGTTCCAGTGGGCGGAAGGTTGTCAAGTTTCTTAGAAAATTGGGAATTAATTACGGAGGACCCTTGGGTTCGAAGGATAATAGCGGAAGGACTGAAACTGTCCTTCAAAGGAAAACCTCTGTTTACTCGAAGTCCAAGATGGACTCAACTTCTGTCAAATGTACAAAAAAGAGACACGCTTCTTTCAGAAGTCCAGTCTCTCTTACTGAAGAACGCGATAGAGGTTGTAGAAAACCAGGAATCTCCAGGTTTCTACAGCCATCTTTTTCTGGTTCCGAAACCAGACGGCTCGTTCCATCCAGTAATAGACTTAAGCTGGATAAACAAGCTGATTGTGGCTCCAAAATTTTATATGGAGACCATTCGATCGGTCAGAGCGAGCATTCGAGTGAACGACTATGCCGCGAGCATAGATCTCAAGGATGCGTACTTTCACGTCATGGTACATCTGGCGTTCAGAAAGTATCTTCGTTTCGCTTTCCTAGATGTCGTGTATCAGTTCCATGTGATGTGCTTCGGTCTGAATCTAGCGCCCTGAGCTTTCACTCGGATAATGAACTCAGTCATGACTTACTTCTGAGCTCATTCATCTGCGGTAACGTCGGCCTACCTGGACAATATTCTTCAAAGGTACGGCAACAAGTTAACGCTTCAGAATGATGTGCAGAATCTGCTTCTATTGCTCCGACGTCTCGGTTTCATATTTAACGAGCAGAAGCCGGATCTGGTGCCGTCCAAGTCATTCACCCACCTGGGGATGAGCTTCGAGACGCACAACAATCTCGTTCATCTGCCGTTAACCAGAGCGAAGTTAGTCAGTTGTTACGCTCGCTATTGTCTAAACTCAGAGAAGGTTACAGCGAGAGAATTCATGAGACTGATAGGTCTGTGCGGAGCGACCGTGGATCTCATTCCAATGGGGTGGCTACGCACTCGTCCTCTCCAAATCTTTTTGACTCAGAATTGGAAGGCGAAGACTCATTCTCTCTATACGGACGTCCTCTTGTCAAGCCAAGTGAAACAAGAGATTCAGACTTGGGCAGACATTCAGTGGTTAACTCAGGGAGTTCCACTGCAATTGCAGAATCCGAGTTTTACTATTATGACGGATGCCAGTCAAACAGGTTGGGGCGTGACACTATGCCCGTCGGATTCAAGGTGCCAGGGTCTTTAGGATCCGCAGTTTTTAAGCAAGCACATAAATATCAAAGAAATGATGTCAGTTTGGCTTGCGTTGTGGCATTGGATAGACGTTATTCAGAATGCACACATCCAAATTCTATCCGACAATACGACGGTAGTAGTGTATATTCGAAATGAGGGAGGCACTCATTCCATTCCGTTGTTCAAGCTAATGGAAAGAATCCTTCTGTTTGTGTTGGAACATCAGGTTCTACTATTGGTCTGTCATATTCCGGGTCGTCTGACTGTGTTAGCAGACTCCCTTTCACGGAGGGGTCGTCTGTTGCCGTCGGAGTGGACTCTCAACAAACAGGTTTTCAATCAGATTTGCTACCAATGGGAGCGGCCAATGATAGATTTGTTTGCGACACATCTCAATAATCATTTGCAGACGTATGTGTCCCCATGTCCGGATCCTCAGGCGTTTGCAGTAGACACTCTCTCGATCTCGTGGGACGGCATAATAGGATATGCGTATCCTCCAGCGCCGTTGATTCAGCAGATATTGCTCAAGATAAAGCAATCCCAGTGCAAGATTGTGTTGGTAGCATCTCCGTCACCACAGAGACCATGGATAAATCCACTCAGGTGTCTGTTGTGGGACATGCCTCAGAAGCTTCCTCCATGGAATGATCTTCTTTCGCAGGGGAAATCGTGCACTGTTCACCACAATCCGCAAGGTCTCAACCGTCACGTATTTCCGTTGTGCAGTCCTTCTTGCACAGAAAACGTTTTGCAGGACGAGCAGTGGATGTGATTTCTAACTACAGGAGGACCTCCTCTTCGCTAAATTATGCTGCAAAATGGAAGGTCTTTCGTCAGTGGTGTAGGGATCACTCTGTAGATATTTATGATCCCTCCATTCCTGACATTGGTAATATTTTTATACTGTACCAATGACCCAGACTTAGCTGGTGCTAACTCCAACAAAACCAGGGCCAAACACAAATTTTGCCCCCCAATCCCCAAAATTTGCATCCAAAACAAAAAGAAATCATGTCCTAAAGGACCTCCATAGTACGCCTCTACTGCGCATGCGCAGTGACGCAGTCGTCCCGAAATTGGCGCCAATTATCATTCTCTGTTTGGCCCTTCATCAGTCAACATCTCACTGATCTTTGTGCTTGTAAATCTCAGTTTAAAGGATGCCAGACACGTAATTTTTGGAGAAAATGTGATTCTAAGGAGGATAGAAGGAGGAGAGGAAAAAGAAGTGGCAAAAAATAATCAGGGCTGTACTTAAAATTTTTTGATGAAATTATGTTAAGTTGCCTATTTTCGAGGCATGGGCCTCTTGTTGTCATTCTTGCTAATTGTTGCACTGCTTATTCAGTGTTTCCTCTCCCCTAGCCTTCTAAAGTCCCCCCTGGCAATTCTCCCATGCTTTTGGCATATTTTTGAGAAGTTTCATTTCTAAAAATTTCCTGGGAGAGTTGCTTGGTTACAGAATGTTTTCTGTTATTTTCCCCATAGTTACGTTTTCACCCATGGGTGTATAACGTTTGTGTTCTGCATCTTCAATCTGATGTTCTACAGATTCTCCCCTGGGAGTCTCTGTTTTGCATCAGATAGAGTGTAATTGATGACTGATTCCGGGCCAGTTTTTTCAGTGCCTGGAGTCATGTTTTCTAGTGTGTTTACACTGTTTGTTTTCATTGGCAACAGCCTTTTTTGAGGGGGGCTGTTTGCCTTTGTGGTAGTTTATCTCATTATAAGATACATTTATATTATCCGAAAGTGTCTCATTAATTATTTTATATAAATTTAAAATTTTTGACCACACTTTGCCATCGGATCCATCGGGGCTCAACGTTACTTTTCAGCAACTTGGGCTTCTCTGAAAAAATATTTTTTCAAAATTATTTTGTTTTGCAATTGTTTTTTCATTTATTAATGGATCATGTTATTATGTATCTTTGTGTCAGGGGTTTTTGCGAGTAACTAGGACTTATTGTTGTTCTTTCACAATGAAGGGACATTGTTCAAATTGTAATAGGAAGAAATCTTCCTCTGACTTTCATGATCATTGTATTAATTGTAGTCAGTGTTCTCGCATTAATCCCTGTCCTATATGTGAACATTGGGATGAGAAACATTGGAAACGTGTGTCACGATATGTTGTTTCTGGAGAAAGAGCGATGCCGGCTCTTTCTCCACGAGGTCACTCTACTCTCTCAGTTTCTATTTCAGAGGAACCAGAACAGGGTGATGTTTCCATGTTATCTTCTTCAAGTGTGCGTCCGTCGTCACAAATGAATTCAGAGCTAGCGGCAAAAGTGCTCATGGAGATTAGACAAATGTCGTCCGCTAGCTCGCCCGGTGTAGCATCCATTCACCGAATGGTTCGGCAGCCGGGTTCGTCCGATGCGGTCCAAGAGGAAATTTTGGGTGATGCGAGCACTATAAACATAATAGATCCACACCCAGTGACGGCGGATAGTAAACGAGAACGGAGGAAGCCTTTTAGTCCGGTTCCTAGCTCGTCCAGGTCCAGCCGGGCCGCGAGCGAGAGAGGTCCCTCTCTCGTACAACAACATCTGGGACCAGATGTTGTGGTACAAAATGTGTCTTTAGCGGAGCATACGTCCGTCGCTCGGGACGCTCCGTTGTATAAGCAGTCCGCAGAGACTGTTAAGGCTTCCTCTTCTCGTCAGCGCACACGACCGCACCTTGGCTGCGTGACCTCCGATATTTTGCCAGCTTCGCCGATGAAGGATTCTTCGGCGACCAGGTCACACCATCCGGCAGCCAGGGATTCGAGACCGATGGACTCCGGACATTCGCATAGGAAAAGTATGCGGGAGCCATCTGATGCGGAGCTGCCCTCGGCGAAGCAGCGAAAGACTGCGCCTCCGCAGGTCTCGACGTCGGACATTCTTGTGCAGATAGCACAGCTTATCGCAGCATCCCAGCAGCCGACAGAAACGGTGTCGGATCGAGAATTATCCGACGGCGCTGGGTCGGTACGCTCCGCCGAAGCATCGAGGGCGGACGACCGGGAACATCGGGAGGTCCGACCGGATGGTGAAAGGGATACGGATGAATTGGAGCTATCCCTTTCGGAACTACATAAAGCTGCCGTGGACTTCATCCGGCACTTTCTCCCTCAAGTTGTTCCGTCGGGCCAGACTGCTGCGCTTCCGGACAAGAGAATTATAGCGTCATTGGACTCTGAATTTTTTGAGCGGTTCAGGGACATCGCTCCCGAGTTTCCGTCGCAGTCCAATAATGTTGCAAGAACATTTGAATTATTGAACGACGCTATATTTAAACTTGCTTCCAGGACGGGGAAAGCAGGTTTCTTGTCCGCTAATACTCTTAACCTGCCTTTTATTAATGCAAGGAATAAATTCGACACGGCAGGACAGGGTATACCGAGAGTTCCTCTGCGTATGGACGACGAGGCGGAAGACTTAGAGCTATCATTACCGTCGTCAGCTTCTATTCCAACCGCGGTGTTGGAAACAGCTATTGCGTCTAACAGAGCCAATTTAGATGCCTTATCTTACGCAGATCACCTTACTAAGGCGTTATCACTGCGCCTTCAAGGGGAAGAGTTTCAGGATATACAATCCTCTTTAAGACTTCTTTCAAGGGCAGTAGCTTATTCCACGTGTAACTCCGCCCTTTCAGTGGCAAATCTGGAGTTGGTTAGACGTGACGCAGCCCTAGCTACATCCACACTAGTGGATTCTAAGGTGAAGAACTCTCTTAGAGTCGCTTCGGTCTCAGGAGAACTTCTCTTTGACGGCAAGCTTTCCGCTATTTATGATAAAATTAAAAAGAAAGCTAATGATTCTCTGTTGTTCAGATCCGCTCCTAAAAAGTCGGATACAGCAGACATGAATAAGACAGGCACTTCTGGGTCTAATGCGCCCAAGAGAGGTTCCTATAGAGGTTCCGGTGCGTCCTCTTGGTCTTATTCGAGAGACCGTCAGGATAGCGACTCTCGTTCGGGACGTCCTTCAGGCCGGGACAATCGGTCGGACGCCCCGAGGTCGACGAGGCGAGGTGCGGGTCGTGGAAGACGTGGTTTCTCCTACCGCAGGCCTCGCAGGTCCAGGAGGTGATGGCTTAAACCTCTATCGCGTTCCGGTTGGCGGAAGGTTGTCGAGTTTTTCACAAGAGTGGGCGTCGATTACGGACGACCCGTGGGTGAGAGGAGTGACTTCGGAAGGTCTAAAGATATCCTTCAAACGAAAGCCTCCATTAACTCGAAGTCCAAAGTGGACTCATCTTCCGTCAAATCCACAGAAAAGAGACGCTCTGTTATCAGAGGTGCAGTCTCTTTTAATGAAGAACGCGGTAGAGGTCGTAGAAAACCAGGAATCTCTGGGATTCTACAGCCATCTGTTTCTGGTTCCGAAACCAGACAGCTCGTTCCGTCCAGTCATAGATTTGAGCTGGATAAACAAGCTGATCGTCGCTCCGAAGTTTTATATGGAGACGATTCGATCGGTCAGAGCGAGTATTCGGGTGAACGATTATGCAACGAGCATAGATCTCAAAGATGCGTACTTTCACGTCATGGTACATCCGACATTCCGAAAGTATCTACGCTTCGCAGTCCTAGGAGTGGTGTATCAGTTCCGGGCCATGTGCTTCGGATTGAATCTAGCACCCTGGGCTTTCACTCGGGTAATGAACTCGGTAATGATCTACTTCCGAGCTCATTCGTCTGCGGTAACGTCGGCCTACCTGGACGACTTTCTTCAGAGGTACGGCAACGAGTTAACGCTTCAGAACGATGTTCAGAATCTTCTTCTATTGCTCCGACGTCTCGGTTTCATAGTAAACGAGGAGAAGTCGGATCTGGTGCCGTCCAAGTCATTCACTCATCTGGGAATGAGCTTCGAGACGCACAACAATCTCGTTCGTCTGCCGTTAACCAGAGCGAAATTAGTCAGTTGTTACGCTCGCTATTGTCTGCACGCAGACAAAGTCACGGCGAGAGAATTTATGAGACTGATAGGTCTGTGCGGAGCCGCCGCGGATCTCATTCCGATGGGGCGGCTACGCACACGTCCTCTTCAAATTTTCCTGACTCAGAATTGGAGTGTGAAAATTCATTCGCTCGATGTAGACGTTCTCTTGTCAGATCAAGTGAAACAAGAGATTCAGACTTGGGCAAATATTCAGTGGTTAACTCAAGGAGTTCCGCTGCAGTTGCCGGATCCGAGTTTTACCATTATGACGGATGCCAGTCAAACAGGTTGGGGTGCATCATTAATCCCAACGGATTCGAGATGCCAGGGTCTTTGAGATCCGCAATTCCTGTGCAAGCACATAAACATCAAGGAAATGATGTCAATTTGGCTTGCGTTACGTCACTGGATGGACATTATTCACGATGCTCATGTCCAAATCCTATCCGACAATATGACAGTAGTGGCGTATATACGGAATCAGGGAGGCACTCATTCAGTTCCGTTGTTCAATCTAACGGAAAGAATCCTTCTGTTTGCGTTAGAACATCACGTTCTTCTTTTGGTCCGTCACATACCGGGTCGTCTGAATGTGCTAGCAGACTCCCTTTCACGAAAGGGTCGCTTGTTGCCGTCGGAGTGGACTCTCAACAAACAAGTATTCAATCAGATTTGCTACCAATGGGAACGGCCAATGATAGACTTATTTGCGACACATCTCAACAATCAGTTGCAGACGTATGTGTCCCCGTGTCCGGATCCAAGAGCATTTGCAGTAGATGCTCTGTCGATCCCTTGGGACGGAATGATAGGATATGCGTATCCTCCAGCGCCGTTAATTCAACAAGTATTGCTAAAGATAAAACAATCTCAATGCAAGATTCTGTTGGTAGCATCTCTGTCGCCACAGAGACCGTGGATAAATCTACTCAGGTGTCTGTTGTGGGACCTACCGCAGAAGCTTCCTCCACGAGAGGATCTTCTTTCGCAGGGGAAATCGCGCCAACTCCATCACAACCCGCAAGGTCTCAACCTTCACGTTTTTCCGTTGTGCGGTCCTTCTTGCATGGCAAGCACTTTACAGGACGAGCAGTGGACGCGATTTCTAACTGTAGGAGGACCTCCTCTTCGCTAAACTATGCGGCTAAGTGGAAGGTTTTTCGTCGTTGGTGTAGGGATCATTCTGTAGATATATTTGATCCCTCTATACCAGACATTGCAAACTTTCTAGTATACTTGTTTGACGAAATCAAACTGCAGCCTGTTACTATAAAGGGTTATAGATCTATGTTATCTGATACCTATGCACATCATGATAGTTTACAAAAACGTATCTAATGTCTCTTTATCGAAATTGGTTAGAAACTTTTCGATAAATAGACCCAGAACTCTTAGATTAATTCCTAAGTGGAATTTAGCTTGGATTCTCCTTAAATTGAAGGAAAAGCCATTTGAACCTCTTGGGACAGTAGATTTCAAATTCTTATCTTATAAGACAGCTTTTCTCTTAGCTTTCTCTTCTGCCAGAAGAGTCAGTGAGCTTCATGCACTATCGGTGGATGATTCTCATTATCGTAGTGTTGGGAACACTATCACCTTCACTACTAATATGGGTTTTTTAGCTAAGAATCAGGCTCCTAATAAATATCCGGAACCTATTGTTATTAAGGCTCTTCCGTCTTCAGACGGGCGTAGGCCTTTACTCTGTCCTGTTAGAGCACTACGTATCTATAAACAGAGATCTCAGTTCATCAGAAAGGGACGGAAACGTTTCTTTCTGTCTTTGATGCCTAATAGAAAGGACATTTCAGTCCATTCTATTGCTAGATGGATTCAGTTAACTATCCGTACTGCTTATGAAGATTTATCTTCTTCTCAGCAGTCTGTGCTTAAGATTTCTGCTCATGAAGTAAGAGCTCTTTCTACTTCCTGGGCTTATGCTAATAGTGTTGCTATTACAGATTTAATGAAGGCTGCTTATTGGTCTCAGCCATCCACATTTACGAATTTTTATCTCAGAAATATTGAGTCCATTTCTGGAGACCTGCATTGTTTAGGTCCGTTATCTGTTGCTCAGAATGTCGTCCACTAAACAGTTGCAACTATAGTTATGCAGGCTTTCTGTTCCGGCAGTGACTCCGTCCGGCTGCCCTCTTTGCTCTGGGCTATTTGACCCAGGGCAAGGGGAAGGGGGGGGGGGGGGGGGCGGGTGTTCCCTTAGGTCACCTGCTTTATAGTGAAAAGCAAGGGAATGCCTCCTCCAAGTCAGTATTTCTGAGTCGCTTCCGGGATGGTTTTAAAGTGTAATATTAATGTTTAATTTCATTCATGTCTTATTTTTAAAGTGTAGCTCGGTGTGAAGCATTTGTATATGTCAAGTGTCAAACGGGCTTTAATATACAATACTCGGACACTTTTAAATGATTATAAAGAGTCTCAATTCTCTGGACTACTTTATTTATTGGCTTGCTTTAAAAGTAATTAGTATAAGGGTTATACTGGATGTTAATAGAGAACATGAATGTTATTGTGCTCAATTATTAAGGGTAGTGTATCTTTCTAATTTAATATTAAATAAGAAAGATACATGTAAAGCCTAATACTCCTTTTCTCCTTAAGGGGTTACCTCTTTACTATATAGTTGAGCTTATTGGATTTTCCTCTATGTCCTAGGCCCTCCAGACTGTTTACTATTCAGCTAAGTCTGGGTCATTGGTACAGTATAAAAATGTTAAAAAATTTATAGTAATTTATATATTTTTTATACTTACCAATGACCCAGACGGGGATGGCCCTCCCTGGAGTTGGGAACTCTTGCCTCCCCGCTGAGTACATAGCGCTGACCAGGCACTGCCAGTAAGAATGATAATTGGCGCCAATTTCGGGACGACTGCGTCACTGCGCATGCGCAGTAGAGGCGTACTATGGAGGTCCTTTAGGACATGATTTCTTTTTGTTTTGGATGCAAATTTTGGGGATTGGGGGGCAAAATTTGTGTTTGGCCCTGGTTTTGTTGGAGTTAGCACCAGCTAAGTCTGGGTCATTGGTAAGTATAAAAAATATATAAATTACTATAAATTTTTTAACTTTCTGGTGTATTTGTTTGATGAGATCAAACTGCAGCCTGTTACTATCAAGGGTTATAGGCCTATGTTATCTGATACCTATGTACACCATGATACATTAATGATTGGATCTAATGTCTCGTTATCTAAATTAGTAAGAAACTTTTTGATAAATAGACCTAGAAACCTTAGATTAATTCCAAAGTGGAATTTAGCATAGGTTCTTCTTAAGCTAAAGGAAGCATCTTTTGAGCCTGTTGATACAGCGGACTTCAAATTCTTAACCTATAAGACAGCTTTTCTCTTAACCTTCTCTTCTGCTATCTGTGGATGATTCTCACTATCGTAGTGTCGGCAATACTATTACCTTTACTACTAATGTTGGATTTTTGGCTAAGAATCAGGCTCCTAATAAGTATCCTGGACCTTTTGTTGTTAAGGCCCTTCCATCTTCTGATGGGTGTAGGCCTTTACTCTGTCCTGTTAGCAATACGTATTTATAAACGTAGGTCTGAGTTTATTAGAAAGGGACGTAAGCATTTCTTTTTGTCTTTGATGCCTAATAGAAAGGACATTATGGTTCATTCTATTGGTAGATGGATTCGATTAACTATACGTACTGCTTATGAAAAGTTATCTTCATCTCAGCAGTCTGCTCTTAAGATTTCGGCTCATGAAGGGCTTATGCTAATAGTGTTGCTATTACAGATTTAATGAAGGCTGCATATTGGTCTCAGCCTTCCACTTTCACTAATTTTTATCTTAGAAATATTGAGTCCATTTCTGGAGATCTGCATTGTTTAGGACCGTTATCAGTTGCTCAGAATATCGTCCACTAAACAGTTGCAACTATAGTTATGTAGGCTTTCTGTTCCGCCAGTGACTCTGTCCTGCTGCCTTCTTCACTCTGGGGTATTTGACCCAGGGCAAGGGGAAAGGGGGGGGGGGGGGGCGGCAGGTGTTCCCTTCGGTCACCTGCTTTATAGTGAAAAGCAAAGGAATACCTCCCCCAGAGTCAGTAATTCTGAGTCGGTACCGGGATGGTTTTAAAGTGTAAAGCTAATGTTTACTCATGTCATGTAATATTTTTAAAGTGTAGCTCGGTGTGAAGCATTTGTATATGTCACGTGTCAAACGAGCGTTAATATACAATCCTCGGACACTTTTAGTGAGTATAAAGAGTCTCATTTCTCTGGACTGCCTTTATTTATTGGCTTACCTTTAAAAATAATTAGTATAAAGGGTTATACTGGATATTAATAGAGATCATTGATGTTTTTGTGCTCAATTACGGAATGGTATTGTGTCTTTCTTCTTTGATAAGAATAAGAAAGATACATGTAAATCCTATCTCTCCTTTTCTCCTTGAGGGGATAATTCTGTCATGTAATTGAGCCTATTGGATTTTCCTTTATGTCCTGGGCCCTCCAGCCTTTTTACTATTCAGCTAAGTCTGTGTCATTGGTACAGTATAAAAATGTTAAAAAATTTATAGTAATTTATATATTTTTTATACTTACCAATGTGACCCAGACGGGGATGGCCCTCCCAGGAGTTAGGAACTCTTGCCTCCCCGCTGCGTCTATAACACTTACCAGGCACTGGTTGTAAGAATGACATTTTGGCGCCAATTTCAAGACCTCCTTGACACTGCGCATGCGCAGTGGAGTAAAAGTATGGAGGACCTACCAGGACATCTAATTTTCGGTTTGGATGCAAATTTTGGGGATTGGGGGGGCCAAAATTTGTGTTTGGCCCTGAATTTAATGGAGTTTACACCAGCTAAGTCTGGGTCATTGGTAAGTATAAAAAATATATAAATTACTATAAATTTTTTAACTTTTTATTTTTTTTATGTCCCTCATGCCAAAAAGTTGGTTTGGGGTGGGGTTGAGGGGGGGAGGAAGGCGTATTGTTTTACCACTGTCCATCCATTCGTCTGCCGCCTGGCTGTCCATCTGCTGTCCAATCTGTGTTGACATTTGTATATTTGTGTGGCTAGGGTTTGGCAAAAATGGATATTTATGTGGCTAATTTCTGTCCACATCACAGAAATTTTTTGGACATCTACAAATTATCTGTAATGACTAAAGAAGACACATGGCAGCATACTTTCATTAAAGTTTGGGAAAACGACATCCACATCTTTAGACATTCATCCATTGGCAGCCACATAATTGATAGCCTCATAAGAGAAGCCACTTAAAAATATAAGCCTCATAAAATTATATATGGACAGCCACGTTAAAGCTGGGAATCCACTTAAAAATATAAGCCACATAAAATATTTATGGACATTCGACACATAAATAGCCGTTTGTCAGAAAATAGAGCCACATAATTGGCAGCCACATAATTGATAGCCACATAACATTTGAGAAGCCACTTAAAAATATAAGCCATAAGAATTAATTCCAAAATATAAAATGTATGTAATATCATCATGGATGGTGACATCACAATGTTCTTTCGTTGATTTTAGAACATTGCTATAAGATTTTGATTCTTTTGCCCATATTTGCTCTAAATGTATTGTTTGCGCATTATCAGCGCATTGTTTATACAATCGCGTGGTAGAAAGGACATCAGATTCATCATATTTTGTATGAAATTTATAAAATGTTTCCACAAAATTTTATTGAACAAGAGAAAACCTCTGATCAAATAGAATTTATTGAACTTGTTTATAAATTCTATATACAGTACGTGTAGAGTGTATTATCACTAAATCACCTGCAGAATGGAGATTCCGCCCAAGCAATAACTGCAAATGTGTTGCAAAATGTAACAAGCACAAGCAAAGTTGCAGCCAATGAACCTCCGGGTTAAACCCGGAGGTCCATTGGCTGAAACATTGCTTGTGTTTTTTGTCCATATGTACTGAATTGAAAGTAATACTTTGGACAATAACTCCACTCCACGGGTGATTTTGTTACAATCTTCTCTCCGTGTACTGTAAGGCCCATAATATTTTTATACTGTACCAATGACCCAGACTTAGCTGGTGCTAAACTCTTTAATTCAGGGCCAAACACAAATTTTGTCCCCCCCAATCCCCAAAATTTGCATCAAAAACCGAAAATTATATGTCCTATATGGTTCTCCATGCATTTACTCCTCTGCGCATGTGCAGTGTCAAGGAGGTCCCGAAATTGACGCCAATTATCATTCTTTGTTTGGCCCTCAAAACAGTTACACTTCACTGTTATTTGTGCTTCCAAATCTCAGTTTTCATGATGCCAGACACATTTTGATGAGAGATATGGTGGAAATAAAGAGGAAATATAAGGAGGAGAGGAAAAAATAATGCAAGAAAATGTTTAGGGCTGTAACTTATAATTATTTTACGAAATTAATTCATGTCGCCTATTTTCGAGGCATGGCCATGTTGTTGTCATTCTTGCTATGAATGTACCATTGTTTGATCAGTGTTTCCTCTCTACCTTTCCTTTATTCCCTCCTAGCTATTCTCCCATGTTTTGGCTTATATTTTGTAATGTTTAGTACTAAAATTTCTTGGGAGCTTTGGCTTGGGTAACAGAATTTTTTTCTGTTTTTTCCCCATGTTTTCATCCTCACCCTAGGGGTGTTTAGGCGTTTTGGTCTGCATCTACCATCTGATGTTCTACAGTTTCTTCTCTGGAAGTCTCTGTTTTGCATTAGATAGTGTTTTAAATTGGTAACTGATTTCGGGCCGGGTTATTTCAGTGCCTGGAGTCATGTTTCCGGTTTGTTGGCACTTTTGCTTAGATTGACAACAGTTACTTCTGATAGTGATTACTTGTCTTCTGCATCACTTATTTCATAGCAAGATACATTAATATTGTCTGTAAGTGTTACATTAATTTTTCAAAATGATTTAAAATTTCTTATCAACCTACTCACAATTGTTTACTACAGACTTGCACTACAGTGGAAGTCCCTAACTCGGATAAAATACTCTCTATTTTTGTCTTTCCCAAGCAAGTTGGGAAAGAAAAGTGGTGCAAAAGCACCAATAAAAATAAGCCAAAACTGGGTCGAGTGCAACCGGCGCAGACCCAGTACGGGCCGCTCTCTCCCAAGTACAACTCCACGACTTCCGTTGCCAGTGCGCATATACCGTCTCTAAAGACTCATTCTTTTTAAAATCCGCTTCGTGTCAAGATGTTTTTGCACGCTTATCAGTGTTCCACCAGCTCGATGTTTGATGATTCCTGATTCATTATACCACAGTGTATCCTTTGTATTCTCAGGAACGGTGTTTTATATTCTCTTTTTTCTATTATATGTCCATAATGTATATTTATTTGCTCTCTCTCGGGTCGCGCGCGATTTTCGCGGGCCACGCGGTTCGGACTTAGATTTTCACAATTATTGTTCATGCTTTTTTTGCAAATTTTTCTAATTGTGTTAGAGTTAGGTGTCAGCGGGGTACCACTCCTACAGTGTTTCTTCTTTTTGTTGAGAGTAGTCTTCCTGTTGGGTGGTTCCCGGTCGACCGTCTGGGGTCTTTGTTTCTGTCACCTTTCTCTCTTTGGGGGTGTTCTGTTTTCTGATCTCACCTTCTCTGCTCCTCTCACCTCTTTCATGCCTAGGACAATTCCTTGTGGGCAGTGTCTGCTGCCTAAGCATGTGGACGATGTACATTCGTCGTGTTCCTCCTGTAATGGGTGTTCGGCCGAGCGGCCGTGTGGTGTCTGTGGAACATGGTCTTCCACCTTTTGGGCGTCAGTAAATCGTGTCGTTCGTTCTCGTGGCCGTGCCTCCCGCTCCCGCGGGAAAGGAGAACGTGGTCGTTCGGGGCCTCCCGAGCCGACTTTGTCTGGTGAGAGTTATTCCTCCTCCGTGGGGGATGTGCAGTCTTTTCCTGTGGTGGATACTGCGGGAGCCGTTGAGTGTTCTGGTGTGGAGATGCCTGGTTCCGGGACTACGGTCCCCCTCCAGTCGACATCTGAGGCTGTCACTAGGGTTGTGACTCCTCCTTCGGAGCCGAGCCGGTGTGCTCTCTCCACTATTTCACCAGCCTCAACGACTCTCGACGTATCTACTACTGCTGCTGGTCCGTCTGCTTCGTTGTCTGTTTCAGCCGGCCTCGGCTTTTCGCTGCAGGGGACTGCAGAACTGTCCGATACTGTAGACGTGGGATATCGACCCCAGCCTTCCCTGACTTCAACTCGGCGAAGTCGGAAGGGGCTGCCGGCCGATCCCATCACTGTGGTCTCGTCGCCGTCGAGTACCACAGTTGTGTCTTTGGATTCGGATGTTCGTAGTGGAAACACTATGAACTCCGTGGCGTTTCCGTCCACTCACTCTGGTCACACGACCAGTTTTGGGGGACCAACGCCTTTTGTGCAGCCTGGACCTTCTGCCCCGCAGAGGTCCGCGGTGACTCTCATGAGTTCTCGCAATATTGATCCTCGGGGTGCAACGTACCCCTATACACGTCTGCCTTCAGATGTTTCGGCTGCCGCCCGTCGTCCCGCGTCGGGTGTTTTGGAGGATCGTGACCCTTCGCTGGTTAAGAGGGTCAGAGGTGAAGCCACTTTGCCGGTTCGCTCCCCTGTCGCACCGGTCGGTACAGGCAGTGAGCTGAGGGAGGCCCTCTCCTTACTCACTCAGGTTCTCTCAAAGAGCCTTCCTGTTGCTTCCAGCGAGGCTATGGGTGGTTTCCAGGCACCTCCTATGGCGCCGCCTCCTATGGCGCCGCCTCCCGGGATTGGAAACAGGCCGGTTTCCGATTCCTCTGGTGTCCCGACACCATGGGAGGCGTCGGCTGGTTTGCCCATGATGGGCTATGTGTCTTCCGACTCTGGGGAGGAGTCCGACATGCTTGAGGTCGAGGGCCAGCAGTCTTCGGACTTGGGGGCGGCTCTTGACTTTGTGTTTGGGTTTCTGCCTGAGCTCAAACCTGCTAACCAGCCGACAGTGTCAGCCTGGCCGCGATCATCGGTCGCGCGCCAACAGCCTATGGAGCAACCTGCTTCTGGGCGCCTTCGACCATGCCAGTCGGTACAGGTGGTTGAGGCTTTTTCAGCATTGGATGCCAAGCTGAATTCCAAGGCTTTGAAGACTTCGTTCTTCACCAGGGTTGACACCTTTTTGCCTCCTGTGCGTTATCGTTCCTACGATTCCGCCAATCCGTCAGTCTGCCAGACTTTGACGGTTCTGGATCAGGACTCCACTTCCCTCGGGCTTTCCAAGCCCAAGTCTGCCGTCATTCCAATGACGACTCTGGAGTCCACGTTGGGCTTATCTAGGGAGATACTTGGCATGCTTTCTCTCTCAGATCACGTCGTCTCAGCTTTGGCTGCTTATCTGCCTCCAGATAAGTTTGAGACGAGGTACAGGCTCCTTTGCGTGTGCTGTCCAAGGCGCTTATGCACCTTACTCACACGCATGCCTGTAACACGGCCAATTTGGAATTAGTTCGAAGGGACGCTGTGCTGGACACAGGACGATCCCTTCCCGAGGAGCAGCGTGCTACTCTTCGATCTGCTTCTTTGGCAGGTCCGCAACTTTTCCATGGTTCCGTGTCGACGGTCCGGGATGACGTCCTACGTCATTCCAAAGATCAGCTGCTGTTTCGTCAGCTTGATCAGCCTTCTCGGGGAGGCAAGGGCCGTTCCAAGCCTAACAAGTACCCTTCTGCTTCCTCTGTGAAGCAAAAGGCTGGTCCTTCTGCCGCCGCCTCTACTTCTTACTCACGGGGTAAAGGTAGGGGTCGGCAGAATCGAGGGAAGTCTCAGGATTCTTCATTTAGCAGAGGAGGTGGTTTCTCCTCTCGCGGGCCTCGTCGGGGCTCGAAATGAAGGTCCTCACCTCGACTCGTCCCAGGTTGGAGGAAGGATAGCAGTGTTCGCAGACCATTGGACCACCATCACATCCGATCCATGGGTGTTAGATGTTGTTCGGTCTGGGCTGCGCATATCCTTCCGACGGCACCCCACTCTGACAAGGGTGCCTCTTCCAACCACAGTTCCTTCAGACGTTTTACGTCGGGAACTTTTGTCCACGGAGATTGCCAATCTCCTGGCAAAGGGGGCGATCGAGGTCGTCAAGAACGTTCAGTCAGTGGGTTTCTATTCCCGCCTGTTCTTGGTGCCGAAGAAGGACGGCCGACTCCGACCGGTTATCGATCTGAGCATCCTGAACCAGTCTATCATTGCTCCCAAGTTCAGCATGGAGACTTTCAGGTCGGTCCGCCAATCAATTCACCAGGGAGATTTCGCAGCCAGCATCGACCTGCGAGACGCTTACTTCCACGTTCCGATGCATCGGGCGTCACGGAAGTATCTCAGGTTCGCTTTTCTGGGGCGAGTTTACCAGTTCAAGGCCATGCCTTTCGGCCTCAACCTGGCTCCTTGGGCGTTCACCAGACTGATGTCGCATGTGATAGCGTTCCATCGCACACAGTCCAGGGTGACTACTTCGGCATATCTGGACGATATCCTCCAGAGGCATTCCAATGCTGCCTTACTGGAATCGGATGTCGCCACTCTGTTGAGCTTGCTCACGTCGCTAGGATTCAGAGTCAACGAGGAGAAGTCGGACCTGGTCCCTTCTCAGTCGTTTTGTCATCTGGGGATGTCTTTCCAAACCAAATTCAATTTGGTGGCTGTTCCCCAGGCCAAGGCTGTGATTCTCTCAGCTTTTGCTCTGACTCTGTCCCAGTCCAGGTCCGCGACCGCTCGGAGTTTTCTCCGGCTGATCGGTCTCTGTGGTTCGGTGACGGATCTCATTCCTCTAGGTCGGCTGCGTGTCAGACCTCTCCAACACTTTCTGCTCAGTCGTTGGAGACCGAATGTTGATTCTCTGGATCAGGTGCTTCCGTTTCCGGACTCTCTGTATCCTCACCTTCTTCCCTGGACAGATGTTCAGTGGATTACGCAGGGTGTTCCGCTGGACTTACCCACGTCCGATCGCGTTCTGACGGCAGATGCCAGCGATCTCGGATGGGGTGCGACGTTGGATCCTCTCGGTCTTTCCCTACACGGGATGTGGGACCAGGATCAAGCAGCTCTACACATCAACCAGAAGGAGCTTCTTGCTCTTCTTCTGAGTTTCAGGCAGTGGATCCCTCACCTGTCGAATCGCCAGGTCCTTCTACTATCCGACAATTCGACAGTGGTTGCTTACATTCGGAACCAGGGCGGCACGCACTCGCTTCCGATGTACGAGTTAGCTCGGGATCTTTTCCTGCTCGCTCAGGAGGTTCACGCCGGAGTGGTTGTTCGTCACATTCCCGGTCGTCTGAACGTCCTAGCCGACTCCCTGTCCCGACAGGGCAGGGTTATTTCCACCGAGTGGATGCTTCACAGGGCAGTGTTCCAGTCGCTTTGCGATCTCTGGGGACGTCCCCACATCGATCTCTTTGCGACTCGTTGGAACCATCAGGTGGACACTTTCGTGTCCCCGTGTCCAGATCCTCTGGCTTTTGCCGTGGACGCTCTGTCACTCGATTGGAACGGTCTCGTCGGCTACGCCTTCCCGCCGGTTCCGATTCTTCCGCAGGTTCTCGCCAAAATTCGAACCTGCAGTTGTCGAATCATTCTGATCGCTCCCCTGTCGCCTCAGCGGGTGTGGATCAATCAGCTCCGCTCGCTGATGGCGGCGGTTCCGGCACGTCTCCCGCTACGTCGCGACCTTCTTTGTCAAGGTCGCCCGAGGAGGTTTCACGTCGACCCGACTTCATTGTGCCTTCACGCATATCTTTTGTCAGGTCCTGTCTCCTTTTTAGAGGTTTTTCGAGACGAGCAGTGGAGTGCATTTCTTCTTCAAGGAGGCACTCCACTGGTTTAGCTTATGCAGCTAAATGGAAGGTCTTCTGTCGTTGGTGTGCTGATCACTCTGTTGATTATGCCAATCCTTCGGGAGCTGCTTTGCTTGGGGTGGGGGGGGGGGGGGGGGCGCCGTTCGAACCTTTATCCCAGGTGGATATGCAATTTCTCACATACAAGACGGCTTTTCTGATGGCATTTGCTTCGGCCAGACGGGTTAGTGAGCTTCACGCCCTCTCGGTTGACCCGGCCTTTTTTAGGAGTTCTCCCAACAGTGTTACTTTTACCACTGATTGCTCCTTTTTGGCTAAGAATCAGTTACCAGATACTATTCCTCCTCCTATCTGTATCAGGGCTCTTCCCTCTGTTGAGGGTACTCGCCCTTTGCTCTGTCCTGTCCGTGCTATTCGCATTTATCTTGATCGGACACGCTTCATACGGAAGGGCAGAAAACGTTTTTTTTCTGTCTCTCATTCCGGGTCGACAGAAGATCTCTCCTCAATCCATTTCTCGATGGATTTGTCTTGCTATTCGTACGGCTTATAGTCGTTTAGCAGCTGACGATTGTATTACCAATCGTATTTCTGCCCACGAGGTGCGGGCACTGTCTACCTCTTGGGCTTATTCTAACTCCGTCAAGTTGTCGGATGTTATGCAGGCAGCCTACTGGAGAAATGCTTCTACTTTCTCCACCTTTTATTTACGCCAGTTGCAGGAGCAGTCGGAGGACCTTTTTGCCTTGGGTCCTCTTTCTTCCGCTCAGGCTGTTGTCTGCCATAGCCATTAGGCTTCTTGAAGGTCAGTTTCAGCCTTGTGCTGTTACTGCCCTTTTTTCTGTCTGTGTGTCACACAGGCTCATATGTCTCTTTTCATTGTCCTTTACCAATGATTGCGACATTATGGTTGATAAGCCTCGGGACCTCTTCCTTCTGCTTCACGGTTCCAGTGCACTAGGGTTATGTGGGGGTTGGTTATGCGATTCCCTCCAGCCTTTTGTCTATTCAGCCTGTAGTAAACAATTGTGAGTAGGTTGATAAGAAATCTAAATTTTATAGTAAATTTCCTTTCTTATTATACCTACCACAATTGTTTACATGGAGGCCCTCCCGTCTTCTTTACGGGTAAAGAATCTTTCCTCCCCGCTGATCACATAACTCTAACGTTTACGGATTCAAAAAGAATGAGTCTTTAGAGACGGTATATGCGCACTGGCAACGGAAGTCGTGGAGTTGTACTTGGGAGAGAGCGTCCCGTACTGGGTCTGCGCCGGTTGCACTCGACCCAGTTTTGGCTTATTTTTATTGGTGCTTTCGCACCACTTTTCTTTCCCAACTTGCTTGGGAAAGACAAAAATAGAGAGTATTTTATCCGAGTTAGGGACTTCCACTGTAGTGCAAGCCTGTAGTAAACAATTGTGGTAGGTATAATAAGAAAGGAAATTTACTATAAAATTTAGATTTTTGTCCACACTTAGGCTTTTTTGGGATCCATTTGGGCTCAGGGTTCCCATTGGGAACTTGGGCTCTTCTGAAAAAAAATTTTCCAAAAACTTTTTCTTTTAGAATCATTTTTTTGTAAAGATTATAATGGATTGTTTTATTATGTATCTTTATTTTCAAGGATTAGTGTGAGTACTATGATTGTTTACCTTTTTCACAATGAATGATTATTGTTCAAATTGTAATAGGAGGAAATCTTCCTCTGATTCTCATGATCTCTGTATTAATTGTACTCAATGTACTCACACTGATCTTTGTTCTGTGTGTTTCAATTTGGATGACAAACATTGGAAACGTGTGTCACGGTATGTTGTTACTGGGGAGTGGGCCATGCCAGCCCTCTCTCCGCAGAGTCACCCTAGTCTTTCACTCTCTTTTTGAGAGGAACAAGAACAGTGTGATATTTCCGTGATATCATCCAGAAGTGTGCCTCCGTCATCACAAACAAGCGAAGAGGTAGCGGCAAAAGTGCTCATGCAGATCCGTCAATTACCCGGGAGTTCGCAAGTTCGATCGAAGGGGTTGACGACCGCTAGCTCGCCCGGTGTCGCGTCCATTCACCGAATGGGTCAGCACCCGGGTTCGTCCGTTACAGTCCAGGGGAAAGAGTCGGGTGTTGCAAGCACTATAAAACTTCCACGTGCACACCCAATGACGACAGAAAAGAGGATGGAACAGAGGAAGCCTGATAGTCTGGTATTTAGCTTGTCCAGCTCTGCACGAGCTGCAAGTGAGAGGGGTCCCTCTCTCATACAGCAACATTTGGGACCAGATGTTGTAGTTTGTAGCGTTACGCAGTGGGAGCATACATCCAACGCTTGGGACGCTCCGGTATATAGGCAGTCCAACGAGGCTACCTATAAGGCTTCCTCATCTTCACGTCAGCACACGCAACCACACCTTGGCTACGTGAACAGTGATATCCAGTCAGCTTCGCCGACCAGGGATTCCACAGCGACCAGGTCACGCCATCCGGTAGCCAGGGATACGAGGCCTTCGACATCCAGACGTTCGCACAAAAGATGTATGCAAGATGCAATGTCCAGGGAGCTTCCGGTGGCTAAATCCAGTAAGACCGCGGCTCCCCAGGCCTCCGTAACGGACGTGCTATCACAGATAGCAAAGATTATCACAGCATCCCAGCAACCGGCAGAGCCTCTGTCAGAACATGAAGTTTCAGACGAAGTTGGGTCGGTACGTTCCTTCACTGGATCAGGTGCGGATGACCGAGAATTGCAAGAGGTCCGACAGGATGGCGAAAGGGATTCCGCCGAGTTAGATTTTTTCCCTTTCGGAACAACATAAAATTGCCGTAGAGTTCATCCAGCATTACCTTCCAGAAGTTGTTCCGCCGGACCAAAATGCTGCGCAGCCAGATAGGAGGGTGATAGCGCCACTGGACACGACTTTTTTAATCGGTTTAGGGACATTGTTCCAGAATTTCCGTCACAGTCCAGGAATGTCTCACTGATATTTGAATTATTAGATGACGCTATTGACAAACTTGCCAACAAGATGGGCAGGTCAGCCTTCCTACCGGCATCTGCTCTACAGCTGCCTTTCATCAATCCAAGGAATAAGTTTGAAACGGCAGGTCAGGGCATCCAGAGAGTTCCTCTGCATTTTGACAACCAGGCTGAAGACCTTGAATTATCCATGCTGTCGTCTATGTCACTTCCTTCGTCAACGTTGGAAACGACAGTATTGTCTAACAGAGCTAGTTTAGACACTCTTTCATACACAGATCACCTTACCAGAGCGTTGTCATTACGCTTTGAAGGACCAAGATGTGCAGATGTCCTTAAGAGTTCTGTCCAGGGCCATAGCTTTCTCCACGTATAACTCCGTCCTTTCAGAGGCGAATCTGGAGTTAGTTAGACGTGACATGGCCCTAGCTACTTCCACACGTGTGGACAGTAAGGTGAAAAACTCTCTTAGAGTCGCTCCGGAGAGTTTCTCTTCAATGGCAAGCTTTCTGCAATATATGATAAATTAACTAAGAAAGCTTCAGACTCTCTGCTATTTAAGTCTCCTTCCAAAAAGTCGGAACCAGCAGAGAAGAGTAGACCAGGCACTTCTGGGATGAGTTTGTCCAGGGGAAGTTCCTATAGAGGTTCCTATGCATCTTCTAGGTCTTACTCTAGAGACCGTCAGAGTAGCGACTCGAGTAGGGGCGTTGGGGCGAGGTGCGGGTCATGGAGGACGTAGTTTCTCCTCCCGCAAGCCTCGCAGATCCAGGAAGTGATGGTTTAGACCTCTGTCGCGTTCCGGTGGGCAGAAGACTTTCAAGTTTCTCAAACAACTGGGAATCAATTACGGAGGACCCTTGGGTTCGAGGGGTTATTTCGGAAGGACTAAAACTGTCCTTCAAAGGCAAACCTCCGTTAACTCGAAGTCCAAGATGGACTCAGCTTTCGTCAAATTTACAGAAAAGAACGGCACTTCTATCAGAAGTCCAGTCTCTTTTAAGGAAGAACATGATAGAGGTCGTAGAAAACCAGGAATCTCCAGGTTTCTACAGCCATCTCTTTCTTGTTCCGAAACCAGACGGCTCATTTCGTCCAGTGATCGATTTAAGCTGGATAAACAAGCTGATCGTGGCTCCAAAGTTCTATATGGAGACCATTCGATCGGTCAGAGCGAGCATTCGAGTGAACGACTATGCTGCGAGCATAGACCTCAAGGATGCGTACTTTCACGTCATGGTACATCCGGCGTTCAGAAAGTATCTTCGTTTCGCTGTCCTAGGTGTTGTTTATCAGTTCCGAGCGATGTGCTTTGGTCTGAATCTAGCGCCCTGGGCTTTCACTCGAGTAATGAACTCGGTAATGACTTATTTCCGAGCTTATTCGTCTGCGGTAACATCAGCCTACCTGGACGATATTCTTCAGAGGTACGGCAACGAGTTAACACTTCAGAACGATATGCAGAATCTGCTTCTATTGCTCCAACATCTTGGTTTCATAGTAAATGAAGAGAAGTCAGATCTGGTGCCGTCCAAGTCATTCACCCACCTGGGGATGAGCTTCGAGACGCACAACAATCTCGTTCGTCTGCCGTTAACCAGAGCGAAATTAGTCGGTTGTTACACTCGCTATTGTCTTCACTCAGACAAAGTTACAGCGAGAGAATTCATGAGACTGATTGGTCTGTGCGGTGCTTCCGCAGATCTCATTCCAATGGGGCGGCTACGCACTCGTCCTCTCCAGGTCTGTCTGACTCACAATTGGAGAGTGAAGATTCATTCGCTCGATACGGACATCCTCTTGTCAAGCCAAGTGAAACAAGAGATTCAGACTTGAGCAGACATACAGTGGTTAACTCACGGAGTTCCACTGCAATTGCCGGATCCGAGTTTTACGATTATGATGGATGCCAGTCAAACAGGTTGGGGCACGACACTGAGCCCATCGGATTTGAAGTGCCAGGGTCTTTGGCATCCGCAGTTTTTAAGCAAGCACATCAACATCAAAGAGGTGATGTCGATTTGGCTTGCTCTCCGTCATTGGATAGACGTTATTCAGAATGCACAAGTGCAAATTCTGTCCGACAATACAACGGTAGTTGCGTATATTCGGAACCAAGGTGGCACTCATTCCATTCCGTTGCTCAATCTAACGGAAAGAATTCTTCTGTTTGTACTAGGACATCAGATTCTTCTATCGGTCCGTCATATTCCGGGTCGTCTGAACGTCTTGGCAGACTCCCTTTCACGGAGGGGTCGCCTGTTGCCATCAGAATGGACTCTCAACAAGCAAGTATTCAATCAGATTTGCTACCAATGGGAGCTGCCAATGATAGATTTATTTGCGACATCTCAACAATCAGTTGCAGACATCTGTGTCACCTTGACCGGATCCTCGAACGTTTGCAGTGGATGCTCTCTCGATCTCTTGGGACAGAATGATAGGATATGCATATCCTCCAGCGTCTTTGATTCAGCAGATATTGCTCAAAATAAAACAATCGCAATGCAAGATTCTATTGGTAGCATCCCTGTCTCCACAGAGACCGTGGATAAATCTACTCAGGTGTCCTCAACGGGAAGATCTTCTTTCGCAGGGGAAATCGCGCATTCTCCATCACAATCCGCAAGGTCAAAACCTTCACGTATTTCCGTTGTGCGGTCCTTCTTGCACGGAAAGCATTTTACAGGACGAGCAGTGGACGCAATTTCTAACTGTAGGAGGACCTCCTCTTCGCTAAACTATGCTGCTAAGTGGAAGGTCATTCATCAGTGGTGTGGGTATCATTCCGTAGATATTTATGATCCTTCCATTCCAGACATTGCAAACTTTCTAGTATACTTGTTTGATGAGATTAAACTGCAGCCTATCACCATTAAGGGTTATAGGTCTATGCTATCCGATACCTTTGCACATCATGATATCTTAATGATTGGAACTAATGTCTATCTAAATTGGAAATTTTTCGATAAATAGACCTAGAACCCTTAGGTTAATTCCAAAGTGGAATTTGGCTTGGGTTCTTAAGCTAAAAGAAGCGCCTTTTGAGCCTCTTGACATAGTGGACTTCAAATTCTTAACATATAAGACAGCTTTTCTCTTAGCCTTCTCTTCTGCTAGAAGAGTTAGTGAGCTTCATGCACTATCTGTGGATGATTCTCACTACCGTAGTGTTGGTAATACTATTACCATTACCACCAATGTTGGATTTTTGGCTAAGAATCAGGCTCCTAACTAGATGAAGTGATTGTGCCCGCACAATACACAGGATTTTCCTCCCATTTTCCGTCTCAAAATTGAGAAGAACGCAGAAAAAAGGATTTTTGATGAGCCTATTAACACATTGACGGTAGACGATATAATGTCAAGATTTTTTTTACAGAAACCCTGTTGTTTGATGTAAATCACTGGGGTCTTCTCGTTTGACCAGCGGCTATTGTTCAGGAGAAAAGTGTGATAACTACCATGATATTTGAAAGGTCGTTGTCAGGTTTCTGGGTTAGTACAGAGAAATTTGCGGAGGGGGTAATGTCCAGAGGGTCATAGACTCCTAGTAAGGACAAAGTCTTCCCGAGAATATTTTGCAAAGTTCAGTACTCTTAAGATTCACTCTGAGCAGTTGTAGCATGTGCTGCCCTATATTGGAGAGCATTTGTGGGGGCTCTATGTTGTATGAAATTGCACTGGGTCAATTTTTTTTTTGGGGGGGGGGGAGGGGAGAGGGGGGAAACATTTAGGGACTTGCCCCCCCCTCTCCCCTCCCCTTAATTCCGTGGCTATACACTACTGAATCAAAACAGCAGCAATGTCGGCAGGATCACTATGCAGTATGCCAGCTGCCAGTGGTCGCATCTAATGAAATTCTGTACTGGCCGCCAAGGCTCCATATATTGAAACAACCATAGACATTTCACACTGTGCATTATTACTATGTCGACCTCATTAAATGTCAATGAGTGGACGACATTTGGCAGTAAATCAAATGCCTACCCTGTATAATCTAAAAGCGCATATTTTTCTGAATATAACTGTTCTCTGTCATAAATGCATGTATTTAGATCCGAGTGCCGGCATGTCTCATTGTGACAGACACAAATTGTCATTACGCCGTGTTGAGCAGTGCAGAGTCTTCTAACCACGTGAAGTGAATGACAATGCGTTTTTGAAACAGATGGCTTTTGCAAGAGAATTGTGATGAGTACTCTCCCTTGATGTACAGAGCTTTGTTTTCAGCATCGCATTCCAAGTTTCCTTTCTTGCTTTCACAATTCCGTTTTTTGAAACGTTTTGTTTTCGAAATAACAGCATATCAAAATATTTCTTTATTGAGTAAAAATTCTTCCAATATATTTACCACTATGTATTATTCTTTGGTGTTTTTTTTTCACCAAATTTCTTGCCGGTACCCAAGGTAAACTATTTGATATTTGTGGGACATCACTATTCACTGGATTGGCAAAGCTCAACTAACTTCGTGTCAACTCAAGAAAGTCGCCCACTTTTAATGAATTAAGGTGGAACAAAAATGGCCTACCTGGACCCATTTTAGGCGGAACATTATGGCCCTCCTGCCATTCTGACAATGACAAACATGGATTTGTATGACCACAACATGTCTAGGCCTAAAATCAAGATTAACCAATCATGTATTCTGTTGTCACTTTAGGGGAATTCCACCAGACATTGGTCATATTTCCCCAGCCCTTCCTGTTGCTTATCTACATGTACGTCGCAGGGTAGATGAATAATTCTCAGTTATTTATCTATGCCGTGAGCTCTTATGGTGAAAGCCTGAAATTGAAACGCGGGTACCAGAAGGCAACTTCCCCGGCCCGAAGTCAGCATTATTTAAAAATTCGACATGGGTGTGGGGAGAGGGGGGGGGGGGAGGGGACAATTCTGTACCTAAGGCTAATTCGAACTTGAACCCAAAGTCCGTAATATATTGGGCATACCCAAAATGCACAGCCCCGCCGAGGTGAGGGAGGGTATTGGAGGGGGTCCCCCTTCCCGATTTTTTTAATAAGAGTCTCAGATAACTATTCTAGAGCCTCATAATGCCTCATTTGAGGATTGTCATGGCTCTGCGTTTAGTCAATGGTTAACACAATAGGCCTGCTTTTTAAGCGAACGATCTTTTGGTTCGCCTGGAGGTCGCCTGAATTGAAAAATACGCGAACGAAAAATGGGTTGCTTCGAAATCCCCGACGGTTCGCGCAAAGTTTTTGAGGGTTCGCATAAATATTGTTTGTATTGATGAGCAGTACACGTGTGAGAATTGTTCCAAATCGCTTCGTGGATTGCCGCAAAAATTTGATACAGTCCGATTCGGTAATGGCAGCCAGACTTATTTGGGATGTGTCGCTATGTAATATCTACATAGTTAGTAACAATCTGGCAATACCGTCGGAATTGCCACCGTCATCAAATTCAATGAGGACGGGGGAGGGGATGAGTAGCTGGAGTCATATTCCCATAAAAAATAACAGACTCTCAGTGTTCTACTTTCGATTTCAGTTCAGGATACAAAATACCATGGAACATTATGAACAACGTTCACTGAAATTGAGGTCGCCGGGTGCAAAATGATCAAGGTTTTTCAGATGTGTTTCCTGGCTTGGAAGCCAGAGTCTGTACAGTCTAATGAGTGTTTTCCTTGGGTGGGGGTTGCAGTCGCGTCGGATAGTTTTACAGGTGGAGGAAGAGCCTCAACATCCAAATTCTAAATAACAGACACTTTAACCCGTCTCGTCGTACAGTTTTGTGAGGTCAAAGTGGTGATCTAAAAAAAAAAGTTTGTTTTTTTATCAAAAATTTTCAGTCCAAACCGGACCAAAAAATTTCCAGGTAAAAAAAAAAAATGTTTTCGTCTCAAAATTGAACAAAACACATAAAAAAACAAAAACATAAATTTCCGGATTTTGGTCGAAAAGTCCGAACCGGAGTGGTAGTTCTCCAGTCATCAGAAGCCAAGTGAAATAAAACCTTATTCCCATGGGGTGGGGAAAGGTTTAAGGAGACCGTGAATGTTGCCATTTGAATCACGGAAGCCTTATACGAGTCAAGAACACCGAGTATTCTCAGGCCAAAAAGAGGGTGTACGGACCGTTGAGAGGCCGAGAGTGTACATTTGGCGACCACCCGAAGGCAAACGCAACAAAATTGTGCTTCCAAACTACGCAGAATCTTTTTACCTATATATGCACTACACATTCATTATTAGAACTCATGGCCGTCATTGATCTTGCAAAGTTTGAAAAAAATCTTAAAGACCGTTTTCGAGAAAACTCTTTCCCTGATGTGTTGGAAAAACAAAAAAAAAAAAGAATAATAATCTTGGCAATAACAAATAGATTTTCCTTTCAGGAAAATCCAAATAAGTATCCTGAACCTATTGTTATTAAGGCCCTTCCAGCATCTGATGGGCGTAGGCCTTTACTTTGTCCTGTTAGAGCAATACGTATTTACAAACGTAGATCTGAGTTCATCAGAAAGGGACGTAAGCGTTTCTTTCTGTCTTTGATGCCTAATAGAAAGGATATTATGGTTCATTCTATTGCTAGATGGATTCAATTAACTATCCGTACTGCTTATGAAAAATTATTTTCTCAGCAGTCGGCACTCAAGATCTCAGCTCATGAATTAAGAGCTCTTTCCACTTCCTGGGCTTATGCTAATAGTATTGCTATTACTGATTTAATGAAGGCGGCATATTGGTCTCAACCTTCCACATTCACTAATTTTTATCTCAGAAATATTGAGTCCATTTCTGGAGACCTCCATTGTTTAGGTCCGTTATCAGTTGCTCAGAATATCGTCCACTAAACAGTTGCAACTATAGTTATGTAGGCTTTCTGTTCCGGGAGTGACTCTGTCCTGCTGCCCTCTTCACTCTGGAGTATTTGACCCAGGGCAAGGGGAAGGGGGGGGGTGGGGGTTCCTCAGGTCACCTGCTTTATAGTGAAAAGCAAGGGAATACCTCCCCTAGAGTCAGTAATTCCGAGTCGGTACCGGTGTAACACGTCATCTTCCCCCCCTGGATATCTTCCGAGTCAGTGCCGGGATGGTTTTAAAGTGTAAAGCTAATGTTTAACTCATACATGTAATATTTTTGAAGTGTAGCTCGGTGTGAAGCATTTGTATATGTCACATGTCAAACGGACGTTAATATACAATCCTCGGACACTTTTAATGAGTATAAAGAGTCTTATTTCTCTGGACTTCCTTTATTTATTGGCTTGCCTTTAAAAATATTATTATAAAGGGTTATACTGGATGTTAATAGAGATCATTGATGATTATTATGCTCAATTACTGATCGGTATTGTGTCTTTCTTCTTTAATATAAATAAGAAAGATACATGTAAAGCCTATCTCTCCTTTTCTCCTGGAGGGCATATTCTGTTATAGATAATTGAGCTTACTGGATTTTCCTTTATGTCCTAGGCCCTCCAACCTATTTACTATTCAGCTAAGTATGGGTCATTGGTACAGTATAAAAATGTTAAAAAATTTATAGCAATTTATGTATTTTTTATACTTACCAATGACCCAGACGGGGATGGCCCTCCCATGAGTTGGGAACTCATACCTCCCTGCTGAGTACATAATGCTTACCAGGCACTGGTTGTAAGAATGATAATTGGTGCCAATTTCGGGACCTCCTTGACACAGCGCATGTGCAAAGGAGTAAATGTATGGAGGACCATATAGGTCATGTAATTTTCGGTTTTTGATGCAAATTTTGGGGATTGGGTGGACAAAATTTGTGTTTGGCCCTGAATTAAAGAGTTTTGCACCAGCTTAGTCTGGGTCATTGGTAAGTATAAAAAATATATAAATTACTATAAATTTTTTAACTTTTTTCTTATTTCTCAGGAAATTTTCTTAAATTTTAGGATGAGGAAGGGAGGCTTTTTTTCTCTTATTTTTTGTTAATCTACAAAACATAGGTGGCAATAGAAACTTAACTCCTAGCACTGTTATGTGTAAAAAACAATTTTTTTAGTTGTGAAAATTCTGAAAATACAGTTGTAAATTTAACCAAATATATCTTGTTTCACAGCAGGGCTCATTGATAAAGTATTGGGCTAAAGAAAAGTAATTTTCTGATTCTCAGGCAACGAGCATTCTTTTCTTATCAACCTACCTCACTATTGTTCACAATAGGCTTGCACTACAGTGGAAGTCCCTAACTCAGAAGTACACTCTCCATTTTGTTCTTTCCCAAACGATTTGGGAAAGAAAAAGTGGTGCAAAAGCACCAAGAAAAAATCATTCAAAACTGGGTCATGTGCGACTGACGCATATGCAGTATGGGACACTCTCCTCTGTACTTAATCCACTTAATTTGGTCATGATCAGTCAGCCATGATGGCTGCCCGAGCCCAGAACCTGAAAACCATTAGCACAGTCTACAGGTCGTATTTATGAAGGAATTTCCTTGTAACTTGGTAGGATGCCTCTGTATAATATCTAGATGAGAACATCCCCTTTTGGTTATGATCTGTCAACCGTGACAGCTGCCCAAGCCCGAAACCCAAAAATTTTTAGCACTGTCTGCAGGTCACATTTAATATGGAGGGATTTCATTGTAATTTGGTAGGATGACTTCATATGATGTCTAGATGAGACCTTCCCCATTTGGTCATGTAGCACAGTCTACAGGTCATATTTATGGAGGGGTTTCATTGTAACTTGGTAGGTTGACTCCATATAATGTCTAGATGAGAAGGTCCCTTTTTGGTCGCGATTAGTCAACTGTGGTGGCTACAGGGGACCGAAGCCCGAAAACGTTTAGCACAGTCTATAGGTCATATTTATGGAGGGATTTCATTGTAACTTGGTAGGATCACTCCAGATAATGCCTAGATGAGAACATCCCCTTTTGGTCATGATCTTTCAACCATGACGGCTGCCCGAACCCAAAACCCAAAAAACTTTAGCGCAGAGTACAGGTCATATTTATGAAGGGATTTCATTGTAACTTGGTAGAATGACTCAGTATAATGTCTAGATAAGGACATTCCGTTTTGTTTGTAATCGGTCATTCAGCTGTGATGGGTAACCAGGCCCAAAGCCCAAAACCCTTTAGCACAGTCTACAGGCCGTATTTATGAAGGGATTTCATTGTAACTTGACAGGATGACTCAATTTGGAATAATTTAACTGTAAATTGGTAACTTTCATTGATATACATTAACTGTGAGGGCCACATACAGAATTAACATATTCCCAATTATCACAATTCTTGTCTTTTTTCATAATTCTTTCATAAATATTGAACATTATCCTTTTCATCAAACATAACACACAGACAAGTTAAGCTATAGTGTCATTGACACTTTCATTTATATATGTCCTTTTGGATGTTGCTTATTTTGGAATTAGGTGTCAGTGGGGGCTGTTGTGGCAGCATTTCTCCCCTCTGTTGTGGTTCAAATTTTAGCCTATTAGGTCCTTTTTGGATTCTTTTCTGTTCCCACCAGACCTTTGTTTCCTTCCACCTTCCTCTGGTAGTTGGGGGTGTTCTGATTTTTAATTTCTTTAGGTTCACCATCCCTTCTACTGCTCTTTTGTCAGATATGCCCAGGATGGTTCCTTGTGGGCAATGCTTGCATCTGTGACTGTCATTAGGGTTGCGAGTCCTACTTTGGAACCGAGCTTGGTTGCTTTCTCCACTTTTCCACTGGTGCCAACAGCTGGTATGCCCGATATGGGCTATGTGCCTTCCGACTCTGGAGATGGATCATACACACCTGATGTTGAGAGCCATCAGTCTGTTGACTTAGGGGCGGCTGTTGACTTAGTGTTTGAGTTCCTTCTGGAGCTTAAACCGTCAGACCAGCCGGAGGTTTCAACAAGGCCTCGATCATCGGTCATATGCCCACAGCCTCAGGCCTGTCATTTTGAAAATTGCAAGAGGGCCATTATGGTTCGCCTCAAATCACCCCAGAGGGCCATTTTGGGTTTGCCTAAAATGACCCCAGGAGGGCCATTTATGGTTTTCAGCCACCATTTTGTTTCAGCCTGCTGGGTAGACAACTAATATCATTTTAATGTAATGTTTTGTGTAATTATGATGTACGTCATCACGTAATGTATAGCTGTAGGCTTGAATATTTGGATGCAAGATACCAGGTTACGCATGACACACTAACAGTGTGTGTTATAGTTCTCTTCCATCCAAATAACCCAAGCCTGTATTTATACATTACATGATGAGTGTACAAGCCTGTACACTGTGTTCACCACACGATGCCGATAACTTTGGGTGAATCAATCAGATTTGGAGGACAAATCGTCCCAGCATTGATTTTGGGACGAAACGTCCCAGGTGAATTGTCTGATTGAACTGGATTGAGGGATGATACGTCCCGTAATCGCTCATGACACGAGAGTTGTCACAGTCTGATGTCGAATGTAATAACTAATTAAAACTTTGGAACTGGCAGACCTCTCGCTCATATTTGGAAAGTTACTTACAGTATTTGGGTTACTGCATCAACGACACACTACAAACTTCACAAATTGCACTTTGTTACTTCCTTCAGTCAGCACATATTGCCGTTTAATACTGCCGATTTTGAGGTGCCTTTAATTAAATAAATGGGCCGCAGAAATCGGGGTTAGGCGGACACGGAATTTTGAACTCAGGCAGCGACTGTGGCCCGGGGCGATCGCCCGCCTTAAAATGACAAGCCTGCAGCCTAGAGTAGGCCTACAGTCTGTGGCGCAGCATGCTTCTGGGCACCTTTGACCGTACCAGAAGGTACAGGTGGTTGAAGCTTTTGCAACATTGGACTTTTATATTGAGTTTCAAGCCTATCAAAACTTTGTTCTTCGCTAGGGCTGATATCTTTTTCCTCCTATGCATTATCGCTCCAACGATTCAACTAATCAGTCGGTTTGCCAGACATTGATGGTCTTGGATCAGGACTCCTCCTCCCTCAGGCTTCCAAGCCCAAGTCGGCCCTTATTCCTATGGCAACTTCGGAGTCCCTGTTGGGCTTATCCAGAGAGATGTTGGGCGTGTCGTCTCTGCTTGGCTGCTTATCTGCCTGCAGATAAGTTTGACAACATACAGCCTCCTTTGCATGTGCTTTCTAAGGCACTTATGCACCCTAATCACACACATGCCTTTAACATTTATATTTATTATTTATTGGTGTTTAAGGTCACATATTTCTGGACAATGGCTTATCATGACCATGACAGTTTTACAGGGGGAGGAAGACGTAGTACCCAGAGAGAACCACCAAGCAACACCGAGCAACTGTCAGCTCCCCAACATAATAACTCCACACTAGTAAGGTTAACATTGGTTGAAGACAGGTACAGCATTGACGTGCAGCATGCCTTAGTACACAATGCCGAGGCTGTTCGAAGCCTAACAAGTGCCCTTCTGCTCTGTCTGCATAATGCCACGGTCTGATCCTCCTACCTCTGCTTCTTCCCTTTACTCACGTGGTAAGGATAAACACCGGTAGAACAGAGGGAGGTCTCAGGAACCTTCTGCTAGTAGAGGAGGTGATTTCTCCCCTTGCAGGCTCGCTGGGGCTCAAAATCAAGGTTCTCACCTCGATTCGTCCTAGGTTGGAGGAAGGATATCAGATTTTGCAGATCACATCTGATCCTTCGGTCTGGTATGTGGGTACCTCACTCTGTCACGGGTGCCGCTTCCACCTCTAGTTCCTTCAGACAATTCACTTTGGGAACTTTTGGTCATGGAGATAGACCATCTCGTGTCAAAGGGAGCGATAGAGGTCGTCAAGAACCTTCATTCAGTGGGATTTTATTCCCGCCTGTTCTTTGTGCCAAAGAAGAACGGCCGACTCAGACCGGTTATTGATTTCGTTATCCTGAACAAGTCTCTCATTGCTCCCATGTTTAGCATGGAGACTATCAGGACTGTTAGCCGCTCCATTCACCAGAGAGATTTTGTTTCCAGCATCAATCTGCGAGCTGCTTACATTCACGTTCTGATTCATCGGACATCACAAAAGTATCTCAGATTCGCTTTTCTGGGACGAGTTTACCAGTTCAGTGCCATGTCTTCTGGTCGCAGCCTGGCTCCTTGGGCCTTCACCTGACTGGTGTCGCACATGATAGCCTTCTGTCACTCACAGTCCAGTAGTGTTGGGAGGTTATGAAATTTTTCCTCATTTTCGGTTTCTACACTGTTTTTTAAAAAAAAGAATGAACTATTTTGAAGTGTTAAACACTATAAACAGTATCAATAAATATAGTGTTGATTTTTGTGTATTGATACTGAAACCCCAACTCTTGGCATACTGTCTTGAAAATGTAGTTGGTGCAAGTATAGTGTTCAAAAATTTTTTTTTTATTCTGTTCAAATGTATGCATAGAAATTATTGTCAGTGACTAGCAGATGTGTGATTATTGCATTTAAGTGAAGTGTGTGGTCATTTTGGTAAATATATATTTGTTTATTTTTGTCCCAAAACACATGGTGCTTTTAAACTCACGCTGAATGGGGCGATTTTTGTCATTGGTCATTTGAAGGAAAGTTTATGCACGATTCGTTTGTATCATACACCAGGTACCGCTACTGTACATTTGCATTTTTTGATTGATTTAATCGCTATTTCACTCTCGCGTTTTACATTATTGTATTGTATTTATTTATGTTCAGTGTTTTAGCTGTAACAAGGTTTCGCTACCACAAGCCTGTGCAATACACATTTATGTGACATTGCCTGCCAGCTTCAAAACCGTAAAGTCTCACTACCACAAGCCTGTGTTGTATACAGAATTTTCTGTATACTCCCAACCTGCTTGCAGACTTTACAGATAGCCAACAGGGGTTTGCCCACCACAAGCCAGTGCTAATGCATGAATCTGTGTTATTGCCCGCCAGCTTGCCAAACCCTGAGTCTTCGACCACCAGCTTGTGTTGTACACAACCTGTGTACCTTCAGCCTGCTTGCAAGCTTCAATGCTCGCCGGTTTCTATCCCAGACAGCAGAGCCTGTCGGGCGATTTAGAAACTGAATCAGAGTTTCACACCACAAGCCTGTGTTATACACAGTTTTTCTGTGTATTTCCTGCCAGCTTGGAAACTTCTGAGAGCGACATACAAGTCACTGAGCATCTCAGACAGTCGACCTAAAAGACTGCTAGAATGGCGATAGTTCTCCAATTAGAACTAACTCAAATAAGCCACGAATGCACAAACACTAAAGTGCAAACAAATGCGACAGTCACTTCAGTTCTCCAATTAGAGCTGTTTCAAACAAGCCATAAAAAGTCTTGAACAATAGAGTGCAAACAAAACACACTCAGTCTTGCACAAACACCTGGTCCTCGGACACAAACAGAACAAGGTGTGAAACATAATTGACGGTCGAGTCAACTCCTCCCGAAAATCAAAACAATTTTATTATTGGTGCAATAAACCAAGTATCAAATTTCCTTAAAATAGCAATATATGAAATTACAATAAACAGTTGATAATATATTGCTCAGAATCTGAACAACAGCAGTGTTCAAATTCAAGTCTCAGCCATATCTGAAAGCTGTAGCATTCAACAAATTGGTATTAAGTGGCGCTCGCCCATAGCGACCTATATTTCCTACATACCACAATACCTTACCTACCAAGAATCGGTAATCTCAGACTTACACAAATTGAAGTCTTGAGGTATTTGTTTATTTGATAAAACCTTAAAGGTTGAAACTAGTCATACATAGCGGATTAAATTCCGGGCAAGTACCAATAGGCTTCAGGCTAAACAAATGTTATACCGAAGCACATACGAATTTCAGTGTACCATACTGAAATCAGCTCTTTTATCGCAAGCTCCAAGCTCCACAAGCTCAGAAAGCATAAATGTATAGAAAATTTCAGTCGCTTTCTGTCAGGGGCAATATCCCCCTGTTTGCTGACAGTTACTTACTTAAACAATCCTATGAGCCTAATAATTAAAATGCGCCTTCCTCCAATGATGCAGCTAGCTCATACTGATAGGCCGTTTAAGAGGTCCTAGTCCATGTTGAAAACTGGTACGATTTTATATACAAAACATTGTGTTGGCCCAATAACAGGGCAGCATCAGTTTATTGGAAACAATAACAATCCAGTTTAGAATGGTCATATACAATGCAGGAAATTGATATGATCTTATATGCAAAACATTATTCCGACCTTATAGGGCAGCACCCATTTATTGGAAACAATTACAGCCCTGGGGGTCGTCTTATTCAAAATGCACATGCTTTCAACAATTTAGCATGCATCCACAAATGTGCCTTATTGCGCATGCCAGATACTGATGCGATATCACAAATGAAACATATTACAGACCTTCATTATATAGGCTGAGTCGCTTAGTGGAATAAACACAAGCGCCCATATAACAATTACTCGAGAAATCAGAGGTGCACCTAATGCCTATATCACTGGTAATGGGCCAGCAATTGTACCAAGGTCCCCAATATACATCGCATCAGCCGAATACCGTGTGCTTCTCTTCTTCACTGTAAATCACAGGTGCACTTGACACCTATATCACAGTCAACCGACCACAAAATTGAAAAAAGGTCGCCAATACATTCTAGTGCATCTATCGTATCACCAACATTAGTCTGAATTAAAAGCACCTTCACATTCAACAATTTAGCATGCCTCCACAAATGTGCCTTATTACGCATACCAAATACTGATACGATGTCACAAATAAACCATATTACACGCCGTCATAATATAGGCTGAGTCGCTTAGTGGAATAAACACAAGCGCCCATACAATAATTACCCGAGAAATTAAGGCGCATCTAATGCCTATATCACGGGAAATGGACCACTAATTGTATCAAGGTCCGTGATGTACATCGTATCAGCCGAATAGCGCATGCTTCTTTTTTTCACTGTGAATCGCAGGTGCACTTGACGCCTATATCACAGTTAACCGACCATCAATTGTATAAAGGTCTCCGATACATTCTAACTCATTTATCATATCACCAACGTTATTCTGAATTACCTAACTGTCTTGAGACGGATACACTCTAATGTCAACAATGACTCACCCAGATTAGTGGATGAAGCTATGAATAATGCATAGCTAGCATGTCGAATCACGATTTGATGTAAATAAACTTAATTACAAGACAAACAGCACTTATCAGACTCCAGTTTCTGACATTTAATTGCAGACTGGAATAATACGGGAACTAGTCCTATGTGGATTACACTTACCATGGCCACATACTTCATGGGTTAACAAAACACAACTCCCACGGTTGCTTCCAGTGGCTCTGTGGTGCCTGCCCTCACCTTTACTCACCTTGGCATATCTGGATGGCATCCTCCAGAAGCACCCCAATGCTTCTCTTCTGGAGTCTGATGCAGACACACTTTTGAATGAGTTTTTGTCGCTAGGGTTCAGTGTCTACTGGAAGTCAAACCTGGTCCTTTCTCAGTAGTCTTGTGGGTTTTATTAGTCGAGTTGTGACGAAGTCAAACTCGACTTATAGTTTGGTGAATGGCGGGCGGGCGGGCGGGCGGGCGGGCGGGCGGGCGGGCGGGCGTAAACAATTGGTTTCCGGATGATAACTTGATAGTGGTTAACTCACATTCATTAAACTTCATACATAGGTTGGTCTTGGTGGGAGGAAGAACCCTATTGATTTTGGACATGCTACGTCGAAGGTCAAGGTCACAGTGACCTTGAACATAGTAAATCTTAAACAATTGGTTTCCGGATGATAACTTGATAATGGTTCAACTCACATTCATGAAACTTCATAGGTAGATTGGCCTTGGTGAGGGGAAGAACCCTATTGATTTTGGACTCGCTACGTCAAAGGTCAAGGTCACAGTGACCTTTAACATAGTATATCGCAACAATTGGTTTCCGGATGATAACTTGATAGTGGTTCAACCTAGAGTCATGAAACTTCATAGGTGTGTTAGCCTTGGTGCGAGGAAGAACCCTATTGATCTTGGACTCACCAGGTCAAAGGTCAAGGTCACAGTGACCTTGAACATAGTATATCGCAACAATTGGTTTCCGGATGATAACTTGATAGTGGTTCAACCTAGAGTCATGAAACTTTATAGGTGTGTTGGCCTTGGTGCGAGGAAGAACCCTATTGATCTTGGACTCACCAGGTCAAAGGTCAAGGTCACAGTGACCTTGAACATAGTATATCGCAACAATTGGTTTCCGGATGATAACTTGATAGTGGTTCAACCTAGAGTCATGAAACTTCATAGGTATGTTGGCCTTGGTGCGAGGAAGAACCCTATTGATCTTGGACTCACCAGGTCAAAGGTCAAGGTCACAGTGACCTTGAACATAGTATATCGCAACAATTGGTTTCCGGATGATAACTTGATAGTGGTTCAACCTAGAGCCATGAAACTTTACAGGCGTGTTGGCCTTGGTGCGAGGAAGAACCCTATTGATGTTGGACTCACCAGGTCAAAGGTCAAGGTCACAGTGACCTTGAACATAGCATATCGCAACAATTGGTTTCCGGATGAGAACTTGATAGTGGTTCAACCTAGAGTCATGAAACTTCATAGGTGTGTTGGCCTTGGTGCGAGGAAGAACCCTATTGACCTTGGACTTACCAGGTCAAAGGTCAAGGTCACAACTCGACATTGGATCTGTGATCCAGAGCGGCATTTTTTTTCTTGTTTTGGTTCGGTTTCGGTTCGTTTTTTAAAAAAAAGCTTGGCTTATAGGTCAGTTTTTGTTTTTTTTACAGTAAGACATTTGCAGTTTCGAACAGAAACTATGTAGTGTCAATATAATGCCCATACTGTCATATTTTCATTGATGATTTAATTGGCAGTGACTAGCATTGGCCATTGGTACTAAGTGTATAAATGGGAGGCATTATCAAAACAAAAAAAAAAAAAGAAAATAAAATATAACAGTGTTCGTAGAAAATCACCACTCAGCACTCACCAATTCTAGGCACATGTCCCCCCCCCCCCCTCCCCGCCCTCATCTCTGAACTTTAAGTTCAGGCATAAGAGAGTCTAGGATGAATTGATATTAACACTTGGTTGCAAAAAGAGCTAATTCACAATATCCCTGGGCTCTGTTCAGTGTTCACTCCTGGGTGGGGCCCTGGGCAGCCTAGTGAGCCCTGTGACCCTACCAGGCATTGCAAGTAATACAAAGCGTTGCCAAATGGGTCACGTAGACACCATCCTAAGATATTTGATAATGAACTGGAGTATGGCCTCTTCTCAGTACTTGTGCCACCACCCGCCGAGTGAGATAATCAGTAATAATTTCATGTCAGTCTGGAATGGGAAAGTCATATTGTTTGTAGCTGGGTGGGCTTCAGAACGAACCATTTTACCAAATACCTATTCTATTGTCTATCTAACCCCAACCCCCCCCCCCCTTCCCCTCCCGCATCTCTTGCACGCAATGGGCAATGGTTTTAGCTCAATGGGATTGATTTTACAAATTCACTGGTGTACTGTTTTATATTGTAACTTTTTTGTGTTTGCCTCTTGCTATTCCACTTTCTATTTCCACTGATGTGTTTCTTTGGTTGGCCCCCTTAAAATTAGTTGTGTTGGAATGCAACTGCGGCACACTGACAGAGTAATATTACGGAACGCAGCTTTTTCCCATGGATATGGACGATTCGGCCTTGGGACGTTTCGGCCTTGGGACGTTTCAGTTCAAGACGTTTTGGCCTTCATATATTGAACTAAATAGAATAAGAACTTGGAGTTTCGTGTTTTTAGTGGGCCCAAACATTCAGGACAAAACGTGTTGGGTCGAAATGTCCCAAGACTGAATCGCAGTAACCTCTTCCCGGATTAGCACATCAGGGGAGGCAACAGATTTACATCCGAAACATGTGGTGGGGAAACCCGTGACAAATGTTATTTTCGAATACAACAATGAAATACCAAGACCTTTTTCTGATATATTATTCACTGTCCAACATATTGTAGATAAGTAATTTTAATTAAACTAAACTGATTGACTATTTCAGACAAACTTGTTCAAAAATGAAGCTAATATAATGGCGCAAGATATTTCCTGTAATCATTGAAATGTAGGCAGCCTGTTTTGTCATTCTCACAGAAAACACAACCCATTTTTACGTCAATGATTTGTGATTGACAACTTGTCATACATCATTTTGGAGTGATCTGGACATGCTGCAGTGATCCCTTTACACCCAGAATGTGGCATCCATTGTCGACACTGTCATTTCCTGACAAAGCTGACAAAGCTTGACATTTCAAATGTTAGTGCAAACTGAACAATGAAAACATCTCTTCCCGACGTTTTAGGAAAAAAAACGAAACCGTACTCATTTATCAATTACACGGTTTCGGTTTTAAAGCAAACGCACAAACGTAAACTGCACAACACTACTTCTCAGTTGTTTTGTCATCTGGGGGATGGACTTCCATACTCAGCTGAATATGGTGGCGGTTCCCCAGGGGAAGGCAGTGACAGAAGAATACATGACTACCGGTAGTTTGTCACTGGTATTACTAACTAACTACATCCTATATTGATTTATGGGAGGGGGCATTGTGGTAACCAGTTCTCATCAGGTCACTGAAGTTAAGCAATGTCAAGCCCAGTTAGTCCTTGGATGGGTGACCATCAAAGCGATTGATTCAGACTCCCACATTGTGTCTTTGAGCAAAGCACTTAACCCGGTTTTCCACATGGGGGCACGATGGCGCCGTGTGATTAGGCATACTGCACATCGATGGTGTGCATGCCTTCAACCAATCTAACCCTGCCTGTGCTGCAGTGCAGAGTTACAATGTTGGGGAGCTGGCAGCTGCCTGTCCTTGCGTGGTGTGTTCTCTCTGTGTACTCCAGTTTCCTCCCAAGGCTGTCGAGAGGGGGGAAGAGCCGGGGTAGTAACCCCAAGGCCCGGCAGTCTGGGGGGCCCACAAGGACAAAGCCATGCCACCCAATACAGCTAGTTTGCAAGCTTTTTTCAATGCCTAGTGTGTGTGAATTGACAGGCAGGCCACGGGCTTCCGAATTCACTAGTAAGCATATATTCCTTTCAAGAACTGTCTAAGTTATTTTTTTATGCCTCACGTTTGTAACATCAGCCGTGATTGGTTAATTTGACACCTAAAAGTCATAGTACTGGAGTTTTGGGGCAAAACACGGGTACTATCGGAACGTTTTTCCCTGGAGACAAGAGAACGAAGAAAATGTAAGTGCCACTTCCATTGATCAGCATCAATTGGAATTTCTCAACACCAACAAATATATCATCTTCAGTGGGTGTGTTTTCAATTTTAACTGCAAACAATGAATTCAAAAGAATCAGAAATATTAAAAAAATTACTCACATGTTGTTCACCACTTCATTGAATCCTGAATATGAGTCTCAGTTATGATTAGTACTCCTCGACCTTACTGAGCCTCCGCCTCAAGTTCAAAATAAATTGTTTCACTCCGCTTAATTCTATCAACTGTTGTCGTCCAAGAAACATGAACTTATATTCCATTAATTTAAATCACTTTTCACACAAGCATTAACAATGAATTATAACATGAACAGCATGATGCAGTTGTAAACATTGGCATTTGTTGATATAGAAACTCCCAAAGCGATGGCACTTGTGACAAGTCATTTCGAAGAGACGTCATTCGTTTGAAATTCATGTTTTTGGATTCAACTACATTGTTGTTACAAGATTGATGGCATGTTGTAGTTAACGCTTAACAATGAAAGTAATTTTTTGTTCAGCATAATAAAATAATTAGAACATTTCTTTTCATGTTCTATCGGTTCAGGTTTTATTTCAGAAATCAGACAAACTCAGGTACTATCAACTGATACAACATGAAAAGGAACGTTCTAATATTATAAGATATATTTTGGGTCGATCTGGCCACAATAAGCTGTTATGTAATTCAGTTATATAGACGTCCCGCTTCGATATTCCTGGTCAGTTCTGAGAACTGATATTTTCATGGGTCCTTGGTAAGTTGGGTTTGAAACAAGGGGGCCCAGGTTGTACCATCTAATTGTCCCCCCCCCCCCTGGGGCCCTCATTTTCTCTCTGCACCACTGTTTCCTCCACTAGTAAAACTGTCACCGATATGAAATTACCCTGGCTATTAAGTGTTGTTAAACCCTAATAAATAAATAAATAAATAAATAAATAAATAAGTGATTTATGGAATCTGATTCAGAATTGTTTGAAACATAGTTTAATGTTCAACTCTTGGGTTCATGTCTGTGAATTGAATTCACCCTAAAATTTAACTGGTGTTAGTTATTGTATAAACTTTTTGATGATTATTTTTGTTTTAATTTCAATGAATTAATCTTTTTTTATTTTCGTCATCTACAAAATGGAAGGCCTGTAAAACTTCCCCCATCACCCAGAATTTTTTTTCTAAATTAAGTGAAGTTGGACAAGGTTATCGCCCAAGCACTAGCTTCCGTCCATTCAATGGAATTGGTTTTCAGATATAATCCTACTCAATGGACATTTATTAAGCCCTAACCTAAAGGTATTTTGTTGAGGGCCCTGTCCATCCATCTGCATTTCCACCCTTCCATTCTTCTGGACTTTTCATACTTCCGTTCAAACATTTCACATTATAACTCAAGCATCAGTTATCCGATGTTGATAGCATTTGGTATGGTGACAGGTCAGCATGGGTGAAAGGATATTCACATATTGCAGGTTTCAACCACTCATACATTCCAGAGTTATTATCCACACCCATGGAAGGGATATAGCCAAGATCTCCATGCGTGCATCCATGTGTCTGTGCATCCGTCCAAATTCTTTGTTTATGCAATAACTTCGTACATGTTTATGGTATGGCTCTCATTTTTGGTATGTGAGTTTAGTACCACAATATCTCGATCAAGTTCTTAAATCAGTTCTGTCGAATGTTTGTTTACCAAGTTATGGCTCTTTGTTGATTTTTTGTTAATTTTTGTACGTTTATGGTATAACTTGCAAATGGTTGAGGGCATGTTTCCAATTTTTTGCACTTGAGTTTAGTACCAAAATATCTCGATCAAGTTCGATTTTGGATTTGGCTTGACAAAAATTACTGGAGTTATGCCCCTTTATGACTTTGAAAATCACCACCACTTTTCCCCTCTCCCCCTCTCATTGATATTTGTGGCGGGATATGCCATGCTTGGCATTGCCTTGTTTCCCTGGTTACAAGAAAACTTTTTATACAAGCATTTTGCATTATATCTCGAGCATCAGTTGTCCGATTTTAATGTTGTTTAGTACGTTGAGAGACCAGAGTAGGGGAAAAGATATCCAGATATTGCAGGTTTCTTCCATTGTTACATATAGTATGTGGAGAGTGTATTATCACTAAATCACCTGCAGAGTGGAGATTTCACCTGAGCTATAATTGCAAATTTATTGCAAAGCACCACTAGCAGCAGCAAAGTTTCAGCCATGTATATAAAAACAAATTTTGAAAGTTATAGCTTGGGTGATAACTCCACTCTGTGGGTGATTTAGTTACAATCCACTCTCCATGTTCTGTACCAGAGTTAGGGTCCTTGTGGGCATTTTAGGAGGAACAAAGTGAAAAAAAAACAAAAGATGAATGTCAATGTGGACAGGTTCAGTTGATTCAGTATTTGTAAGGTTAAACTTCTCTTGATAACCTATTTATTATGCAATCAAAAATTTGCTAAAGTTCATTCTTTTTTTATGCTTTTCACTTTTTTTAGGCAAGAGAGCATTGCATGGGCTTGTTAGAAGAAGCTTTGAAAGCTAACTTTGTACAATATTACAGTGATATGCCACATAAAATTGCTGCCAAGGATTATGAACCAAGGTGTTGTGCCATAGACAAGGAGTGTGAAATCTTCAAAAATCAAAAAAACTGCAATCTGTATAAAGCAGCTGTCATGAAAGTTGTCAAAGAAATAAAAACAATGACACAAAACAAGGAATTGCATTTTGCACTTGTTCCTGATTGGATGCCAGTTAAAGAGGAGACTGAAATTTCCAAGTCATCATCTTGTAGTACAACTACTGCTTCTACTTCTAGTGTGTGTAGCGGTCATGATAGGACCTGTGACAATAATAATTCAAGAATAGTCTCAGCAGGTGTGAAAAAGGAAAAGGTGGATAGTGATGACATTCCAAATATTTATTCCACTCTTCCAAATTTCATGACTGCTAGAGAATTGGCAGAAAAATCTAATAAAAGTACTATTTTATGCAATTCTATATCTAGTCTAATAAAAGATGAAAATGATAATATTAAGACTGAAAATAGTTTTGAAACAATATCAAAGACTGACAGAAATGTCAATAAAATAACTTATTTTTTTGAGAAAAAGAACTCTGTTAATGTGAAAACTGAAGATACTGATGCAGCGAATAGAACATCTACATTTAGTGAAACTGGTATCTTGAGACCTAACGATGCACTTGCTACTTTTAAAAGTGATACATCAGAGAGTGAAGAAATGAATGACAGTGACAGAGAAAGGAAAGCTCGCTCATCAACATCAGCATTTTTCTATGAAGATGTTTTATTCATGGAAAAATCAAATCGGGTATCTGCTTTAAAATCATTAAAAGCAAACAATTCTCAAAAAGTAAAATGTTCTGTGACTTTTACTGATTTGCAATGTGATGGTACAACAAAGACCGAAGTGCCACCTGACAAATGTGAGCAACAAATCGGATACACATCTTCCCCAGTTGGGTTTCAGAAAAGTATTTGCGATGATACTGATAGGACAGAAAATAATCGGTTGAACCCTGATGATTCTAGTCAAGTGAGTTTTTCTAGGTCAGAGGTTTCATACCGCCCTCATAATCTGTTGTCCAGTAGTTGCTTTGGTCTGTTGTTTTGCTTGTTTGTGCCTGTGCTTTTTTCTCAGTGTCTGTATGCATCCTTGAAAATGCTTATACATGCCTAACTCATATACATGCAGATGTTAGGAAATGTTTTCTATAATGCAACTAGAAATTTAACCAATGGACTCTTGTTTGGCAGAACTCAATGATTTCTGTCAAACACAGGCCTGGCATTCTGAAAAATGCAAGACGGCAAAAAATCGCTCTCCTCAATCAGCTCAGGAGAGCAATTTGCTTTACACAGCATTTTAAGTATCCAGTTGAACAAACTCATTGAAACTGAAACCAACAGACTACATCAGTGATTTTATTAACTTTACTAAGGTAAAGCGAAATCTCTTAGACATCTAGATGTCTCACTCAACAACCGAACACACACTTGACAAGACCTGTGTGTGTACCCAGACCTGTTGTCCAAGAAAGTCATACCCCTACCACTACCACCTTCAACCCCCCAAGGGGGTTGAAGGTGGTAGTGGTAGGCGTATGACTTTCTTGGACAACAGGTCTGCTTGAATCTACAGTCACATCCTGGTGCAAGTGCTTCAAGTGACAGGATAGTTGTAATGGTAGAATATTATAGTGTCAATATTCCTTGAATAATTACCCCTCAAACTGTGATGTCAGTTGTTGAACTTGAAACTGACAGAAAAAAAATATATTGCTGTGACCCATTTTGCTTCAAATGATTGCAACTGTGATTGGGTATGGTTGCAGCCATTACCTTTTACCACTAAACCACTTTCAAAATGAAATTACGTGATGTTATGTGACTTCGAAGTTAAATTACATTTTTGCTTTACAACAAAAATTTAATGTGAGCATAATACATGTAATCTCAATCATCCCAGACCAAAATATTTAGGAGGGCAATTTTTCGCTCTCCTCAATTCTTTCAGGAGGGCAGTAAGGAGAGCTAAAAAATCGCTCTCCTGAAATTGCCAAGCCTGCAAACAAGACTGAATTGATTAAATAGCTTGTTGCATTAGGCTGAAAAAAAAATGTTTTGATTCTCCAGAACTCCCTTACTGAAATTAAACCCCCCTCATTAGACGTCTTTATTGCCTTATCTGCTTGGCAAATAGACTTATTGATGTATAAACATTAGGCCCCACAAAGTAGATCTTCTGTTGCTCACTCCATTTTTGGTAAAATTGCATGTGGGTGTGCGTTTTTTTATTTGACATTTTATTTTCGTAATTACTTCTTTGCTTTCAAAAGTTCGTACTCTTGGTTTGTTTTATGTTTTAGGCTTCATAATCAACAGAATGGCATTATAGTGGTGTATTTCATCCCTTGAGTGCAAGAAGCCTTCTTGCACTCAAGGGACAAATTTATGAATTTTATTAACTTGGGTAAAAGATCCGACATAAACTATTTAATTTCTATTTTTTAAGTTTACATTGGTTATAAAAAATGAGCATGCGGCAGCCAAAAGGACCATGCAGGAGGGCCTAAGAAACAGAGTTTGAACTTTTTTAGGCCTTATAACCTTGTTAAAAAATAAAGAAAACAATTTTTATATGAAAAAAAGACAATTCCACATAATATTAAGACTGCCCACAGATGCCGATGAAAACTTGATTCAACTTGTCGATATACCTGATTTGTGTTACTTACATGTACTTGTTATACATTCAGGCCTTTTAGGCTTGCAAAAATTGAAATTCATGGTAAGTGATTTATGGGTTATCATAATTTTTGAAGGTAATCTTTTTAGGCCAAACAAAGAAAATCTGTTTTGCAATCCAATTTTGAACTATGCAGGCAGGCAGATTTTTGTTTAATTTTTTGTATTTTTAATTATTGTTTGTTTTTCTTCAAAGATTATAAACATGGTTTGATCAATGATTTAAGCCTTATGTCCTTGAATCACATTTTTATCAGTAAAATATGTCCATTGAACTGAACAAAATGGGTAATTTCTCTGCAAAATCTCATTGATAACAAACTTAAAACCCAGTAACTATTTGAAACTATTATCCAAGCCTCAAACTCAAATAGAATTCAAATTGAATATTGGAGGTCAAACTAAATGATAAATGAATATTTGAAATTTGTTGGGCCAAGCCTATCGTGAACAAATTTTCCTGAGCAAAATGTATTTAACCCTTTACCTAACATGAAAAGCAGATGGCACTTGCAAACAAAATTCTTGAATAACTCATTTTTTTCATATTTTGTCTCAAAAACACAGGTTATGACCCCTCACCATTCCAAAGAGGGCTAATTAATTATTATTATTTTTTCATTTTTTGTCTCAAAAACATAGGTTATGACCCCTCACCATTCCAAAGAGGGGTCATAACCTATGTTTTTGAGACAAAAAATGAAAAAAAAAAATTAATTGGCAATTTTTGTGAATAGCGCTGGCCAGTTTTTGCCATTACGTCAGGTGAAGGGTTAACATTCTTCCAGTGAGTAAACCCGAAAAATGAAAATCTCCCTCCCTCATTGATTTGAAAGATTAATTGCTTGAGAACCAAATCTATTTTTTTTATTTGGTCTTAGATTTTTCTTTGTTTCTTTCCATTCCAAAACCAAACTTATATCTCCTCTTCAGAATGAAGATGACAAGCTTTTCTCAATGAGAGGAGTATATATAGAAGCTATGGATTGGAAAAAAAGAGTTGAAAGTTCAAGTTCCTACAGAAAAAATAATGGTGCTAATATCATCAGCATCTTGGGCTAGATGAAGGGTTCATTGTTCAGTCTAGTAAACTTTCATCTCAAAATCCATGCTTCTCGCTAAATAGTCTGCATGTTTCAGTGACATCTGCTTTTGTATTACAGCATGCAGTGTAAAAATAATTCCAGCAATACTCATTTCTTTATAATACATATCATTTATACAGTACAGCCCTCATCCGGACTTCCATACGTCTGTACTTCCGTACTTCCATACTTCCATAAGTCTGTACGTCCGTCCGTACGAACATTTTGTATTATAACTCGAGCATCAGTTGTTGGATTTTAATGTTCTTTGATATGGTGATAGGGCATCTTTGGGGAACGGATGCCCTCATACCTAGCATTTTGTCCATTAATGTTTGGTAGAGTTATGGCCCCTTTTTGTTTTTGGCCTCTGTTTCTGACTAAGGTAAATTGTGTCATAGCCTATAGGGTTGTTTGGATGAACCAATTCTCCTCGAACATTGAGAAGTTCCTCCGTCTGTACGTCCGTACATCTGTCTGTCTGTTCGTCCGTACGAACATTTTGTATTATAACTCGAGCATCACTTTTCAGATTTTAATGTTCTTTGGATGGTGATAGGGCAGCATGGGGGAAGGGGTGCCCTCATACCTAGCATTTTGTACATTCATGTTTGGTAGAGTTATGGCCCCTGTTTGTTTTTGGCATCTGTTTCTGACTAAGGTAAATTGTACCATAGCCTATAGGGTTGTTTGGATGAACCAATTCTCTTCAAACATTCAGAAGTTCCTCCGTCTGTACGTCCATATGTCCGTCTGTCTGTCTGTCCATACAAACTTTTTGTATTATAACTCGAGCATCAGTTGTCGGATTTTAATGTTCTTTGGATGGTGATAGGTCAGCTTGGGGGAAGGGATGCCCTCATACCTAGCGTTTCGTACATTCATGTTTGTTAGAGTTACGGCTCCTGTTTGTTTTTGGCCTCTGTTTCTGAGTAAGGTAAATTGTACCATAGCCTATAGGGTTGTTTGGATGAACCAATTCTCTTCGAACATTCAGAAGTTATTTATTTACATGCAAGTCCGATGTTGCTACCTTTGGGGGCATTCACACATTCGTTAGCGTTGCTCTTGTAGTGTTTATAACTTGGTGTGTCATTGGGAATTTGATTTGCTAACCTGCACTGCACAGTGGTAGAAGTGATGATGGTATGAGTGGAGTGAAATGGTGTGATGGAATTTTGAGAGGGAAAATTGGATCCACAACCTGATATCCTGACAATTATGATATGATGTAATAAATGGTTAACTTATTCAGTTAGTTGTGGTACAGTCCATCTGAACATTATTGGTTGGATGCCCTGAGTATGGCCTGTTTCATAATAATAGATTTCAAACACTAATTATAGAAAGAATCATAAAAATTTAATTAATGAAGCACCGGGTACAACCTGGTGCTTCATCAATTAAAATTTGGCTGCTGATGATTTTTATTGCCTGGTAAATGTATGCGTGGACATCACTGCCTATGTGTGAATTACGACCAGACCATGGTGACTGTACTGTATGTAGCATTGTCTTTCACTGTCTAACAATAGACCACTTTTCTAGAAAGCTAACCTGCTTCCTGCCTATACATATATATATTTTGCTGGTGAGAATATTTGATGAAGCAGACAGTGCAGGTAAAGCTTACTGTTTTATCCTCCACTTTAAAGAAGTGTGAGCTATTTTGTCATCACCTTACATATTTCCAAAATTCTTGTGTGTGCAACTCATACATTTATGAACTGATTTTGATGAAACTTCTCAAACATGACTGTTAACAAGTGGACATGTGCCTATTTTGGAATTTTCTATCTTCAATGATTTTAGCAAAGTTATACCCCCTGAACTTAGTCTTAATATTGATTTTTATGAGATTCTTGTATGCGCAACTCCTTCTGCATTCATGAGCCGATTTCTCTCTAATTTCTCCAACATGTTGACTAATAAATGATCAAGGACACTTTACCAAATATATTATCTGCGACTTTCAACCCTTGAATTTTGAAGATTTATTATATCTTTCAATATGAGAATCTTTGGCTTGGCTATGTATCACCTCCTGCATTAATGGACTGATTTCAAAGAAACTTCTCAATCACTAACAAATGAACATGCACATATTCCCAATTTTTCAATCAATTCTAACTCTCCTTGTGTGTTCACCTCCTTCATTTATGTACTGATCTCGATTTAACTTCTCAAACATAACCACTAACAAGAGAACATTGGCACGTTCCTAAATTTTCAATCTATAATGATGATATTAAGGCCTAAAAATTTGTTTCTCAGGCCCTCTAACATGGTCCTTTTGGCTCTCTTTTTCAGGGTTCCCGCACCTCCTTGAATTCCTTGAAAGCCCTTGAATCTCAAAATACCCTCCCAAGGACCTGGAAACTCCTTGAATATTGAAAGCCATCCTGGAAGTTCCTGGAAATTGAGTCGGCTATGCGTGGGCAGTGTGCTATTTCAGAATACTGTACATCTGATGTCCATTCTTTTACCTTTTTACCTAGTAGCAGACGACACTTGTGAAAAAATTACTGTGCATTTGAACATTTTCATTTTTTCCAAAACATAGGTTGTGACCACGAGCGTGATACGCTCGTTCCATTGACAGTCATAACCTATGTTTCAGAAGCAAAAAAGGAAAATATAAAAAGATTGAACAGTGATATTTTTATACTGTACCAATGACCCAGACATAGCTGGTGCTAACTCTTAAAAATCTAGGGCCAAACACAAATTTTGCCCCCCAATCCCCAAAATTTGCATCTAAAACCAAAAGAAATCATGTCCTGAAGGACCTCCATACTTTGCCCTTACTGCGCATGCGCAGTGTCAAGGACGTTCCGAAATTGGCGCCAATTATCATTCCCTGTTTGGCCCTTCATCAGTCAACATCTCACTGATCTTTGTGCTTGTAAATCTCAGTTTAAAGGATGCCAGACACGTAATTATTGGAGAAATGGTGATTCTAAGGAGGATATAGAAGGAGGAGAGGAAAAAGGAGTGACAAAAAATAATCAGGGCTGTACTTAAAATTTTTTGATGAAATTATGTTAAGTTGCCTATTTTCGAGGCATGGGCCTCTTGTTGTCATTCTTGCTAATTGTTGCACTGCTTATTCAGTGTTTCCTCTCCCCTAGCCTTCTAAAGTCCCCCCTTGCAATTCTCCCATGCTTTTGGCACATTTTTGAGAAATTTCATTTCTAAAATTTCCTGGGAGAGTTGCTTGGTTGCAGAATGTTTTCTGTTATTTTCCCCATAGTTACGTTTTCACCCATGGGTGTATAACGTTTGTGTTCTGCATCTTCCATCTGATGTTCTGCAGATTCTCCCCTGGGAGTCTCTGTTTTGCATCAGATAGAGTGTAATTGATGACTGATTCCGGGCCAGTTTTTTCAGTGCCTGGAGTCATGTTTTCTGGTGTTTTTACACTGTTTGTTTTCATTGGCAACAGCCTTTTTTGAGGGGGGCTGTTTGCCTTTGCTGTAGTTTATCTCACTATAAGATACATTTATATTATCCGAAAGTGTCTCATTAATTATTTAATATAAATTTAAAATTTTTGACCACACTTTGCCATCGGATCCATCGGGGCTCAACGTTACTTTTCAGCAACTTGGGCTTCGCTGAAAAAATATTTTTTCAAAATTATTTTGTTTTGCAATTGTTTTTTCATTTATTAATGGATCATGTTATTATGTATCTTTGTGTCAGGGGTTTTTGCGAGTAACTAGGACTTATTGTTGTTCTTTCACAATGAAGGGACGTTGTTCAAATTGTAATAGGAAGAAATCTTCCTCTGACTTTCATGATCATTGTATTAATTGTAGTCAGTGTTCTCGCATTAATCCCTGTCCTATATGTGAACATTGGGATGAGAAACATTGGAAACGTGTGTCACGATATGTTGTTTCTGGAGAAAGAGCGATGCCGGCTCTTTCTCCGCAAGGTCACTCTACTCTCTCAGTTTCTATTTCAGAGGAACCAGAACAGGGTGATGTTTCCATGTTATCTTCTTCAAGTATGCGTCCGTCGTCACAAATGAATTCAGAGCTAGCGGCAAAAGTGCTCATGGAGATTAGACAAATGTCGTCCGCTAGCTCGCCCGGTGTAGCGTCCATTCACCGAATGGTTCGGCAGCCGGGTTTGTCCGATGCGGTCCAAGAGGAAATTTTGGGTGATGCGAGCACTATAAACATAATAGATGCACACCCAGTGACGGCAGATAGTAAGCGAGAACGGAGGAAGCCTTTGAGTCCGGTTCCTAGCTCGTCCAGGTCCAGCCGGGCCGCGAGGGAGAGAGGCCCCTCTCTCGTACAACAACATCTGGGACCAGATGTTGTGGTACAAAATGTGTCTTTAGCGGAGCATACGTCCGTCGCTCATGACGCTCCGTTGTATAAGCAGTCCGCAGAGAGTGTTAAGGCTTCCTCTTCTCGTCAGCGCACACGACCGCACCTTGGCTGCGTGACCGCCGATATATTACCAGCTTCGCCGATCAAGGATTCTTCGGCGACCAGGTCACACCATCCGGCAGCCAGGGATTCGAGACCGATGGACTCCGGCCGTTCGCATAGGAAAAGTATGCGGGAGCCATCTGATGCGGAGCTGCCCTCGGCGAAGCAGCGAAAGACTGTGCCTCCGCAGGTCTCGACGCCGGACATTCTTGTGCAGATAGCACAGCTTATCGCAGCATCCCAGCAGCCGACAGAAACGGTGTCGGATCGAGAATTATCCGACGGCGCTGGGTCGGTACGCTCCGCCGAAGCATCGGGGGCGGACGACCGGGAACATCATGAGGTCCGACCGGATGGTGAAAGGGATACGGATGACTTGGAGCTATCCCTTTCGGAACAACATAAAGCTGCCGTGGACTTCATCCGGCACTTTCTCCCTCAAGTTGTTCCGTCGGGCCAGACTGCTGCGCTTCCGGACAAGAGAATTATAGCGTCATTGGACTCTGAATTTTTTGAGCGGTTCAGGGACATCGCTCCCGAGTTTCCGTCGCAGTCCAATAATGTTGCAAGAACATTTGAATTATTTAAACTTGCTTCCAGGACGGGGAAAGCAGGTTTCTTGTCCGCTAATACTCTCAACCTGTCTTTCATTAATGCAAGGAATAAATTCGATACGGCAGGACAGGGTATACCGAGAGTTCCTCTGCGTATGGACGACGAGGCGGAAGACTTAGAGCTATCATTACCGTCGTCAGCTTCTATTCCAACCGCGGTGTTGGAAACAGCTATTGCGTCTAACAGAGCCAATTTAGATGCCTTATCTTACGCAGATCACCTTACTAAGGCGTTATCACTGCGCCTTCAGGGGAAAGAGTTTCAGGATATACAATCCTCTTTAAGACTTCTTTCAAGGGCAGTAGCTTATTCCACGTGTAACTCCGCCTTTTCAGTGGCAAATCTGGAGTTGGTTAGACGTGACGCAGCCCTAGCTACATCCACACTAGTGGATTCTAAGGTGAAGAACTCTCTTAGAGTCGCTTCGGTCTCAGGAGAACTTCTCTTTGACGGCAAGCTTTCCGCTATTTATGATAAAATTACAAAGAAAGCTAAGGATTCTCTGTTGTTCAAATCTGCTCCTAAGAACTCGGATACAGCAGACACGAATAAGACCGGCACTTCTGGGTCTAATGCGCCCAAGAAAGGTTCCTATAGAGGTTCCGGTGCGTCCTCTTGGTCTTATTCGAGAGACCGTCAGGATAGCGACTCTCGTTCGGGACGTCCTTCAGGCCGGGACAATCGGTCGGACGCCCCGAGGTCGACGGGGCGAGGTGCGGGTCGTGGAAGACGTGGTTTCTCCTACCGCAGGCCTCTCAGGTCCAGGAGGTGATGGCTTAAGCCTCTGTCGCGTTCCGGTTGGCGGAAGGTTGTCGAGCTTTTCACAAGAATGGGCGTCGATTACGGACGCCCCTTGGGTGAGAGGAGTGACTTCGGAAGGTCTAAAGATATCCTTCAAACGAAAGCCTCCATTAACTCGAAGTCCAAAGTGGACTCATCTTCCGTCAAATCCGCAGAAAAGAGACGCTCTCTTATCAGAGGTGCAGTCTCTTTTAATGAAGAACGCGGTAGAGGTCGTAGAAAACCAGGAATCTCCGGGATTCTACAGCCATCTGTTTCTGGTTCCGAAACCAGACGGCTCGTTCCGTCCAGTCATAGATTTGAGCTGGATAAACAAGCTGATCGTCGCTCCGAAGTTTTATATGGAGACAATTCGATCGGTCAGAGCGAGTATTCGGGTGAACGATTATGCAACGAGCATAGATCTCAAAGATGCGTACTTTCACGTCATGGTACATCCGACATTCCGAAAGTATCTACGCTTCGCAGTCCTAGGAGTGGTGTATCAATTCCGGGCGATGTGCTTCGGATTGAATCTAGCACCCTGGGCTTTCACTCGGGTAATGAACTCGGTAATGATCTACTTCCGAGCTCATTCGTCTGCGGTAACGTCGGCCTACCTGGACGACATTCTTCAGAGGTACGGCAACGAGTTAACGCTTCAGAACGATGTTCAGAATCTTCTTCTATTGCTCCGACGTCTCGGTTTTATAGTAAACGAGGAGAAGTCAGATCTGGTGCCGTCCAAGTCATTCACTCATCTGGGAATGAGCTTCGAGACGCACAACAATCTCGTTCATCTGCCGTTAACCAGAGCGAAATTAGTCAGTTGTTACGCTCGCTATTGTCTGCACGCAGACAAAGTCACGGCGAGAGAATTTATGAGACTGATAGGTCTGTGCGGAGCCGCCGCGGATCTCATTCCGATGGGGCGGTTACGCACACGTCCTCTTCAAATTTTCCTGACTCAGAATTGGAGTGTGAAAATTCATTCGCTCGATGTAGACGTTCTCTTGTCAGATCAAGTGAAACAAGAGATTCAGACTTGGGCAAACATTCAGTGGTTAACTCAAGGAGTTCCGCTGCAGTTGCCGGATCCGAGTTTTACCGTTATGACGGATGCCAGTCAAACAGGTTGGGGTGCATCATTAATCCCAACGGATTCGAGATGCCAGGGTCTTTGGGATCCGCAATTCCTGTGCAAGCACATAAACATCAAGGAAATGATGTCAATTTGGCTTGCGTTACGTCACTGGATGGACATTATTCACGATGCTCATGTCCAAATCCTATCCGACAATACGACAGTAGTGGCGTATATACGGAATCAGGGAGGCACTCATTCAGTTCCGTTGTTCAATCTAACGGAAAGAATCCTTCTGTTTGCGTTAGAACATCACGTTCTTCTTTCGGTCCGTCACATACCGGGTCGTCTGAATGTGCTAGCAGACTCCCTTTCACGAAAGGGTCGCTTGTTGCCGTCGGAGTGGACTCTCAACAAACAAGTATTCAATCAGATTTGCTACCAATGGGAACGGCCAATGATAGACTTATTTGCGACACATCTCAACAATCAGTTGCAGACGTATGTGTCTCCGTGTCCGGATCCAAGAGCATTTGCAGTAGACGCTCTGTCGATCCCTTGGGACGGAATGATAGGATATGCGTATCCTCCAGCGCCGTTAATTCAACAAGTATTGCTAAAGATAAAACAATCTCAATGCAAGATTCTGTTGGTAGCATCTCTGTCGCCACAGAGACCGTGGATAAATCTACTCAGGTGTCTGTTGTGGGACCTACTGCGGAAGCTTCCTCCACGGGAGGATCTTCTTTCGCAGGGGAAATCGCGCCAACTCCATCACAACCCGCAAGGTCTCAACCTTCACGTTTTTCCGTTGTGCGGTCCTTCTTGCATGGCAAGCACTTTACAGGACGAGCAGTGGACGCGATTTCTAACTGTAGGAGGACCTCCTCTTCGCTAAACTATGTGGCTAAGTGGAAGGTTTTTCGTCGTTGGTGTAGGGATCATTCTGTAGATATATTCGATCCCTCTATACCAGACATTGCAAACTTTCTAGTATACTTGTTTGACGAAATCAAACTGCAGCCTGTTACTATAAAGGGTTATAGATCTATGTTATCTGATACGTATGCACATCATGATAGTTTACAAATTGGATCTAATGTCTCTTTATCGAAGTTGGTTAGAAACTTTTCGATAAATAGACCCAGAACTCTTAGATTAATTCCTAAGTGGAATTTAGCTTGGGTTCTTCTTAAATTGAAGGAAAAGCCATTTGAACCTCTTGGGACAGTAGATTTCAAATTCTTATCTTATAAGACAGCTTTTCTCTTAGCTTTCTCTTCTGCTAGAAGAGTCAGTGAGCTTCATGCACTATCGGTGGATGATTCTCATTATCGTAGTGTTGGGAACACTATCACCTTCACTACTAATGTGGGTTTTTTAGCTAAGAATCAGGCTCCTAATAAATATCCGGAACCTATTGTTATTAAGGCTCTTCCGTCTTCAGACGGGCGTAGGCCTTTACTCTGTCCTGTTGGAGCATTATGTATCTATAAACAGAGATCTCAGTTTATCAGAAAGGGACGGAAACGTTTCTTTCTGTCTTTGATGCCTAATAGAAAGGACATTTCAGTCCATTCTATTGCTAGATGGATTCAGTTAACTATCCGTACTGCTTATGAAGATTTATCTTCTTCTCAGCAGTCTGTGCTTAAGATTTCTGCTCATGAAGTAAGAGCTCTTTCTACTTCCTGGGCTTATGCTAATAGTGTTGCTATTACAGATTTAATGAAGGCTGCTTATTGGTCTCAGCCATCCACATTTACGAATTTTTATCTCAGAAATATTGAGTCCATTTCTGGAGACCTGCATTGTTTAGGTCCGTTATCTGTTGCTCAGAATGTCGTCCACTAAACAGTTGCAACTATAGTTATGCAGGCTTTCTGTTCCGGCAGTGACTCCGTCCGGCTGCCCTCTTCGCTCTGGGCTATTTGACCCAGGGCAAGGGGAAGGGGGGGGGGGGGGGCGGGTGTTCCCTTAGGTCACCTGCTTTATAGTGAAAAGCAAGGGAATGCCTCCTCCAAGTCAGTATTTCTGAGTCGCTTCCGGGATGGTTTTAAAGTGTAATATTAATGTTTAAATTCATTCATGTCTTATTTTTAAAGTGTAGCTCGGTGTGAAGCATTTGTATATGTCAAGTGTCAAACGGGCTTTAATATACAATACTCGGACACTTTTAAATGTCTATAAAGAGTCTCAATTCTCTGGACTACTTTATTTATTGGCTTGCTTTAAAAATAATTAGTATAAGGGTTATACTGGATATTAATAGAGAACATGAATGTTATTGTGCTCAATTATTAAGGGTAGTGTATCTTTCTAATTTAATATTAAATAAGAAAGATACATGTAAAGCCTAATACTCCTTTTCTTCTCAAGGGGTTACCTCTTTACTATATAGTTGAGCTTATTGGATTTTCCTCTATGTCCTAGGCCCTCCAGCCTGTTTACTATTCAGCTAAGTCTGGGTCATTGGTACAGTATAAAAATGTTAAAAAATTTATAGTAATTTATATATTTTTTTATACTTACCAATGACCCAGACGGGGATGGCCCTCCCTGGAGTTGGGAACTCTTGCCTTCCCGCTGAGTACATAGCGCTGACCAGGCACTGCCAGTAAGAATGATAATTGGCGCCAATTTCGGGACGTCCTTGACACTGCGCATGCGCAGTAAGGGCAAAGTATGGAGGTCCTTCAGGACATGATTTCTTTTGGTTGTAGATGCAAATTTTGGGGATTGGGGGGCAAAATTTGTGTTTGGCCCTAGATTTTTAAGAGTTAGCACCAGCTATGTCTGGGTCATTGGTAAGTATAAAAAATATATAAATTACTATAAATTTTTTAACTTTCATGGAAAGCGCTGGCCTTTTTTTTTTTCCGTTAGTTTAGGTAAAAGGTCGAGTTATATTTTCTGTCTCTTTGATGCAAGTGGAAAATGTTTCCTGGAATTTTGTCTGTTTTTCTCCTTGAAATTCCTGGAAAAAGCACTAAAAAACTCCTTGAAACTCCTGGAATTTGCTTAGAGGTTTGGTGCAGGAACCCTGTTTTTATATCCAGTGCAAACTTTAAAAAATAAAAATTAAATGGTTTATGTTTGATATTTTACCCAATTTAATAAAAATGATGAATTTGTCTCTTGCATTCAACAAAGTTTTGCTGTGCTTTAGCATCGCAAAGCCTTCTTACACTCAAAAGACAAAATACACCACTACCCATGCTATTCTGTATATTATGAGGACTAAGACATAAAACAAACCAAGAACATGAACTTTTGGTGGCAAAGGAATAATTACAAAAATAAAAAAATAGAATAAATAACCACCTGCCCACGTGCAGTTTTACAAAAAATGGCCGGAGAAACAGAAGATCTACTTTGAGGAGCCAATCAAGTTTTTTCCTTCCACTTAGATTTATTATGGATGTCTGAATGAGATTCTTGTGTGAGCAATTCTTTCTACATTTAATAACTGATTTTAATAGAATCTTTCAAACATGACCACTGACAAGTAAATATGCTTATTTCCAAATTTTCAGCCAGTGATAATTTCAACCTGGTTATCTCCATTTAAATATAGAAAATTTATTATATATTTCTATGAGATTCTTGTGTGCTCAACTCCATATACATTCATGAACTGAGTTTGATGAAATTCTTAAACAGAATCACTGACAAATGAACATGTGCATATTCCAGAATTTTTAAATCTGCAACAATTTTAACCATAATTTTTACTGACACCTAACCATTTCCCCAGTGTACACGATATCAAAATGTATTAGTTTAATTATTGTTTTTTCCACAAGTTTCAAACATTTTCAGAAAATCCATGCCTTGGAAGGGCTCATTGAGCTCATTGCAATGATTGGTCACATAATATGGTTATGGTGAAATTGTTTGAAAAATACATTTATTATACCCCCCGCAAACAAAGTTTGTGGGGGGTATATAGGAATCACCCTGTCCGTCCGTCTGTCCATGCGTTTGTCCATCCTTGTAAGCGCAACTCCTCCTAAACCGTGTGAAGAATTTTCATGAAACTTTACACAATGGAAGAACTCCATATGAAGATGTGTATGAAGCAATATAATTCCGTTCTGACATTTCCAAGGGGAGATAATCTAACTTATACATTTCAGGCATAGGGGGTATCACTTTGTGAGTTTGCTCACAGTACCTCTAGTTTTTAACTACTTTATTTGTAAATTACACAGCCGAAAGCAGCCGATTTGTTAATTAAATGTTAATGTAAATTTCTATACCACTTATTATATGGCTGCTCATATGAGCGGGCCATATTATGGTATGGTAGTGTCTGTCCTCTGTCTGTCTGTCCATCCATCCATCTGTCCGTCTATTAACTTTTGTTTGTTCACGCGATAACTTGAAAACAATACATCCAACAGATACTGTTTCTTTTTGGTTGATTAGTCATGACTAGAGGATGGTTCTTTTCGATAACCAGCATTCTGGCTTATTCAACATGGCCACCATGGCAGCCATCTTGGATTTTCAGGGACTTTTGATTGTCCACGCGATTATTTGAAAACTATAGATCCAACAGATACTGCTTTTTATTTATGGTTGATTAAGCAGGACTAGAGGATGGTTCCTTTTGTAACTGCCATGGCAGCCATCTTGGATTTGCATGGACTTTTGATTGTCCTTGTGATAATCCAACAGATGCTGTTTTTTTGGTTGATTAATCATGTCTAAAGGATGGTTCCTTTCGACATCCAGCATCACTGTCTGTCCATCTGTATATCTGTCCATATGTCTGTCTGTCCATCCATCCATTACAGGCCTTTAAATTCATTTATTTTGGGCACACCCTTTTGCCCTAATTTGGGCACATTAAAATTAGAAATAACAGTCTTATCCTGTTATGATTTATTGCCATGCCTTTCTTTGTGTTTCTATGATCATATTACGATGAAATTTGTTCTCAAATGAGGAAGGGGCACAGAGAATTTATATATTTTTCTTGATGTCTTCACACCTTCCCTAATTTGGGCACACCTGTAAATGATGTGAAATTGGGGTAATCTAAAGGCCTGGTCCACTAACTTTTGTTTGTCCACGCGATAACTTGAAAACAATACATCCAACAGGTATTGTTTTTTTATGGATGATTTGTCATGACTAGAGGATGGTTCCTTTCGATAATCAGTATTCGGGCATGTCCAATATATGGCCTCTATGGCAACCATCTGGGAGTTTTGGTGACTTTTGATTCTCCACACAATAACTTGACCACAATATATTCAACTTTAATGGGTCGTAAGCCAGGAATGTTCAATTATTTTTGAAGGAAGAATTATTGACCATTTGTTCAAATAAAAATTTCTTCACAAGTGCAATTTCTTCATAGGCAGTTATATATTGATCCACCGCCTGGCGGTGCACTTGTTTTTGTTTTTTTCATACAACAAATACAGCATAGATGATTTGAGTTTGATGAAACTTCTTGTATATGCTGACTTCTAAGTGAACATGTTCTTATTTTAAAATTGTCAAGCTTGACAGTTGGACCAAATTGTCTTCCCCTAAACTCAGATATAATTAAGAAATAAATGTTGTTTTCTTTCGGATTATGCAATATAAACCAAATATTTTAAGCAGACGCTTCATAACTCACATAGCAAGTTATGATTAAGCTTGTGCTGAAAATTTTTCTGATCTCCCATAAATTGTAACAAGGAGAGTACATTTGAACATCAACCAAAAATAATTCAGCACTCTACCAGTTAACACTTAGCTTATGCCCATATTTCTTTCTTGATATAGTCTTGATTCCTCCCTCAAACCCATTTTAATATAAACCTTATATATATATATATATATATATATTCAATGGGTTATTTCCTTGCACTTTTATGAGAGTTATATAACTTGAGGTCCTTCTATCTCTTAGACCATTTAATTCTCAGGATAAATTGGTGTCAGAGCCATTGGCCCACATTTTGTGTTGCTCCTGTTAATACAAAGCATCAGATCAACATTTATTGAAATCTGATTTTTACTGTTCAAGTTAATGCATAAACAATGAAATTTTGTGCAAAACTCAGTAAATTTGTCCCTTGAGTGTAACAAGGCTTTTTTATGCTTTTGCATTGCGAAGCCTTTTGCACTTAAAAGACAAATTACACCACCCCCCTATCATTATGTGTACAGTACCCATATGAGACTGGTCAATAAATACCCCAGTTATTGATGCTAAATTTCGAATGAATGGTTTCGCGCGCCAAAGGCGCGCAGGGACGGAATTGGGGAACAAGCCCCTTTCGACCCTCGTTGACTGTATAGTTTTGTCATGTCAGGGCGTGGCAGATGAGGAAAAGAGTAAAGGTGTTCAGCGCCATCTGTGTCTCCTGCGGTTTTTCTTGGTGGGAGGAGGATGTGTTGGAGAGATAGATGTTGGCGTTGTTGGATCTGGAGGATTAGTAGGTTCCTTGGTAGTGAATGGCCTGGTCCTAGCTGCTGTTTCTTCTTGAGGTTTCCTATAGTTTTTTAAATTTATTGTGAGGATTGTCCTGATTGAGTTTGCTGGAAATTGTTTGGATACATAGAAGCTGTAGTTTTCTTGGACTGTGGCTCGGGTGTTATCGTCCTCGATCTCCTCCCCAAGGAATGCCTCCGCGGACTCCGGTAAGCTCTCCTCCTGGTCGGACTCCTGGTCCAAAGAAGCTGGAGAAGCAAGAGCTGGAGGGGTGAAAGGTGCGTCATCAGAGACAGCTTCCCGCACCATTGACAGAGCATCCTCCTCCATCTCCTCTTCAGATGAAGAGTCTGATGAGCTGGAGAATGAACTGTCACCTGACGACCCATGGTCCTCCGGACCCTCCTCCTGGGAGAGAGGTGCCGGGCTGGACAAGGGTTGTTCAGGGGTGACAGGCGTTGTCCCCTTGACGCCCTCACTTGCCTCCTTCTCTTCCTTTTCCTTCTTCTTCTTCTCCAGGAACTCCGTCATTCGGCGAGCATCTCGTCGTCTGGCGGAGGGTCCCTTCTTTCTTATTCTCTTCTTCTTGATGGTGGCTGTGGCTGTACTACTCCGGCTGCCTTCATCCAGCTTTTCCGTGTCACTAGGAGGGTGACCAGTGTGAGGGGAAATCCCCTCACGAAAGGTGCTACACCTCTCCGAGGACGGCGGTTCCGATTCTTTATCAAAATCCACTGTCAGGTGAATTTTACCCTTGAGCACCTGGATACTCCAGGTGGTGGCAAGGGTAGCCTTCACTCTGACAAGTGTCTCTTGGATTACCAGTGGGAGCTCCATTGATCAGTTGTTAGCACCTCGGAGTCCAAGGTGCGAATGATGTGTGTCAAGTGAAAGTGTAAGTGTAAGATGAGGCACGAATGCTAAATTTAGATTAGTGCTGTCTATTTATAGAGGAACTATTTATGAGTGGGCGTGTACAATTAATTACTTATCATCATTGACAACAGAGCAACAATAACAGGAACATTGGCTTTGATATATTTTATTTCATTCAAGTGTTCTAACTTTTAACAAGCAATAAACTATAGAAACATAATACACTGCACATAGATATTAACATAAATAAGTTTGTTTTTTGCACATTGATATTTACATAAATGAGTTGTCATTTTTTAATCTTTTATTTTAATCTTTTAATTTCATTTGGTTTCTTATAACTAACATTGCAGTACGTTCAACGTGGATTGAAACAAAAACGCTGCCGCGGTGTGTTCTCCTCCGTGGAGTTCCAGTGGACTGCAGTGTTTGATCAGTGGAAGACAGTTTTCAAAACACTGTGACCCACCATGGTCACGAGCGTTAACGATTAGTTTAATTGCTTTCGCATGTCAGTTTCTCTGCTGATTAATAAATACTGTGTTGTGATGTCAACTGGCAAGACAACTGCGTTTGTTACTGGTATTAGATAATTTATTTTAAATTAAAATTGGAATTTGGAGGAGGCAGACGGCGACTATTGCTGTGGTTTGAAATTGTAAATTGGGAATAGAACAGTCAGTTCCATTTGGTTAAGTACAAAGTCCTCTTCACTTTCGAAACTAAACTGTTGTGTTTGCGGGATCGATTTGATCGAGGAAATAAATAAACCAGACTTGAGAAAAACAAATAATATTCGCGAAGTTCCCAATTTCATATTTTGTTTACAGCTGTAGGCCAACACGTGATGAACCATGTTTTTCTTGGGTGGGAAGTGGGGACGAAAAAGCCTCCTGCGTCACGTAAGCGCCCACGGCGAGACTGAAACTAATGATTATTTCACGGGTGGGGGGGGGGGTGGGGGGGGGGGGATATTTGCATACAGAAAAGAAATAAATATATCCTTCATCCAATTCTGTAGGGGTTTGTACATACTTTTATACTCTTTGCATTTGCGGATTTTTCATCGTTCTTCTACATTGTTGTTATTTGTATTATCAATTGAAATAGCTAAGCCTGTGTGTATGTAAAAATATGTGGGTGAATATAAGGGAGATGCCGAATTAAAATATCTGCGAATGTGCCATTCTAAGAGAGAGTACGCTTCAGTGGGAAAGAGATAGAGAGAGACAGATATACGTGATGAGGGGGGGGGGGGGGGGGGGGGGGAGTAAGAAAAAGTGAAAGAAAATTAGTACACGAAATTATACGCAAGTGCATGTGGGCGTATGTCTGCATATTACTCTCTGTGTGTTTGTGTGTGTGTGTGGGGAGGGGGGGGGGAGGGTGTCCGCAAGGGTGTGTATTTTGGTGTGCGTGGATGTGTTTTGGTTTTTCGGGTTTGGGTTTTTTGTTGTTTTTTTTTGTTTTTGTATGAACAACTGTAAAAAAAGACCTACCTCTGATGAAAATGTGTCTCATAAGCCTCCAGAGGCTGGATTTCATATAAATATTTTGAAAATGCTCTACATGTATGTATATATTATGCATGTGTATTGAAATGTGACACTTAAATAAAATATTATTCTACAGCTACTACATAAAAGTAGTCGGGATTGAAATGATTAATTAGGTACAGTAGATTAAACTACCACTTGCACAACAAGGTGTGAAATGACATTTGAGTGGTGCGACAAAGCAACATCTGTTTTAACACCTCTACACATGACAAGCTTGAGAAAATATAAGAGACAAATCAATATTTTCAATTACTTTTTATTAATTCAGTAATCATAATTATAACCATATGTAAATAAAATCAATAGAAAATAATATTTTTTTTTATTTCCAATAATGACATGCCGATCGACAAGCCAAACCACCATACATTGTAACCCTAGCTCAAACATGCCCCGAAATTTCGTATTATAATTTTTAGCTCAACTTTGGCAAAGCCAAATTTGAGCTTTTGTCATGGCCCGTCATCCATCTGTCCATCTGTCCGTATGTCAACAATTGGATACGGCTCGGGCTAGAGGCAATAAACTAGTGGGCGTGTACAATTAATTACCGCCAGCCACCATTTTGTACCGACGATGCAGAAATCTGTTTTTTGTACAGAACTTCCATATGAAAGCTCTGATTTGAATAATTTTTTGTATAAATGTTTATTACCATGGGATACATCACATATAATACAGGTTTTTTTCTTGCACGTAAATTGTGCAAATTAGACTAATTTTGATGTTTTTTGGTGTTACTTTCAGCACTGTAAGTGCAAATGCCAATACGGCTCAGGCTAGAGGCTGTATTTATGAACTGATCTTTACGAAACTTCTTGGGTACCTTTGGTATTACCGTGGGACGAGAACGAGTGTTTTGGGGTCTGGTCCGAAATTCAAGATGGCCGATGGCAGCCATTTTGTACAAAATTAGGTGCAATCAGATTTTTGCACAGAACTTCCATATGAAAGCGCTGATTTGAATAATTTTTTGTGTGAATGTTTAGTACCATGGGATACATCACATATAATACGAGTTTTTTTCTCGTGCAGAAATTATGCAAATTAGATGAACTTTGTTTGATTTTTTCATTGCGACTTACACACAGTAAGTACACATGTCAATACGGCTCGGGCTAGAGTCTGTATTTATGAACTGATCTTCACGAAATGTCTTGGGTACCTTTGTTATCACCTTGGGACGAGAACGAGTGTTTCTGGGTGCGGTCTAAAATTCAAGATGGCTGCCAGTGGCCATTTTGTACCGAAATTAGGTCTAATCAGTTTTTTGTACACAACTTCTATACGGCTCAGACTAGAGGCCATATTTATGAACCAATCTTTACGAAACTTCTTGGGTATCTTTGTTATCACCGTGGGATGAGAGCGAGTGTTTTTGGGTGTGGTCCGAAATTCAAGATGGCCACCAGCAGCCATTTTGTACCAAAATTAGTGCAATCAGTCTTTTGTACAGAACTTCTGTATGAAAGTTTTGATTTGAATAAATTTTTGTATGAATGTTTAGTAACATGGAATACATCACATATTGTAAGGTTTTTTTTTTTCGTGCAGAAATTATACAAATTAGATGAACTTTGATTTATTCAGTGCTACTTACACAATGTAAGCACACATGTCAATACGGCTCAGGGTAGAGGCTGTATTTATGAACCGATCTTCACAAAACTTCTTGGGTACCTTTGTTATCACCTTGGGACGAGAATGAGTGTTTCTGGGTGCGGCCCAAAATTTAAGATGGCTGCCAGTGGCCATTTTGTACCAAAATTTGGTCCAATCAGTTTTTTGTCACAAGTTCGATACAGCTCGTATTTATGAACTGATCTTCATAAAACTTCTTGGGTACCTTTGTTTTCACCTTGGGACAGGAACAAGTGTGTTTTGGGGTGCCTTTGTTATCACTGTGCTATGAGAACAAATATTTTGGGGTTGAGTCAGACCCACTCTGGGACTCAAAGATTTCTTTTCAGTTTAGCATCTGACTGTAGCCCACCTTTACAATACTTCACCTAATCATTTGTTACAGGCAACGGTCAGTATTTATGTACAGACCGTTACAATACTTTATATGTACCTTTGTTATCAGGTCATTACCTAGATGTTTGTCATTGCTGTGTCACATACTATACATGTACATGTCTTTGTCTTGACAAGTTGAGCTACAGTGTCATTGACACTTTCATTTTTGTTTTGTCCCCCCACACGTGTCTTGAAACCCCAAAAATTAAAATAGGTCTTTCAGACAGGAGATTTTAGTTCCTCTATCGGAGATTTTCTGACGCCACCCCTGATTTTTGCGTGCAGCTAGCACTTCAAAAATTTCAATGTCTTGGCAGTGTTAGATTCATCCATACCACTCCTAAATGGTGAAGTAAATAGCCCTCCCCCTCCCTCCCTCCCCATCCCCGAAATGAGGCAGTTGGGCCCCAGACTCCCACAAACCCACATGCACAAATAGGCCTATATCATTGATTGCTTGCCCATCTCCCCCCCCCCCCCCCTCCCCTCTCTCTTAGGTGG